>OX465298.1:92018919-92648232 GCA_949987735.1 Leucophora obtusa
TAAAAATTAAATTGTTAATTGCAGAAATAAAGTATTTTAGACCTAAAATTGTCATAATTGTCTAAAGGAAAAAATATATTACCTACATTGATTTTTTTGATGGATTTTTACTAGTTTCACTAAAAAATTCGTTCGAGTACAAAAAAACAAAAAAAAAAATAGAAAAAGCTAGTGAATAATTTCAAGGTTTTATAAAGTAAATGCTCTAAAGGTTTCACTCCGCGTGCGATTTTTCCCGGTTTTTGTAATTTTTTTAGTCTGTTTAATATTTTTATAATTTTTAGCTTCGAGCACATTTTTATATTTTCACAACTTTTTCGTTTTTACTATTTTTACCTGAAATGTATTCATTTATAAAAAGTGATTTAAAACAATGTTCATATGCTTTTAATTCCAAAACAATGCAAAAATATATGATTTCGATCATAAATTATGTATCGAATGAAAAAGTGACAGTTTTGTTTGATCATACTCTCGCTATCGAACGCCATCATCCCAAATTCAAAAAAATCGATATCGAATACTCGATATCGAAAGCGGCGATTAGACCCCAGGCTTTAAACATTAAGTACACTGAGAAGACCTTGAAACACGGTGGGTGTAAAATATTAATAATGGTATGCGGGCTTTTTCCTGGCGTAATGTTGGGCCTATCGTAAAAGTAGAGGACAAAATGGACAGGTTTCAATATTTGAGCATTCTTAAGAATGTTATGGAGCCATTTGCCTATAAAAATATGCCAGTTAGGTGGACATTTATGCAAGACAATGATCCGAAGCATTCGTCAAACATAGTTAAGGATTGGTTTTTACAAGAACAAATTTAGGTTTTGGACTGGCCATCCCAAAGTCCGGACCTTAATCCAATAGATAATCTATGGAATGATGTAAAAACAAAAGTTTCGCAAAACAATTACAAAAATTCCGCCGAACTTTGGGCTGGTATTCAAGAAGCCTGGTATTCTATACCAAAAGAAAGATGCCAGAGATTAGTTGAGAGTATGCAAAGAAGATGCGAAGCGGTTATTGATACAGCACAAAATAGGTCCGTTCCTTTACGTTACCGCGGGAACCCGCGGGATCCAAAACTAACCCAAAAAGCGTTCCCGTACTCGAAAATTGGGTAAATGAGAGCATTCAAGAGAGTTCATTTGTGTTTCTCTTTTTACCAAAGTTACCCAAACTTTTTCTTCGGGTAACTTTGGTAAATTGTAAAACTAACAGCTGATGCAATGATAACCAAAAACAATTATAAAAATAAATTAAAAAATTAAATTAAACAAACCAATACGCAAAAAAATGTGTTATTTATAATAATTAATTGAACAAAATCAATAAGAACTTTTAAATGCAAATAAATATGTGTGTTTATTCAATTTTTCAAACTAAAATTATACGCATTTTCACATTTTTCTTTGAAATGTATTTTTGGGCTCGAAAAGTGGTTTTGTGCGTTCCTTTACTTTTGGGTAATTTTGTCATTTTGTGAGAGGATTTTTTGTTTACTCTCATTTTACTGAACTTTACCCAAAAAGTAAAGGAACGCACTTAATATTAGTGTAATATTAACGCTAAAAAATAATAATTGTTTTAAAAACCCAAAAAATTTACGGTTTTTTGTAAAAATATAAAATGTGTCCTATTTAGAAGTCCAGGTATTTTTATTAGTTTATACATAGTTACCAATATATATAAAATAGTTGAAGGATTTTTATTTAAATAAAGAATGAATTACAATCATCAATAATAACACTTCCCGTATATAAAATAAAAAATTTTATTTTTATTTTATTTCTCAAAATAAATAATTATGTTTCTTAACACATAAAAGTGTCCTATTTCTATGTCCATAACTGTACCTAAATACCTGAAGTTGAAGGTTTCATCACAAAAAATTAATTTTTGAAAGGCTAAATAGACAAAATAAAGACTTCAATCGTAGCAATTTTAAATTTTTGGCACTGTATGCGAAAACACTAATAATCCTCTAACTTTGAGAGCCCAGTGTAGAATAAGTAAACAACATAGACGATTGATTGTGACAACTAGTGATGCAGAATTTTATCTAATTTTACCCGATACCAAAAATTATTTAAAAAAATTGATTCCAAAATTTCAATTAATCGCCACTTTGGCATCATTTGAACCTAGGGTTGCCATCCGTCCTCTTTTCCCCGGATACCGTCCTCTTTTTTTAGGGCGTCCGGGGCAGTCCTCATTCTTATTCAGTAAGTGTCCGGGGTTGTCCTACTTTTTGTACTTTTCTCCATAACTTCTTTTGAATTGTTGGCATTGCTGTTCTGTAGCTGTATTTTAATATACATGGCATCACTAACTTAAATTGCCAAATTTGAAGCTTATCAGCAGTGAGCCAACTGTTGAATTAAAAAAAAATCAACATTGCTTTAATGATGAAAATTTATTTAATGAATTAATTACCCTGAAAAATTATGTAAGAAACTTAAATTCAATTAACATGACTGATAACAAGTTTTTATGCGATTTTTTTTACCAGCACATACGGCCAACACACAGAGGTTTGAAACAAAAAAAAGTGGTAATAAATCTGTATCTTCTAAACTATAAGTCCGATTGCATCAGTATGTATGAGATAATTGTTAAGGAGGACCCAGGCTTTCAGAATTTTGGACTCATGGTTACCCTGTATTATCACAGGGTGACTTATTGGGCGTCAAAGTAGACCACCTCAAAAGTAAAATAGCTTTGGGACCGTGCAGCTCTTTCAATTATTGCCCAAATTGATTTTTTATGTTTTGGAATGAGCTTGGAGAAACGAAGAAAAAACATGCTTACTGTACTATAATAACTGTTATGGGTTTTAAGTTATTTCATTTCAACAATAAAAAAAACTCATTTTTCTCTTCGACTTTTTTTAGTTTTTGGCCGATTGTGAATTCGATATTATAACGATAATTTTTTAAAAAAATACTGACATATAGGCAACAGTTTACGAAATGAAACTGTAAAAACGTTTTTTAAGTATCTCGAACCGTTTAGTGTTGAGAAATTTCAAAAGTCAAACATTTTTCGCTGATCGAAAAAATTGCATTTTTTTCTCAAAAAGATGCAATCGATTTTTCACTTTTTACTGAGAAGTTTGTAAATAAAAGTTAATGTTTTATTATATATTCGTAGAGAAAGGGGTTCTAAGATGCTTTTAATCCAAATTTGAAGTCGGTACAACATTCACGCTACGTACAGCATTGACCGAAATTGTTCTAATTTTTATGAGAATTTTTGAGTTTTCGATCATATAACAAAAAAGTCACGCCGATTTTGCTACTTTCTGAAATACAGTTATATGGCGCTGTTGGGTTGTTTCTCTCTTCCAACTCGGGGGGGGGGGGTTGATTTTCCAAAAAAAAATCAACTTATTTTTTGTAATTAAAATCTTAATTTATTTTATGAGCTTCTTGCTCTTGATAAAATACAAAATGGGGGCAACTTCTTGCTGCTATTACTCTAAACTTTAAAATATATTTTTAATAGACGGGGGTGGATGCAGCTTCTTGTACAAATTACACTAATTTTTCTTATTAAAAAACTAAGCTAAGAGAGCTACTTTACTTATTAACAAAAAATGCTCAAAGAGAGCCTAGATAATTCATATTGGAAATTTACTTTAAATCAAACAAATGTTCACACATACCAAAGTATTAGCAAAAATAAAGGATCTACACGGATAAAAGTTAAAAGTGACAATTTTCAATTAATTAAAAACTCTTAATAATAATGGTTCAACATACTCCCCCCCGCGGCGTGGCATATGTAACCTTTCAAACTAGGGTTATATAGTTGCAACAAAAAGTCGACTTTTCCACTTTTTGACTTTTTTCCAAGGTTGGTTACCGAAACGAATAACGGTAAGGGTAACGGTAACGGTATTTAATTCCATTTGTTTCGGTAACGGTAAAGGTAACGGTATTTAAGACTGTTTCGGTAACGGTATACCGTTATTGAAACAGCAATACCGGTACGTACCGGTATTATAAATTATGTTAAAAACATATAAAAACAAGTAAAAACTTAACATATATTTAATTTTACGTGTTAAAAATACATATTATAAGCTTTAAATTCAATGTTGGTAGTTTTAATAACTAAAATTATTATCGATAAATTTTTTGTAGAAAAAAAAATTGAAAATTATTACAAAAAGTCAAAAAACTTGCATTTTTATATAAATTAATAAATACCGGTAAAATACCGGTAACTACCATTAAAAATAACGGTATCGGTAACGATAACGGTATTTGAAAATTTTTTTAGAGGTATTGGTAACGGTAACGGTATTCAAATTGAAACGGTATTTTAGCGATAACGGTATTATAACGATAACGGTAACCAACCTTGCTTTTTTCAAATTTTGAAAAGTCGACTTTTCCACTTTCCGACTTTTTATAGGTAAAAGTCGATTAATCGACTTTTTATAAGAAAATTTCTAAATAGCAAAAAATCATATTTTTTAGCTTATTTGGGTGTCAGTTAACTACATTCGGAATGTAGAATTGGCACCTTTTTAATAATGAGCATAAATTCGACTTATATGCATATAAAATAAAAATTTTCCCTGTTTTTTATCATCGCACAGTGGTTTTAAACATAAAATGTAGCACAAATCTTATAGACATTAACGGTGGGTCTTATACTGCAGGTTTAAACTTAGGTTAATATTTAACCCAAAAATTTGTTGGTGTTTTGTGTACATTTTTTTTG
The DNA here is from genome assembly GCA_949987735.1 of Leucophora obtusa. Taxonomy (NCBI): domain Eukaryota; kingdom Metazoa; phylum Arthropoda; class Insecta; order Diptera; family Anthomyiidae; genus Leucophora; species Leucophora obtusa. Next base: position 92,023,656 of record OX465298.1, read on the forward strand.
TTTTTAGTTAAGTCAAAGTTAAACCTACAGTATGAGACCCACCGTAAGGCTTATTTTATTTTTATTCATTAACCCTTAAATGCATGGTGTATCTATATGGTAACATACCAGTTTTTTTAATAAAAAAAACCCACTTGATGCACAAAACTGCATTTTTGGGCATTGGAGCCCCTTCTATAGACAGTGTTCTTATAGTTTCGCGCAGATTTTTTAAACAGTTATAGGAAAAATCTTGGTTTTGCATCGTATATTTGTGAAAAATCTAACACACGCATTTTTTTTTTACAAAAAGTGTAATATTCAAAAATGTTTGTTTAAATATTTAAAGTGATATTATCGCAATAAAATTAATTTTGGCGACAATAAATGTATAGTTCATAGTTTAAATATTTTTTCTGTTTTTCATACTCGTTAAAATAATCACATTTTACCTATAATAATATATTTGGCAAAAAACCATATTTTTCAATAAGTCACCTTGTTTCTAAAATAAATTTTTTTTAGAATTTTTCTGGAAATATAAACGCCTTTAGAAATAATATATAAAAAAATGGTTAAAATTGAAGAGATCATGCATTTAAGGGTTAAGGCTTTTACAAAACTAATTTTTTAATCACCGCATTTTATTACAGCGTGAGCGTCACCTTGGTATTTTAAACTGGCAGAGTTAAACTTTTAACTGTCCAGTTAATTTTTTAACTGATAAAAAATGCATGTTTAAACGATGCAGGTTAAAAGGTTAGATTAATTGTAAACAAGTACAATAAATTCCCTGTATAAAACGATTGGGGAGCTACATTTTACGCACCTGTCAAAACTTAAAATAAAGTTCAAAAATGTTCTCGCTTTCGACAAATGCTGAGCGTAGATTGTATACACCGGCGTATCTAGACCATTTTTCTAGGGGGGTCTATAGGCTTTTAAATTTTTGGGTCCTCTGTTTTGATTACGATCATCAGTGCTATCGGCAAATACCTATTCTGACAAGTTATGCTTTAAGCTTTACCCAATAAGCGCTACAAAAATTTAAGTGAAATCAAAGTCAAGGCTTACATTTTCTTTAAATTTCACTTTGATTTTATGACTTACTCCAGCAATATTAATATACTGATAGAAAGAAATCTGTACAAATAGCAGAAAAAGATGCCAAAAATTAGTTAAAAATGGCCTGCAGAAAAAACTGCCGAATCTGTTTAGTAAATTAGTAAAATTGCGAAAGTTTGATCATATTTCTGAAGTTGCCAATAACTTATATGGTGTATCTTTTGAAAATCTCCTTAAGATACGAGTACTTGTATGTCTACATAAAATAATATATACTGAAACACCACAATATCTTTACGACAAAATACGATTTGCCAGATCACGAAGAGGAAGGAAAATTATTGTCCCTTTACACCACTATCTTGTATCTGAATGGAATTTCTTTGTATATGCAGTACGTCTTTGGAATTTACTTCCACATACCCAACAACTCAATAGCAACGCAAAGAGTTTTAAAAATTTCTATTTGCATTTTTTGCCTAAATGTACACATATTATTTCGTTTAAATATGTTAACTTTTATTTTTTATTTTTCATTAAACTCAATGTTTGTTAGTATGTACTTAATAATTTTGTAAACTGTCCTTTAAGAATACTGGATTCCTGTACTATAATTATAAGATTCACTCTTGTTGTACAGGAAATGGAAAATAAAAATAAATAAATAAAATAAATAAATTTTTGTTAGATAAAACAGAAAAAATAAAACTGTTAACTCTACAAAATTTCAGCTGTATTTGGGTTATATTTTAGTTCGTTTTAAATGACAACTACCCTTCTCATATTAGCAAAACAATTATCTCAATATTAGTAGACAAAACACAGAACGAAAAAACTGTTATTTCTATAAACTTTTTGTTATAAGTTAAACTTAGTTAAATGCCAATAATATTCTATCCTGCTGAAATTAACGAAAAGTTTTGTTGAAAAATTGTTAATTAAGACCTGTTAACTTATCCCAAAATAAACATACCCAATCAGAAATCGCCAGTGGTACAAAAAATCAAGCAGTGGTATACCACTGGGTAACCATGGTGTTGAAAATAAATGACTGGGAGACCACTCATTTGGGACGCTTTGCAAGCGCTTGCAAAAAGCGTTTTTCCAGCATTTGTTTTACAAAAATTTCGGTGGTTTATAAAAAAAAACACTGGCAAAGAATGGTCTAAGAGTGATATGCCAAGGTTTGCAACCAGTGGTTATCCAGTGCTAACTAGCCAATGCTACCAGTGGTACAAAAACCAATTCACTGGTAGAGCAATGATTTTATAAAAATGCTGACGCTTTGTTAAAAAAGGTTTGTAGTCAGGAGGTTCCGAGTTCAAATCCGGTTGCAAGCAAAAATTTTTTTTTTGGTTTTTTCTAATTTAAAATTTTTTTTGTTCTATAAAATCAATTTTTATGTTTGTGAAAAAGCTCCTTTAAGACCAACTTTTTTTTTGCTCTCCCACCGCTGGCATATTAGTTCCAAAAAACTGTTTGCCAGTGCTAGGTTTTTCGCACAGCCAGTAGTTGTCCAGCTTCAACATTGAAAATGTTGAATTCAACGAGCCATCGTCAAGCACCACTGCTTAGCTATTTTATAGTACGGGCTTCGGATGAAATTAACATTTTTTTTCGCAACATTTTTTGCGATTTTATGGCTGATGTGAGCAGCTTTATGTGTTGGCGGACCAGGCAGATGATGTTATGCGAAAAATTATTTGATGTGTGCATCGAGAGGATGACTTACTTTATGTGTTTAGCTATCAAATATTATATGTCTCGTTAGCTCAGTGGGTAGAGCAATCGTCTGCCAATCTGAAGGCCTGGGTTCAAATCTCGGCAGGACCAAAAAAAATACATAAGAACTTTTTTTAAATTTAATTTTGGAAAATATATTTCCAGACAACCTATTTATTGGTTTTGCCAGCGTTTCGCCAACGTTCAAAAATTTTGTTTCTCCAGTGCTTTTCCGTCGCTTTTTGAACAGCCGGTCCTTTTGTCTAATGATTTTATCATTTTGGGTATGGGAAAGCACTTTTTGCCAGTACTTGTACCACCTGTTAAAGTGCTTTTCCACCGCTTTCCCGTTTGTATTTTTCTGACTGGGTAGTTTTGAAACTCAAATTTATACGAAAATATCTGGTGTCAACGTTTAACCATGGTTACATTGGAAAAAAGTTACTCGCCCTAAGTATAATTCAAAAAGTCTAAAGTCATTGAAATCGGCCGACAATTTTAGAAGCCAAAGGTTCCGAAAGCTTGTTTACACTCGAGGTGGTCTACTTTGCACGCTGGTGCTAAATATGTGTCCTATTAATAAAACAGTGTGACTACAAATTTTTCCAAAAGCCTTATTCCTACTTTACAATATTCTATAAACTTTGTCCAAATCGGACGATTAGTTTAGAAGTTGTGTATGTATTACTGCTTCTCTCAGTTTAAAACCACTGTGTGTCGTAGACATTTTAGAGTTTTTTATGTCATATTTCACTGTTTTATTTTCCAATAGATTAGCATCACTTGCTTAATTTTTTCTATTGTGTTATATCAGCAAAAACAAAATTTACTTCTTACCTAGTGTCTTCAAATGCAATGAAATGTGCAAAGAAATTTGAAAATAACACACAAAACAACAACAACGAAAATAATTTTGTTGTTGCTTTGTGTGTTATTTTCAAATTTCTTTGCACATTTCATTGCATTTGAAGACACGAGGTTAGCCATATGGTAATAAGTAGAAAAGTCGAAAGCAAAAGTCGACTTTTCGACTTTTGCATCACAAGAAAGTCGACTTTCAAAAAGTCGAAAATTTTCGCAAAAAGTCGATTAATCGATTAGTCGAAAGTCGATTTATAGAACCCTATTTCAAACCTGGTGACCTTAGTCTTAAAATGTTGAGTTCTGCGGCTACAGATGGGGTGTACATCAGACTTCTCTATTGTTGACCAAGTATGTGCGTGAGTCGACAAATTTTGCGCACGCTTCTGATGAGAGAGCAATGGTAGAGCATTTATCTTATTAGAGCTGAAGTCTGAGCGGCCTAGTTAAATAAGGCATTCTTTTTTGTTAGCTGGTGTCTGGGCAATCTGATAACCAATGTCTAGGATAAGTTAAACTGGCTTGGCTGATGTAGTAATTTGTAGTCAATCTGTCAAGTGTAGACATTCAACGGCTGATGTGTAGAAGCTTCAACATTGAATTCAATGAGCCATCGTCAAGCACCACTGCTTAGCTATTTTATAGTACGGGCTTCGGATGAAATTAGAATTTTTTTCGCAACATTTTTTGCGATTTTATGGCTGATGTGAGCAGCTTTATGTGTTGGCGGACCAGGCAGATGATGTTATGCGAAAAATTATTTGATGTGTGCATCGAGAGGATGACTTACTTTTTTCATCAGATTATTGATAGATTCATCTAGAGGATGACCTTAAGCGAAAACTTCTTCAATGGTAGCATCAGGAGGATGCCTTTGAGCGGCAAGATTTACTGCCTCTTCGTTTGATTCAGATAACACATTTCGGCCCAAATGATGTTGTAGTCGTTTCTTCATCTAGATGCTCTGAAAAAAAGAAGAAAAAAAAAGAAATATACACAGTGTTAAAAAATACCTAGTGCGATCGAGATCTTTATTTTTATTATTGGGAAATTTGGTAGATTAGTTGGTTGGTTTTGGTGGAATTTTATTCGGAGGGTTATCGGTAGGCAATAAACATAATTTTACAACTGGGCGTAAGATAGTACCATTTTTAGTTCGTACTTCAGCGACTCTTATTTTGCTGTCACGTGCATAGATGACGTTCGTGACACGACCAAGAAGCCACTCAGTGGGTGGTAAAAAATCGTCTTTTACTATGACTGTTGGAACATAATGGAGTTTTTTGGCCTGATGGTTTTCTCCATTTGGTTTTTTTTTATCTAAAATATTTTTTTTACCCTTTTTTTATACTTACTTTTTTATTCTCTTTTTTTAATAATAACACATTGTTATTAATTGTTTTTTAAATAAACGTTTTATTGAACTAAAGGTTTATAATTAAAGTAAAATCAAAACTTAAAAACTTATGTCATAACATGAATTTATATAGACATAATGTTAGCTATAAATGGACAATATAATTTCCTTTGGCAATCCTGTTTTTAATGAATTTAGTCACAATGTTAATTGTAACGGTATTGCTGAAAATAAAGGAAAACATACAATAAGAAGAAATATATTACCAATAAATAGTTGAATTTTATATACAAAACCAACAAGACGCGTTTTACTTACCCCCTTTTTTTCGTTAAAATTTTTAAATTTGCCCACCATTTTTGAAGTGATAAATTTAGATTTTTTTTAAATTTATCAAATCCTTAAAAACTATTAAGGAATAACAATGACAATATCATTATTTTCCAAATTATCTCGTTCTTTTTTCCATTTGAAGCGGCGTTGAAGTTCGGTAATATATTGTTACGAAATTTGATTGATCTGGTTCTGGTATTTTGGAATCAGAATATCCCGAGAAACGGGATTCACTAAACCTGTCAATCTGGCAACGCTACATTTGAGTATACAACATTATGCTATAATGTGCTATAAAGTGTTATACTGTGAATTGGTTTGTGTCTCGGCTAAGAATAAAGTGGATTGTGTCTTGGCTAATTATAAAGTGGTTTGTGTCTCGGTTAAAATCCAAGTGGTTGGTGTCTCCGCTACGAATACTCTGGATACTTCTGGAAACTTCTGGTTCATTCTACACAAATCTGAATGTCTCTGGAACCTTCTAGTTCATTCTACACAAATCTGGATGTCTTTGGAACCTTCTAGTTCATTCCACACACACAATCTGGGTGTCTCTGGAACATTCGAGATCATTCTACAATTGCAGACATTACACTATAAAAGGGCTGCAACTTGTGTTAAGCAGTCAGTCACGCAGTAGCGTTTGTACAGTTAAGTTGTGCTCTAGTAAATCATTGTGAAATTGTAAAGTAATAAAGTGTTAAGAAATAAACAATAAATAGTAAACAACAAGTGTGGGTGAGTTCCTAAACGTCAAAACACATTGCAGTGTTTGCGGTTTTACTACTGTTTCGATACAAAGCAAACAATTGTGTTGCTTACTTTGTAATAAAAACATGTCAACAAAGCATCAACAACATTTGTGATGCACAGTTTGCTTTTTATATGCGCATCAATTGCGTTTACGAATGCATGACTTTGTTCAGATGCATTGCAAATGACGTTTTGGAACTCAGCCTGTGTGTGCGTTTTTTCGTTAATTTTAATTGCCAGCCAGGTTTATTTAAAAGGAAATAAACGTACGTTTTTGAAGGTAAAACGTAACAATTGGTGTCTGGATTTAGATTGGTTATTTTGATTGCAATAGAAAAGAATCCGGTTTATCTAAAGGAGATAAACCAACGTTTTTAAAAGGTAAACACGTAACAATTGGTATCAGAAGTCGGATTGCAAAATATAAGTAACCAGGAGATTTAAGAATAAAAATAACTAAAAGCAATGAAGTTTGAAGAGCTTAAAGTGGAACAGCTCAAGCAGGAGTTGAGTAAGTTGGAGCTGCCGACAACAGGTAATAAGGCAGAACTTCAAAAAAGGCTAATAGATGAATTCATGCGGCTTGGTATTGACATCAATACTTACGCATTTGACGGAAAAGAAGAAATGGAGGTATGTAACCGTTCAACGGCAAGCAGTATGGACATTAATGCAGCGTTGACAGCCATGATAGAGAAAATGGAAGAGAATTCTAGAAAAATGGAAGAAAATTCTAGAAAAATGGAAGAAAATCTGGTATTAAAAAGAGTATTAACGAAAGTGTTCAGGAAACTTGTAGAACAAATAATGAGAAACTCCTAGATGAGGTTAGAGCTTACAAGTGAGAAACATCTAGAGGAAGTTCGAGAAACTACTAGAGCCACGAATGAGAAATTGAATGAAGTCACAGAATTCATAAACCAAAGAATGGATCGCGTTGAGATACAAGTCAGCAAATTTGATGAGAAGCTTGTCGACTTAGAGAGTAAAATGAATAATCTGGAAATTGACATAGAGGCAAAATTTAACAATCATCAATGCCAAAGTGGACCAGTTCGTGTTATTCCAGAAGTCTCTAGTAGAATAAAGACACCATGTTTCGATGGCAGTGCACCCTTTAGTGTATTCAAGTTCCAGTTTGAAACTGTGGCTAGCAGAAATTTGTTGACAAATGAAGAAAAAGCCATTGAGTTGATTTTGGCCTTAAAAGGAACCGCAGCAGAAGTCCTTGAAAGCATACCAATGAGCTGCAGAAATAATTTTGACGACATAATGGCTGCACTACAACGAAAGTATGGTGGAGAACATAAAAAGGAAATCTACAGAATGGAATTGCGAGGCAGAGTCCAGAAAGTCAATGAAACGCTGCAAGATTTCGCGATGGAGGTTGAACGATTGGTGCAGATGACATACCCTGGTGAAAACCACCCATTCTTGGATCAATTCAAAATTGAGGCGTTTGTAAATGGCATTCGTGATCCCGACGTCAAACATGCGGCATGCGCTACACAGAAATCAACTTTTGCAGAAACTGTTTCATTTGCACTAGCACAGGAGACAGCTAAAATAATTTCTAAGCCGCAAATATATAAGGTGCGAAATCTGGAGGTTATCGCTGAGAAAGATAGAGATATAGTCAACGACATAAAAGAGGCAGTTATGCAAGCACTAGAGGAGAAACGAAACAAGCCACAAGCTAAATGCTATAACTGCGGTAGAGTCGGCCATTTTCAGCGAAATTGTAAAGCACGAAGAAAACGATCTAGATCTTCTTCGCCACCGCGGAATAATAAGAGAGTCCACCAATAATCATCACAGGAGTCACCGTTAAAACTAAAACGGGCTAGCACTACGGGGCGTGAGCTAGCTCCCACAAACGAGGGCCCCACAATTTTCATATCAGTAATGCAGCAGAAAAACAGCAATCTTACTACTTGTGGGTATATCAACGGCAAAAAGCACATCTTCACGATAGACACAGGAGCGTCACAGTCAATTATTAGGCCCGATTTAGTGAAAGGTACAATTGAACCAGTGTACAATATAAGACTGCGCACAGCTACTGGGGAGCCGGCTACCGTGTATGGTAAAATTAAAACGAAATTAACCATAGCCAACATCCACGTAAATCACGTTTTTATTGTTGCTGATATTGTGGACGAAGTAATAATCGGTGCAGATTTTATGATTAGCCATAACATTAATCTGCATATGGGACAACAAATCATGATTTGGCGCAACATTGAAATACCCCTTGATATTGGTTATGAAAGTAAAGCCCAATTAAGAAAGCTAGCTACTGTTGTACGCCAGAAACTACTGTTAGCAGAGTTAAAAATCGTGATGTGTTTTCTTTGGTAATAAAATTGTGAGTTATTTAAAAATTTTATTTTCAATTTGACTTTACCGAAATACAATTCAAAGAAAAACATTTTTATAATTATAAAACAAAACAAGTATATAATTCAATACAGTGTGAATGAATAATTATTGTACAAAAACAAACCAAATCTCAACACTTCCACTTTTGTTTTAATAATTATTCATCCATTTACATTAATTAACATTTAACAAATTCTTAATTTTATTAAACTGTTGCTTTAATAGCGGCTTTGTAAGAATATCGGCCAGTTGTTCCGAAGTTGGCACATACCTCAGTTGGAATCCTTTGTTTTCATATACTTCACGAATGAAATGAAATTTTACCTCAATGTGCTTAGTTCGTTTGTGAAACTGCGGATTCTTGACAAGTTTTATGGCACTTTGATTATCCAAACATAAAATAGGACGTTGAGGATTACCGTCTATTAGATCATGAAATAAACGTTGTACCCAAATAAGTTCTTTAACACATTCACACGCAGCCATATATTCCGCTTCAGTAGTGGATAGCGCTATTGTTTGCTGCTTTCTTGATGACCATGATATCGGACCTTCCGATAACATTATAGTATAACCACCAGTTGAATGTCTGGATTCAGTATCGCCGGCGTAATCTGAATCTGAATAACAGTTTAAAAATAAATCCTTAGTTTTAAAATAAACAATTCCTTGCTCAACCGTTCCGCATAAATATTTAAAAATCCGCTTTAATCCAGCAATATGTTCATCATTATATGAATCTAAAAACCGACTTGCATATGAAACAGCAAATGCAATATCAGGTCTTGTTGCTACTGCTAAGTACATAAGACACCCAACGGCCTCCCTATATGGAAATTTTCCATTGTTTGCGACAGTACTTGAAGTTTTAATATTTTCAGCAGGTGTACTTACTGGTCTTGCATCCTCCATGTTGAATTTCTGAAGCATCTTCTTTATGTATGAGGTTTGACGAACAAATATTTTGCACGGTTGTTGAATTATTTCCATGCCTAAATAGTAAATTGAGCCAAATACTTTAACGTCGAATTCTCCCCTCAAATTATTTATGAACTCTCTAGAAACTTCTTTGGATTCAGCAGCAATTATACCATCATCAATGTATATAGCCAATATAATTTTCTTATTATTGATTTCACCAACAAATACACAAGAATCTGCAGTGCTAACTTTGAAATTAAATTTCCTTAAAATTTCAGTGAACCTCTTGTTCCAACATCTAGAACCCTGTTTAAGCCCATAGATGCTTCTATTTAGTTTGCAGACTTTATCACTACCATCACTGTATCCAGTTGGTTGATGCATATATATTTCCTCCTCAAGATGCCCATACAAAAACGCTGTTTTAATGTCAAATTGTGTAAGAAAATAATCTGAAGACGCGCTTAAGGCTAAAATCATTCGAATTGAAGTAAATTTCGCCACGGGGCTAAAGGTTTCCTCGTAATCTATTCCTTGTTTTTGAGTAAAACCCCGAATAACTAGCCGCGCTTTGTAACGTTCAACATCATCATCCTGATTTCTTTTTATTTTATATACCCATTTGTTGGATATAGCTTTTTTACCTTTTGGTAGTTGTACAAGATTCCATGTTTCATTTATAATAAGAGAATCATATTCGTCATCCATGGCTTTCTTCCACTGCAACCCAAGATTGCTATTAATTGCTTCTTGATAGTTCTGTGGCTCTTCATAATCAGCGATAAATGCACAATTTATTTCATTCTGAACTAGACCTGTCCTTTTCGAACGTAAATTGTACCGATTATCTTGGATGCCATGTTCGTTGTCTTCTACATTTTTCTCGACTATATCATTTTCCGCATCCTCGAATTCTTCTGTAGAATCAATGTCTAATGGAAGTTCTACTCTAGGTTCATTCGTAGGTTGTATTTTAGATCCATTCTCCCCCACAATATCATGTGTAGTACAATCTACAAGATTCTCATGAACTATAATCCCCTTTTCCAATTCCCTTATAATAACGTTACGTGAAATTTCTATTCTTTTTTCATTAGGTATCCAAACGCGATAACCCTTGCAATTTTCTTGATAACCAACGAAAATACCTTTTTTAGATTTGGGATCTAATTTCCTCCGTTTTTCCTGTGGTACATGTACATATGTATCTGAACCGAAAACGCGAAGCATAGAAATGTCAGGTCCTTTTCCAAACCACAACTTAAAAGGAGTCTTATTTTTCTGTGGGCTCTTTCCTGTTCTATTCAATGTAAACACAACGTTATTTACTGCCTCTCCCCAGTAACTAAGACTAAGACCCTTGCTATGTATCATAGATCTAGCTGCTTCAACTACAGTTCTCATATCGCGTTCGGCTCTACCATTGTGTTCCGGTGTGTAGGGTGTAGATTTCTGATGTACTACTTTATATTTACGTAAAATTTCACATACCTCTTTGTTGACATACTCCGAACCATTATCGGACCTTAATACTTTCACTCTCTTACCAGTATCTGCTTCCACTTGCGCTAAATATTCTGAAATTACTTGAGGAACATCAGATTTTGCTTTGATGCAATAAACGTAGCGATAATTGGAAAAATCATCACGAAACACTACCATGAATCGAGCACCACCAAATGCCTTTTCTTGCATAGGACCACAAAGGTCTGTATGTACCAGACTTCCAATTTCTTTGGCTCTATTTTCACTTTCAGAAAATGGTATTCTGTGTTGCTTACCCATGACACAACCTTCACAAAAGAAGTCACCATCTACATATTTAATATTTTGGCGCACCAACACGTCTTTAATGTGATCTTTGCCTTGATGACACATTCTTTCATGCCACATTTGCAAAGAATTGGATTTTACTGCGACATTTGCGTTACCTGCATCTTCTTCTACCTTTAGCAATAACTTAAAGAGCTTTGAATTTTCTCTTATGCCTTTTAAATAAACTTTACCATTACGTTTGAAAACGCATTCATCTGCTTGAGCTTCCATAGTGTATCCCTTGTCCAAACATGCATTTGCAGAAAATAGATTTAATTTTATATTCGGAACAAATAACACATTTGACAGAAATTTTTCATTCCAGACCTTACCATCAAAAGCTTTAATATAAATATCACCTTTTCCGAATGCTGGAATGATGTCGCCATTTCCGATTCTGATACTTTTTGGAGTATCAAACTTAATATAATTTTTGAACCATTCTATCTTACTTGACATGTGATCACTAGCGCCGGAGTCCACAAACCAGGCACGTTCATCAGAAGAATCTACGAATAAATTTTCTCCCACAAAAGCATTTCTCTCGCTAGATTTTTTACTGTTTTTGTTGTTGGGACACTCATTCTTCCAATGTCCATACTTGTTACAGATAAAGCATTTACCTTTCTTATTGCTGTAACCACTCTTGTTTTGCGGACCATTTTTAAACAATTTGCTACTACCTTGTTTCGCTACAAAAGCTTCCGATTTTGAAGGTTGAATTCCCAATCTTGATTCTTCCATACACAATCTTGACGTTAGATTTTTAAGGGTTCTTTCTTCCTTACCTGTGGCTTCCCATGATGCAAAGAAATGTTTGAAGTCTGCAGGTAACGTCATCAAAATCTTAGTAATTAACATGTTGTCGGAAATTTTTTCACCAAGATCTTCAAGTTGTCTAGCCATCTTTTGCAATTTTGAAATATGTACGGAAATTGCATCTTCAGGAGCCTTCTCATATTGAAAAAATTGCTGTTGAAGCAAATGGATTGACGTTTCAGATTTCTGCTCGTATACGCTTTCAAGCATCGACCACATAGCTGCTGCTGTATCACAATTAATCACGTGCAACATAGATTCCTCACCCATAGACACAACCAAAATTTTCTGAGCCTTAGCATCTGAGGAAATCCAGCTTTCTAATTCTTTTCCAGCCTGTGCGGGTTTATTTGTGACTCCACTTGTAATATTCCAAAGATTACTAGCCCGTAGTACCACCTTTACCTGGAATTTCCACAGAGTCCAGCCTTCCGCACCCTCCAATTTGTTTATCTTGAATTCCTCCATTATCGATTTTGCACAAAGAGTCCGTTCTTGAAACCAATATAATCAATTACGAGTAAATACCACAACAATAACTAACAGTGACCAAATTTTATCCGTAAAACGTTTAACCAACTGGGCCCATAACCTGTTAGCAGAGTTAAAAATCGTGATGTGTTTTCTTTGGTAATAAAATTGTGAGTTATTTAAAAATTTTATTTTCAATTTGACTTTACCGAAATACAATTCAAAGAAAAACATTTTTATAATTATAAAACAAAACAAGTATATAATTCAATACAGTGTGAATGAATAATTATTGTACAAAAACAAACCAAATCTCAACAACTACCACCGCAGTCGGAAACTATAGTGTGGGCACGAATAGAGGGAAATTGTGTGGACAACCGGTTGTGGGTAGTAGAACCTAAAGAAATAAAAAGTGATATTATAACAGCAAAAGCCCTCGTCAAAGCCTGCAACGATGGAAGAGTCCCTGTAAGAGTGATAAATCTATCCAACAGCGAAAAATTGTTCAGCCAAAACACCGACATTGGTCAATGCGCTCCAGCAGAGGCGGTAATAAATTGTGAGAGAAAGCCGAAACCCGTTACATTGTCAGAAAAGGAACATGAGCTGCTAACCGAACATGTGGGGGAATAGGTAGAAGGATTGGCGGCGCCTGATAGAAATAAAGCTAAACAGCTACTTAAGAAATATGCCTCCGGCTTCGCCTTAAACAGTCAAAGTCATGGTCGAACGGCTATTGTGAAGCACGAAATAAATACCGGCGAAGCAAGGCCAATTAAACAAGCGCCTAGAAGTATCCCCTTAGCAAAGCGAAGTGAAGTAAAGGAGTTAATCAATGAAATGGAGCAAAACGGTATAATAGAACCATCCTCAAGTCCATGGAGCTCGCCAGTGATTTTGGTAAAGAAGAAAGATGGCAGCACCAGATTTTGTGTCGACTACAGAAAACTTAATGACGTCACCAAGAAGGACAGTTATCCGCTACCGAGAATTGACGACACTTTGGACACGCTAGCCGGAACAAAATGGTTCTCCACATTAGACTTGCAAAACGGGTATTGGCAGGTAGAAATTGCAGACAAAGACAAAGAGAAAACTGCCTTTAGTGCGGGTGATGGTTTGTGGCAGTTTAATGTGATGCCATTTGGACTTTGTAACGCTCCGGCCACATTCGAGCGCTTGATGGAACGGGTGTTAAAAGGACTTCACTGGAAGACTTGTTTGATGTACCTTGATGACATCATAGTCACGGGAAAGACTTTTGACGAACATCTCAAAAACCTAGAAGAAGTTCTTAATCGTATATCAGCGGTTGGGCTAAAGCTAAATGCCAAGAAATGTGTACTGTTTCAGAAAGAAGTTAAGTACCTGGGACATCGCGTTGCAGCCGAAGGTATATCGACCGATGAAGATAAAATACGGACAGTAAAGGATTGGCCTCGTCCACAAAATCTGCATGAACTGCGCAGCTTTCTAGGACTTTGCACATACTACAGACGATTTGTGCCAAACTTTGCCAGAGTGGCTGCAAGTTTACATGAGCTGACCAAAAAGTCCCAGCGTTACCATTGGGGTGAATCACAAGAGCAGGCATTCCAGGAACTCAAAGAGTTATTATGTACAGCACCAGTCCTGGCATATCCAATTGCTGGAGAGAAATTTGTGCTAGATAGTGATGCGAGCGGTTACGGAATAGGAGGTGTGCTCTCTCAGTTAGTCAATGGGACTGAAAAAGTCATAGGCTACTATAGCCGAATACTTTCGAAGCCTGAGAGGAATTACTGTGTAACGCGACGAGAGCTCCTAGCATTATTAGAGTGCGTAAAACATTACCACAAGTATCTTTATGGTCAACACTTCACACTAAGAACAGACCATTCCGCACTCAGGTGGCTACTACAATTTAAAAATCCTGAAGGGCAACTTGCACGTTGGATTGAACGCCTTCAAAGCTACAACTTTAGCATTGAGTACAGAAGAGGTGGAAAGCATAATAATGCGGATGCTCTCTCAAGACGTCCCTGCAATCTGGAGTGCAAACATTGTAGCAGGGCAGAGAGGAAAGAATGCGTTATTGATGTTCGACTAACGCACATAGACTCCAGCGTAGACTGGTCAACGGCGCAAAGAAATGACCCCATATTATCGAGAATTATATCCGCTAAAGAACAGGGCAGAAGGCCAGCTCGCCACGAAATATTTTCAGAAAGCCCAATAACTAAATCATATTGGACCCTATGGGATAGTCTTAAACTAGTAAATGGCTGTTTATACCGGACATGGGAAGATGCAGACGGAAAAGCGGCAACTGATTTAATTGATTGATTTAATTAACCTCCAAAATAAACGAAGTAATGAAAGAGTTCCATAATGGTCCCAGTGGCGGTCATCTTGGTGTAACAAAAACGTTAGAAAAACTAAAACTAAGGTTCTATTGGGTTGGATGCCAGCAATCTGTGGCCGATTGGATAGCCAATTGCCTACAATGCATTACGGCCAAAGGTCCAGTAAGAAGAAGCCGCGGACAACTCCAACAATACAATTCAGGTGCACCATTTGAGCGTATCGCAATGGATGTAGCCGGTCCTTTTCCTGTCAGTGAGGCTGGAAACAGATATGTTCTAGTGGTTATGGATTATTTCAGCAAATGGCCAGAAGTGTATGCCATACCCAACCAAGAAGCTAGAACTGTAGCAGACGTATTTGTGAACAACTGGATGTGCCGTTACGGAGTTCCATTAGAATTGCATTCCGATCAGGGTAGGAATTTTGAGTCGGCCATATTTAAGGAAATGTGTAAATTATATGGCATAAGAAAGACAAGGACAACACCACTACATCCGCAATCTGATGGCATGGTTGAACGATTTAATCGTACCCTGGAGGAACATTTAAGAAAAGTGGTCAGCAGGCATCAAAAGGATTGGGATGTGCACATACCAAAATTTCTGCTAGCATACCGGTCAGCCGTGCATGATTCCACCTCACGAGCACCTGCAAAGATTATATTTGGAACTGAGTTAAGACTGCCTGGAGACTTAGAGTTTGGCGTTAAACCTACACCACTAGAGGAAGACGGTGGAAACCCCTTCAAGAACGACCTCGAAGAACTTCATGAATTCGTGCGTAACCGAATTAAAATGACCAGCGATAAAATGAAGGCCAGATACGACCAAGCTGCAAATTCTGAAGGATTCACCGAAGGCCAGTTGGTTCTACTTTTTAACCCTCAACGAAAGAAAGGATTGTCACCTAAACTACAAACTCATTGGGACGGTCCCTACAAAGTAATCAAGAGGCTAAATGACGTAGTTTATAGAATACAAAAGTACAACAGCACAAGATCTAAAATGAAGGTTGTACACCTAGAGAGGCTAGCCAAATATTGAAAGGGTACATCTATGCCTATTCGGGACGAACAGGCTTAAGTGGGCGGCAGTGTTACGAAATTTGATTGATCTGGTTCTGGTATTTTGGAATCAGAATATCCCGAGAAACGGGATTCACTAAACCTGTCAATCTGGCAACGCTACATTTGAGTATACAACATTATGCTATAATGTGCTATAAAGTGTTATACTGTGAATTGGTTTGTGTCTCGGCTAAGAATAAAGTGACTTCTGTCTTGGCTAATTATAAAGTGGTTTGTGTCTCGGCTAAAATCCAAGTGGTTGGTGTCTCCGCTACGAATACTCTGGATACTTCTGGTTCATTCCACACACACAATCTGGGTGTCTCTGGAACATTCGAGATCATTCTACAATTGCAGACATTACACTATAAATGGGCTGCAACTTGTGTTAAGCAGTCAGTCACGCAGTAGCGTTTGTACAGTTAAGTTGTGCTCTAGTAAATCATTGTGAAATTGTAAAGTAATAAAGTGTTAAAAAATAAACAATAAATAGTAAACAACAAGTGTGTGTGCGTTTTTTAGTTAATTTTAATTGTCAGCCAGGTTTATTTAAAAGGAAATAAACGTACGTTTTTGAAGGTAAAACGTAACAATTAGTGTCTGGATTTAGATTGGTTATTTTGATTGCAATAGAAAAGAATCCGGTTTATCTAAAGGAGATAAACCAACGTTTTTAAAAGGTAAAAACGTAACAATATTCATTTTTCCATCGTCGAGCAAATATGTGTTGCAGTGCTTTTAACCGCTCCCAGCGTTTCAAAAATGGGACTTCTTGTAGCGGAGGTTCTGTCGGGGCTTCTGGTAGTGCGGTAATTGGAGCACCTCGGAGTAGATGACCAGGAGTCAGGGGCAAAGTTTCATTCGGATTTTCGGTTATTGTCGAAAGTGTTGCTAATTTAACACTGCTTCAATTCGAACAAGGAGAGTGGTGAATTCTTCAAAGGTAAACGTCAAATTACAAGTTACCTTTTTTAAATGAGACTTCATACTTTTCACGGCAGCCTCCCAGAGGCCACCCATGTGGGGTGCGTATGCTGGTATGAAGGACCAGGTGAAACCAAGCGTTGTGTATTTTTCTATTAACGCTTTTTCTGCTGACTTAAGAAAAGCGTTGTGGCTTTTAAAAACAGGCTAAAAAAGCATCAGTAGAGACGTCGGAACAAGTTTCCAGGTGAACGGCTCTTGTAGAAAAACATACGAATACTGCTGCATAATTTTGGCATTTCGCAGATCGGAAGATTTTATGTTGAAAGGACCAGCAAAATCGACTCATGTATAAGTGAAGGGCAACGAAAAATTCACTCGTTCTGGGGGCAGTGCGGCCATGATTTGGTGCTGGAACTTGTGCTTATAAATTGCACACGCCTTGCATTCACGTATACACTTTCGTAAGAGATTTTTTTAATCTTGGGATATAAAACCCATGTCGAATCGCTCGCAACATTATGTGATGCTCAGAGTGAAGCAGAATGCGATGCGTAAAAAGGTCTGTTGCGAATTGAGACCCTTCTGGAACATTAAGTGGATGACGTTCTTCATAGCTTAAACCTGAATTGTTTAGGCGGCCACCAACTTATAAAATATGGTTTTTGTCGAGAAAAGGACTCAGTGTTAGCAATCTGCTTTTTCGACTTAACGGTTTTTGATTCTGCAAACATTCGTACTCTTGACCAAAATGAGCCTTTTGAGCAATAGAGATAAGTCGATTTTTCATTGACTCGATTTCCTCTGGGGTAATACATTTTTTGATTGAAAATGGTTTTTTGAGGATGCGGTTTATAAATCGTAGGCGATAACATAAAACCCTTAGAGCTCGTTCAGAGGATGAAAATTCTTCTAATACATCTGTATTTTTTACGTCGACGTGAAAGTTGACCGACTTTTTGGTCTCCAAATCTATTGGATCAAAAGTCCTTGGTATTGGCCAGTTTGATGTGGGAAGTTTTAGCCAGGTATGCCCATGCCACCAGAGTTCATTATCTGCCAGTTCCTGTGGTGAGCAGCCTCGCGTGCCCATATCTGCAGGATTTTCTTCAGTTCTAATATGCTTCCAGTGATTCGTGCTGGCGACGTCAACTATTTGTGTCACACGATTTGCGACAAAAGTTTTTAATGTGTTTGAGGGCTTTTGTAACCACCCCAATACGACAGACGAATCTGTCCACAAAAACAATTCGTAGTTGAACTGGCAGTTCGCGACTAAGCATCGGATCAGCTTAGCAAGTAGCAAAGCTCCACACAACTCGAGCTTCGGAATTGTAGTCCGCTTAATCGGAGCTACTTTTGTTTTTGCCACCAGCAAATGACTATTAATTGTGCCTTCTGTGCTTTCTGTTCTAAGATATATAGCACCACAATATGCTTTTTCTGAGGCATCGCAAAAACCGTGTATCTGGATGCGATATTTTGGGGAGAAATCTACCCATCTAGGTATTTTTATATTCGAAATAAATGGCAAATTCTTGAGAAACGAATTCCATTTTATGAGTATAATCTGAGATACTCCTTCATCCCAATCGGACTTTTCTACCCACAATTCTTGCATTAAAATTTTTGCAATTATTACGACTGGGCCTAACCAACCTAGAGGGTCAAACAACCTTGCTATTACTGACAAAATTTTCCTCTTTGTAGTGGAGGGGGCAATTTCAATTGGTTGTACAACATAGTAAAATGAATCTGACAATGCATTCCATCGGATTCCTAAAGTTTTTATCGTACTGGAATCATCAAATTTCAAAAAGTCTTCATCTAGAAGATCCTCCCGGGGCAAGTTTTCAAGGAGAAACTTATTATTCGCGGTCATCTTTTTTAGTGGAAATCCAGCCGATTTAAGAGCCTTTGTAAGCTCACCTTGTTTGAGCTTGGCTTCAACAATTGTGTGTCCACCAGACAATATATCATCTACGTAGACTTCATTTTCCAAAATGGCGGATGCCCTGGGGTACAAATTTCTGCAATCATGACTAAGTTCGAGTAGAGTCCTGATCGCTGAAAAAGGGGCGCAATTTACACCAAACGTTGAGTTGAAAAGAATTTACAAAACCATCGGTGTTGTTGCGGAACAAAATTTGTTGATAAGGGCGGTCTGCTTCATGCACCAAAATTTGTCTATACATTTTTTGTATATCACCAGTGAAAACGTATTTGTAGTTTCGCCATCGCAGCACGAGCTGCATCAAATATGATTGAAGTGTTGGGCCTTGATGAAGCACATCATTCAGTGAAAACCCACTTCCAGCCTTTTTTGACGCATTAAATACAACTCGTACTTGGGTAGTTTTACTTTCGGGTTTTATTACCGCGTGATGAGGAAGAAAAAACGATGAATGGGTTCATAATGTACAACTTGTTCCATGTGTTCAAGATCTAAATATTCTTGAAGGACTTCAGTGTACTGAGCTTTCAAATTTGGTGTCTTGTCGAGCGTTTTCTCCATTCTGTGGTACTGGGCAAGGGCCATATTTCTAGAAGGTCCCAAAAAAATTTCATTTGGAAATTGTTCTTTAAACGGAAGCCGAACCACGTAGCGGCCATCAGATTGTCGGCTAGTGGTACGCTGGAAAAAATTTTCACAAAAAACGTCGCTGTCGGACTCACAATCGCGTTTTTCGAATTCTTCTATTTCCCAAAACATTTTCAATTGTTCCTGTAGAACTTGATCTCTTGATGGAGAAACAACGGTATGAAAAGAATGGACCTTGGTAGCTGGTGCAGGTCCTAATAAATACCATCCGAAGTGGGACTCTCTTGCTTCGAGGCAATTTCCAATATTCATCCTCACGCCCTTCAGATTTATGAATGGCAAATAGTCGCTACCGATTATCATTTCAATCGCAGATGGTTTACAAAAATAGGGGTCTGCGAGTTCTAAACCTTTAATTTCGCCTAGATCTTGAATAGGTATGGGCCGTGAAGGCATGAAATGTGCTAATGTTGGTACCACAATCGCTCGTATTTTGATCCTAAAATCGGAAATTCGGGATGTCACGCTGACATAACACCTTCCCTTAGAATTCCATACAATCGTTTCGCCAAACCCTGAAATTTCGCTCTGATGACTTTCCATTGATATCGAGAGGTTTTGTTGTACGCTTTTCAAAATAAAACTTTTAGTAGACCCTGTGTCTATCATTGCCCGCACCGTAATTTTTTCACCTAAATGTTCAATGTGAACTAAAGCCATAGGCAAAATAGTAGTTCCACTATGTTGGCACAAATTAATTTGAACAGACTCTGTTTGATTTCTATTTGATGTTGAAGCTCGCTCTGATTGCAAATTTGGCGAGTTTATTATATTCTGAATGCCCCATCCAGATGTCCTTTCATCATCTTGATGATATGGTCGAGGCGCTGTCCTGAGAGCTGAATCCTTGTTTGCCCGTTCATCGCTATCGAGATGTAGCATGGTGTGATGCCTCTGATTGCATCGCATGCAACTACTTTTACTAGTAAATTTTGTCTTAAAATGACTGGTAGAAAAACAATTTGCACAATATTTTAGGGTTCTATAAATCGACTTTCGACTAATCGACTTTTAGCGAAAATTTTCGACTTTTTGAAAGTCGACTTTCTTGTGATGCAAAAGTCGAAAAGTCGACTTTTGCTTTCGACTTTTTTACTTATTACCATATGGCTAAGAAGGAAATTTTGTTTTTGCTGATATAAGACAATAGAAAAAATTAAGCAAGTGTTGCTATTGGAAAACAAAACAGTGAAATATGACATAAAAAACTCTAAAATGTCTACGACACACTGAGAGAAGCGGTAATACATACACAACTTCTAAACTAATCGTCCGATTTGGACAAAGTTTGTAGAATATTGTAGAGTAGGAATAAGGCTTTTGGAAAAATTTGTAGTCACACTGTTTTATTAATAGGACTCCTATTTAGCACCAGCGTGCAAAGTAGACCACCTCGAGTGTAAACAAGCTTTCGGAACCTTTGGCTTCTTAAATTGTCGGCCGATTTCAATGACTTTAGACTTTTTGAATTATACTTAGGGCGAGTAACTTTTTTCCAATATAACCATGGTTAAACTTTAACCCCAATGTAACCATGGTTAAACTTTAACCCCAATTCAAAATCACACCGAAAATCTCATAATGTAAACCAGCCATTAGTGGTATTTTAAGGTAAATGATGGTCCCTAGGATATTTAAAATTTTTGAGTTAGGGTCTGTTAGGTTAAACGGTATTTTAAATAATTTCATTAAAGTATTTTGCGGTTAGTGATATTTTAAGTTATTTCGTTAATGGTATTTTTAGGTTAATTGTAGTTATTTGAATGCATTTTAAATCGTTATTGATGTTTTGGGGTTAGTGTTGACAAACCATGGTTTTTATTGATATATTGAATTATTAATAAAAAAAAAAATATGCATTTCATACAGTCGCCATTTCAAAGGGTCATTCTTTATTGCTGGCTTTAAATCAGCAAAGAAATTAAAAAATCATAATTTAAAGATAAATTAGAAACGTTCTCCATAGAAATAATTTCAGATTTTGAGGCTAAA
This sequence comes from Leucophora obtusa, assembly GCA_949987735.1. Lineage (NCBI taxonomy): Eukaryota > Metazoa > Arthropoda > Insecta > Diptera > Anthomyiidae > Leucophora > Leucophora obtusa. Next base: position 92,045,067 of record OX465298.1, read on the forward strand.
ACATATCAGATTCTACAGAAAGATTAGCTATTATACTAAATATTGTAGGATTTGTTAACTATTTCATTAGAAAAATCATTAATTATGTGAAATTTTTTCACAGAAATGCCTTCAGATTTTGAAAATATTTTTTTATATTGATAAATCTTCAGATTTTAATGCCTTTTGCGGTCAAGAAAATTATATTTATATAGAGAAACCATCTAATTTTAAATTCTTCCTGCTGTAGAAAAACTATTTAAGATTCAGAAAATTTTTACTAAACAATATTTTTTGTTAGTCCTATACTTTTGTAATTTTAATATACATGCAGGAGCACCAGAGTCTTAGCAATATTTCTTTTCGAAACAGATTTTTACCATTCTTTCCAAAAGTTTAAAAATCTGCTAACAACCTCAGACAGGGTTTTCGGGCTGTACTTTAAGGTCATTTCGATTGCCGTTAACAATCAGATGTAGGTTTTCAAATTGGAACTCTTTTGGAAGTGATCTAGTGTGAACTTAAGTCAGAAATGCCAAACTAGTTTTTCTTATCTCTTCTTTTTAGAAATTCGTAAATATTGTTATGCCAATATTTACTTCTCTTGAACCCGAGATGTGTTTCAAGATATTTTTCATATATATATATTGAATTATTTAAAAAAGTGCTAAAAAATTTCAATATTTTTAAAAAAGTGCTAAATTAGCACCTAGCACTTTTTTAAAATTTTTGGGTGCTAGATCTAGCACCTAAAGTGCTAAAATGGCAAGCCTGTTTTTATCAGTTAAAAGATTAACTGGACAGTTAAAAGTTTAACTCTGCCAGTTTAAAATACCAAGGTGACGCTCACGCTGTAATAAAATGCGGTGATTACAATACAAGTTTTGTAAAAGCCAGAAAAATACAAAAAAAAATATATATTTTAGAAACAAGGTGACTTTTATTGAAAAATATGGTTTTTTGCAAAATATATTATTATAGCTAAAATGTTATTATAGCTAAAATATATTATTTTAGCTAAAATCTAGTTAACTGACCCCCAAATAAGCTAAAAAAATATGATTTTTGGCTATTTAGAAATTTTTATATAAAAAGTCGATTAATCGGCTTTTACCTATAAAAAGTCGAAAAGTCGATTAATCGACTTTTACCTATAAAAAGTCGGAAAGTCGACTTTTCAAAATTTGAAAAAAAGTCGAAAAGTCGACTTTTTGTTGCAACTATATAACCCTACAATATTTATTCGCGTATACAAATTTTATTCGATCTTTTACTGACAAAGACTTGAAATATTTACAGTATCTTAGTGGATGATTCTGTTTGCACTTTTTGCAACTGTATTTGGTCTGCTGGTCTTCAGCATTGGAATAAAAAACTTGAGGTTTAGAAGGGCTATCCTTTCCGGCTGGCTTTCTTAAATTCACAAACGTTTCCAATGTTTCAACTCTCTCCGTGAGAAAATTGCTCAATTGTTGCCAAGTAGGCAGTTCCTTGTGATCACTCAAAGTGTTCCCAAGCCCGCGAAGTTTCTTCAGGTAGCTTTGAAGTGCAAATATGCATTAAGAAAGGGTCATTATTCGCAACTTCTATTTTAAAAGACTTTATAATTGTCAAACAATCATTGACTGTAGTCTGAAGTAACCTTAAAAACTTTAAGGTTTCCTTTGGCGGCGCCCGAATGGCATAAATCTTCTCAATTTGATTATTAATTAAAATTCGTTTGAATTTAAATGAAAATTCGAATCTACCAAATCATAATCTTTGATGATTTGCTGGGCCTCCCCCCTCGTTTTGCCAAGCAAATATAAAATTTGTGAGCTGGAGCCACTGTAGGCTCATTTCCAATAGCTGCCATAAACATATCCCTAAATGCAGGCCATTTGTTGTATCCTCCCTCAAAAATCTGTATTTTAACCGGCGGTAATTTTAATGCTGAATATTTTGTTCTTTTCGTTCTGGAGCTTAAGTCTTGGCCATCTCCAATAGTATAGCCTTTGCAGCCCGGTACTGCCCGCTAACCTCTTCATATTTTATGGAAACCTCATCCTGAAAATATGCTTCCTCTTTAAATTTTTCGTTCCCTTAAAATAAATTCGGTCATTTTCGAAAATCTTCGCTCTAACTCTATTTGGTTTACCTCTAATAACGAAATTGTAAAAGACTCGGGAGAAATTTTGTCAAAACTGGAGCAGAAGGCAGCTAGCTGCTGAATATAATATTTGCATTACCTTTTGGAGCCCATTTCGAAATGTTATAAACGAAAACCTTTTCGAATTTAAAATTATAATAAATCCCAAATGACTTTGTACCAATAATTTGGAATAAATTTTGCGCTGGGGAAATTTGACCTCTCTATATGCTATAAAAACTGCAAAATTTTGAAATATTTCAGGGAGAAAAACTAGAGTAGGAATTAAGCCTCTTATATATTCGACCGAAAAATGTGCCACCAAAATATTGAAAATATTTAACACCGCGAAATTTTTCTTAAAATCTCCAATAACTTTCACAATATTTGTACAAATTTTTTACAAAAATGTTTATCTAAATTTGTTTAATATATGTATTTGGGTCGGGTATTTCAATGTTAACCACAATTATCAGGATACAAATACCCAAAAATTTTCCACTTATAAATTTGGTGATATATTCTCAACCAAGTTATAAAATTTACCTTAAATTCTTCACCAAAAAAAAAATTCCCAAAAAATAATAAAAAAATATTTATAAAAAAAAATTCTATTTGTGCTATAAAATTATAATCCACTCTTTTCTCCAATTAATTTTGTCAAAATTTTAAAAAATATTGAATTTTGTTTCTTCGGATCACTCTTTCCAAAATAATTTAAAAATTTCCGCTTCGCACGGTCTTTTTGGTGCACCCTTTAAAAATTGTTCACCACCTTTTGTACCATCCTGTAGTACAAAAATTTTCCACAGCATGTACCTTATTTCAATAAGTTCTTCAAAATTTTTATTTTAAATTGAATTTTAAAGTTTTGATTTTATTCACTATTTATTCCTCAAAATTTCCGAGAGAAAAAAAAATTTTCTAAAATTTCAAGTTTGTCTTCAGTTTTTCACCAAATTTCAACAGTTTAAATAAAAAAAATGAGTGAATTCCCAAACTCACCGTTTCCCCGCAAAAAATACTGGACCGGGAACCCTTGTTGTCTTCTTCCTTCTAAATATTTTATATAAAAGCAGCTTTTTGTTACTGTTGGTTTGTGGGCTGATGGCAATTTTAAAATAAATATAGTTGCTATAGAACTTTCTGGATTTCTTTTCGTGTGAAAACGCACTCTGGCACTTTATTAAAATATTTTATTTATGCTGGAGATATTTTGCATCAATTTATTTAATGCAGATTTGGTGGTGGTTTTTTCTTTCTTATATTAACTTTCTTGCCAACACACCAATGCAATATTCTCTTTTCTTAGCTTTTTCTTCACAACACTGCAATTTTCTTGCTTTTTTCACTATATTTATTCTTTATGCACAAAATTCACTAGCTTTTATTTATTTCTAGTTTTCTTTTATTAATTATTACAATTAATAACCACTTTGTCTTTAATATTTTTCATAAATATTCTTTTTCTTATTAGCTTTGCTTTTTTCTTTCATTAAACGTTTACTTATGTAGCCGGTCGTCAAACATACAAATTGCTCTGTTTTTGCTAATGAGTGGGAAAACGGTTGGAATTGAAACACTTGTTTGTTAAATAAGTGTAGAGCAGTGGTCGGCAGAAAGAGAGAATGTGAATGTATTAGTGTTTTACACTGTGAGAAATTAGTTTATCATTTTTAAGTTTATTTTTGTATATTAAGAACATGCATTAATGAAGAAATGAAATAATAAATACATGAATGAATTAAAGAAATAAAAAATGTAATTCATACTAATTTAATTTTTTTAAATAATTCATAATAAATTTTATTATACTAAAATATTAATTAATTTAATTAAAATTAATTAATTTAATTGAAAATGTTTATTTTTTTGTATAGAAATTATTTATTCTTAAAAAAGTATTCCATTAGTTAGTAAAATGTTGCCAATCGCACTAAATATAATTTAAAACACTGTACATACCCAATCAATTTTCCTCTGGTGAACTGTTATCTGACGATGCTGCTGATCCTGGAGACTCTTTCTTCTTGGAGAAACCTGGGACTTAACACTCCTTGTTGTGCCTGGATGCACTTCTTCTAGCTGGAAGATGACTGCTTCAGTGGAAGGGGATGCACACTGAAGTTTTCGAAACTCGTTGAACAAACCTCTTGTTTGTTGTTGATGCTGTTGCTGGCGTTGTTACGGGAGAACAACGTTGGTTGCCAATCAGCTGACACTAGCTTATCCAGCCCTAGCTCCTCTAGGACTCTCGAAGGACCAAATTATGTTGTATCGATTTTCCCGTCCAGCTCGTGGGGGTTGATTTTCTAAATAAAAACCCAATTTACTTTTTCTTGGTGAAAAAACTAAATTTATTTTATGAGCTTCTTGCTCTTTATAAAATACATTAAAATATATTTTTAATAGACGGGGGTGGATGCAGCTTCTTGCTGATCGAATGTACAAATTACACTAATTTTTCTTATTTAAAAACTAAGCTAAGAGAGCTACTTTACTTATTAACAAAAAATGCTCAAAGAGAGCCTAAACCACACTAGTTCCAATAATTTGTTTGTACAAAATGTTTTATTTTGTGTGAGAATTTCCGAGCGTCCTCACATTTTTACTCAATATTTCTAATTTTTTTTACGATAGACTAACACTCAGGCAATACCCCCTACTTATGCTCGTGCATTGTTTTAGAATTAGGAAAATATAATAGATTTCGACAATATTTAACACCAAACTGCTAATAACAAACAATTAGGCCTTTTTTTATTTAATCACTGGATTTACTCGCCGATAAAATGTACAAGAAATTCATTAAATTTTGTAAAAATGTGAACACAGGAATTGAAATAAGCTAAATCTAAAATGGATTTAAAAAATAAATAAATCCGTTTCGGATTCAGCTTAATTTTATTCCAAAAATTGCATTTTCGCAAAGTTTAAATTTTTTCTTTCACATTATATTAGGGAATAAGTGTTAGATTTGGATAAAAATATGAAATTTTGAAAATTAAAAAACAAAATGTGAATTTTTTGAGAAGATAAAATAAATCTAAAAATAAATCCAGTGATTAGAAAAAGGCCTAAATATGAATAAAAAGCAACTGCCTCTTTGTGACGAGGTCGTGATTAAAATAGGCACATGTTTCAAAACACTTTGAGGGTTTTGTTTTAGCAACAGCGTACTTTCATTTCGCATTTGAAACATTGATTCTGACCGCGATGATCATTTTGCAAGATCTTCTAAAACCGCAGAATATAGTTTTGTTAAATATTCTGCAAGAAGCTTCTTGGGACAAATCCGAATTTATATATGTATTTAATTTACAGTCACTTCCAGAATAAATTTCTTGTTTCTCCTAAAGTACGCTTTTTCATGGAGAGCTAATATTTTTAATTAAAAAAAAAAAATGAAAATCCAACATTATAATGCTTAACTTAGGGTGGAGAAAAGTTGTAAAATGTCGAATTATGCCAAATTATCACCCTATATTAACAGCTTGTGCCTGCAAGCAGGAAACCCGTAATTTTTTAGGAAAACTGAAGGTTAATTTATTAATTTTATGTTTGGATGACGAAATTTTATGTTTATATAATAAATATGTCGAAAACTATTAGTAGTAATAATAAAAAATAGCCACTTCTCAATTAAAAGTTGCTAAAAAAAATTTCTGTTTCCTATTTGCAGTCACATTTTATAAATTTTTTCTCAGTAAAAGAGAGGATTGCATTCTATTTATTTTCTAACCTCTTTAATTATGCCTAGCACATATAACTATTCAAGATTTTTACAAAAAAAACCATAAAAAACAGTTTCTATGGCCACCAAATAGCTTAGAAAAATTTTTAGAAAGCAGTTTTCGGAATTGAGAACTTAAGAAACTTGGCCATTTGGTATTTGATTTCAACAAAAAATAAATATTTTTTATTACATTTTTTAAAAAATGTTGTTGCTTTCGACATATTTTGTTACGTTTGAAAATTTGTCAAATCATTTCGGGGGGGCTCTATGGGTAATTCGTTATTCGCACCTTTTTTGTAAGCGAGAGGGTAATGACCACCCATGAATTTTTGGGCATCGCGAACAAAAGTAATCTTGCGAGTAAATAGCCAGGTAAGTAGTGAAACCCTATGTGTGCTACTTACTCGCTTAATTACTCGGTAATGTCTGTTTTTGCTGGGTATTACCAACAGCATCTCCCGAGCGATTGAATCGTATGGTGCAAAGTATTTCAACTCCAAAATCATCAAAATCTTTCACAGAAGATGCGTTAGCTCTAATACTAAGCTTAGGATTATCGAGAAACAAGTATGGTATCTTGAGAAAAGCACTCCAGGAAAAGGGATACAATATTTTACCAAACATTCAGTCAATTAAAGAAACGGAAAACAAAATTGTGCCATCACCAGTGGAAGTAAACTCTAAAAGTGGCAGTGTTGAACTTTCGCAATTTCTAGATAAAACAGCATCGAGAATTATTTCTAATTTTAGTAAGGAAGACTTAGAAAAATGCCACAATTCTGAATTAACGTTGATATGTAAATGGAGCTGCGATGGAACGTCTGGATTTACTGAATACAAAAACAATCTACACGCAATGAAGAAGTTGATTATTCAAGTGTTTATGACATCTTTGGTACCGCTCAGAATGCGGTTATTTAAGGAAGACACTTCCCCATCAACTTCCTCCGCATTAAATAAGTATTACGAAGACTTATGGACAAATTTTACACCAGGTTCTAAGTTTTTATGTCGGCCAGTGCGTTTTGAGTATGTGACGGAAACTGTAAGCTAAACAAAAAACATAGTGGAGAAAATAGAATTAGAAATTTCCAACTTATCTCCTTTATACGTGGAAATAAATGGATGTTTCCTAAAGATTTCATTTCAACTAGTATTTACAATGATTGATTGGGAAGTAGCCAATGCCGTCACAGATACCGCATCGACCTGGAAGTGTAATATATGCGCAAAGAAAAGCTTAGAGTTTCACGAAATAGTCAATGAAACTGTCGTTAATGCAGAAGCTTTGAAATTTGGAATATCTCCTTTTCATGCAAGTATACGATTTATGGAATATTGTTTACATTTAGCATATGATATAAAATATCGGCAAATTCCAGGAAATGAAAATAAAACTGTAAAAAATAACAACGATTTGCAAAACATGCGATATGAGGAAAAGAAACGAATTCAAAATGATTTTAAGCAACAGCTGGGTCTAATTCTGGATAAACCTCTTCACGGTTATGGAAGCTCTAATGATGGAAACACAGCCAGGCGTTTTTTGAAGATCCTGAGCAGGGAAACAAGCCGATCAAAATAATCGGCGGCGGTGGCGCAAGCAAAAAATCGTCGGCGGCGGCGATTAAGGTTGAGCCGGATAAAAATCGGCGGCGGCGGCGCAACCATATAATCGGCGGCGGCGGCGGCTTGATCGGCTTGATAGAACATTATACACGTATTTTAAAGATGTTTAAGGTCTTTTCCAAAATATAGCAGTAGAAAATTGTGCAAAAAATTTGGAATTATTTAGGATTTAGGATTTTTAGATTTTGAACGGAGCTAGAAGGAGAGATAGTTGGGCTTTCCAAATATATACATATGTTTATATATTCAACAAAATTTTGTGGAAATATTTGCAAATAAAACTGATTTTCTTAATTTTTTCTTATTTTGTTTAATTTTGACGGCTTTTAATTGCAATATTTTGTTTAAAAAAAAACTAATTTTTATCTAATTTATTCTTTATTCAGGGAAAAATGAAATTCTATTTTAATCGCTTTAAAATTGTCAAAGTTATACATTTTTTTATAAACATGGAATCTCTGCATTTATAAGAAAATTGAAAATATTAACCTTAATGATTGTGCAAACAAGAACCTCGAGTTGCTGAAATTAAATGTTTAGAAAAATTACGATAACTTTTTCAATTAATTTAAACAAAAGAATCTGATTTTACTAAGAACTAAACCCACTTTCAGAATGAATTAAAATAGTAAAGAATTGTTTAATACTGTAAAAAAGCCGTCAAAGTATAAAAATTAAAAAAAAAATTAATTTTAATATTTAAAAAAAAAACTGTCAACATATTTCAGTTACAAATAAATAATTCTATATACATATATTTGGAAAGCTAAAGCGGAACAGCAAAAAAATTCGGAATGTTTCACTTTAGAATTTTTTTGTGGATGCGGAACTCAGAACAGCGTCGATTATTGTAAATATCTTCGTCCGCAATGTCTTAAAAATGTGTCTTTTGATAATAATTTCAGGTGTACTGAGATTTCTGAAAAATGTGATGTGATCTACTTAACCAAACCTACGACCATAAATTCGAATGAATTAATTCTTTAATTCACTTTTGGACTTCTAATTAAAATTTACTAATATATCTTACGATTATACCATTCCTTATGAATTCATTCACTGGCTTCATTCTTTTAATTTTCATGCATAGTGAATGAATTCTTTCATGAATTCATTCTTTTTATAATGATCTTTCACGTTTCATTCGGTTTGTAAAAGTTTAAAACAAATGTTGCGTTTTTAATTATTTTTATGGGTTGTGTATATGATATCAATATTAATTCCCTAATATAAGCCACATTTTTATTTAATTTGTAATTATAAACTAAAGTGTTATCAGAATCATTAGTATATTCAGGCACTATCCACGGCTCTCATCTGAAAAACTGAACTGGTTTTAAGAGAGTTTCAATGTAAAATAACAAAAAACGTGAAAAAGTGGTATTTTTAATTAATTATTTTTATTGTTTTACAGCAATTTTAATTAAATTATAAAGTGCACTTGTGTTGCTGTCAATTTTGATAAGCCATTTTGTAAAAGATTAGAATTAATGAAAAAATTAATTATTTATATTGATTGTAATTCTATGAGGAATGTATTCAACATAAGAATGCATTCTATTTAATATTAAACTTTGGGAATGAAACCTATGAACTAATTATAAAGAAATGTTTTGATGGAATGATATATATTCAATTTCTAAAGCTGAATTTGGTTTTGTGCGAATTAACCTAAAATTGAATTAATTCTTTCGAAGCTCTGCCTACAATCTACACTTGGTCATTTAAAAAGTATATATGTATATTGTTCATTTGGATTCTCTCCTCTATTGCTTATCCAAATTTCAGCGAAATCTGTCAGAAGTTTTCAAGCAAAACTTCCAACTTAAGAAATATTTATGACAAAAAATCCTTCTTAGCTCTGACTATAAAATTGGTTCTTTTATTTTTTCTTAACTAAAAAAAAAATACTCTTGATGGTTCAGGAAATGATGTAGTAGAAAATTTGTTTTAAAAATGACATTTGCTTTTAATTTTTTTATTTTGGAAAATTGATACTTCCAGCCGAAATGAGCCGAAAAAAATCGGCGGCGGCGGCTGGAGCAATAATGACCGGCGGCGGCGGCTTAAACGGCTTACGGCGGCTGGCTTGTTTCTCTGATCCTGAGACAACATTTGAAATAACAGGTCTCGATGAAACTTTAATCAAACGTTTTAAAATATTGTTAGCGGTGATTAATAGCAAAAAACGTATAAATTCTGATAAATTCCATATTTTTGCTAATGAAACAAAATCATTATTAAATAGCTTGTATTATTGGCGACCAATAACACCAACAGTAGACAAAATATTATCCCATGGAAAAACAATAATAGAAAATAGTATCCTTCCTTTAGGAGAGCTAACAGAAGAAGAGCAGGAAGCTTTCTAGCGCCGTTAAACACTTGGAAATTTAACACATGAAAACATCAAAAACTGCCCAAAATTCTGATCTAATGCACCACTTACTTATATCTTCAGACCCAGTAATATATTCTATTAGAACGAAATGGCTGCCAAAAATAAGCTTAGAAGATGATTCCGAAGCCAAAGAAATTAAAAATATGTTAACTTTTGACACTTCGGACTATTTTATACCACATTTTTAGTGTTTAATTTATTAAAAAATGTAAATATTGTTAATGGAAAAATAATAAATGCAATAATTGTACCTGTTACCAATATTTTTATATATGTTTAATTCATCAATGGAAAGGGAAATATGTCTAATTTATTGTAGTGTTCATTTTTTAGTTACATTCAAAAACTTAAACACTTCTGGGAAAAATCTACGAAAAAACTAAAAAACAAGAAAGTGAATGTTTGCACAATATTTGCATGTGGTTCTATTTTTTGACCTGAGATGTGTATTTTAAATGCAATAATTTTACCTGTTATCAATACTTTTTATATACCCCAGCAAAAATATGTGTAAGTCATTCAAAACAAACAACTTTTAAATTGGTTACAATGGAGCGATAAGTGCTCTATTTCTGTTTCGAATGTATTTGCTTCAAAACAACTTTCAAAAATGTACATATAATGTTGTTTTTTTGTTTGTAAATCCATCCCAGCAAAAAAAGTCATTACAAAAAAGTTATTTTAAAAGCACTCCGAATAGCATCAACTGATTGTGAAGTAATTACAATTTAGGTCTAAGGTTGCGTTTACACTTGCATCGAAATCCCGAGATTTTGCTATTCACCACTCTCAAAAAACAATGAAGAAAAGCAAATAAACGTTAAATTTTTAGAAAATGTATTTATTAGAGCCAACTATGTGTGCTTTAATTAAAATTGCATATATATGCTTTTCTTCATTGTTTTTTCAGAGTGGTGAATAGCGAAATCTCGGGATTTTGATGCAAGTGTAAACGCATCCTAACACTGATTTATTTTACACGTGATGTCTCATGTTGTCAATAGTTCAATTTAAGCATTTTGTTAGTAATTTAAAAGTGATTACATGATGTTAATAAAAGTATGGTTTTTAGGTATACATTTTCATCACATCAATACGAGTACATTTTGTTTGCATTTTTAGAGTAATTTAGAAGTACTCTTTATAATATATAATATAATACATTTTTCAAAGTAATTTAAATGTGCTTTTTATAATGTCTGAAATAGCATATTTTAGAGGCAATTTTAATGTTTAGCCTTTACAGAGCCCATTTCCGAACCTATTGTGTAACAAAAGCTTCAATTTATTATTATTTGTAGGGCAATATTAAGGAAACACTTCTTTTGCATCTGAATCAATTCGATTAAGTCAAAATCAGACAAAACCAAAATTTTTTTTTAAATTTTTGTTCAACAGTTTTTTTATTCGAAAAAGATACGATACTTTAAATTCGAAAAAGATACGATATTGAATTAAATAAGATTAATACATTAAGACCGAGTTTTTGGGATGTCAGTTAAACTTGGTTTAGTTCAACGGAAAACGAAAAATAAAATAGATTTTAGTTATAAACTGCGTTAAACTAAGTTTAAAGATAATCTACATCCTAAAAGCTGGGCCTAAAAGTTATATGTAACCCTCTGATTATTTTTTTGTAAAACATTACTCAAGGAATTTTCAGAATATTAAAGCGTACTAGGAAACTATTTTTTCATTTTACAACTCTACAGCAATAAGGCCATTATGGTAAATTTGCTGAATTCGCAGATCTATGATTGAAATTTTAGCTTTAAGTTCATTAAAGAATCCGAGAACCGTTGGAGGACAGTTTTTCCCCAGACATATTTCGAAGGCGAATACCATGTCGTCATTTGAATTTTGCAAGTCAACCATCGTTAGCTTAAAATCAACGTTTTCATCAAACGACGCATTAAGTTACAATGCTATAATTTGCAATCGTGATTAGTTAAATTCTTATGTTGAAGAAGTTCATTTAGCTTTAATTAAAATTTGGAACTTTAATAGACATTTTAAAGTTGACGGCAGTTATTTTTTTAAATCTATTTTTGAGTTGAAGAAATAATATATTTTTTGTCACTATAGAATTATTTATTTAGCTTGGTTTTACGACTTTTAAGGTGTAATAGCAATTAAAGCATATCGACATTTAAAGCAGGTGACATTTATAGTAATTTTAATGTATAAGCAAAGGTAAGGGACCAACCTGTGTTAACTAACCTCTTGATTGGTATGTTTTGAACAATAAAATATGTTAACATTGCAACAAATTTTATTAACATATTTCTTTGGTGCACGGTGCAAAAGCACACGAGCGACTTCATAGAGCCTTAACAATACATTTTAATTGTTAACTTTTATATATTTGCATTTAGTGAAAAGAAGAATTCATATTTGGGTCATAGTCCAGGATGTTCAATTGGATCCACATCTTTATTTCCTTCCCTTTTTCAATGGAAACTGTAATTGAAGTATTTTTTTTAAAAAATGTACGAATAATTAAAAAATATGTAAATAATCGTAAATTAATAAAGTACGTTAATAAAATTAACTATTTTGTTTTTTTAGAGATAAAAAATGGAATCTCTAATAAATTCGTAATTTACAAACAAATGCATTTACAAAAAAAAAAAAACATTCTATATACATTTTTGAAAGTTGTTTTAAAGCACATACATTCGAAACAGAAAAAGAGCACTTATCGCTCCATTGTAACCAATTTAAAAGTTGTTTGTTTTGAATGACTTACACATATTTTTGCTCGGATTTGTTTGTAAATTACGAATTTATTAGATTCCATTTTTTATCTCTAAAAAAACAAAAACAGTTAATTTTATTCACGTACTTTATTAATTATATATTTATTAGTTACATATTTTTTAATTATTCGTACATATTTTAAAAAATACTTCAATTACAGTTCCCATTGAAAAGGGGAAGGAAATAAAGAGTTGGATCCCATTGAATCTCCTGGACTATGACCCAAATAGGAATTATTTTTTCACTAAATGCAAATATATAAAACTTAACAATTAAAATGTATTGTTAAGACTCTATGTAAGTCGCTCGCCTACACCAAAGAAATATGTTAATAAAATTTGTTGCAATGTTAACACATTTATCGTTTAAAACAGACCCATCAAGAGGTTGGTTACCAGAGGTTGAGTATACTAAAATCCCTTACTCGTTGTTTATACACAAAAAGGTCTATAAATGTCACCTGCTTTAAATGTCGATATCGTCACCTAAAATGCAAAAGGGCGTAACAACAAAAGAATTTAAGCCGATTTTCTGATTGATTATGATGCACTACAGAGCTTTGAAGAATTAATTCCTTAATTCAATTTTTCAATTCTGAATTAAAAATTCGATGAATTAATTCACTAAGTACCATATATTGAATGGAATTAATTCATATTTGCTTTCGTTCGATTTATTTTGTTTCGAATTAATTCAATTGCAATAGTTCTTTTTATTAAATCAAATGAATTAATTCACTGGTGAACACGTTCAATTTTATAAATCGAACGGAAAAAAAGTGAATTAATTCCTTACTGAATTAATTCACTACTGAATCCGTTCAATTTCATTTTCGTTCAGTGAATTAAAAAAAATAAAATTACGTTCAGTGAATTAAGAAAAAATAGAATTACGTTCAGTGAATTAAAAAAATAATAATAAGTTCACTGAATTGAAAAAAAAATAAAATAAGTTCACTGAATTGAAAAAAAAATAAAATAAGTTCACTGAATTCAAAGCCTGTTTTCTGCCGTTCAGTAGAAGAAAACAATAATGTACAAATAAAATTTTTAAATAAGCAATTTTACAGCGTGTGCTAGTAACAAATTAGAAACCGGATGCTGTTTATCAACCTACATGATTCAAAAATAAAGCCTTTTACTATTAAAAATAAAAACTTTACAGATATAGATAAATTTGGAAAAAAAATATAACTATATAACTGGATTGAAAAATTAATAGTTATATTTTTTTCCAAATTTATCTATTCCTGTAAAGTTTTTATTTTTAATAGTAAAAGGCTTTATTTTTGAATCATGTAGGTTGATAAACAGCATCCGGTTTCTAATTTGTTTATTTTTACTAGCACACGCTGCAAAATTGCTTATTTAAAAATTGTATTTGTGCGTTATTGTTTTCTTCTACTGAACGGCAGAAAACAAGCTTTGAATTCAGTGAACTTATTTTATTTTTTTTCAATTCAGTGAACTTATTTTATTTTTTTTCAATTCATTGAACTTATTATTTTTTTTTTTAATTCACTGAACGTAATTTTATTTTTTTTTAATTCACTGAACGAAAATGAAATTGAACGAATTCAGTAGTGAATTAATTCAGTAAGGAATTAATTCACTTTTTTTTCCGTTCGATTTATAAAATTGAACGCGTTCACCGGTGAGTTAATTCATTTGATTTAATAAAACGAACTATTGCAATTGAATTAATTCTTTGAATTTGTTGTTTGATGAACGCGTTCATTTGAACGAATTCAGTGAATTACTTAAGAAAAGGAATTTATTCAATTCTAGAGAAAATTGAATTCGATTGGTAGTGAATTCATTCAAAAAGGAATTAATTCTTCAAAGCTCTGATGCACTAGACTAAATTACATTTCCCTACAAAATTTTAAACTTATATGTCGAAATAAGTCTATAGTCGTGTTTTAAACAAGATAAGAAAATATAGAATATCTTTAATTCTACAACGTTTTTTTTGGTTCTAGTGTAAAAAAATAAAAAGTGTTGTTACGCCATTTTGTATTTTAGGTGACGATATGCTTTAATTGCCACTACGCCTTAAATGTCGTAAAATCAAACTAAACAAATAATTCTATATATTCAGGCATGTCAAATTTTTTTTTCGGAATTGATTTGATTTCGCAATTTCACTTCCGCAATTTTTTTCCTAAAGTGATCGAAAACAATTTTTTTCCTACTGAATTTGCAGTTTAGGGTGCTACAGATAATTTTGTATTGAAAATAAAACGTTCTGGTAAGTATCGAGTGTGCTACAGGCTTTAAAGTGGTACTTAAAACGTTAAAAGTTTCTCCAGAAAACGTAAAACGAAAAAAAATCGTTTTCATTCCACTTTCAAAAACCAAAGTGGAATTGATATTTAGAGCAGCTTAAAATCGTAAAATCTTTTCAACAGTGCTTGGTATATATTCCCTAAAGTGTCGTTAACTATTTCACTTAAAAAAATTTACATTTAAAACGCTTTTGGTTGGTAAATTCAATGATTTTCTTATTGATTAGTAAAACGTATTTTTTTCTGAAAAATTAAAATTTTAAATTTTGATCGGCGATCTTCTCTTTTTAAACTACATATGGCAACTTATATCAAAATTTAGCAGTTGGAACACGAATTTACCACAAAAAGTCTTTTTTAACATTTTAGAATTTACGAAAACGCAAAAAACCTGAAGAAGCAAAAGTAAAACGTTACGAAATTGTACTTCGAAATCATATTAATTTTATGCGAAATACATATAAGTTAAAACTTTAAATATGATCTCTAACAAAAACTTCTTTAAGTGAAATTATTAAAAACAGCATTCTTAACTTATAATTAATTATGTTTATCTGTTATATTTGGTCGAAATATGCAAAAATACCATTTACTTCTGGAGAAGCAATTTGCGTATTCAATTTCCCTTTCAAGTGAAATTGAAGTCTGTGACATGCCTGATTATATTATAAAAATATATTATTTCTTCAAGTCAAAAATAGATTTAAAAAAAATGACTGCCGTCAACTTTAAAATGTCAAGAGTATTCTGTCAATTAAAGTTCAAAATTTTAATTAAAGCTAAAATTTTGCTAAATTAACTTCTTGAACATAAGAATTTAACGAATCACGTTTTGCAAATTATAGCATTGAAACTTAATGCATCGTTTAATGAAAATGCGGATTTTCAGCTAGCGATGGCTGACTTGCAAAATTCGACATGGTATTCCCCTTCGAAATATGTTTGGGGAAAACTGTCTCCAGCGGTTCTCGGATTCTTTAATGAATTTAAAGCTAAAATTCAATCATAGATCTCCGTCTTTATAATGATGGCCTTATTACTGTAGAGTTGTAAAATGTCGATGCTTTTATTTCCTTTATTTGTTAAAATAAAAAAAAATATGAAAAAATAGATTCCTAAAACTCTTTAATATTCTGAAAATTCCTTGAGTAATGTTTTTAAAAAATTTAATCAGAGTAGGTTACATATAATTTTAGGCCCAGTTTATAGGATGTAGATTATCTTTAAACTTAGTTTAACGCAGTTTATAACTGGAATACTGCTTCTAAAATGTGATCTATTTTATTTTCTTTCAATGAAGACCGAAATTCTGAACCAGAAAAAGTTGTTCAGGGAAATTTTTTTTAATAAACTTGAAATGACTGTTATATTTCGTTTTCGGTTTAACTAAACCAAGTTTAACTGACATCCCAAAAACTCAGCCTTACGGTGGGTCTCATACTGCAGGTTTAACTTTAACTTAACTATAAACAAAAGAAAATGTCAAAAAAATTTACACAAAACAACAACAAATTTTTGGGTAACTATTAACTAAAGTTTAAACCTGAAGTATGAGACCCACCGTTAGTGTATTAATATCATTTAATTCTTATAACATTCAAAAAAACCTTAAACACTTCTGAGAAAAATCTTCGAAAAAACTAAAAAGTGTATTTTTTACAAAATCATCTTTGAAAGTTGACTTTCAATATCTTAAGAACTATCCAAGGTACGTGAATGATTTTTTTGCAGAAATAAAGACTATTTTATTGTTCATTAAAAACAATTAAAATAATTTAATAAAAATAAACATAATTGTCCTTTTTTTGCATTTAAAATTATGATATATGGAAATTTGCCATTTTTTATAAGATCATGTTTTCTGGATTCGTTTACGGATTGGCGCTACTTTTTATTTTCGAAATCTAAACACAATATATAGCGCCATATAACTGTATTTCAGAAAGTAGCAAAATCGGCGTGACTTTTTTTGTTATATGATCGAATACTCAAAAATTCTCATAAAAATTAGAGCAATTTCGGTCAATGCTGTACGTAGGGTGAATGTTATACCGACTTCAAATTTGGATTAAAAGCATCGTCGTAATATCGAATTCACAATCGGCCAAAAACTAAAAAAGTCGAAGAGAAAAATGAGTTTTTTTTATTGTTGAAATAAAATAACTTAAAATCCATAACAGTTATTATAGTAAAGTAAGCATGTTTTTTCTTCGTTTCTCCAAGCTCATTCCAAAATATAAAAAATCAACCGTATTGGGCAATAATTGAAAGAGCTGCACGGTCCCAAAGCTATTTTACTTTTGAGGTGGTCTACTTTGACGCCCAATAAGTCACCCTGTGATAATACAGGGTAACCATGAATCCAAAATTCTGAAAGCCTGGGTCCTCCTTAACAATTATCTCATACATACCTGATTTAATAGATTTTGCAGTCATTAAAAATATCAGACGCGATCAGCTTTCTGCAGTCTCTTTGTTCGACCTGTCTTCTGACCACTCTCCCACTATTATTTCAATGCTTAATGGGCAAACCATCGAAAAACCTTTTTGTTTCCCTAATAGACATACTAACTGGCTCAAATATAGAAAGTATGTAAGGTCACACGTATCTCAAAATATTTCACTGAAATCCGATAATGAAATACAAGATGCTATAAACGTGTTCTCGGAAACATTATCAACTGCAGCTAAAGTAGCTACACCTTTTAAACGCTACGACGGCCCTAAAAATAATAAATATTCAACAACTATTCAAAATCTTATAAAAGAAAAGAGAAATCTTAGAAGACAATGGCAACTACATCGCTCTCCTACCTTGAAAAGTCAACTAAACCACTGTCAAAGAACCCTTCACAGTGCTCTTTTGGAGGATAAACAGTCAGCTCTAAAGGCATATTTAGAAGGTCTAAATCCAACTAAATCCACGGATTATAGTCTTTGGAAAGTCACCAAAAAACTTAAAAACCCAACTAGATACGAATCTGCTATTCGTTATAGCGATGGTAATTGGGCTAGGTCCCATAAAGAGAAAGCAGAAGTTTTTGCCGATCACCTCGAAAGAGTGTTCACGCCTAATATTTCTAACTCAGACATAACTTTGCCAGCTATTGAAGACCTTGTTGTTTCCCCAATGAAAATTCGATTCTCGTCCTTAATTTCAGCAGTTAAAAAATTGAAAACAAATAAAGCCCCTGTCATGGACAAAATTTCAGGAAAAATGATTCGTGAGCTACCAACATCTGCCCTTAAACTAGTTTTATTCATTTTCAATTGTATCTTGCGAACTGGTGTCTACCCTAAATCATGGAAAATATCAGAAATAATTATGATACCTAAGCCAGGTAAGGACGCTAGCCAAGTATCATCTTATCGCCGGTAAGCTTACTTTCAACTTTATCAAAGCTCTTTGAGAAAGTACTTTTAAATGCGTTGACCCCATACCTAAACGACCACCACATCATTCCCGTTCATCAGTTTGGATTCCGAAAGGATCATGGCACCATAGAACAGGTTCATCGAATAGTTACTCTTATCAGAAAGGCTTTCGAGGACAAACTCTATTGCTCAGCACTCTTCATAGATATTTCCCAAGCCTTCGACAAAGTCTGGCATGATGGGTTATTATATAAAATAAGCTCTTTGTTACCCCTAAATACCCACAAGTTACTGCGAAATTATTTAATGGAACGTTCATTTGTAGTAAAGTATAAAGACCACATCTCAGACTCAAGAAAAATCACAGCAGGAGTTCCCCAAGGCAGTATACTTGGTCCTCTCATGTATATAATCTTTACTTCAGACATGCCTACTAATAACCTGATACACACGTCAACTTTTGCAGACGATACAGCGTTTATAAGCGTACATAAAAATCCAGTAATTGCTTCTAGTTGTCTGCAGGCTCATATTAAGGAACTCGAAAAATGGCTTCACAAGTGGAAAATAAAAGTAAATCCAACAAAGTGCGCACATGTTACTTTCACCTTGAGAAAGAGAAACTGTCCCAAACTGAAGATAAATAACATCGATATCCCTGAGCAAAATCACATAAAATATCTTGGTATACACCTTGATCGTCGCCTTACCTGGTCTCAACATATTGAATCCAAATCCACACAACTTAAACTTAAAACTTTACAGCTTCAGTGGCTCCTTTGTCCCCATTCTGCTCTCAACCTAAACTACAAGGTTCTACTCTACAAAGCTATTATTAAGCCAATATGGACCTATGGAATCCAACTATGGGGAACAGCTTCTGCTTCTAATATAGAAAAATTACAAAGACGACAAAATAAAATATTGCGGTTAATTACTGGTGACCCGTGGTATATTAATAACGTGATTATTCATAAGGACCTTAATATTCCATTTGTTCGCGACGAAATAAAAACCTTCTGCTCTAAATATGTACGAAAACTGGCAACTCATCCAAACCCTCTTGCACAGGATCTACTATGTTATAATGGACATATTCGCCTCAAGAGGGTCGACACATTGGTCCTCACGGAACCACATGAAAAATGAACATTTTACGCAACGAAAAATGGATTTTCTATTGCAATGGCAATAGATCCAGAAATTATTAGTTGATTTAAGATTTTAATACTTATTGTTATTTTCTGAAATAAGAAAGATCCAATAAATAAAGAAATAAAGTTAAAAAAAAAAAAAAAATACTGATGCAATCGGACTTATAGTTTAGAAGATACAGATTTATTACTACTTTTTTTGTTTCAAACCACTGTGCAACGTAGAACTTATATTTTCTTTAATCAAGGCGCAGTGGAAGTCAAAAAGAAATAAATTGAATCCAGAAATCATTTCTGATAGTATTAGGGTCAAATATAATTTTGATATGAATTCTCAAGAGTTTTATGAATACTTAAAAAAAATAAAATTTTATTCTTTGTAATTTACTTTTGAAAATAATTTAATTTGAAAAATAATTTAAACAGAAAGGGATATTAATTTATGCTCTAAAAATCGAACTAAAAAACATTCATTGAAGAAATGTGACAGTAATATGTTGATTCAAGTTAGAAGAAATTATAAAAATGTATATTCCCGAAAATGTATGCAAAAAATTTGTTAATCGTTGTTTAAATTAAACCTAAAAAAAGTTGTTTTTTTTTGTTTATTCAGGTACTACTAGTTTTAAGTTCAGAATAATTTTTTATATTTTTTGTGAAGTTTTTTTTAATCAAGGCCCAGTAGGAGCCAGAAAAAAAATTAATCCAGAAACTATTTCTAGTTATGTATATTTCTGATATTATAAAAATCAAATAAAATTTTGATATGAATTTTCAAGAGTTTTTTTGAATACTTTTATACTAATTTAAATTGGAAGCATTGAAAAACATTCCTGAAACCCTTTACAAATCGTATCAAGAAATTATTGAAATGTATATTCCTGAAAATGTATGCAATGGATTGGTTAACGTTGTTTTTTTTATGTACTAATTTAAAGTTCAAAACGATTTTTTTGTTTTTTGTGAATTTTTTTTAGTGGGAATAAAAATTGTTATATTTATAAAATAAATTTTTATTTGTATATTTCATCGCGTTGTTGATTTTTGTAAAATTAATTTATTAAAAAAAATCGTCCTCTTTTTTAAGACAAATGTCCTCTTTTTCTGAGGTGGACGTCCTCTTTTTCTCAAAATGGAAATGGCAACCCTATTTGAACCCAATGTGCGTCGGTTTATTATTGGTTTCACTGACCATTATTGAAAAAAATGAGTTAGCCGTGAATCACATGTTATCGAAATATTTTCTCTAATTCCGAAACTCGTTTACCGATATCTCGTATCGTATCCGAGGTATCCAATTTTGTACACAACAAGGAAAAAGTGCGAACTTTCTTTATCCTTTCCCAGCAAAATATTGGTAATGATACCTCATTGCTGTCTGCATTACCAATAATGATATATCATTATCTTTTGCATTATTTTGTAATGTAAAATAATGACTTCCTAATAACGGCCTATTGTAGTCGTTGCTTTTAAATATAAAATAATGACTTACTCGCAATAGTTTAAATAAGTACTTTTTACAAAGTTAAATTTTATACATTTATATTTATTACATGTAAATATGTTTTGTGTTATATTTTTATGACGAGATCTAAAATTACACATTAGCAAAAACTCTAATTTCTCTGAATGATTTTCCTGGAGCTAATAGTATTTGTTTAACTCCTTATTTTTAAGAATCAAGTAAGCAGTCGGATAACCACTTATAATTCAACTTTTGAAAGCGTGTTTGTAACCACTTATTATTCAGAATCTCATAACTACTCACTTCTCATTTTTTCGTAGGCGAGCGGGTAAGCATGACTACTTATAAAAGCGACCACGCCAAACAAAAATAATGAGTTTAGACGCCAAAAAATAAGTTGTGCGGAGCTACGAATTTCTATTATATAACCACTTATTTGGTAATGAAAGATTTTGCTGGGTTTTCTCTATAATGACTTTTTGCCATACGGATCATTCCAAAATAAGCTGGTGATATGTTTGTAGCTCTTTTAGGGTCAGATTCGCTTATTTTTTATATGTGTATTCTAAGCATAAACATAAATACACTCATAAAAAAAAAAACCCGTACAAATAGTTAAAAATTCTGCTAAAATAACAGGAAATAGTACCTGAATTTGCGACAGCAGAAATTTCAATGATATTGAGAATCATGGTCTGCTAAATTTAGGTGACCTAAATTTTAGGTAAAAAAGTTAGTTCAAATACAATAATTTATAAGAAATGTTGTTTAATGGAAATGAAAATTGCTCAGTTGAAATCAGCACATGTTTTCTGCTAAATTTTAATTGGTTATAAACAGGTAAAAAATTCAGTTAACATTCAAAAATTTAGAAGAAATTTCGTTTAATAGAAATGAAAGTGGGTCAGTTGAATTCTGCAAAAAAAATGTTCGCCGTACACCCTCCAATATGAAGTATTTTTGCAAGGAGGTTTCAAAAAATTTTTTTTTATTTTTTTTTTGCCGAACGTAGGGGTCGCCATTTTACATTTTTCGTTATATCTTTGGCATTTACAGTCGGATCTTAAAGTATGATACATCGATGTTTTTCTCTTGAGGAGACCAGTGTTTTTCTCTCGAGGGCCATTGATCTCAAGTATCCTGTTCTAGTAGTTAGCCACCAGATCTCAGTTGCTACCACCCTAATGTCAGAAAATTAAAGCTCGGAAAAAATCATTAAACTTTTGCTAATGAAGTTTTTCAATAAACCCAGTAGAATTTTTTTTTATATATTGGTTGCCGAACGTAATTAAATTTTTTTTTTATTGGATTTTTCCTTTCCTGGTCTCCTCGAGGCAAAAAAATTGATATATCACACTTAAAAATCCGATCTTAAATGCCGAAGCTATAACGAAAAATTGAAAAAGGCGACCCCTACGTTCGGCCAAAAAAACAAACTTTTGTACTAACTTTTTTTATGAGTGATAAGCGTCATCAGTGTTGACTCATCACACACATTGAAATATTCTTATTAGAAATTTTCTAATTTGTATTGGTCGGCAAACTCACTAATACACACTTCACCATCAATCACTATACACTAGCGCCACTACCGTTTTCTTTTGAAAACACAAATATTAAAAAAGTTGCCGATAAATTTATCTATATTAGCTGATACATTGTCAAAATCATTTATAAAAAGTAGCTAAATATCAGGAGGAAAAATTAGTTCAAGTACAGCAGAAATATGTTTTTGTGGTGAAATTGGATAACTAACAACTTTAGCTAAACAATGGATTTAAACGAAAACAACAGGAAAAATTAGTTCAACTGAATTAGAACGCGTTTAACAGACTTTTGTACTAACTTTTTTTATGAGTGTAGTATAGTTTAAAGATAGTATCACTCATAAAAAAAGCCCGTACAAATAGTTAAAAATTCTGCTAAAATAACAGAAAATAGTACCTGATTTTGCACCAGCAGAAATTTCAATGATGGTGAGAATCATGGTCTGCTAAATTTAGGTGAGCTAAATTTTAGGTAAAAAAGTTTGTTCAAATACAATAAATTAAAAGAAATGTTGTTTAAATGAAATGAAAATTACTCAGCCGAAATCAGCACATGTATTCTGCTAAATTTTAGTTTGTTAAAAACAGGTAAAAAATTCAGTTAACATTAAAAAATTTAGAAGAATGTTCGTTTAATAGAAATGAAAGTGGGACAGTTGAAATCAGCAAAACATGCTGCTAAACTTACAATCACTTTTTGTTATTATTTGAATAAAACCAAATTCATGTAAATATTGTTAATTTTATTTTCGAATAAATTACACAATCCAAAAACACTATTTGCACTAAATATCACTTTTATTTTCTTGCCAATATGTGTGCCAGCGGAAGTTGTATTATTTGGTTCCTTTTTTCGTCTACCTGAAGGTAGAATTTAGATGAAAATGTTAAAGGGCTGAAATAAAAGAAAAACAATAACATATTTAAAAGTATTCCCGTAAATAAATATAGTTTATATTATAAAACAAACCTCATTATTTTATTTCTTCAATACAATTTTTAACTGCGAAATGTTAATGACCAATATACCTCCGTTTTCTTTTACGTTCCTTTGCTGATTAAAAGATGATCTTATCATATTATTTTATTTACTAGAACTTTCTTAAAGCGGCGAATACATTAAGGAACATTGAGTAGGGAACAAAAAATATCAAAAAATTTTGTAAACACGAGTTGCACGAATGTCAACACGAACATTAACATACACAAATCAACATTCGTAATTTAATTTTTTAGTTTATTTATTAACGTTATCCCTTTTTTTGTTACAAAAAAAACTAATTAAAAATTTAAAATTCCCTAATTTTTGATGAATTTTTCCATTAAGCACCGCAAGTTGTTCCGATTTCACGTGAAAAAACTGTTATACTCCATATAAAAAAAATGATTTTTCACGATAATGAGTTTCACGTGAAATGTGTGTAGACTTTGTTTTCACACAAATTTAATGTACATGTACATGGATCTTTCTAATAAAATAAAAAAATTATTAATTTTTTAAATTTAAAGTAACTTTTAAGGCATTTTAAGTTCGACTGAAAATTTTCTTACGGTGCTTTATACTGTAAAGCGCGTTTGTCAAACATGCCGAAAAATCAAAAAATTTTGTTTTTCGTTCAACATGTTTGACAAGCCGTCAAATGAGACACTACATGATCAAATTCATACAGCCGTCCAGCATGCTGTACTGCATACTTGATCTCCTATAGGCCGCTTGAGGAATAAAGAAAAGCGTGATATACAAATCCTTGTTTGGCCAGAATCTCACTGGGACCATAAATGGGTTCCTCCAGCTTTGCTCGAAATCTGTAATGGAAAGATTTTGGAAGGTAATTATTTTTAGCTCTACTAGCCCATATCCATTAGAAAACACCAACTTATCTGGTATACAAATCCTTGTTTGGCCAGAATCTTACTGGGACCATAAATGGGTTCCTCCAGCTTTGCTCGAAATCTGTGCTGGAAACTTTTTGCAAGGTAATTATTTTTAGCTCTACTAGCCCATATCTATTAGGAAACACCAACTTTTCTGGTATTCAAATCCTTGTTTGGCCAGAATCTTACTGGGACCATAAATGGGTTCCTCCAGCTTTGATCGAAATCTGTGCTGGAAACTTTTTGCAAGGTAATTATTTTTAGCTCTATTAGCCCATATCCATAGTATAATATAGTAGCTTTACTCATTTTCTGTCATTTGAAAAAATGAAGCAGTGTTCGTAATTTTACTTGTACATATGGTTCTTAATACCACTACAACTACATGAGATAGGGACAAGCTCTCAATTTTTTAATGAGTGGGGCTACTATAGTATACTATGCCCATATCTATTAGAAAACACCAAACTTCTCTGATATACAAACCCTTGTTTGGTCAAAATCCCACGTGAGCACAAATGCGGTTCGTCCAGCTTTGCTCGAAATCTGTGCTGGAAACTTTTTGCAAGGTAATTATTTTTAGCTCTGCTAGCCCATATCTAATAGAAAACACCAACTTCTCTGATATACTAATCCTTTTTGCAAGGTAATTATTTTTAGCTGTACTAGCCCATATCTATTAAGGCACATCTAGACGGGATAGAAAACTCGCTAGACTTTTTGAAAATGCAGCTCAGTACAAGTCTACGAAATGTAATGTCTAGGGTATTGACAATTGCTGTCATACAAAATTTTTTTATGACAGCAATTTAAGATGTCTCGTATCATATTGATCATTTCAGTTTATTAAATGCACTTTTTGGTATTTGGAGAAAAAATTATTCTTTAATATTAGGGTTTGGGGTTCGGGAATTCCCGGGAAATCCCGGGAAAAGTTTGGCGGGAATTCCCGGGAAAATAATATATTTTTCCCGGGAAAACGGGAAATTTTAAAAATATTAAATTTTTTAAATTGTTTTTGTTTGGAATAGAATTTTTTAATTTTAGTCATAAAAAACATTTTAAATACCAAAACAAAAATGTCATTGTTAGAACCTTTTAAAAGGGAATCAATTAATTTGACACACAAAAAAAAATCATTGCCAAATAATTAGGAGCATTTCAACTAATAAAGATTTTGGTAAAATGTTTAAAAGAAATATGAAGAAAAGTTTTGTTTCTTACAAATAATTGCCCTTACTATCGAAATTTTTCAAATGTATATTTTAGTTAAAGTCGACTTTAGTTAAAATATTGGGTGGCAGTATACCTTGACTTCGTTTATTTTTGGAGCATTCCGATTGGTTAATTTATGTTCAACCAATCAAAATGTTTGAAAATATAAATATTTGTGTAAGGTTTTCATACACAAAATGAACAAAACCGTATGTCTAAAAATAAAGTCGACTTTAAATTTAAAATATGTACTCCTTTATATTAAGGGCCAATAATTTTATAAATAACGTTTTCATTAATAAATGTGATATTTTCAAGTAAGTTTACTTTATTTTAATACACCTGCTTTCAAACTAATATATTCTTTTATATTGAAGAATAAGTCAGGAGTATGGAAATACTTCACAAAAAAGGACAATGCAGCGCAGTGATATTTGCCCTAAAAGACTAATGGTTAACGGATGTATCTAAATTTGGTTATCCGACATCTAAATTTGGTTCACAAAAAAAAATTGATGGTCATGCAACTTCTCTTGAAGAAAACAACAACAAGAATAACGTTCCAGCTAAAATTAGCAAAGTACCCGAAGAAAAAAGTGTAAGCTGAATAGGCATTGAACGTTTTATGGTAGGGCAAACATTTCCTGAAATGGTATCCAAATTAGCCGCAGTCGACGGAATGTCAATCCGCACCATAACTAGATCTTCGTTTATTCGAGAAAGTTTTTATAATAAAAACCTGGCATTGCAAAAAATAAAACCGATGTAAAGAATATTATATTAAATTACTACAATAATGTAAAAGATATCATGATAAAAGAAAATATCGAGCAATATTTCTAACAATAGGAGATTTTAGATGAATGGACAAGAATATCACAAAAGAGATATTTGAACATATGTATAAACGGAAATAATTCATTTTATAACATGGGGTTGGTTTATATATCAGGAAGATGTAATGCTGATGAAATGAGAAGAATTGTAGAAATAAGACTAGAAGTTTTATTTGTCTTTGGAAAATAACATTGTGGCCATCATATCTAATAGGCCAAATGTAATGAAACGGTTTGTTTCCGACAGTTCAGTAGTTGGTGCTTTCTGCTGGAATCATACAATTCATTTGGAAGTGCTTAGAGTAATTTATGTGAAATCAAATATTCAACATTCTGATATTTTTACTTTGAATTCTCACTACACAGACTGAATTTGTACTGAAACAGTGTTTTTTTTAACAAAAATTACTTATATAGGTGGTTTTCATTAACAATTTTGTTCAAAAATATTTAGGCGTAAACTCTACGAGATTTCTATCCCGTGTAGATGTGCCTTTATAAAACACCAACTTCTCTGATATACAAATCCTTGTTTGGCCAGAATCTTACTGGGACCATAAATTGGTTCCTTCGGCTTCGCTTGAAATCTGTGCTGGAAACTTTTTGCAGGGTAATTATTTTTAGCTCTACCATTACCAAGTATGTAGTTACATAACCACATATCTGGTAATGATTTTCTTCACTGGGATTTCATACGCCCAATGAAAAAGTTTTATTAAAAGGAGTTTTATAACAATTATGAAGCTTTTTCATAAAATTTAAGAAATTTGTCATTCACTTTGTGAAGAAAACTTCATTAGTTTATTGAAAATTTTCATTAAAACTCGTCCGATAAAATTCTCTTTACGTAAGTTAGCTCACACTTTAGGTTATTTTTTTTAAAGCTGATTTATAGGAAGAAGAACAAAACAATTTTATTGAAAAATTTAACAGACACAAGGGAATCACCAGACTGCGGCAATTTCGTCTCACCAAAGACTCATCAGTGGTTAGTTTTTTTTTTTTTTTTTTAAAGAGAAGCAACACAGGAAATTCTTCCTTTGGAAAGGGGATAGAGAAGAAGTGAAAGGTGGTGAAAGATGAAGGGCTTCAAATATGGCAACACTGTAATTGCGCGAGATGTTGAATTTTAGAACAGTTGTTGAGCGCCATCTGATGGTGTGTTGGAGAACTTTGTTGAAGCTTTTTAGTTCATATCCCTGTTATATTATTTTACTGCGGTGGGGTTAAGTGCTATGGGAACACCGAAGGAGGACGCTGCGATATGTATGAGGGATAGAAAAAACTCATACATATTACTATTTTTCATAAATTGATGTTGTCTTGGTTGGGGCTCGAACCCGCAACCTCACGTGTAACAGTCCAACGCGCTAACCATTACACCACAGCGCCCATATATAATATATATGTATATTTATGTAGAAATTGATCAAAGTAATTTTAATTGTTAATTTGTGTCTATATGGATCATAGGAGTATACTTAAACCCTGGAAGAGAAACATATGCATTTTCTAAGAAAAAACGGTCATAAAAACTAATTTTTTAATCTGGCAACGCATCAGGTCTTAAAAATCAACTAACTCAGGGATGCTTTCAAACTACAATTCTAAAGCTATGGAATGACCCCCACTGAGAGAGTTATCTGCATGATATTAATGATTTTTTGCATGAAACCAATGAAGTTGCACTGGAACTCGTCCATTGAAACTTTTCATTGAATTAATGGCATTTTTCATACAATTTTGTGAAAAAATTCATTCTATTTCTTACAAGCTTCATATGGGCAAATCTACTGAACCGGGCGATTCCATGTAACTCGGGATTTAAACCATTTTAGTAACAATATATAATATTTTTGATGGTATCAGCATTTTTGAGGCAACGAATTTAATCAGGCGGACATCTTAAATTTTAATATTTATACTGTTAATGTGCTCTACTCAATTAAAAACTACCCTAATTTTGTTTGTAACTTTCAAAAGTTTTTCAACTCTTTTGGGTATAACTTTTTCAGCATAAGAGGAAATTAAATTAAAAACTACCCTAATTTTGCTTGTAACTTTTAAAAGTTTTTCAACTCTTTTGGGTATAACTTTTTCAGCATAAGAGGAAATCGCCTGAAACCTGTGGTGGATAATAATTCTGATGTTGGGAAATGTCACACTTGTTGAAAAAAATAGGTGCCCTCTATTAGGAACAAATGGTAGTTCTTTAAAATCTGTAACTCTGTTTTTTAAACAAAGAGTAATTTCAGAGATTTTTAATTTTTGTGCTTTCAGCCTCAATGTAAAGGGTTCTTCAACAGGGACGCTACAAAAGTAGAAAGACAGGGACAGCAAACGACGCCATATTTCTTGCCGCCCTTTGACATTTCTCTTCAGTAAGGTTTGCCATTTCATGATGAAAAGACATACGAGCTAACAACGAGTCGAAAATATTAAAATTTACTACCGAAATCCGAATCAGTGGCCTCAACGTTAAGAGCGCTACGTCCAATTTATGGTCGTCATAATGAATGGCTTCGTCAATAAACAAAATATGCGTTATTGGTCAGACAGCAATCCACACGTACTCCATGAGTCGTCATTGCATCCCGAAAAAATTACGGTTTGGTGCGGTTTATGGGCCGGCGGCGTCATTGGGCCGTACTTCTTCCGTGAAGATCAAGACCGGCACGTTACTGTGAATGGGAATCGCTACCGTTCAATGATAACCGAATATTTTTGGCCCCAATTGGATGATATGGACTTGGAGGACATGTGGTTCCAACAGGACGGCGCCACAAGCCACACAGCGAATGTCACAATCAATTTATTACAAACCAAGTTTGGAGAACGTGTTATCTCACGAAATGGTCCAGTCGATTGGCCGCCTCGGTCGTGCGATTTGACGCCGTTGGACTATTTCCTGTGGGACTACGTCAAATCTATGGTCTATGCCAACAAGCCAGCGACGATTGATGAACTTCGTACGAATATCGGCCGATTTATGCTTGAAAACCGTCGAAAATTGGGTTCAGCGTCTGGACTTCTGCAAGCGTCCTCGTGGTGGCCATGCAAAAGAGATCGATTTCCATACATAATGGCATCGAACGTACTTTCACAGGAATAAAGAATTTCATTGATATCCAAAACCGTTTTTGTTTTATTTAAAAAAACTTTTGTAGCGCTCTTATTGAAAAACCCTTTAATTGAAAATTTTTTGATACTGACATATAACTGACAAATAAACAAAATAAATGAGGCCAAATTGATTAGTGTGCCTTCAGAAATAAAGAAGATATGACAATAATAATCTCTTCATGTCTATGCGTGAAGAACATAAAATTTTATATTTTTTAGAGGCAAATTCGCAGTTTGAGAAATAATTAGTTGCAGTCCTGCGTGATCGGCAGGTATCAGTAATACTATTATTGTATGTAAGTGCTAAATAGATTTGGTGTCTAGAGCCATTTTAGGTTCCATTTTGTAGCTTTTCATAGATTTTTGGGGCTAAAAGTGATGTAGAAACGAAACGGATGATCCGATCACTTTAGCACTTACACACAACAAAGCCAGATTTTAACCATTAATTCCTTTATCTGTGGATGTGCCAGTCAATTAAAAGTTGAATTTTTAGAGTATTTTGCAGCGAAAAGTGATGTGGAGCATAAAAAAAAATCCGATCTGTTTAGCACTTTCATATAATGATAGTTATGATAACATCTACCGTTCCGATTGAACAAACCGCCATGGTTTAATTCAAGAATAAAACAGCTCATCTTTGAACGTGATTTGGCGTACAAGAGATGGAAAAAATACAAAACTCTGGAATTACATTTCTTATTTAAAAACGCAAGAAATAAAGTTGTGACACGAATTAATGAAGCGAAATTGCAATACTACAACCAAAAGTTTTCCTCTGCTTTAGGCAGTAAAAGAAAATGGAAGGAAATACGAGAAATAGGCATAGGTGCTAAAACTAAATGCATTGCCAATAATGATATTGATGTGGATAGTGTTAACAAACACTTCATTGACATTAATATTGATAGACCAACCCAAAATCCCTATGAGAATATATATACAACCCCTATTGAGAACACTTTCTACTTTCAACGTATCGATCAATTTGAACTCATAAAAAGCTTCCTGGCTATTAAATCTAACGCTGTTGGCCCAGATGAAATTAACCCCAAGTTTTTAAAAATGGTTCTTCACAAACTGTTACCCTTTCTCACCCACATTATTAACACAGCCCTTATGAAATCTATATTTCCTGATGAGTGGAATTATGCTAAAATCATTCCAATTCCTAAAAACAATAGTGACTTTCGTCCTATAGCAATTCTTCCTTTTTTATCTAAGGTCCTAGAAAACATCATGCATAGACAAATGGACGAGCACTTAAATAGTTTTGGTTTATTATCAGGTTTCCGACAAGGAAGAAGCTGCATTACAGCATTAATTGACGTTGTTGAGAATTTAAGGAGCCAACTTGATGAAAATATGGTCTCCTTCCTTGTGCTTTTGGATCACAGCAAAGCTTTCGATTCTGTGGATCACACAATACTAATTACCAAACTAGAAAAGCTATTTTATTTTTCTAAGTCCGCTTGTAAACTCATACTGTCGTATCTTTCCAATAGATATCAATTTGTGACATTAAATGGAAGGACTTCAAGTGTGCTGCATGTTGATAGAGGAGTACCACAAGGGTCAATCCTAGGACCTTTACTATTCTGTATGTACATAAATGACCTGCCCAATGTGGTTTCTCACTGTAAAATACAAATGTATGCATACGATGTACAATTGTATGCTGGAACCACTTCAAATAATATAATCAACTGCATAAACTCAATAAACAATGATCTGGCTCACATAAACAACTGGGCTAATTTGAATGGCTTGTGTCTATATCCAACAAAGTCAAAATGTATCATCACATCGCGAAATAATTTGAAACTGGAAATTGATGCTCATATTAAAATTAACGACGAAAATATTACTGTTGTGCAAAATGCTACTAATTTGGGAATAATTTTTAATACCCAACTTTCGTGGACTAACCATATTAATGCTACTATTGGTAAAGTTAT
The DNA here is from genome assembly GCA_949987735.1 of Leucophora obtusa. Lineage (NCBI taxonomy): Eukaryota > Metazoa > Arthropoda > Insecta > Diptera > Anthomyiidae > Leucophora > Leucophora obtusa. The sequence goes on from OX465298.1 coordinate 92,076,538, forward strand.
CTTTAAGTGCTAAGAAATCTTTGGGCTGTGCAAACATCAACACCTTTCGATATAAGAATGCTTTTGTTGTTTTTGTTGCCTACAATGATATTGCCAGATATGTATTTAATAAGAAACGAAGAGACCATATATCAATGTATTCGTATAAACTATTTAACATGTGTTTTGATGACCTATTAAAATATAGGTGCCTTGTCATGATCCATAAGATTATATACTTAGAAGAGCCGAATTACTTATTTGAATATATACATTTTGCAAGATCTCCACGTGGAAAGGTCCCACCACCTTTCAATTATAATTTTTCAAAAAGACAGTTCTTTAATTATACCACCCGTCTTTGGAACAATCTGCCCAATAATATTCAAACTATTAGCAACACACAACGTTTTAAAAGGGAAATTTTAATATTACTCAAATAAAATAATGTAATGTTTTTAATTTTAATATAATTATGTTTGTATTTTTGTTTATTTTTATTATTATTATTATTTTTTATTTTTAATTTTTAATGATTATATAACCAAATTTAATTAGCAAATTGATATTTAAATGTATTTGTCTTCTCAAAATTGTAAATGTAATATATCTTCCAGCACAGTCAATTATAAGAATTCATTCTTGTTGTGCTGGAAAGTCAAATAAAATAAATGAAATGAAATGACTCCATAATTCTTAAAACTGTGGAGGTGCCTTCAATTTGAATTTGACCTTTTAGTGATTTTTGGAGAAAGATATGCTGTAGAGAATACAAAGTTTATCCGATCTATTTAGCACTTTCACATAATAATAGTAATGAAGATATGTACCATTCAAGACATATTTGATCACATAATTCTTTAAGCCGTGGATGTGTCATTCAATTTTGTGCTGCAATTTTGAGGGATATTTATATGGGCACTAGGTCCAAACATAGACCGATTTAAACCAAAATCAATAGACTTCATTCTTGGGTCGATATAAGTTGGTCTACCAAATTTAACCAATATATCTTAATGTGTATTTGCGACCTGTAGCATGCGCACAAATTACATGGAGAGACAGACGGACGGAAAAATTAAACAAACAACATTACTTAAAATCAATAATGGAAATATAGCGTGACTATGCGTTTTCGAATAAACTTACTGTGATATTGCAAAATTTGTGTAATCTTTTTTCATTAACTCGGAATTTTTTTTCATTAAAACCACTCAAAAATAGCCAAAAAAGGTTTTGTTAATTTTGACCTCAATTTTCTCAAAAACCAGATGTGTTGTTAAATTTTGGAAACCAAATTCGGACTCAGAACGGAAAGATTACTTCAAAATGTGGGATCACATGACCGAAAAATCCAATTATTTAAAAATTCTTATTAGCGAAAATGTGTGCGTTTTTTTGTTTATAACTTTTTTAGCACTCAAAAAAATTAATTCACGCGAACAGATTACTTCTTTTTAATGCATTTTAAATAAGTTAATTTAGAAAAAAAAAATGTGTGCCACTAATTTGCAATTTTTCATTTTTAAAATCTGAAATCGGCGAAGCCCGCTACTTTGTTAGCGTGCCTTAAAGTTTAGAATTAAATTTCTTTTAGATAAAATAAAACACAATATTTGTTGTTAAGGTAAAATAATTGTTAAGGTAAATTTATTGTAATGTTTAAGTACAAACACTATTTTTTGCCTCTTCATTTTTATATAAATAAATCAATTAGTATACCAACACGTGAGCATGTAACAACTAATTGTTTGTTGTTCAAGCCATCGGCGTAGATAGGTCGTATTCGTGGTTGGGTTGGGGCAGCCCCCCCCCCACAATTTTTTTAAATTCGCTTTTTTATTCAAAGTCCAGTTTTTATAATAAAAGCCTTCACCCAGCCACCACAAAGAAATAATTCTGACACAACAATGGGTTAAAAATAAATAAATATTTGATCACTTTTTCTAATGAAAGTGGATTGTTAGTAATGAATCCATTATAAATTACAATATACGTGTGTATGTCAAGATAATTTGGTAAAGTGCGAACTTAGGTAGATAGACCTGTAAGTAGTTTTTTTCATTTGTGTTTTGAATGAAAATAAATAATGTAAAGCAGGGTTGGAAAGCATTTTATAATATTAAAGATAGCGGGCAAAGCCCGCTACGTTGTTAGCGTGCCTTAAAGTTTTTTTAATTCCAGTTTATGTCAAGGTAGACAATTCAAGTAAATTCACAAATTCAGTTGGAAAATTTACTGCTTGGGTTTCTTCTACCGGTGCTTCGTTATCTGCAGTTTAAATATCAGAATATATAAGTTCCATTCCTTTTTTACGGTTTTTTCTCTTTTAGAAAATTTGTTTAACTTTTTTGTGAGTATGTTTCAATGCTACATAAGTTTCATATTCCGTGGATAGTGTTTGAACAGGTAATTAAAAGGGATTTTTCACCCCTTTTTGTTCCTCCCACTAAAAATCCCAAATATATATAATCTTGCCACAATCGCATGCGAAATTTGAAGTACCAAACTCCGGCAGTTTGAGTCATTCAAATTCCATTCCATTTTGTTTAACAATTTTAGTGTTCCAATGCAACTCCTTCCAAGATTCCATTTCGTTCACCATTCCATTGCATTTTGTTCCCATTTTCTGTTATTCCAATTCCACTCGTTCCCCATTCTATGCCATCTCGCTCCTCATTCCATTTCGTTCTATAGTCCATTCCATTTCGTTCCCTCTTCCAATCCATTTCCATTGTCTATAATTTCAATTCCACTCGTTCAACGTTTATATCCATTTCGTTTTACTTGTGTAGTGTTTCAATTCCACTCGTTTCCTATTTAGCCCCTGTTTATGTATTACGAAAATGGTCTAAATGAAAGCAAAGTAACGAAAATTTGTTTTTGTTTCCCATATATTCTTGACGAAAGTAATTGTCAATTGCTATTGTTTAGAGTATTTTCGTAATAGATAAACAGGCCCTTAGTTTCTTAATTTTAGTGTTCCATATACACTTGTTCTTTAAGTTTTAGGTTTCTAGCTAAAGACGCAGACGTTAAGGGGGGGGGGGGGGCAATTTTCCCCTTTTGAACAACCATTTTTACCACGTTCCTGTTCCTAAAAATGCCTTGTCGATAAGTTAGCCCATACTCCAAGGAAAACATATTATAGATTACAGGTTTCTAGCCGAAGCGTTCGGTTAGGCCATCAACGGGGAAAATTATTCCGTTTTTACCCCTCCCGGTAGGAATTTCCAAAAATTCCGTCTTAGAGGACGTCTGCGTTGGAGGAGGAACCTACTACATACATAATTTTAAGTCTCTATATCCAGCAGTTTTGGGGAAGTTTTTTCCCTTTTTACCCCTCTCGGTAGGAATTTCCAAAAATCCATCGACAGGGAATTTCAGCTTCCTAGTTCCAGCAGTTTGAGCAGGCTGTCAAGGGGGACACTTTTTCTTTTTTTGTCCCTCCCGGTTGGAATTAGGCTGGAAGAGGAACCTAAGTACCGAATTTCAGCTTCCTAGTTCCAGCACTTTGGACAGGTCGTTAAGGGGCCACTTTCCCTTTTTGAGCCCCCATTTTATAACGATCCTGTCCAAAATTCAAAAAAGTATCTTTCTAGTAAGTTAGCCCTTACTCCAGGTACCCACATTTTAAATTTCAGGTTTCTAGCCGAAGCGGTTTTTACAGGCCACCAAGAGGAGGCTTTTCTTCTTTTTGCCCCTCCCTTTAGGAATTTACAAAAATTCCATCTTCGCGGCTATCTGCGATGGATGAGGAACATTCATACCAAATTTCAACTTAATTTTCTAAGCGGTTTGGGCAGGCCGTTATTGGGGACATTTTTCCCTTTCAACCACCATTTTTACTATGTTCCTGTTCCAAAATAGAAAAATTACGTTGCCGGTGAGTTAGTCCTACTCCAAGGAATACATATTTAAAATTTTAGGTTGGCCAAAAGGGATTGGGCAGGCCGCCAAGGAGGAGACTTTTCCCCTTATTTCCCCTCCCGATAGGAATTTCAAAAATTCCGTCTAAGCGGACGCCTACACAGAAGGAGGAACTCACATACCGAATTTCCTTTTGGGATATCTTGTAGGCAATTTCAAAAAAAAACAAACGTAGTCGATGTCTACTACAGTGGAGGAACCTTTATACCAAATTTCAACTTCTTACCTCCAGTGGTTTGGGAAGGCACTTTTCCAATTTGTGAGACTGTTTACGGGGAGACTTTTCCCATTTTTGCCCGTTCCCGTAGAAATTTCCAAAAATCCCGTCTTAGCGCACGTCTATGCCGAATATCAAGAAACTTTGTTTTAGTGGAGATATCCGTGGGGGGATGAAAAAAAGTTCTTTTTTTAAAATTATATTTTTTTAAATGGTACTTTTTGGAAAAAGCTAAATTTTTTGGAAAAAGACACTTTGTTTTTACAAAGTACTTTATTTGTACTTTTTTTGGAAAAAGGTATTTTTTGGAAAAATGTATTTTTTTTGGAAAAAGGTACTTTTTTTTGGAAAATGTACTTTTTTGAAAGTATGTTTTTTGGAAAAAGGTACTTTTTTTGGAAAAGGTACTTGTATTTGGAAAAGGTAAATTTTTTTGGAAAAAGGTACTTTTTTTGGAAAAAGTTACTTTTTTTTTTTGGAAAAAAGTACTTTTTTGAAAAAGGTACTTTTTTCTGAAAAAAGTACTTCAAGGGGGGCCTTTTTCCCCTTTTTAACCCCCATTTTTACAACGTCCCTGTCCAAAATTCTAGAAAGTACTTTCCAGAAAAGTTAGCCCCTACTCCAAGAAACACATATCTTTTCCAATTTAAATTTCAGCTTTCTAGCCAAAGGGGTTTGGCAGGCCGTCAAGGGGGAGACTTTCCCCCTTTTTGCCCGTTCCGGTAGGAATTTCCAAAAATCCCGTCTTAGCGGACGTCTACGCCGAAAGAGGAACCTACATAGAAATTTCAACTTCCTAGCTTCAGCGGTTTGGGCTGGGCGATGTTGAGTCAGTCAGTCAGTCAGTCATTCAGTCACTCACGTTATTCTTTTATATATAGAGATAAAGAAGTTTAATTAACCCTTTGACGACTGAACATAAACTGCTGGAAAATTTGTATTTTTTGTGCGGATTCGTGATAATCGATCCAACATTTCTAAACAAAAGTGTCTCCAAAAATATTTTTTTTCAATTCCTTCATCGAAAAAATCCATGGGACGTCAACGGTAAAAATTTGTGAACAACTAACTTACTCTGCTCATATCAAGTATAGTGTGTTTTGTTATAGTTTTTGAAGAAATAGTTGCATTTTTGGTTTTGTTTTTGTTGTAAATTTTTACATAGAGTGTCGATTAAAAGTTTTTTTGTTTTTCTTATCATGCGAAGTAGTTTGCATATCGCGTTTTGAGCTTAAAGCCGAGTGTTCTAACGTTTTTTCAAAATAATTTTGCTCATTTGGAAAAATCGATTAACAAGTGAAAGAAGAAACCACGTTTAGTAAAAATACATACTCAATTTTTCATGATCAATTTATTAGTCCTTAAAAAAGGTCTTTAAATTTTCAGCGCATAATTTTTGGCTAGCTCTTTTTAAGGATATTTTGTACATTCCATGATGCTTATATGGGGATCAAATGAAAGAGGAGAATTTCTACATTTAAAAAAAAGCTTTCTTTTTTTTCTACTGTAAATTTTAAAAAATATTTTCTTCGCCATTTTTTGTCAAAATTTATATTATCACTGAACTGCGGAGATTATTCTTTCTTGTTTGATGCCCATTTTGGAGAGAAGTGTAAAAAAATATATTGCCATTTTAGTATGCATTAGTATTTCGAAGTCCTTTAAAAAGGACATCTGACGTGATGGATATGCAGTTCATCTATAAATGGTGTCTACCTACCTTCACATATATTTTGGTTCCTCCATGGGTGAGAGCAAAATTTGAAAATGTTGCACGTTGTAATATATAACTGCAAGAAGAAAAGAAATAATCAACCTCGATTTTATGCAGCAGATGATGAAGTTATAGAATTGCTTAACGCATATGAAAATGATGAAACCAACCAATTAACATCAGTATACCCTGTGCCTCTTGGTTGTTATGGTTCGGCCACGATTTGAAGAAATTCGGTTTTCCAAACAATGTTCAGCAACCAAGCCATCACGATCCATCATATGATCGAGCATATAGAATTCAACCAATTTAGAATAATTACAATTCGTCATTTGGAAGAGCTATGAGTGAAACCAAACGAAAGTCAATCGATATATCGTCACCTGAATTGCATAAGGGCGTAACAACACTTTTTATCTTTTTAGAGGAGAAACAAAAAACATTGTAGAATTACATATATTTTGGAATTAAAGGATATATTTCTTCTCTTGACTATATATTAATTTCGGTATTTAAGTTTAAATTTTTATAGGGAAATGTATTTAGTATTGTTCATCATAATCAATCAAAAACTTGGTTTTGAATTTTTTTGTTGTTACGCCCTTCTGCATTTTAGACGACGATACATATATTTAAAACAAATATCTTTTTCCTAAGTCTTTTTTATGTTTGATTGAATGAAGAGTTTATTTAATTTTATTAATTTTTTATTTAATTTAATGAAAAAAATAAAACTATAAAACTTCTTCTTTGTTTAGCTTTGACGACCAATGACAATGACACCTGTAGGCAGGAAAACAAGCCTATTCCCAATGTTTTGGTATTTTTGAAAACAGGAGTCACAGGTCCATGCTATATCAAAATTTTGGTCTTGCAGAACCAATAACACCTGAATAAATGACATCCAAAAAAGATGAACAAAAGAACTTATTTTTCAGAAATTGGGGCCAATTAATTAGGCGCTAAGAACATATGGGGCCAATTATTTGGTATAATCTGAAAGAAAAAACTCTCCTCTATTAATTAGTTTAAAAAAAATCGGTTGGAAAATGTGGAAAATATAACAAAAAATTAAAATGGGTCATATATCAACCATTGGTCGTCAAAGAGTTAAAAATGGATTCATAAAATATATGATGCTTTTTCATCAAATTTAAGAAATTTTTCATTTACTTCGTGAAGAAAACTTCATTTGTTTGTACTGAAAACTCGTCCAGCAAAATTCTCTCTGTTCACATATTTTCGGGAAAAGTGCCAAATCTAGAATACCAACGAAATTTTATGTAATTTTTTTTACAGAAAATCGATAGTATAAAACAGTTTTTGATCTCAAAGAGCAGAAATTCGTGTTTGAAGTCCAATTAATGAACACGTGGTAACAAATTTGGTGGACAGTGGGGGATGCCAAATGGGATTTTTGGTATTATTCAAAATCAGATAGACTTTACCTAACATTAAATTAGTTCATTTAATATTTTACGCAAATGTTTTTAACTTTGAAATCAATTTTTCTGAAAGTACGTCTGTAGTTATGCAACACTAGTGATCATAAAAATAGCGATTTAAATTAGATCTACGTTATAGATTTTTTTTTTTTTTTGTGAAAATATATGTGTTTTTGATTTTCCTTTTAGTTATGTTACAAGGTCTTTTATAGGTCTAAATTATTTAGAACCTCACATAGCAGCTGTTTTATAGGTTCGTCTATAGCATTGGTCGGCACACATAGCCACCAGTGGCCGATCATAATCGGCTTTTCACACGTACACAACATGAATGACAACAAAACTCTCAATTACTTAAGAGCATAACAAATAAAAATATTCCATTCAGTATGTTGGCAACCCTACTTGTTTTATGTTTCTTTTACTTCATTTGTGGTTTTGTCTCTCTGCTACGTTTTACTCTTGACTGGGAATGAGTTAAGTTTCGTACGTCGACAAATCAAGACACGTTTGGTTAATGAAATATAATTCTTTCTTTTTATTTAAATTAAATAATTAATAAATCTTGAATATTCACTATATACAAAAAGTTTACGTCTTTTAGATCAGAAGTGGGATCGGAACTTAAAAGAAAATGAAGAAACTCGCAACGTTGAAAGTAGAAAAGTTAAAGCAATTGCTTCGCGAACGGGAGTTACCATCGTCGGGCTCAAAGGCCGAACTTATTGCACGTTTAACCGGAATTCTCGGTACTTATGAAGTCAACGAAAACGGTGAGGATAGTGATGCTTTCGATGAAAAGTCCTCAACGGTCACCTCTCCAAACGGACAACATCAAAACGAAATTCCACAGAACAACGATAGCGTCATAGGCTTGCAGCGGCAGGTTGATGAGCTAAAGAAGATGCTGGAAGGTGCTTTAAGTGTTTTTACAACACACACACAACGACAAAACGATCAACAAGGTGATACACGAGACTCTAATGTACAACAACAAGTAGCAGGCAGGCAACGACAAAGCAATCCACACAACGTATTGGTACGACACACCGTAGCAGCAAAAATTTGAATTTAACTGATAATCTGGATAACCACAACACACGCACACAGAATAATTGTTCAGTGAGAGAGATTGCAGAAACTATACCGGAATTTGATCCGACAAATGAAATGTCATTATGCCATTCAAGCATACCAATGGGACGAAAAATGTTTAATGTTGGCTGTTTACAGTAGAATGAAGGGTGTCGCTCGTCTATGGTTAGATTCGGCACAGTCACTATACTCAAATTGGGCTAGTTTTGCCAAAGAGTTGAAGGAGGAATTTGCCTCAACACAAGACGAAGCAGACATACATTTTAAAATGATCAGTGCTGTAAGAAAAAACCACGAAAAAGTAACCGATTACTGTTTTCGAATGTGTGCTCTGCACGCAGAAAAAAAACAGGTGTATCTTTTAAAAAGCCTGCTATGTAAAATTTGCATAGTAATGAACTAATACAAAAATACAAGCCCCAAATTCCTGGCAATTAATTGATATGCATTTTTGCTAAATTACGAATGCTTTTTTTGTTAAGTTGGCTAAGTACGTGCTTTGTTAAATTTACATTGGTGAAATTTATTTAAAAACGTACTATGTAAAATTTGCATTGATCAAATTTTGAAAATAAAATAAGCAATTAGTATATTTTTCTAATAAGACAGGTAAATGTCAAAAAGCGCTTAGAGTTTCCTTTGACATATGGGCATTTCCACCGAAAGGTCCACCGAGACTAAAATATTAAAAGTTCTTGAAAACACTTTGTTTTATCATATTTTCATAGGGAAACAATCAAATTTAAATAACGTAAAAAGATTTCGCATTTATTCATAACCCATTTCGAGGTATTCGAATGCAAAGTCGCACAAGCGCATCTTTTCTTATTTGGATATTTCTATTGCACATTTTGTTTTGATAAAAGTTTTTAAACAGAGACGTTATGCATTGACTTTTGCTTTCTAAAATATTTCTAAAGGTATAAAGAGTCATAAAAGAATGCATAATAAACAATGCGATTGAAAATAACTGTAAGTTTTTGATTTGCATTGTCGCATATTTCGATGTCCCGTGCGACATTGAAAAACAACATTTATTATCAGTGCGTCGAAAGTACACGCAGAAAGCTCATCAAATATTGATTACAAACAGAGATTTTTTATACAATTAAAATAAAAAAAACCTACCTGAAAAATAAGAAGAATTGTGATCTTGGTACTTATACACAGTTGGTCACGTGCGACATCGTAAGGGTGAAATTTAAAAATTTTAAATTTTTTTTTCTTATGTAAATGATTTATTTATATAAATACATACTTTTAAATTTTTTTAAAATTGGCATGCACCATGGTCAAGAAGTAAAAGCAAAAAAAAACTGTGTTTTATATTTTCTTATAAATAAATACTTCCCAGCAAAAGTTTTTTGAACTGGTTTCCTCTGAATGTGTTCTAGAACAGGTGTTTTTACCACCAGTTACGTGGAACAGGTTCTAGAACTGACTCCTGGGAGTCAAAATGGAAGGTTTCACTGTCGCGGAACCAGTTCTATAACTGGTTCTAGAACCGGTTCCAAAGTAACCTGTTCTAGTTTGGAGGAAAAGAACCTGTTGCTTTTGGGACAAACTCAAACAAAAATCACCGATGATAGAACATAAATTATAACAGGTTGCATGCACGTACAAGTTGTTCTACAATGGGTTCTTTCCATCCCACAATTTTGCTGGGTTAATTCATACTACATATTTCTTTTAAGTTTGTTTTTGGTTATTATATTAAAATAAATACCATGAATACTTCTGTCGATTTAAAAACATTTTTACTAAGCTTGTTTATATATAATTTCGTAAAAACAGCAACAGAAACAACATAAATCTCATGATGGAAAAAAATGTCCCGTGCGACATGTCACGTGCGACAGTGAATAAAATTAAATTAAAAAAATAATATGAATCGTTTTTGGGTAAACCATTTTTAAAGGACATCAATGCACAACAGTGTAAAATTAGTCACATTGAAATATTGCTTCAGGTTTCGCTAAAATCGGCATTTTAATTGTTAGCCGCGAAAACCACTTCTGTTTTTGTCCCGTGCGAATGCCTTGTTTTTTTACAATTATCTTGAAAACGAAAAATTGCTAAAAATCAACCTCAGCACCAATTGTAGGGCTAATAAAAAGATATAAGTAAAGCCTATTGTCAAAATAAAAATCCGTTTTATTTTGACTTTTTTTCACTTTAAAGGTGTACGACGGTCCCGTTCGACATGATGGAAATGCCCATATGCAAATCAATATGGTGGATGTACATCTCTAATATAAAAGAATAATGATGCTGGATTTTCTCAATTCTACAATTCTAAAAGTATTGAGGAATTACTTTTCAGCATTGAATACCCTAAAAAATAGTCGGAAATGAGTACTCGGTACTCAACACTTTTACAGACATAGTAATCTTTTATTTACTCAATTTTTTTTTTTGTTGCAAAATGTGTCTTATAATTCGCATTTGTTTTTTAGACAAATAGTTTATATATATACATCATTATTATACCTAAAGTTATTGAACGGAAATGACGAATAGAGCAATGAAGGGTTGGTAAACACAAAACACAATTACAGTTCGGCAGCAGAGGAATATTGAGGACAAAGAAAAATATTAAAATATAAATAAAATTTAATTAATTAAAATTAAACCAAAATAAAAATACAGAATTTGAAATTTTTCTTTTATTTATTTAAAAAATAAACCATGTTTTTTTTACTAAAAGAAAAAAGTTTATTTTCCTTCGCGTGTTGTTATATTAACAAAGACTTCGATTTAATTACATATATATCTCTTTGAAAATTTACCTAAGCGTCTTGACAAATTTGTCGTTAATTTTATGTAGTTGTATATCTACCACGGAACTTTGTAAACTTTTACTCTAATTTTTGTAAATTTTACACCTTTTTTTTCTGCGTGTGGGCAGAAGATTTAAACTAAGTGAAACGGCTGTAGTAAAATATACTCGGGAAGGACTACAGAATCGTGAACTACAAATGGCTATAGCGGCTCAGAAAATAGTTACTGTTAAACAATTACGTGAGACTCTAAATGAATATGAAATGAACGTACCCGATAAACGAATAATGAATGTAATCGATAGCAAAAGTAACAAAACCGGTAATATATACAAAAGTGTATATATGAAAAAAGATAATGTAACTAAAACGGGTAAAGACATTAAGTGTTTCAATTGTAATGAAATGGGACATATTTCAACAAATTGCCCAAAACCAATGCGACGTCCCCGGTGTACGAGATGTGGAAAAGTTCATCCAAGAAATGAAACAGAGTGCAAACAGAACGCAACGGTGCGGGTGATGTTCTGCAACTATAATGATAATTTTAAAATAAAAATTTGAACAATGAATCATTAATCGCATTTGTGGATACCGGTAGTAAGTGTAACTTAATTAAAAGATCAGTTTGCGAGCGAATAAAGTGTGAACGAAGAAAATGTAATATGTGGCGGCATACGTTTCGCCAACACAAACATTTTAGTAAGCTTGATCGTAAACGATGTTGTGTTACCCGTAACTTTGTACGCAGTTGAAGATGAACTTTTACTGGCGGATATTTGGCTTGGTCAGGATAATTTTGTGAAAGGTAGTAAGATAAAACTAATTATCGAAGACGGTAAAATAGATATTATCAATAAAACTGACACGCGAGTGATGGCCGATGATAAAACCGAAGAGGATGAAAATAATAATGCTTTAAATACCAATCGTACTGAAATTGAAGGAAATTTAATAAAATGTGGTTTAGACAATGTGAACGTTAAAAGCAAATTAATTGAATTAATTCGGGAAAATGAAGGTGTATTCGCAAGTAACTTACAAAATCTCGGGAAGACCGATTTAGTCGAAATGAAAATTAACCTAACGAATACAAAAATTGTAACGCAAGCTCCATATCGTGTTTCTGAACCGAAAAGAGCAATCATATCGGATATGATTCGGGACTTTTAGAGAACGATATAATTACACGTTCAGAATCGGAATATGCTAGTCCCGTGGTATTACAGAAAAATAAAAACGGTAGTGAACGATTATGTGTCGATTATAGGCAAATAAACCAATTTATGCCAAAGGAAAACTTCCCGTTGCCGAATATTGAAGAATATCTACAAGAGGCGAAGAAATATAAATATTTCACAACTTTAGACCTTAATAGTGGATATTACCAAATTTTAATTGAACCGGAAAGTACACTGCATTTATAACTACAGATGGTTTATATGAATTTAAGCGAATGACCTTCGGGTTAAGGAACGCACCAATGGTTTTTCAAAGGTTAATGTCGCAAATTCGAGAACGTACTGGTAAAGATAACATGATGCACTATGTGGATGATATACTTATTGGTAGCAACACGATTGACGAGATGTTTAACAAACTAAGAACGGTTTTAGATGCCTTAAGGGATGCTAACCTTACTTTGAATAAACGAAAATGCGAATTTCTGAAAACCACAATCGACTTCTTGGGGCATCAACGTACTCCAGAAGGCATACAGCCTGGAAAGATAAAATCAACAGCAATAGAGAACTTTAAACGTCCTGTAAATGTAACCGAGATCAGAGAAACAAGCCAGCCGCCGTGAGCCGTTTAAGCCGCCGCCGCCGGTCATTTTTGCTTCAGCCGCCGCCGCCGAATTTTTTCGGCTCATTTCGGCTGGAAGTATCAATTTTCAAATATAAAAAATTTAAAAATAAATATATTTTTTAAAAAGAATTTACTAATTCATTAAACTTGAACAACCAGAGCTAAAAACAATTTTTTTATATGAAAAGAAAAAAGTTAAAATCTTCTAAATATTAAATTATAAATATAATTTTTTTAAGCTATAAAAGCTTATATAAATTTATACTGTGAAAAAAATTTAAAAAAAAGTTCTTAATGGGTTAATATAATAATTCAGAATGCAACTCTTTGCAGATGTGTAAAAAATCAATTAATAAAAAAAACATAGCTGCTTAACTTTGCATTTAAAACTGAATATATGTATTTGGTGTACGCATTTTTATCAAAAATTATGACGAAAATTCGTTACAGAGTTGAAGTCGTGTTAGCATAGATATACGAAAAAGTTTGTAAAATGTATTAATTTTTGTTAAAAGCGTTACTTCTCCTCTTCTTACAGTTAGTGTTTAGCTTCATTGGTTATTAAAATATAAGCTATTAAAGTTAAAAAACCTTACGAGTTACTGGTTACGGAGTTTACATTTGGCCTATAAAATTGGTTACAAATTTTATGTATTAACGAAAAATTGGTCAGATTGTTATAAATTTTGTAAAACAGGTGACAATGCGTTGATATATATCGAAATATATAACTCAAATGTAATCCATGCATTTGAAATTAGCTGGTTACATGGTTTTTATCACATTTTTTGATATCACCCGTATATAGTTTTTCAATTCTAAAATACATTTTTAAAAATGGTCCAGTTGAATATTTTGGATAAATTAGACATTTTGTAACAAATATATGAAAAAGTAAAGATAAGAGATATTGTAAAATTCTATAATATTTAGAAAAGGACACTTTTACGGATAAAATGCTCAAACCAATGTTCGAATTGATCACATAATTTCATCATTTAAGGACATTATTGATTGAGCATCTAAATCAAATGGGTCCCTACAAGATATGTGCATCCTGCCCAAACTTTCTAACAAAGCCTCCATTCAAAAGTCTTCAAACAAGTTTAATTTCTTAAATCAATCGATATGTATTTTTTCTATGGTCTTTATTTATTCCTTAATTTGTTAAAATTAAAAAGAATAAATAAAAAAATATTGATTCCCAGTATGCTTTAATTGTCTAAAAATTCTATAAGAGGCAAAAATTGTTTTGAGTTCCAAGGGGGTTACATTTTCCCAATGTTGGGATTACTTTGTAGCCCCTTACATTGGCAAAAAAATATGCTGGCAAAATTAAAATTTTGCAAGTTATGTTTCAACGAAAAGGACTTGGTACTAAAAGGGTATGTTTATAATTTATTAAATAAAACTTGTATGTTATATTAAATATTTAGGACCATTTGTTAGATATAGTCTTGACTAGCCATGGATCTGTGCGAACATGAAACAAATCACACGTGAACCATCAACAAATCTTATATAAATTCATTTTATATATATTTTTTTGCGAGTGATTTTCTGACCGTGATAAAGTGCAGACGTTAATTGTGATATCTTTTCTATAATTCTATTTAAAATTAAAAGCAATAACATTTGTTATTGTTTTAAGAAAAAACTTTTTTTTAATACATTGTATCAGTGTTGCCATAACGGCGATTTTCTCGTCAGATCTAGCGATTTTATTTCGCCCCTAGCGGGAAAAATTGTCCTGTAGCTATTAGCCAAAAATCTAGCGATTTTTTTTATCAGCCGTAATATAATTTTTAAAACTCGGTTTTATGTTGAAAAATATTATAAAACTCGCACATTGATATTCCTTTATTATAAAACACAACATCTTAAACGATTTTAGTAAAAAAAACTCTAAAAATACACATTTCGATAAAATATGGGTATGCACTTTTTCATCGTACAACGCCCTCTATTGTGTATTCGCAATACTAAGATTAATTCAATGAAAATCAGGACTCATTATTTGAAGCTTAATCGTAAAATTTTTCATTATTTAAAAGTTTATAACACTTCTTATTAACATATTAAAGAAATTTTTGAGTATAAACTGCTTTAAGTACCATTTTTCAACAATCTAGCGATAAAATCGCTAAATATTTACACTGTTTATAATCTAGAGATTTTCTAGCGATTTTTGGGTCTGATCTAGCCATTTATTTTGAAAATTTGTTGGCAACACTGCATTGTATATTGAAATCAACAACAAATTATTACTTATTATTCAATAGTAAACAAAGGGATTAATATTCTGCTATACTAATCCTCTGCTGTTACAGCAAAATGGATAGTAGCAGCGAGTCTACTGAAGCAAGCGATATTGTCTGGTAGACAGTCGCTGAAAACAAAACAACGAAACGACGACAAAATCGATCACCAGGATTAGTTAAGCATGCAATCAAAATAAAAAAACTACCAACAATGATGATTAGGGCAAGGAATTCCATGCAAATGCATGTTATTTCTCGATAGTCCAAAACTAATATGGACTAAACATTTATCCGAATCATCAAATTTAGAATAAACTGGCATCGATTTGTAGTTGCATATTTTGACATAAATGCATGTTTTTGCATATTTCGACTTTAAATGCATATTTGGTGGCTTTTTAATGCATATTTTGTGCTTTTTAATGCATATTTGTTCATATTTTTCATTTTTAGTAGCATTTTTTATTTTGTAAAAAAATATAAAAAATTGATACGTTTTCATATTTTGATTCAATCAAAATAAACATTTTTAAAACTTTATTGACCTATGGGAAATCTTCGAGTTCTGTGTCTGTTTGCAAAATAACTAACTTAAATATATTTTTAAGTTTTAAAGTGCATTATTTTTGCAAAAATTATAGTTTTTAGTGCATATTTCTTATATTGTTAGTGCATATTTTTCTTTTTTAACCGCATATTTTAGGCGCATATTTTTCATTTTTAAGTGCATGAAATTCTTGCCCTAATGATGATATACCAAGTACCTACTAGCAACAACATGTTTGCTGCACTTGATGTAGACAATAATGATGATGATTATTATATTAACGATAATGCTAACAAAGAGCTGTCTGAAGAAAAACCGCCTCCAATAATTATTCCAAATGTTTCAGATATAAGAACGATGATGAATAACTTTTCAAAAATAGTAAACCTTGAAGATTATTCGTACAAATCCTTGAGAGATGGTCAGGTAAGAGTAATGGCAAAAACCGTAAAGGCATATAGAGTGATAGTAAAATATCTATCTTTCGTAAAAAAACTTAAACGTTTTCAAATCACAATACAAAATGTTGTTTTCAGCCGATCAAGCCGCCGCCGCCGCCGATTATTTGGTTGCGCCGCCGCCGCCGATTTTTATCCGGCTCAACCTCAATCGCCGCCGCCGCCGCCGATTTTTTGCTTGCGCCGCCGCCGCCGATTATTTTGGTCGGCTTGTTTCTCTGACCGAGATACGAAAATTTCTTGGATTAAGTGGATATTTTCGAAAATTTATCCCAGGGTATTCTCTAATATCGGAACCCTTAAGAAGACTACTGCGAAAGGATTAGCCATTTCTTTGGACCGGCCAACAACAAGCAGCTTTTGACGAATTGAAGTTAAAATTGTCGTCCCAACCCGTTATCACAACTTTCCGCTCGGATGCAGAACACGAGATTCACACCGACGCGAGCTCTATAGGTTTGGCAGGGGTGCTATTACAACGAGAGGTTGATGAATTGAAACCCGTAGCTTACTATAGTCGTTCGACGAGCAACACAGAGAAAAATTTTCATAGTTACGAATTAGAAACTCTGGCAGTCGTCGAAACGCTGGAAAGATTCCGCTTTATATATATGGGAACCGTAAAAGTGGTAACTGATTGTAGTGCTGTAAAATCTGCTATGATCAAACTAGAATTAATACCCAGAATTAGAGTTGTCAAAACCGGTTTCCGAATTATTCGATACACCGGTTTTTTCCTATATTTCCGGGTTTTTTAAACCGGTTTTTGAAAAAGGGCGGTTTTCGAATTATTCGAGAAACCGGTTTTTTCGTGTCGAATAATTCGCCATTTTCGAATATTAATAAGGTGAAAATTTCTAATAAATTTTCTTCATTTGTTCAATAATTATGCAAAATATTTAAGTGCTTATGCATAAAAATTTGAAAACCTTATAACACATTTATAAAACGAATTTTGTATTGAAAATTTGTAAGTCCCTCAAAAATTTTCAAAGTGATTAGGCATATGACCTTTAATGTTTGATTCCCTCCTTTAGGTAGGGTTTATTGACTTTGTCGTTGCTATGATGTACATTAGTGGACTATTACACAGTACAACAAAATAAGAAAAATTGTATGCATCGGGATTGCGACAGGTCATTTCTGATAGACATTGGGACGTAGATCACGAATATGGCCTTAGAATTTTAAAGTTAGCTATAGTTTAAAAAATATTTACAAAACCGTTTTTGCAGAAAATTTCAATTTTGTAATAAACTTTTTGCAAAAAAATGTAAAATTAAAGTATGAACGCCACTCTTTGCAAAATTTTAATAGGATGAAATATGCCCTTTAATTTGATATATCGCACGTTTTGACAGCTGCGATTATATTCACTACATATGCATTTAAATTTGAAATTTATCTTTTTTCACGATTGAGCTAATAATTAATCTGCGATGAAAGGAATATCCGATGTTGTAATTTATACCATTACTAAACATCTCATGTTACTTAATTCATCAAAAAAATTTCGCACTTTATGTTTTAATTTTAAGTAAAAATTGGCTAAAGCTGAAAAAGATTGTTTTTTTTAATACCTACAAATTAAGGAGTCTGCGAAGAATCCGAAATTAAAAAAACTCAGATAAAACCATTGAAATGTGTAACACACATATTTTCTAATCAATTTCAACAAAGTTTTATATAATTTAAGTGCAAATTCCTTAAAAATAACGATTTTAAAATATGCAAGTTCAAAAAAGTACTATAAAAGAACGTTTTAAATTTAGTCCGTTTTATTGTTAAACATACGGTTTTGTTCATTTTGTGTATGAAAACCCTACAAAAATATTTATATTTTTAAACATTTTGATTGGTTGAAAATAAATTAACCAATCAGAATGCTCCAAAAATAAACCAAGTCAAAGCATACTGCCACCCAAAATTTTAAATGAAATCGACTTTTACAAAAATATACATTTTTGTAAATTGGCGATAAAATTTGTGTTTCAGATTGAATTTTCGGAAAATTTTGATGCAAAAGTTGCGATTTTTTTTGACAAAAAGAATTTAGTGGAATTGATTTGCAAAATAGAAAAATAAGTGAAGTTTTGACTTTAATTGCAAATATATCCTAAATCCTTTCGCTAATCAAAATAAGTAAATATAGTTCTGAAAGCCCAAAGTCTTTACTTTTAAACCATATAAAAAATTATCCGTAGTTTAGTCAGGTATATGAATAAATAAGAAATTTTAACGAAAAAACTGACTTTTTGCTAAAAGTAAATTTGCGAATATTTCAAAAACTAGAGCTAATTTAAAATTTGCTGTTCACATTCGTGATACTCATCCTAAAATCTATCAGAATTGTTATGTCGCATGCATTTTTAGTGTTGTACTGTGTTATCGAAAAAATTTATTATTTTTTCGAAACAAAAATTATGAAATTCTTGCATGAGACTGTGTTGTTTTTGCAGATTTCTACATTTTCTCTCTATCTTAAATAAGTCACAATTTTTTGACAAAAAGTTTAGTAGGAAAGATCTAAAAATTTGTCCTAAAATGCATATAAACTCATGTTTTCCATTTCCTCAATAAATAAAAAGAGTTTATTTTCTTATTTTTTAACTTTTCTCCCCCCGTGACAAAACTTTTTGCGATTTAAAACCATAGAATTGTAAAGGGTTCTTCAACAGGGACGCTACAAAAGTAGAAAGACAGGGACAGCAAACTACGCCATATTTCTTGTCGCTCTTTTGACATTTCTCTTCAGTAAGGTTTGCCATTTCATGATGGAAAGATATACGAGCCAACAACGAGTCGAAATTATTAAAATTTACTACCGACATTCGGAGTCAGTGGCCTCAACGTTAAGAGCGCTACGTCCAATTTATGGTCATCATAATGAATGGCTTCGTCAATAAACAAAATATGCGTTATTGGTCAGACAGCAATCCACACGTACTCCATGAGTAATCATTGCATCCCGAAAAAATAAGGTTTGGTGCGGATTATGGGCCGGCGGCGTCGTTGGGCCGTACTTCTTCCGTGATGATCAAGACCGGCACGTTACTGTGAATGGGAATCGCTACCGTTCAATGATAACCGAATATTTTTGGCCCCAATTGGATGATATGGACTTGGAGGACATGTGGTTCCAACAGGACGGCGCCACAAGCCACACAGCGAATGTCACAATCAATTTATTGCAAACCAAGTTTGGAGAACGTGTTATCTCACGAAATGGTCCAGTCGATTGGCCGCCTCGGTCGTGCGATTTGACGCCGTTGGACTATTTCCTGTGGGGCTACGTCAAATCTATGCCAACAAGCCAGCGACGATTGATGAACTTCGTACGAATATCGGCCGATTTATGCTTGAAAACCGTCGAAAATTGGGTTCAGCGTATGGACTTCTACAAGCGTGCCCGTGGTGGCCATGCAAAAGAGATCGATTTCCATACATAATGGCATCGAACGTACTTTCACAGGAATAAAGAATTTCATTGATATCCAAAACCGTTTTTGTTTTATTTAATTGTAGCGCTCTTATTGAAGAACCCTTTAATAAAAATTTTAAAAGTCACAAATTGTTTCACATTAATTGGAAGACTTCAATCTTCATAAGCAATACAAAATGATTATTTACAAAAAACCGGAAAACCGGTTATTCAAACCGGTTTTGAAATAAAAAAACCGAAAACCGGTTTTTCAAAAAGGAGGTTTTTAGAAGTATTCGAAAATCGGTTTTTCAATATACTTGACAACTCTACCCAGAATTGCCCGCTGGTGGACTTTGTAACGATCCTTCCATCCATGGTCTACCTCGTCCAGGGCAGGGCTACCTATTAAGCCGGCCGCGCTCAGGGCTGGGGTGTGTTCTTGCCCCTTCGGAGGTAGATTAAGGAACGTTAAAAAAATATTATTCAGGTAGCAAACAATACAAAGACGTAATAAAAAGATAGTAAAAACGGACAGAGAAGAGATGTTGATGATGGAGAGGATAGCATATGGTGTTGTCGCTACCCCTGTCTTTACCCGCCCTACCATGCCGACTATAGGGTAGATTTCAGTCGGCCCATATAGAATTTATCTTCTCAAAAAAAAAAATAAGATACAATTAATTCAATTTGAAATATCAAATTAATAATTATTATTATTATAACAAATTAGCCTAATTTAAATAATGATAAAATTTCTAATTGATAAAAGTTTATATTATGATTTACAGCTAAATGATATTAAGTTGAACATATTTAAGAATTAAACTAAATCATATGGCAACCCTATTTGCACATTAGATATGAGTAAATTTGGCGAGAATAGTGGAAATGAGTATATAAAAATACTCATATTTAAATGTGTTTAAGAGTATTATAAACATAAGCAAAATTACAAACTTACGTGTATATCCACTCATCATGACGGCCGACAGTTGACTGGAGATTTTGCTGTTGAAAGAATATTTATAATTGTGTGCTTGTGTAAGTGTAGCGATATTTGTTTCTTAATATGACGAAATTATGTTGAGTGTTTTATGTGAACAGTATGCAATATTTTGAGTGGAAACGTATATTTTAGTGAGAGAGAATGTACTGAATGAGTGATTTTTGTATGTAATTAGGGCGTCCATATAAATTATACAAAAAAAAATGGTCAAAACTGATTTATAAAAAAATTTAATTTGAATTTAATACGATAAGGAAAATTAATGGAAGAATATTTTAAATATATAGCTAATCTATTTCTATAATTTTACCAAAGTGAAGTATTTGGGTTACTCGAATGATTGGACGAGGAGGGTGAGTTAAATAAAGGCTTAGGCTTTCGGAAAATTAAAAGTTAAAAAGGTGACAATGACCATAAATAAAATTACAAAAAAAAATGGTAAAGGATTATGTGTGTAAAAGTGAACAGTTTAAACTTGTATGGTTAAACATCTAAGGTTACTTCCAATAATCTTTGTTATCTTTAGGTAAATTAAAGATGAAGCTCATGCTTAGGTTGATGATTTCCTCAGCATCTTTGGTTATTCAAAATAACTTATACCATATTTTAATTCTTTCTCGTAGAAAAGAATATGCACGTCGGTTAATTATAACAAAACTGCCTTTAAGTTTCAAAACATATATAGCCATCCGTCTATATATAACATTTTTCTGTAACAGAGATTTCGACGTTAAAATTTACCATAGGCCAACAATTTCAAATGAAATTCTTACCAGAATATTTTTTTTCTTTCTTTTAAATCTTCAAATAAATAAATTCCGACAACCAATAAATTTTCCTTTTTTTCTAAAGAAATCAATTTTTACCAATGAACAAAATTTTCAATTTTAAAATTATTGAAATGATAATAAATCAAGTACTACTTGATAAAAAAAAACGAAACACCATTACATTGTCGAAAAAGGACAATGATAGGAACATGGAACGTCCGAACATTATCAGATCCAACAAAACTTGCCCAAGCTGCGTCAGAAATGGATAGATACAACTTGGATATACTAAGGCTGGCGGAAACTAGATGGATTGGTCAAGGAGATATGAGGCTGATAACTGGACATTACTTTATATATAGCGGTAATAGTGATGAACGTGCAAGAGGAGTTGGAATTCTAATCTCGCCAAGATGCAAAAAATCTCTGAAAGAATTTAGACCAGTCTCAGATAGAATAATAACAGCAAGATTCTATACAAAATTTCGGAATATAACATTAATACAATGTTACGCCCCAACGGAACCATCCGATGATGACACCAAAAATAATTTCTACAGTCAGCTTGAGTTAACTATAAAAAACACACCAAAAGGTGATAAAGTTGTTGTGCTAGGTGATTTCAACGCGAAGGTTGGCAACAATAACATCGATTCTCGCTCCGTCATGGGCCGCCACGGCCTTGGTAACGTAAGAAATGACAACGGTGAACGATTAATAGAATTCTGCTCAACACATGATCTTTTTATCGGTGGTACCAAGTTCCCTCATAAGGACATACACAAGTACACTTGGAAATCTCCGGATGGCATCACACGTAATCAGATTGACCACGTATTAATCAGTAGGCGATACCACAATACATTGTTAGATGTTCGTACCCGTAGGCGTGCTGATATTTATAGTGACCATAACTTAGTAGTAGCACAGTTTCGATTACGTCCAGCGGCTCTAAACAACCAAGTGTCTTTAAATAGGCGAATAGATGTGAATAAACTAGTGTTTCCAATTATTCGACATAGGCGGTTAACCGGTTAATGCATTATTCGAAAAACCACTAAAATTAATTAACCGGTTATTCGGGTCGGTTAATCGAGAAAATTGGCGATTAATCGTTTAATGCAAAACTTAATGTATTTCCTTAATTTTTTACCAATAAAAACACAAAGAGCTACCTGCTTTTTTTTAATGTTAACGTGACATATAAATAACTCGATGTATTTAAAAAAGGTTTCATATTTTATTCCAGGAATATTCTCTGTTCCAAAGAATCGGTTGTAGAATAACTACTTTTCCTTTGAAATGCCTTCCACTATCAATTCTAACATCGATGATTTTTGTCTGAAATTGTTCCAAAATCAACCGTTTCTATACCCAAATTAAAAATGGTTGCTCTGGAAAAATTATGGAACTAATACTACACTCAAAAAAATAAGTTAGTACAAAAGTTAGTAAAACGTCGTATATCAAGTGTACTAGTTTTCAGCATTTTTTTGCTGAAATTCCGTTTTCTGCAAAA
This sequence comes from Leucophora obtusa, assembly GCA_949987735.1. Classification (NCBI taxonomy): domain Eukaryota; kingdom Metazoa; phylum Arthropoda; class Insecta; order Diptera; family Anthomyiidae; genus Leucophora; species Leucophora obtusa. Next base: position 92,099,492 of record OX465298.1, read on the forward strand.
TTTTTAGTTATATTTTTTTAGCACTAACTAATTTTGAACTAATGTTTTACTAATTTATTTTGCTGCAAAAATTGTGCTGACAACCGCATTTATAGCGTGGACGACACCCAGATCGACAAGATGTAGATGTCGCAGCTTGTCTGGATGTAGTACAGACAACGGAAATGAAAAAAAAAGAAAAACAATTCTACACAATTTCTATATTTAAATTTTCAGCAAATAAAATAACTAAAGTAAAATTTCGCTACAAGTTTTTTCAGTTTTTTTCAGTCTACTAATATTTAGCAAAAAGTTTAGTGATTTTAGCAAGGATTTTTTTTTATTTGCAATGGACTAACTGTTAGCAAAACTTTTGCTAAAGATTACTATTTTTTGGTAAAAATCAGCTCGCTGATTTTCAGCAAACCTTTTTGCTGAAATTACCAACTTTTTTGCAAGCACGCTCCTGACTAAAAATTTGCTGACTCACCAACATTTTTTGCTGACTTTATTGACTTTTTTTTTTGAGTGTAGAACATCTGGGACTAGTTCTAGAACTGATTCTCCATCAGTTATACTTTATATATGAGATCCGTGGCACGGGTTCGTTAACCACGGTTCTAGTAAAACAAGTGGCAGAACTGGTGTGGTTGGCAACCGATTGTAAATAATTTTCCTGGGAAGGTTAAAAAGTTTCGGAATCTATTTCCCAAATTTTATCAAGAGCTATTTTAGATTGAGCCATCGATATAAAAATTTTTAGCGTATTTGAAAATACCAATTTACTCTGCAATGAAATTAATGAAAGTTTGAAATTGAAACTTGTATGAAAGTTTCAATAAATAATAAGAAATTTTTCATAAAACTGCATCAATTCAATGAAAAGTTTTAATGGACCAATTCGAGCGAAACTTCACTGATTCCAAGTAAAAATTCATAACCAGAATATAAATAAAAAACGTCGAACCAGAGGCTGAAAAACTGCTCTCACTTTTGAAAATTAGTTTTACTTTTTAAAAGAATTAAAACCGAAATCAGAAATTTTCTATTGTAGCTGTGTTTGTGCGGCAAACTATCAACGTTGGCTTATGTCATTCCCGTACAAATTTGGCATTAGTAACGTTTAGAGGTTAACGCTAAACGTTGGCTGATGTCAACATAATGTGGGAATGACATAAGCCAATGTTGATAGTTTTCCGCACAAACACAGCTTGTCTTTCCTAAAGCCTGCTCCAACCAGAAACGTAGTGTGTTTTGATAAGTTTAAAAAGACCTTTATTTTGGCCTTTCGCGATGTTAAAAAAATTCCAAAAAATTTTATTATTCCGTTTTAGGAGTCTCTTAAAAACTCATCACGTGTCTCGCTGGAGCATTGTCCACCTGCGTGGAGTTGCTCAAAATATGTATCTAAAAGTTTAAAGACCTCTTTCTGTAGATATTAAAAGAATTTGATCGTATTTTAGTTAGTATTTGTTTTTTCCAAGCGTTTCTCACAATTTTTTAGCCAAAGTTATGAAAATCATGAAGTTTTGGGAAATAATAAAGGGAAAATTCAATATTAAAAATGTAACCGGTTAATCGACCTATTTTAACCGATTATTCGGGTCGAATAATTATTTGAGTTTTAAATTATTTGTTTCGACATTAACCGAAACAGAGGCGATTAATCGAGGAATCGGTTAATCGATTAACCGAATTGGAAACACTAGAATAAACTTCATCTGCCAGATGTTAACACCAGCTATCGCGAAACTCTTACTGATAAAATAGGAGCATTATACGAACCTCATACCTGGGAAAACATCGCCACAGTGTGCAAGGAAGCAGCAGAGGCCACAATAGGTTTACAACAGCAACAAAGAAAACCATGGATAGGTAATGAAACATGGGAATGCATAGAAAGACGACGAGAGCTTAAAGCTAAACTTATGAATAATAAAAATCCAAATGATAGAGCTGTTTTAACATGTACGTATAATAATGCAGAAAAGGAAGTAAAGAAGTTGGCTAAAATAGATAAACAAGAATATTATAACAATATCGCGTTATCCGCAGAAAGAGCAGCGTACCGGAACGATCTACGTGGCGTATATGAAGCAATAAATAATCTTGCAAATGTAAAACCCCACATACCTCCGTTAAAAGACTGTGATGGAAATATTTTGACAACAGATGTAGAACAATTACACAAATGGAGAAAATTCTTTGAAGACTCTGTGGAACCAACGGAAATAAGTGTTCAAACCCCAAACAATGCATTACGGCGAAACCCATCCAGAACCATTTCAACTGAGCCCCCATCTATAGAGGAAATCCAAGCAGCAATAAACAGGCTAAGGAATCACAAAAGTGCAGGCCCTGACAACATTGCAGCGGAATTGATTAAATATGGCTCTGATATTCTTGCACCTGTACTGCATCCCGTCTTCAAAAAAATCTGGGTAGACAACATCATCCCATCTCAGTGGAAGGAGGGTGTAATTATAACAATCCCAAAGAAAGGGAATCTAAGTGATTGTAAAAATTGGAGAGGAATTACTCTCCTCAATACAATTTTAAAAATTCTTGCTTTTATAATTCTTGACCGTATATCACCTAGCCTCAACGCAACCTTACGGCAAGAACAAAATGGCTTTAGACCACAAAGATCATGCGTGGACCATATAAACACTCTACGTATAATTATTGAGCAGTCCGTGGAATGGCGTTCCCCTCTGTACTTACTTTTTGTAGACTTTGAACGAGCTTTCGATACCATCTCAAGGGATGCGATATGGTACTCCCTGAAGCATAAAGGTGTACCAGAGAAAATAATTTCCTTGATTCGCGAACTGTATGCAAATGCCGAGTGCACTGTTAGATTGAAAGGGAAAAATAGCGAAAAATTTACTATGAAAAGAGCTGTAAGACAGGGATGCGTCTTGTCCCCACTGTTGTTCATTGTTGTACTGGATAATATCCTCACGAAAACGAACGACGAAGTTCCCGACGGCATACAGTGGCGACCTTTCCAAAGACTCAATGATTTGGACTATGCGGACGATATTTGCTTCTTGTCTCATACATTGACTGGAACGAGAAATAAGCTTGAAATGTTAATTGAAAATGCAGCCCAAGTTGGTCTACGAGTCAATATTAAGAAAACCAAGCTAATGCGGATTGAAACCTCTAATCAGACACCGCTTAGTGTTGCAATAAGTGGCGTTCCAACGATAATAGAAGACGTAGAACAATTCTGTTATCTTGGTAGCACAGTTTCCAAAAATGGTGGTGCAGATAACGACGTCATAGCACGTATAAATAAGGCCCGTCACGCATATCACAAGTTAAGGAAAGTATGGTCCAATCGGAATATATCCCAGCGAACAAAATTAAGAATTTTCAACACCAGTGTTAAACCTGTTCTCCTATATGGTTCTGAAACCTGGAAAGTCACAGACTTCATATGCAGAAAACTTCAGGTATTCATCAACAAATGCCTGAGACGAATCTGTAGAATATTTTGGCCTCAAACTATTTCCAACGAAGATTTATTGGGAAGGACAAACACCGATCCAATAATTATGGAAATAAAACGCCGAAAGTGGCGGTGGATAGGCCATACGTTGCGCAAACCTGACAACGATATTGCAAAAATAGCCTTTGAATGGAACCCTCAAGGCTCAAGGCGTCCAGGAAGACCTTTTACAACGTGGATAAGATCTATTCATGCTGAACATCGATCTAGGGGAACATGGCAGCAGATCAAACTATTGGCGCATGATAGGCAACGATGGACTGATTTTGTTTCCGCCCTATGCTCCGACTAGCAGCTATAAATATCTAGCATAAGTATTATATTTAATATTCGTTTTACATATAATTTCAAATGCTAAATATTTATTAAAGGAATAAAAAAAAAAAAAAAAATTACACCCAAAGAAAAATATCAGTGAAATCTGCAATTATACCCACACAAAAAAATGTTAGTAATAAAACCTAAAACATTCGATTCATTACACTCAAAAATATCAACTGGAAATCGTCCTCACAAAACAGTTGCAGCTGTAAAGTACCAGTACTGCAACACTGAAACTGGAAAAGACGATTTTCCATATCCGAAAAGATACATATATTCTTAAACTAACTTAAGGCGAATTAACGGTTGATGGAAACCAATAAACTACCCGTGTAAAAAAGTTTAGATCTGATCAGATCTTTTTGGATCTAAATAGATACGATTGAATCTAATTAGATCCTGTGCCAGATCTTATCAAATATGATCAGATATGGCATATGTGATAATACCTTATGGCAAGATCTGATCAGATCTAGTGCCAAATGTGTTCAAATCTAAAGTGATCTGGACAATTGCGCCAGATATGCCTAGATCTGATCAGATCTAATTAGATCTCAAATTTGTCCCCAATTTTGAGATCTAATTAGATCTCAAATTTGTCCCCAATTTTGAGATCTAATTAGATCTGGTAAGATCCACTACGATCTGGCCAGATATTCCTAGATCTGATCAGATCTAATTAGATCTCAAATTTGTCCCCAATTTTGAGATCTAATTAGATCTGGTAAGATCTACTGAGATCTGAACAGATCTGATCTTTTTTATACGGGTAATACTAAATGTTTACTAAAACCTACAAAAAAAAATTTTAATTAAACGAAAACAAAATTTTATGCATTACTTATAAAGTAAAATAAAACTTTTAATAACAATTAAGTAAGTCATTACTATAGTAAAAGAACTCGTATGAAAAAAGAAGATAATTTAGCGTACTAATAACCGAATATTGGAAACGAAGTAAACTAAAATATTTAAAACAAAAAAAAAATAAGAATTTAAAGAAAATTGTAGAGAGAAGTTTTTCTGAGAGATATAAAAGATTATTTAAGAAAAACAAAACCCGAAAGGAAATTAAAATAACTACTTAATGAAGTACTAAAAAAAACATAAAAAATCCATCATCAACAACAGAAAGATAAAAATTAGAAATACACAAATGACAGGAAAGAAGGAGGAATAGATTTTTCCAGTTCTGGTGTAGATCCATATGAATCCCGCTACCAAGCTAAACCAGAAACCGGAAGCCCATATCTGGTGTAGATTCCTCTGAAATGATCAGACTGAATCCCGTCACCAGACTAAACCAGATATGGGAGGGATAGAAAAAGAGCATTCGGCAATCGATTATGTAGCATGTACCTGATAACAACCAAGCTACAAGAATCATCATAACCGAAGGCCGAACGAAGAACTAGAAAGATAGGAAAGAAAGAAGGAAAAAGGAAAATGCGTCGTGTAGGCAGAAACCGATACGCACCAGAATCTTATCGCTACACGAACCCAAACCCTGATAGATTAACAATTGAGGCAATTAGTGTCGGAAAGGCAGTGGAACGAAAATATCCATTAACCATGATCCTAACCGACGGCTAAAAGCTCAAAAGTTACGGAAATGAAAAGTAGAAATATATAAAATAAAAGATAAAGAAAAACAAACAAAAAAAAACCGTTTTCACCACACACACAAAAATTATAATCATGGTTCTATGGGCATCAGTCCCTAGATAACAACACGGTAGGATTTTACAAAACACGCGAACTGATGCCCCACGTTGGGCGCCAAATATTCTGTAACGATAACGTGGACTAAATACTTACACGACCGTGCTCAGGGTAAATTGGGGAGATTCTTTGTCCACACATTACAAAATTTTAAAGAAAAAAGATAGAGAAAATAAAGTAGATAATTTATAATAACACTTAATTTGTGATCATGTTCACCTGTCACCTTAAGTTTCGTCAACCAAAAACAAGAAATTTATGGATTCATTTTAAATATGAACAACAAACATTTATTAAGTTATATAGTATGATTAGGAATAAATTATTAAATAAAAGTGAAATTAATTATGAACGACTTAGTTATAAGAAATTACCGCAAAACCTAACAATTTTAAGAATAATATATTTTAAGAATAAATAAAATATTAAACGTACTTACATTAATTTCCATACGAAGAAGTGATCACTGCATCGCTGGTTTTCTTTTCATTAATTCAAAAATTTCAGTTAACCACAATAATATTTAAAATTGTTAGATTTTTATAGGAATCTTAAATCTAGTTATTTAACCGTTAATAAATATTAAAAAAAATTATGTCAAAAAAAATTGTTCTAAAACAAATTCATGTATAATTCCAATCAAGTAGTCCTAATATAAAGTCCCATAGATTTAAAATTTGGTTAAACTAAAATCCATTTTTAGATTGATCTACATCAATCAAAAAATATTCATGAAGTGAAGAAATGGTTAACTTTATAGATTTATACTGTAGGTCAAGAGTTAAATATTAACTATCATCGAGGTTTACTAATAATATAATTTTATCTTGAATAAATCGCTAGTCCAATTAATCGACCTGAGAAAATCTCATATTATTAATGAAGATAATGTATTCCCCAATCTAATATTATTGTGATTAATAGTAGGAATAGTATACTTGAAATAAAATGTAAATTGTTGATTATAAAATTATGTTGGACGTCTCTTCTCAAAAAAAAAATAACAAGATACAATTAATTCAATTTGAAATATCAAATTAATAATTATTATTATTATAACAAATTAGCCTAATTTAAATAATGATAAAATTTCTAATTGATAAAAGTTTATATTATGATTTACAGCTAAATGATATTAAGTTGAACATATTTAAGAATTAAACTAAATCATATGGCAACCCTATTTGCACATTAGATATGAGTAAATTTGGCGAGAATAGTGGAAATGAGTATATAAAAATACTCATATTTAAATGTGTTTAAGAGTATTATAAACATAAGCAAAATTACAAACTTACGTGTATATCCACTCATCATGACGGCCGACAGTTGACTGGAGATTTTGCTGTTGAAAGAATATTTATAATTGTGTGCTTGTGTAAGTGTAGGGATATTTGTTTCTTAATATGACGAAATTATGTTGAGTGTTTTATGTGAACAGTATGCAATATTTTGAGTGGAAACGTATATTTTAGTGAGAAAGAATGTACTGAATGAGTGATTTTTGTATGTAATTAGGGCGTCCATATAAATTATACAAAAAAAAAAATGGTCAAAACTGATTTATAAAAAAATTTAATTTGAATTTAATACGATAAGAAAAATTAATGGAAGAATATTTTAAATATATAGCTAATCTATTTCTATAATTTTACCAAAGTGAAGTATTTGGGTTACTCGAATGATTAGACGAGGAGGGTGAGTTAAATAAAGGCTTAGGCTTTCGGAAAATTAAAAGTTAAAAAGGTGACAATGACCATAAGTAAAATTACAAAAAAAAATGGTAAAGGATTATGTGTGTAAAAGTGAACAGTTTAAACTTGTATGGTTAAACATCTAAGGTTACTTCCAATAATCTTTGTTATCTTCAGGTAAATTAAAGATGAAGCTCATGCTTAGGTTGATGATTTCCTCAGCATCTTTGGTTATTCAAAATAACTTATACCATATTTTAATTCTTTCTCGTATAAAAGAATATGCACGTCGGTTAATTATAACAAAACTGCCTTTAAGTTTCAAAACATATATAGCCATCCGTCTATATATAAAATTTTTCTGTAACAGATTTCGACGTTAAAATTTACCATAGACCAACAATTTCAAATGAAATTCTTACCAGAATATTTTTTTTCTTTCTTTTAAATCTTCAAATAAATAAATTCCGACAACCAATAAATTTTCCTTTTTTTCTAAAGAAATCAATTTTTACCAATGAACAAAATTTTCAATTTTAAAATTATTGAAATGATAATAAATCAAGTACTACTTGATAACAAAAAACGAAACACCATTACACCCAAAGAAAAATATCAGTGAAATCTGCAATTATACCCACACAAAAAAATGTTAGTAATAAAACCTAAAACATTCGATTCATTACACTCAAAAATATCAACTGGAAATCGTCCTCACAACTTTGACGTAATTATTGAACATCGTAAAGGCCAACGCATGGAACATGTTGATGCTCTAAGTCGTACACCAAATGAGCCACCTACCGATATAGATGTAGCCACTCTTCGCGTTGATAAAGTTAATCTACATAACGATGATTGGTTGTAAGGAATGCAAATTCAGGACGACGCAATAAATGAAATTATTGCCAAACTGCAAACGAAGGACAAAATGTTCGTCAAAGAATACAGTATTGACGAACATATTAAACGATGGATAAACTTTTAAGCTACGTATGGTTCCCCAGGATGAGAAATTTTGTAAAGTCTTATATCAGAGCTTGTGTTGAATGTGCGTACAATAAACACAAGGGTGGTCCAAAAAAAGGCGAATATCATTTCAGTGATGTCGAGCCAATACCATTTAACACTATACATATGGATCATTTAGGCCCTTTCCCAAAGAGTAGTAAGCGTAATGAACACATTTTGGTCAGACTCTTTTACTAAGTTTACGATTATTATAGCTGTACGAAGTACTGCAACGAAATATGTAATCAACATTTTGAATGAATTTTCTAGTTACTTCGGTGTTCCTACACGCATTGTAACGGATAGAGGAACATCGTTCACGTCAAAAGAATTCGGAAAATATTGTTCCGACAACGATATCAAACATGTGCTCAACGCTGTGAAAACACCACGAGCGAATGGTCATCCCGAGCGAACAAATCGAACGTTACTTTCAATGCTTTTACCTACCACACAAAACGATAAACGCTGGGACGAACACTTAGTAGATATTCAATGGTCCTTAAATTCAATGGTGAAACGGCTGGAAAAAGTCCTCACGAACTGTTATTCTGTTACACACCATGAGATATTTCACACAACAAGATCTTACTCGCCATACACAATGATACCAATCTTAGTGAAGATGAAATGCAGACGATAAGACAAACTGCTGCCGAACGTATTAATGCTAAACGTAAAACTGCTAAGGAACGATTTGATAACGAACATTCGAAACCTCACGAATACAAAGTAGGTGAACTAGTGCTAGTTGATAATGAACCTCCGAGCACCGGCACGTCGCGTAAAATGGAGCCACGTTACAAAGGCCCTTTTATCATCACGAAAGTTCTCAACAACGAAAGATATGTCATCGAAGATATTTCAAACTCAAAACGTACATCACGACATTATTCTTCAGTTTATGCCTCTGACAGGTTGAAGTCATGTTGGGAATTACCGCCTATGTTTGATGATGATGCTAAGATTCGGAAGATGACTCTCCCAATGGACGAAGCGAGGTTGCCTTAGGAGCAGGATAGCCAACTGTTGGCAACCCTACTTGTTTTATTAGTTTCTTTTACTTCATTTGTGGTTTTGTCTCCCAGCTACGTTTTACTCTTGACTGGGAATGAGTTGAGTTTCGTACGTCGACAAATCACGTTTGGTTAATGAAATATAATTCTTTTTTTTTATTTAAATTAAATAATAAATCTTGAATATTAAATATACCTATACAAAAAGTTTACGTCTTTTAAGTAGCATAATAGCTTTCAACAAAGCAGGTGGATGTCGCTTTGTTTAAGAAATTTTAGAACAATTTTACACTCTTAAAATTTTACAAGAACTGGAAATTTATTATGAATTATTTTTATTTCTTTAATTAATAAAATTTACTAACTAATGGAATACTTTTTTAAGAATAAATAATTTATATACAAAGAAATAAATATTTTTAATTAAATTAATTAATATTTTCGTATAATAAAATTTTTTATGAATTATTTTAAAAAATTAAATGGATCCAAAGAAATTGTGTATTTAAAGTTTTTCAGATTTTTAAAATTTGAAAGAAATAAAAAATATACATTAAATTATCGATATGTAACAGTTTTAGGTTTGCTATTCTTAACTTACCAATATTTGGAAAAACATCTGTTAGTTTCAGCATTTTTTTCTGCCATTTTTAACTAATTTTTAGAAGGTTTAGCAACATTTTTCCATTAGTATAAGAAATGTTTCAATTTAAAAAATCTCATATTTCGCAACTTTTCACTCTTACAATATGAAACACTTCGAGTTCATATATCACGTTGATATTTAACAAAAAGAGGCAGCTCTTTGTGTTTTAATTAATAAAAAATTAAGGAAATACATTCATTTTGCATTGAACGATTAATCGCCAATTTTTCCGATTAACCGACCCGAATAATCGGTTAATCAATTTTAATGATTTTTCGAATAATGTATTAACCGGTTAACCGCCTACGTCGAATAATTGGAAACACTAATACCAACAAAAGAACTTGTGAAAAAGTGTTGGATAAGAGTATTTTTTCCAAAGTATTGCTAAGCTTATACATGTCATACCTTATTTAAAAGACATTTATATTACATTTTCAACAGCATGTATATTGTTCTTATCCCATTATTAATTTCGCAAATACAGACTGTTGATATTTAGACACTTGAGTCATATAAATCGGTGCCGAGACCCTTCAACAAAAATTTTTTTATCTTCACCAAAAAAATTCCGTGAGTGGAAAAATTTTAAGATTTTTAATTTTTGTTATTATTTTATTTTTTCTAAGTCATCTATATTTTTAAATTGGCAAAACTTTACTTTATGGGGCACACCACAAAAAAAAAATATATGACCCCCTCTGGAATTAAAAAAGAAAATTTTTTTCTATATGGTGTTAAGGGGGCCGCACAGTGCTTCGTCCCCATATAGCAAAACGGTAAATTTAGAGGAGTTATTGTAGAAGAATGAAATTCGGTGTGCTGGTTCAGAACATGTAAATTAAAAAAAATTCGAAGGACATGACTACCTCCCATACATCCTTAATCTAAAATTTTCAATAATTATAAACAGAATAAGGCGAAAATTGGTTACTGCCGGCCAAACTATGTCCTATAAATCAGTGGTTAATTTTGTTTCATTCGGGGCAAGGACATGACTACCTCCCATATATCCTTTTTCTAAAAAACAATATTTTGGCTACATTTATGATCAGAATGCACTAAAAGCTTAAAATAGTTTGTAAAATAATACTTTTTAGCTCTTTGGTAAATTTTGTTTCATTCGGTGTAAGGACATGACTACCTCCCATATATCCTTTTTCTAAAAAACAATATTTTGGCTACATTTATGATCAGAATGCACTAAAAACTTAAAATAGTTTGAAAAATAATACTTTTTAGCTCTTATGCAAATTTTGTTTTATTCGGTGCAAGGACATTACTACAATCAAAAAAAAAAGTTAGTACAAAAGTCTGTTAAACGCGTTCTAATTCTAATTCCGTCGTTGAGCTAAAGTTGTAAGTTATCCAATTTCACCACAAAAACATATTTGTGCTGTACTTGAACTAATTTTTCCTCCTGATATTTAGTTAATTTTTTATAAATGATTTTGCCAATTTATCAGCTAATATAGATAAATTTGTTGGCTACTTTTTTAATATTTGTGTTTTCAAAAGAAAACGATAGGGGCGCTAGTGTATAGTGATTGATGATGCTTGTTGGTTGTGTATTTTAATGTGCGTGATGAGTCATCACTGATGACGCTTACCAATGCAAATAAAAATAATATAATAATATTCGTGAAAAAATGGCGATTTTTTATAAATGTTGATTTATATATGTTAATGCTCGTGTTGACATTCGTGCAATTCGTGTTTAAAAAATTTTTTGATATTTTTTGTTCCCTACTCAATGTCGCTTAATGTATTCGCTGCTTTAAGAAAGTTCTAGTAAATAAAAGAATATGATAAGAGCATCTTTTAGTCAGCAAAGGAACGTAAAAGAAAACTGAGGTATATTGGACATTAGCATTTCGCAGTTAAAAATTATATTGAAGAAATAAAATAATGAGGTATAATATAAAGTATATTTATTTACGGGAATACTATTAAATATGTTATTGTTTTTCTTTTATTTCAGCCCTTTAACATTTTCATCTAAATTATACCTGCATGTAGAGGAAAAAAGGAACCAAATAATACAACTTCCGCTGGCACACATATTGGCAAGAAAATAAAAGTGATATATAGTGGGTTGTGTAATTTATTCTAAAATAAAATATTTACATGAATTTGTTTTTATTCAATTAATAACAAAAAGTGATTGTAATTTTAGCAGCATGTTTTGCTGATTTCACCTGTCCCACTTTCATTTCTATTAAAAGAACATTCTTCTAAATTTTTGAATGTTATCTGAATTTTTTACCCGTTTTTAACCAACTAAAATTGAGCAGAATACATGTGCTGATTTCAGCTGCGTAATTTTCATTTCCATAAAACAACATTTCTTTTAAATTATTGTATTTGAACTAACTTTTTTACATAAAATTTAGCTCACCTAAATTTAGCAGACCATGATTCTCAACATCATTGAAATTTCTGCTGGCGCAAATTTAGGTACTATTTTCTGTTATTTTAGCAGAATTTTTAACTATTTGTACGGGCTTTTTTTTTATGAGTGTACCTCCCATTACTGTTTCCAATTATTCGACATAGGCGGATAACCGGTTGTTGCATTATTGGAAAAATCACTAAAACTGATTAACCGGTTATTCGGGTCGGTTATTCGAGAAAATTGGCGATTAATCGTTTAAAGCAAAATTAATGTATTTCCTTAATTTTTATCAACAAGGACACTAACAGCTTCCTTAATTTGTTAAATATCAACATGACATATGAACACGATGTATTTAAAAAAAATCAAATTAAAAAGCACATCTACACGAGACAGAAATGCTAGAGATAAAACAAAAATCACCTCTAATAAGCTCTATTTTGAATGAGTTTAGCTATTTTGTAGTGTTTTTGCTCCATCTCTAGTAGTAGTTTTCTCTCGCGTGTAAATGTACCTTAAGGTTGAAAGTTTCGGAATCTGAGATTATCTAAATTGAAATATTTCTTATACTAATAGAAAAATTTATTTAAAAATATAGCTGAAGCTATCAAAAATTAGTTAAAATTGGCAAAAAAAAAAACTGCTGAAACTAGGAGATTTTTTTATAAAAATTAGTAAGTTAAAAACAGCATAACCTAAAGGTAGATTTTTTATTTCTTTACGAAATTTTTTTTTAATCTGTAAAACTTTGGATTCAAAATTTCTTTAAATGCAAATTTAATCAATACTACAATATAATATTGCATTTAAAAAAATTATTATCCAAAGTTCTTCCTCCTCCTCTGAAGAAATAAAAAAAATTTAGTTCCATTTGAGTAAAATATTAATTAATTGAAAATATCAATTTACTCTACAAAAATTTGCAAAAAAATTTTCTGAATAGTAGAGTTAGTATACTAAAGAATATCATAAAGAATTATTAAATTTTTCAGTCTTTTTTCAGTTTTTAAGGGCCATTGACAATAAACAAAATTATCCAGAGTTTGAGCTAACATACGCACAGGGATCTTTATTTTTCCAGTTTTAATGAAAATTCCCACTAAACTAATGAAGTTTTCTTAACAAAATGAATGGAAAGCTTCTTAAAAATTTTCGTTGTACGAACTTCAGCGTAACTTAATTGAATCAATGTAAAAATTCATAAATATAATGTAGACATTTCTCTCAGTGTAGAGTTACAAATGTCAAATTCCATTTAAGTTTGATTTTTTTAGCTTTAATTTTGTGTTAACTTTAGGTTATTTCGTTATTATTAATGTCACAAATGCGAATAAAAATTTAATTTCAGTGAAACGGTTACGGTTTCCCTTGTATTCTACACCTTTTTCAGTTTTGCTTCAGAAAATTCCAAATATATTTCATAATTGTTTAAAAATGTTTTAAAGTTCTCCAAAAATGTTTTTAAATTGTCCAAAAATGTTTTAAAATTGTCCAAATATATTTTTAGATTGCCTAAAAAGGTTTCAAAATTGTCTAAAATGTTTCAAAATTACCCAAAAATGTTTTAAATTTTTCCAAAAATGTTTTAAATTTGTCCAAAAATCATTCCAAAAATATTTTAAAATTCTTCAAAAATTTTTCAAAATTGTCCAAACACTGTTTAAAATTGTATAAAAACGTTTCAAAATTCATTTCAAAATTGTTCAAAATGCATTTTAAAATTTTCAAAATGTATTTCAAAATTATACAAATATATTTTAAAATATGTATACAAATATATTTTAAAATATTTTATTTGTATTTAAGAAAATTCTATTTGTATTTGAAAATTGTCCAAATACATTTCAAAATTATTCATTTGTATTTAAAAATTTTAAATCTGTATTTCAAAATTGTCACAATGCATTTCATATAATTCCATTTGTATTTCAAAATTTTCTAAATGTATTTCCACAAATTCCCAAATGTATTTAATAAAATTCTAATTGCATTTCAAATTTTTCGAAATCTATTTCAGAAATTTCTATTTTTATTTTAAAAGCATATTTACTAACATCTCATAATTCCTATAAAATTTTCATTACGAAAGAGAAAACAGGCATGTTTGTAAAAATGGTTTTAAAATAAAAATAGAAATATCTGAAATACATTAAATACATTTGGAAAATTTTGGAATACAAATAGAGTCTTTTGAAATACATTTGGAAATTTCTGAAATACATTTGGAGAATTTTGAAATACAAATGGAATTATTTTAAATGCAATATTACAATTTTGAAATACAGATTACAAATTTTTAAATACAAATGAATAATTTTGAAATATATTTGGACAAATTTAAAATACAAATTGAATTTTCTTAAATACAAATAATATATATTTGTGTTTATGTTTCTTGTAATTTTTTAGCCAAAGTTAAGAAAATAAGGGATAAATTCCATATTGAAATTGTAACCGGTTAATCGACCTGTTTTAACCGATTATTCGGATCGAATAATTATTTGAATTTTGAATTATTTGTTTCGACGTTAACCGAAATAGAGGCGATTAATCGAGGAATCGGTTAATCGATTAACCGAATTGGAAACACTACCTCCCATGTATCCTCTTTTCTAAAAAACTATATTTTGGCTACATTTATGATCAGAATGCACCAAAAACTTAAAATAGTTCCTAAAATAATACTTTTTAGCTCTTTGGCAAATTTTGTTTCATTCGGTGTAAGGACATGACTACCTCCCATATATCCTTTTTCTCAAAAACTATATTTTGTCCAGATTTAAGATCAGAATGCACTAGAAACTTACAATAGTTTATAAAATTATCTCTGTGGCAAATTTTGTTTCATTCGGTGCACGGATATGACTATCTCCCATATATCCTTTTTCTCATTCATTAACAATTTTAAGAGCGCCACAGACGAGCAGTATTATTGCTGAATTTTTACAAGTTTTTTATGGTGCAATCCCAGCAAAATCTTTCATTACCAAATAAGTGGTTATATAATAGAAATTCATAGCTCCGCACAACTTATTTTTTGGCGTCTAAACTCATTATTTTTGTTTGGCGTGGTCGTTTTTATAAATAGTCACGCTTACCCGCTCGCTTACGAAAAAATGAGAAATAAGTAGTTATGAAATTTTGAATAAGTGGTTACACACATGCTTACTAAAAGTTTAATTATATACGATTGCTTACTTGATTCTTAAAAATAAGGAGTTAGGAAAATACTATTAGCCTAAGGAAATACATTCAGAAAAATTTAAGTTTTCTCTAGTGTGTAATTTTAGGACTCGCCATAAAAATGTACATATAATAAAAAAATTTAACTGTGTAAAAACTACTTATTTAAACTGATACGAGTAAGTCATTATTTTATATTTAGAAACAATGAATACAATAGGCCGTTATTAGGAAGTCATTATTTTATATTATAAAATAATGCAAAAGGTAATGATATATCATTTTTGGTAATGCAGATAGTAATGGTGTGTCATTACCAATATTTTGCTGGGATGTTTTAGCAAAACCTTCAATATGACACACACATGGTCAAAAATATTGGTAACTTGCTAAAATTTAGTGAAAACAATTTTTGGCAAAATAATCAATTTTCATAAAACGTCCTGAAAAGGAGTCGTTCCCCACACAAAAACCGAATTATCATTTTTTCAATTTATTATTTTTCTTTAGTAATAACTAGGGCAAGGAATTCTATGCAAATGCATGTTTTTTCTCGATAGTCCAAAACTAATAGGACTAAATATTTATCCGAATCATCAAATTTAGAACAAAATGGCATCGATTTGTAGTTGCATATTTTGTCAAAAATGCATGTTTTGCATATCTTGACTTTAAATGCATATTTGTGCATATTTTTAATTTTAGGAGCATTTTTTATTTTGTAAAAAAATATAAAAAATTGATACATTTTCATATTTTGATTCAATCAAAATAATCATTCTTTAAAACCTTATTGACCTGTAGGAAATCTTCGAGTTCTGTGTCTGTTTGCAAAATAGCTAACTTAAAAATATTTTTAAGTTTTAAAGTGCATTATTTTTGTAAAAATAATAGTTTTTAGTGCATATTTATTATATTTTTAATGCATATTTTTCTTTTTTAGCCACATATTTTAGGCGCATATTTTCCATTTTTAAGTGCATGAAATTCCTTGCCCTAGTAATAACTATTATATTACAAAAATAGCTTTTGACATTTCAAAATTGTGTATTTAAAAAAAAATTTGACAAATAAAAAAGCCGCTTTTGCATTTCTATTAAATTTATGGGCATTTCGGTTCTACACTCATAAAAAAAATTAGTACAAAAGTCTGTTAAACGCGTTCTGGTTCTATTGAACTAATTTTCCTGTTATTTTGTCTTAAAGTTTAGGATTGAACTAATATTTTTTGTAAATCTAATTTAGCATTACAACTACTTTCAGCCGCATTTGAACTAACTTTGCATGTCAATTTTTAGTAATTTGTGTTTCTTAACTTTACAAATTTTTCAGCTAATTTAAACCACGATTATTTTCTAATTATTATATTTTGGTGTCTCTGCTATCAATATCACATAGAGATGGCGCTATATTTTAATTTTTTTTATTACAAGATCGTAAAATTGTTTGTATCTCGGAAACTAAGCGAGATAGAGCAAAATGGACAAAAATTCGTCGCTAGTAAGTACACACAAGTATCTCCGAGTACTTTCAAACTCTACACACAAGCTGGCTTACTTTACCCAGGCTATATCCGCATTGTAATGGCCCACAAGCCAATATACTTCATAAGTACACACAAGTATAATGGCATGTAAGTTAAACAAAATTTTTGAAAATTTTCAAAAATTTTGTGTTTCATATACAATTGTTATACACAGGTATCCCATATCGTAAGTAAAAAATGAAGTACACCAAATCGATTACATTGTGTGGCCTTACACGTTTTTCTAAAGGGTTATTACCAAATAATATTTCCTACTGAAGCTTTTGAAAGCTTGAGAAAGTTTTATGGATTTTTTTTTTATTTTATTAAATTAAAAAATGAACATCCACATTTTCGTGATATTTCAATATTTGCTATACCAAATCACTTAATAAATTTTGAACTTTTCTGAAATATTTAAATTAAGTTCACTAATTCTGACAATTCCTGTGTCAACTAGTTCAGTTGAGAAATCTTTTTCAGCTCTAAAACGAATTAAGACTTATTCTAGAAACCAAGTGCTTGAAGATAGGTTGTCAGAATTAGCTTTAAATTTCTATAGAAATCTTTTTCGAAAAGTTTGAAAATTACTAAAGCCTTCTATGATGATGTCATTGAAATTTTTATTAAAAAAGCACGGCGTGTTGAGCTTATTTATAAATAAATAAAAAACGAACCGACCATAGCTTAAACATAAAAGCCGTAAGTAAAAAAAAAAAAAAAAAACAATAATTAAAATAAAAAAACAAAAAATCAAAAGAAAATTAAATAAAAAGTAAAAAAATATAAAAAACATAGAAGGGGATAAAAAAAATAAAACAAAAGTAAAATTGATAACAAAAAAAATATTAAAAAAACTAAAAAAAAATATTTAAAAAGAAAACAAGAAATAAAAGTGGAATTTTGCATATTACGAGGACGTAATATGCAAAACTGTTTGAAGTTTAGACTTCATATTCGTAAATACCGGCAAAATATTTAAGAGATTTGATGTATCGCGTTCCATTATATTAAATTAGATATTTTTTTATTTTAAAATTTTACATTTTTGTTCACCTATAGCCGTAATTTTATCGAAATTTAGGGACCTAAAGATGAAAATTTTTTAAAATTTTTTTTGATTGCATAAACTTCTAAAAGGTATTAACATTGATGGTGCCTTGAGGAGCTGGAAAATTCGAACGTCTTGCAATTTGAAGAACCCTAGTGAACACCCAGTCAAAAACCTCACCCTGCAATAAATACTGCAAAATGTGATAGGACTGGTTATACTGATGCTTATCTTACATTTGGTAGCGAGCTTAGAACTCCTCTAGAAGCACAGTATGACTTCAAGGCTATAGTAAAAGTTGAAGATTTTATCCTACAAATAACTCATCTTTTAAAACTGGCGCCTACTTTAGAACTCGCAAATAAAGTTCAAATTAAATTGCAATATCGAAATAAAGATTTTGTAGATCATAAACGTAAACAATTAAAGGAAATAAAAATTGGTGATAAGGTGCTGGTAGCAACGCATATAGAGTAAAGCGAAACAAGGAATAACTTCCAAAAGTACACCTCGAAGAGATGGTCCATATGTAGTCATATGAAAGGTTCTTCCTGTTTTCCAATTTCAAAATAAATAAATAATGCAATAAACACACCACTAGCGACATTACATACGTCAGCTTTAACTCCTTACGAAGGCGACTCTGAAACTCCAGTTTATCCAATTCCGTCTATGCAATAACGTTAACGACAATACAAGCAACAACAACAACTCACCTCTATGCAACAATGTTAACAACAGCCAACTTAACAACAAAAATCGTAACAATTCATCTACATTCAACGATTTTAAAAATGTAAACAACAACTCATTTGAATGCAACAATTTTAACAACTCCAGCAACAAAACGTCTAGAAGAAATTTCTAAAAGAATAATTTTAACAACAACCTCAACGATCAACATCACGAAAACAATCACCCATCAACTCTAAGAAGATCCATACGACTAAAAGAGAATGCTAAAAACTAGAATCCTGGTTGCATCACTGAGACGATTAATTCTGGTGCATTAGGGGAGGTTGTAGCGGCCTGAATTTATAACATTTTATTATTTAAACCATTATTAATGTTACCAATTATTTATTTATTATTTGCATCTTGATTATTTGTTTTTTTTTTTTTAAGAGAAGCAACACTCATTAATTAACATGTTGCTTCCTTTGGAAAGGATAGAGAAGAAGTGAAAGGTAATATAATAATTTTTAATAATAAATAGTTTTCTTTACTTACAAAATTATATAATTCACAGTTCATATTGATTATTTTTATAATATTCGTAATTTATAATTCTGCTGAATAAGAAATAAGGATTTAATTTACGACAATGTTTATTTTTAACGTCGGCTAAATTACTAAATAGTTTTGATTAATTGTATTCATCTATCATAAAATTTCTGTATTTCAAAGCACATTTTATAAAGCTTAGTAAGTTTCTCCAGTTGCCTTCTTCGCCTCCATTGGAATATAGATCATATCAGTTGCACTTAATGATACTTTTTGAAAGCATCGTTTTCTAAACTCCTTGAGGACAGGACAGATTCCTAGAAAGTGCTGAAGTGTTTCGTTATCTCGTAAGTTACATAGTGTACACAGTTTTTGTTCATCTCCTGCACCATATCTATTACCATTGAGAAATATCATGCCACTACGTGCCTTCATAATCCATGTAATATAGCTTAGTTTGTAGTCATCTTTTAGATACTGTAGTGATCTCGACACATCTAGTAGTTTGTAGATTCTATTGCAACTCTCTTTTTCGTCGAACGTTATTAGAAATATTTTCCATTTTAATATAGTTTACTAGCGTTGCACTAAACTTATTCCATTGCTCTTCGGATGGTATGGTCTCTGGCCATTGTATGTTCATAACAGCAGCTTTCGCTTTAAATTCCTTTACCCAAAATAGTTCCCTTTGTAATAATACTTTCGTAAGCTGATACGGTAGCATATTTTCTTCATATGTGAATATAATTTTCTTTATATATTGTAGATGCAATTCCAATGTATAAATATGACTCTCTTCAGCTGATGTTTCTAGCATTATAAAATAATTTGGGGTGTGACTTGGTAGGTTTAAAATTCTTTTCATAAAATATCTATAAACTTTCCAAGTTTATTTATAGAATTTTTGGCTTTAATATTTCGGTTTAAAACATGTTTATTAAATTTTAGTTTCGGAGTGAATATTACTCCTAGGTAATTGAACTCTTTGCAATCTTTACCGGCTCTCCTTTAAAAATCCATTTTTCGCATTTACTTAGCTTACCACCATTGCGGAAAACCATTATTTCGGGTTTGCTTAAATTAACTTATAAGCTCCATAAAGCACAATACTTTTCAAGTTTGTTTATCACAGTTTGTAATACATGAACTTCATCTGCAAGGAGAATTATGTTGTCCGCATAAAGTAAAAGTCTTACGTTTTTACTGTTGACATTGATTCCACCTTCGAGACAGTCATGTAAATCATTTATATATAATGCAAAAAGCAACGGGGACAACAAACAGCCTTGTTTTACACCAGATTTTGTTTCGAAATTTCAATTTTGCTGGTTGTGTAGATGTTGTTGTAAACTTGTAGTAGTTGCTGCAGAAACTTATCAGTGGCATTAATGTAAAATTCGTACGGTATTCGATCCTTACCAGGAGCTTTATTTAATTTAACTTTTATGAGTATATTCAATTCATCCATAGCAAAGGGACCATCGAGAAACGAATCAACGTTAAGTGCAGGAGCGTACTGATACATAAAAGAAGTATTTTGTGGATTCAATAATCCATTGAAGTATGCTTTAAAATCTGTCGCCGATACTTCTGGGCCTACTTGGTATTTGTGGTTGCGGATTTCTTTTACAATTTTCCACCATTGTTCAGTATCAGTTACATTATTTAATTTGTTTTCTAGCCGTTGCAAATATTCGTTTTTACTTGTATAGCAATTGTGTTTATATTCTTTCTGACTTACCAAGCATTTATTTTTATCCTCTCCACTTTTTGTATTTCTGAATTTGCTCAACATTTTATAACTTTTTTCTCTGGCTTCATTACAATTATTATTATACCAGATTTCTTTTGGCTCAAAATTTGTTTTCGGTTGAATATTTTAGAAGTAGACTTCTTTGTTTCACATAGCGTTTTTAATGTTGGTTTTACACTTAGTGGAATTTTTTCCAAATTGATATCAAGATTTCTTTGGAACAGGTATTTTTTTGAATTTTTCCAGGTAGTTTAGGAAGTAGGTTTAAATTCTTTGTATTTGTAGCAGTATCTGACACATTCAATACTAGTTTTATTGGCATATGATCAGACCACACATGATTTTCGACATAAAATTTTTCGACACAATACAAAATCTCTTCAATCTCGATCAATGCTTATTTCAGTAACACTTAGCTTCTTAGTGTTTTGAAAAATATCCTCTATTTGATTTTGAGTTTCTATTACAACAATTACAGCCATTTTACCATTACGTTCAAAAATTTTTCTCACTGATATTATTTTAGCTTTAACTTCCAGCATTTAGAGAAAAATAAATCCTTTACTTTAACAATCGGTGTTTTAGATGCAGTTAATCCTTTAATAAATATTTTATTTGACTTAATTTGATTCTCAAGCCATCTACATCTCTCTGTTTACATTCATTCTCTCTTTTGATTTTACTCAATTTTTCTTTTAAGTTGTGATTTTCTGTCGTAAAGTGGACAATTCTAAATTAACTGATGTTATTTCTTGTTTTATATCATTTAAATCCTTTTTTGTCGCCAGGTCTTTCAACTTCTCATCCAAGTTTTCATTTATGGTATCTTTTATAAGTTTAACAATTCTTTTGGATCCATAGTATTATTAATATTTTCTGTTATCTTTTCACAATCTGCTGATGTTTCAGTGTATTTTCTTTTTGATAGCTGTTTACTTGGTGTCATTGCATGCTGGGTGTATATTAGAGATGAGCGATATTTTCATACCGGTGATTTAATCACAGTTATTGATAAATCACTGGTAACGGCAGTGATCAAATATTTCAAGTCGCAGTTACTCGGAATGTCGTTCTTTTAATATTTTTGTACCATTCTTTCTTGCAAACTTCATTGTGCACAGTAATACATGTTTTTTTTTTCAATAACAGTGACTTGCTTTCACACTCTTCTGAATAAAATGTCTCCTTCTATCATGTCTTTGTTACCGGTCGCAACTATTCTTCTTTTAAGGCCCAGTTTTAGGAAGTGGATTATCTTTAAACTTAGTTTAACGCAGTTTGTAACTGGAATACTGATTTTAAAATGCGGTTTATTTTGTTTTATTTCAATAAAGAAATAAATTATACTCGAGAAAAAGTTTTTCCGGCAAATTTTTGTTAATAAACTTTGAAATGGCTGACAAAATTCGTTTTCGGTTTAACTAAACCAAGTTTAACTGACATCTTAAAAACTCGCCATAAATATTATTTCGTTTATTTATCAGGAAATCCTAGTCTTTTCCATAAAAAAACCGTGATCACGATCACAGTTTAAAAGAACAACGATTTACAAATCACATTCACTGAGAACAATGTTACTAAAAAATCGCCGCATCGCCCATCTCTATTACAAACCCGTGATCACGGTCACTGTTTAAAAGAACGGTGATTTGAAAATCACGATCACTGGTAGCAGCGTTATTCAAAAATCACCGGATCGCTGATCTCTAGTGTATATTTATCCTGGTTTCGAACCTTTTGTATACAATCACTTTATTATACAACTCTGCGTTCTTATAAGATATCGATAACTTTATCGGTATTTTATCATCAATATGTTTGAGCAACAAGGCCAGCTGTTGTGTTTATGTCTTTACTTTGTATTTGTGTAAATAGCGGTTCTTCCAGTGATATTTTATATTATTTAAGTGAAATATTTTAATTACCAATAAAAAAACAAATGAAAAAGCCAAAGTTTGCACCACTAATTCCATACAACAGCACCGAACCCCGACCATCCATCAACAGAGCCTGCATCCATAAAAGAATCTGCCCTTAAAAATTATGTCTTCCTTGCTTTAACCCTCTAACCGGCAAGCCTGCCTCCAGGCGGGGTATATTAAATTGACCAGAAATGCTCCAAAGGAGTATTTTATAATAAGAAATTATGCTTTTTCAACAGAAAACTAAATTTATTAAATTTTTTGTGAAGAATTTTTTTGTATACAATGCACGGTTTGGAAACGAGAATGTGTCAAAGATAAAATTTCGTAAAATTTCAAAAATTAAATATTTTAAAACAACCAAGATTTTCAAGAATCTTAAAAACATATTTAAATTGACTAAAACAATTGAAAGTGATCATGAAGTAAGATTGGAGCTTAAGCTATTCAAAAAGTTCCTTTGGTCCAAGGACGCACAGGATTCCATAAGGATACCTTTAAAGGACATCGCCTTAACTTCAAAACGAATGGACGGATTTTTCTGAAATTTGGTAAAACGATAATATTTGGTATAGGTAGCAAAGTTTAAAAGCTTGAATAATATAAATTGAAGTTTTGGTGCGTTTTCGCTCAATTTCGCGGTTTTCGAAAAACGAAAATCGCTACATCCTCTTCAGTAACAGCACAAAAAATGTAATTTTTTTATTGCAATTACATCTTGGTACGAGAAGTAATTTGTGCCTAAACCTAGTAATTTTTATGCGCTAGTTTTCGAGATTCACCCTTAAACTATCTTGGCCCATATCGCCTAAAGTAGGCAATGGAAAAAATTTTGTAGAAGAACTTATTGTTTATTTTTCGTGAGGAACACATGGTATAAATTTCATTGCAAAAAAGCTTAGGCCGGTTAGAGAGTTAAGAATAAAAAACACCGGAGCCACAGACAAACACGTCAAATCAAAACAGGTTTTACTCAAAAATCCGTTTGAGTACAAAAGGAATAGTAAGAACTAGTAAAAAATTTAAGAGGAAATTTTAGTTTTTACTTAAAACATTTCTTCCAGCAAAAACTAGTAATACGTTTTTTTTGTGTAACAAACGATAAAATTGAACACATTTGTATGTAAATCGTTATTAAATTAACTCTAATGATTCGCATTAGTTTGCGCAGTTTTGACAACTTTTTCAATATTTTTTCTCTTTTAGTAGTTTTATTAGAAATGTAATCGTACAAAGCTATTATTATTTTTCATAAATTGATGTTGCCTTGGTTGGGGATCGAACCCGCAACCTTATGTGGAACAGTCCAACGCACTAACCATTACACCACAGCGCCCCATATTATTTAATGTTTTGTTTTATTTGTGACTATTATTTTGTATTGTTTAGTTTTTATGTCACACCCTAATTTGCAAGAATTATTATTATTACCTTTTGTTTGTATCATCACTAAAGCCCCGTTTAGGTTATCACACAAGTGTGTTATACATGTCACAAATGTGTTGTATAACGAAAATGTATAATGAGAAGACAGTTCGTTACACACATGTCAAAATGGGTGGACACATTTTAAAAAGCGGTCACACATTTTTGACAAGATTTATTTTTTGAAATATTTCATAAAGTTACCACTTGTCTCAATACAAGTGTTGTGTTATTCACAAATGTAAACAAAGATTAAAAACAACTATTGGTGAAAAAAAGTATTAGAAGAAAAAATAACTGTTTTAATTTATTTGTTGTGTGTGTCGATAACAGTCTGAACACTGAAAATATTTTATTTTATACTTTTTTGACAACCAGACAATTACTGCATACTTTTTGTCTTACTTGTGTTAAGAAAAAAAGTATAAGCACTTGTGTGATAATGTGAACGGACCTTAAGAGAGACTTTGTTTAATTTTGACCCATTATCTGTTTTGCTTTGATATTGATATCTTCGGTTAATTACTAAACGACTCAATTGATTTCATTAGAGCTTAGTTATTAATGTTCATTTACAATTTTTGTCACTCCTGTTGCAACACTTGAACAAAAAAGTCTATTTTAAATTTAAAAGCACGTCTTTCATTTTAAACCATTACAAGCTAAGACACAAGAGGACCATTGTGACTAGCTTATGCTGAGGGCAAATATTAGCATTTATACAGCCTTATTCGATCCAGCAATAAAGAATATAAAAATAATTTAATAATTAATAAAGGCTTAACACCCCTTTACTACAATATTAGTGTTTGGACTTGAGGTAGAGCAATATTAAATATATGGAAATTGTAAAAAATATTAAAGCGTTTTGATATTTTCATGGGTGCGAATTCGCACCTGTGTACCTTTTGTTTGTCTCTCTTTTATCTTATTAACATAAACTTACATCCCTGATACCATACGCTTCATTATACCCTACACCACTACGTGGAGAGGCTATAATAAGTTTGTGCTGATGTTTGTAACACCAAAAAATATTGGACGTAGATCCACATTTTGCGCACTCTGCAGGTCGCAAATATTAAGATATTTTGATGAAAGGATGAAGCCTATTGATTTTGGTTAAAATCGGTCCATGTTTAGACCTAGTGCCCATATAAGGGTCCCCCAAAATTGGTTTGTTTACACGTTGCATGTCGCAAATACGAAGATATTTCAATGAAATTTGATTCGCTGACTCACATGGTCCCAAGGCCAAAGCCTATTGACCTATTTGGACCTATTGCCCATATGGGCTATATTTCCGATTTTCTCTTTTATAATTTTATAGAAAATTTTGGCACAAGTCTATTTTAATCCATTCGAATTTCGGATCCAAGCATTAGTTGGCTTTTAACCAGACTGGTTTAGGGTATTATATAGTCGGCATTCCCGACTTTAACTTTTTTACTTGTTTTTTTATAGTTTTCAAAAATTTAAAAAATCTTTTTTCAAATCCTATTTTTGTCCGGTAATTTACATGAAGAATAAGAGAAACAAATGAAAAAGTTAACAGGTTTTTTTTTTGTTTGTTATGATTATTGAATAAAACAGTTTTAATAATGAAAAAAATAAATAATTACTTCAAATAAATTTTTTTCCTTTTAACTTTTGTATTTTTTTTTTTTTTTTTTTGTGAAAATGATTTTATTAACTTTTTTATTTTCCCAACTTCATTTTATCTCGTTCGCTGCTAAATTTCATCATATTCTTTGTGTTTTTCCTCTCATTCTCGTATGAATTTTTACGAACAAGACGATGAATACCCCTTGTTGAGCTTACTACCACAAGTAATTTCAACTTACTATACTTTATTTTTTATTTGAACAAAAACATGGTTCATTTATAAGTGATTAAAATATTTAAACAATATCGATAAATTTTTATAAATAGAGATCAAAGTCAATACGATTACTAGTGTAAAAATTATTTACTTCTCCTACTTGTCTTACATAAACTCCAGTCTTAAAATACCCATCTTGTGACCATTTCAACATCTGTTTTGTATTATAGGGTCCTTCCAATGCAGTATCTTCCTTTTTCCATTTAAATTCCCAAAGTAATTTTTTTCCTTCAGCCTCGCCACCGTCATCTTCATCAACTTCTTTCTGATCTGACGATGTTTTATTAGTATCATCTAGTAATTTCTTCTCTTTTTCATTGAAATCATCTGAATACATATCAAAATCACTTTTCACTTTACTTGTGCTTGGCATTGAGCTTACTTTCGCATTTATAGATTCAAATGTTAACTGGTATAAATCCATGTTGCCGGTTTTCTTTAATATTTCATTAGCTAATTCTGTAAATTTTGTTATTCTCTCTACGTTTTCATCGATAATACCTTGTTTTTTTAGTTTTAAACGTTCGACGGAACTCATTTTGACCCTATTTTTCCCCAGTCGTCGGAGAGTATCAGCTACAGTTTCTCTTTTATTCATATATTGTAAAAGTTGTTGGTGTAATTGCAGTTCATTAAAAACATCTATAGAATTTACAGGATTTGAGTTTTCGTTGAATTCGCCTTTATTCGGAATTTTTATTTGGTTTTCGACCTAAATGTTAAATAGTTTTGTTAATAAAGTCTTAAAATTGTGTTGTATATAATTTTATACTACATCTACACCTTTTACAATTGTAATTCAGAAAATATCAATTGAAATTCAGAATTTCCATTTGAAATTCAGAAAATATCAATTGAAATTTAGAATTTCCATTTGAAATTCAGAAAAGATCAATTGAAATTCAGAATTTGCATTTAAAATTCAGAAACTATCATTTGAAATTCAGAAGATATCAATTGAAATTCAGAAAATATCATTTGAAATTCAGAAAATATAAATTGAAATTCAAAAAATATCATTCGAAATTCAGAAAATATCATTTGAAATTCAGAAAATATCAATTGATATTCAGAAAAACATCAATTGAAATTCAGAAAATATCAATTGAAATTCAGAAATCGTCATTTGAAATTCAGAAAATATCAATTGATATTCAGAAATCGTCATTTGAAATTCAGAAAATATCAATTGAAATTCAGAAGATATCATTTGAAATCCAGAAAATATCAATTGAAATTCAGAAAAAATCATTGAAATTCAGAAAATATCAATTGAAATTCAGAAAATATCATTTGAAATTCAGAAAATATCATTTGAAATTCAGAAAACATCAATTGATATTCAAAAAACATCAATTGAAATTCAGAAAATATCAATTGAAATTCAGAAAATATCAATTGAAATTCAGAAAACATCAATTGAAATTAACAAAAATGTAAACACATTTTTTGAAAGAATCCGTCCAGATAGATAATGTTATCCCCTATAAAAAATTTATATATGGGTTTTATCGAAATAAGTAAAATTCATTTTACTCACGCGAGTGAAAAATATTTAAAATTTGTGTGCCTGAATGCTTTTATGTAGACTAATTTCTTTCTTGTAACGAATTTGAACAATTGGCAACACTATGTCGAAATAGACGTGTAAAATTTACTGCTGATTGGAAATTAATTTTAAAGTGTTTAAACTACTCAAATTAATAATGAATTTACATTTATATGGAATAAACAAATGATTTATTGCATAAAAAGTTGAATTTAAATGGATTTCCGGATTTTTAATAAAAATAAAATACATATTTCGAGAGGCTAAAAAAAAAAAACTTTTAAAACGTGATTTATAACATTCATCTGTGTGTCAACATATTGCTATCTCTTTCGCACTGATTTCTTTCATATGTGTACTAAAACAGTCAATAACAGTTACTTTTTTTTCATTACACTAAACATTTTAAGTTTTGGTAATTTTTTTTTTCTCTCAACCGTAAAAAACGGCGTGGATTTTAATACAGCTATAATTAAAAATTATTTATCAAAATGGCTTGTGTATGTGGATGCTGTGAAAAGAATGTTTCTGGAAAACGTAGTTTATTATGTACTACTTGTCAAATTTGGTTTCACATTGAATGTGAAGGAGTCTCCAAAGAAATATACCAAGTTCTTGATAAGAATCGTAATTTAAAATTTATTTGTCAAGAATGCATGAATAACCCTGTGGACACAACGGAGTCTGATACATCTTTTAAAAAAGAAATTCGTAAGGAATTTGCAGATTTCAAAAAGTCTTTAAGTAGCCTGGCTGCGGACATTAAACAGGAGCAGACCGAACAAAACAACAAATTTGAATCTGTAATAAAAGAGATACGTACGGAACTATCGTCTAACCTTCAAATCTTTAGGGACGAAGTATTAGCATATAAAAATTTGGTAATAAACAGCGAAAGTTAAATAAAAATGAAGCTTAGTGAACTGGAGTTGACAAATAATGCACTTCAGCATCAATTAAATCGCAATGATATAATAATTTCTGGTTTACCTAAAAAACTTGAAGATCTAACCAAGCCCGTTCTAGCGTTATGTGCTCACTTTAATCTTAATGTTGGCATCAATGATATGTTACGTATTATGTATATACGAAGAAACACAGCAGTGCTTTTAAAATTTACTGATATTTCTCTACGAGACAAGTTGATGAAAGCATATTTCAAGGATAAAAATCTTCTTCTTTCTGATATAATGGAAACGAAGAGGGCGAAGGAGATAATGCGATTGGAGGAGAAAAAGAAAGTAATGTAGAAGAAACAGGAGTAAATAAAAATATTAAAAACCGTGTTTATTTGAACGATAATCTTACTCCTATGGCTGCCAAACTTCAGAAACTGTGTCGATCGTTAGTTAGAGATAAAAAAATTTCCTATTTTAAAATGATGAATAGAGCAATTCCTAAATGTACAATAAAACCGCTTGCTGGAGGTGCTGAAAAAACTTTTGATCTTGAACAATGCATTGATATTTTTGGGGAACCAGCCTGAGATGAGTATTTAAGTTATATTAACTCTTATGCATTTCTATATTTATTAAATGTAAAAATATTTTTCAAAAATTTTCTGTAAATCTCTATTTTAAAAAATTAAAGAATGTTATTTTTTGCCTCGTTCGTAATATTCTTCTTCTTTTGCTTTTTATGCATAACGAAATTTTTCATATGGAAATTATCATGTGAATGAAAGTTAACAATAAAGTAATCTTAACTTTAAATTTGTATATCCAATTACACTATGGAACATTTTTGGGATTATTGTCTGGGGGGTGAGAAATTCCAAGTCAGGGTGATGGTACTAGGTCAGTATAGTAAAACCCTTAAAGGGTTTGGCGTTCGTATGTGTCATTTTTTTTTATGACCTTTTAAATTTTTTCCTTATCTTGATGTTTTTTCGCTTAGTTGTAACTCGAGAACCACTTGTCCGATTTTGATGAAACAAATTTATAAAAATTTAGAATTACAATTTCTTTAATCCGTTCATATAACATTTTTCTTTATAATCAACAGTTTTGCCGGTAAAAATAAATTTGTGGAGAAAAAAAAATATTTGTTTGCCTAAAAATTAAAATTTTTTATGAATTTAAAAAAAAAAATTTTAATTTTTAGGCAAAAAAATATTTTTTTTTCTCCACAAATTTATTTTTACCGGCAAAACTGTTGATTATAAATAAAAATGTTATATGAACGGATTAAAGAAATTGTAATTCTAAATTTTTCTAAATTTGTTTCATCAAAATCGGACAAGTGGTTCTCGAGTTACAACTAAGCGAAAAAACATCAAGATAAGGAAAAAATTTAAAAGGTCATAAAAAAAAATGACACATACGAACGCCAAACCCTTTGAGGGTTTTACTATACTGACCTAGTACCATCACCCTGACTTGGAATTTCTCACTCCCCAGATTGGCTGTTGTACTGTGTTATCAGTAAAAAAAAAAAAAAAAAAAAAAAAAAAATTATTTTTGTATAAATTTCAATCGTAAATGTAATTGTAAGTTTAATATGGCTCTTTTTGTATTAAATGTATGCTTCTCCCAAACAACGTATAATTTTTTTAACTATGATGTACCATAATGATAATTTAGGTCCTATTGCTAGAGACAATTCTATACTTAAATCAGCTTTTAGTTCTAATCATGACAAACTAAATCTTGGACACATAAATGTTCAAAGTATTAATCCCTCCACCAGATCCACTAAGCTGGAAGAACTCAAGCTTCTTATTCATGGTTCGGGAATTGATATTGTTGGTATTTCGGAAACTTGGTTGGTGCGAGAAACACTCTCTCAAACTTTAGCCATTTCTGGTTATAACATTGTTAGAAATGATCGTCATATACTTAGAGCAGATGCTAATATGAATCGGACTCGTCGTATACGTAGAGAAGATGTTAATGTCTTAAGACAGGGTAATACAGAAAATGATATTTCTAATCGTGGTCCTCTACAGAAAGGTGGTGGTGTATGCCTATACATATCCAAACTACTTAAATATAAAACAGTTTTTAGAAGCTCCAATTATGGAATATGCGAATCGTTATTTGTGGAAATAATGGGCATTGATGGTGTTCCAACATTGGTTGGTGTTGTTTACTTACCAAATGGTAATGTTGAATCTTTCGAAGTGTTACATAGTGATTTATTTGAGGAGTATTCAAATATTATCATTATGGGCGATTTCAATCATAATCTTTTTGATGAATCAATATCTACCGAATTTCGTTCAATGTGTATTAGGATTGGATTATATACAGTTCATAATTGTATGCCCACACATTTAGATTTAGCTCGTGGTAGAACTTCCCTAATCGATTTTTTTCTTGTGAGCAATACCTCCTTGATAGAAAATACTGGCCAATTTCTATGTCCCTTTACTAATTCGTATCATAGCTTTATTTATCTTTCGTATAAGTCTGAAGGAAGTTTAAATAATAATGTGGTGGAATTTAAAGATTATAATAAAATTGATTATAATGAACTTATTATGCATGTTAGCCAATTTGATATAACTCGGATTTTCAGCACTAATGATGTTGATGTGCAATTAAGTATTTTCGAAGTGTTGATAAACGAACTTCATAATAAAGTTCCTTTATCTAGAGTTCATTGCAAAAGTAAAGACATTGACTTTATTAAGTCTAATAACGTTGTGCTTGCTAGATCGCTAAGGGACTTGGCGTTCGAAGCTTACAGTCGTAATGGCACTGATTCAAATTGGAGAATTTATTGCAAATATAGAAATAAAGCTAAGTCTACTATTAGAAAGGAACGTAGAAAATTTGGTTTACGTTTATTTAATACCACAGATAGTAAACAGATTTGGAGAAAACTTAAAAATCTTGGTTGTGTGGGAACTGATGAAAATCCATTGAATGACATCGATGTTGATTCGTTAAATAATAGCTTTCTGGATAATTTTAGTCCAAGCCGAATAAATGATTTTAATTATAATGGTTTAGTGGATGATTTAGAATGTTTTTCTTTTCATAATGTCACTGAAAATGAATTGGTTCTGGCTATTAAGCAGATTAAATCGAATGCTACCGGACATGATTTGATTCCCATAAAATTTATTAAACTTATATATCCTCTCACATCGAATATACTTCTTCATATTGTGAATACAATTTTCACTGTGTCTTTTTTCCCAACATCGTGGAAAATAGCACGCGTAGTACCTATACCCAAAGCAGGAACCTTTATATATATATTTGTTCCTTTTACTCCTGCAAGGAACCTTTAGTATTGACAATTTAAGACCAATTAGTATACTACCGTCAATATCCAAAATTGTTGAAAATCTAATTAAAGGTCAAATCTTATGCTGTATCAATGAATTTAACTTGTTGCATCCAAAACAATTTGCTTTTCGTAATAATTATAATACTACCTCATTGCTACTTTCTCTAACTGACTCAATTAGAAAGAACTTGAATGAACGCAAACGCTGTATAATGGTTTCATTGGATTTGAGTAAAGCCTTTGATTGCATTGATCACTATAGTTTGTTGTGTAAATTAAGAGAGAAGTACAATTTTTCCAGAACGGCTTGTAAATTAATTTTTTCGTATCTTAATGAGCGCTTTCAATATATTTCGTTAAATGATGCTGTGTCCAACATTGGTGCTGCTACATCTGGGGTCCCCCAGGGCTCTGTCCTGGGTCCTTTGCTTTTTATAATGTACTTTAACGAATGCATTGAGATCATGTGTAACAACTTTTGTCAATCGTTTGTTTTTGCTGACGATGTACAAGGCAAATCTAGGACCGTATTTCGAATCATCTGTTAACAGTCATTTGATATCAATTTCAAACTGGATGTCAGAAAATAATCTTTCAATAAATCCTACTAAAACTAAAGCCATTCAGTTTGCTCTTGCTCATCATGCCTGTCAATATCCATCAATTTCTATCAATGGTGAAATTATTCAATTTGTGGATAATTTAAAATGTCTCGGAGTTTATATAGACCAATATCTTTCGTTTGAACGGCACGTTAACCATCTTTCTAGCAAAACATTTTTAGTTCTAAGAAGGCTGTACTCTCTTAATTCATATATGCCAAAGCATATCAAACGTCGTGTGGCGTATGCTATTCTTATGTCCAGCTTAAATTATGGTATAGAGGTTTTTTCTGGATCATCGGTCTCTATTCTAAACAAACTTGAACGTATCTTTAACCGAATATTGCGCTTTATTTGTAATCTTAGAATTCGTGATCATGTTACTACTTGTGCTATAGAATTTTTAGGATGCACATTTAAAAATTATGTTCTATTTCGTACTTTGCTTTGTTTTTTTAAAACACTTAAATGTGGTGTTCCAATAGATTTATGTAATAACTTTATTTTTTTGCGTTCGACTCGAAATCCTCAAATCTTAATTCCTCTTATCCATTATGATGTTTTCTCACATTCATTTTTAGTTAGAGTTGCGAGATATTGGAATCATCTGCCTCTTATCCTAAGATCTTTTTCAAATTCCCTAAGTATTTACAAGAGAATGTTGTTAGAACACATGAATTCATGAATCTCTAGTAGGGACTACACTTTGTAATTTTCAATATCTTAAGGGAATTTGTGTTGTTTGGGTTGGGAGCCATACATTTAAATATATACATGAGTTTTTAGTTATAAGATTGTTATATATGACATAGTGATTAATGTATTTACTTTGTAATACTTTATTTTTGGCCGTGAAGGCTTTTTGTATTACCAGTTGAATTAAATAAAAAAAAAAAAAAATGAATTTTACTCCCACTTATTAATCAAACGTATTTTGATAAAATCCATATATAAATTTTTTATAGGGGATAACATTATCTACCTGGCCGGATTCTTTAAAAAATTCAGTATACATTTTTCTAAATTTCAATTGATGTGTTCTGAATTTCAATTGATATTTTCTGAATTTCAAATGATATTTTCTGAATTTAAAATTATATTTTCTGAATTTCAAATGATATTTTCCGAATTTCAATTGATATTTTCTGAATTTCAAATGATACTTTCTGAATTTCAATTGATATTTTCTGAATTTCAAATGACGGTTTCTGAATTTCAATTGATATTTTCTTAATTTCAAATGACGATTTCTGAATTTCAATTGATATTTTCTGAATTTCAATTGATATTTTCTTAATTTAATTTGATGTTTTTCTGATTATCAATTGATATTTTCTGAATTTCATATATTTTCTGAATTTCAAATGATGTTTTCTGAATTTTAATTGATATTTTCTGATTATCAAATGATATTTTCTGAAGTTCAATTGATATTTTCTGAATTTCAAATGATATATTCTCAATTTCAATTGATATTTTCTGAATTTCAAATGACGGTTTCTGAATTTCAATTGATATTTTCTGAATTTCAATTGATATTTTCTGAATTTCAATTGATGTTTTTCTGAATATCAATTAATATTTTCTAAATTTCAAATGATATTTTCTGAATTTCAATTTTTGCCAGTAAGAATTTGCAAGCAGAAAAAAACATAAGATTCGAAAACACATGTTCGTTTATTGACAAAAAAAAAAATATTTTACAATTATGTTATTTTAAGGAAATTCAAAACAATGAAACTTTCAAAATGAATTATGGGAAATATAAGAAAACCTTCTAAAAAGTTTCTGCTTAAGATTTAACATCAAAAAATATTGGCTTCCATAGCGACCAGCTAAAATTTAATTGTATATTTGGTGTTGTAATCAGCTGTGTCTACAAACTTGTAAATTGTTGCAAATTTTCTGTTCGCGTACATGTTTGGGAAAATTTTATTTTGAGGGTAAATCTAGTCTTACTCTCTGTAAGTTTGTACTGAGTAATTCTTACTGGACTTGACTGAGAAAAGTAATCGACCTAATATAAAGTAGCAACCTAAAAAAAAGAAAAACACTCTTTTAAGATATGGCAAAGATATACATATGAAATGACTATTATGAATTAGTAGTCCCAATTATCAAAATTCGACAAATGTACTGATTCTCCAGAAATTGGTTTCTCTGGGAATTACGTAAAAGTCTATTTTTAAAAGTATCGGTAGAAACAGTTAAATCATGTAAATTCTCAGGTAAGCGATTCCAAACCCTAGCGGTTCTAACAAGAAACGATCGTTCATAAATTGAACAAGTATAAATAGGATAAACAATATGAGTATGCCTCATAGATCTAAAAAATATAAATTTAGAAGCCAAATAATGGGGCACATCAAACTTCAGTATTTTAAATAGGAAAATCATATTGCGTAATTCGAGATATTTGCAAAAGAACAGCCTAAAAATTCATTCGCGGCTCCAATAATGTGAGCATGATCATCATGAGGAATCCCAAACACAAATCGTACTATTCTCCTAAGAACACGTTCTAGCCTATCTATATTATAGGATAGTGTACCACATACAACCTCAATACCATAATTGAACTGCAACATAAGTAAAGCATACGCGATCGTGCGCTTGGCTCTAAGTGGCAAGTGGAATCCACAGTGGTACAGTGATCTAAGGCCCAAGGTAACTTTAGCGGATA
The DNA here is from genome assembly GCA_949987735.1 of Leucophora obtusa. Lineage (NCBI taxonomy): Eukaryota > Metazoa > Arthropoda > Insecta > Diptera > Anthomyiidae > Leucophora > Leucophora obtusa. The sequence goes on from OX465298.1 coordinate 92,134,831, forward strand.
TAGGATCCACTTGGGACCAAAATTTAAATACTCATCAATTTTAACTGGTAACTGGACAAGACCCAATTTAACTGGACAATCCAGGCCGTCTGGCAAACCTAATTGTCGCCCTTCGGCCGGGCTTAGGAGATTTCTCCTATGTGATAGGCAGTTTAGTGACTTCGCTGAGTAAAGTCTTTCTGTGTTGCCGGCCTGTGGCCGGACTTAGGGGTTTTCTCCTATGTGATATGCAGTTTAGTGGCTTCGCTGAGAAAAGTTTTTTTGTATACAGATACACAATGGGTTAATATAAGGCCTCTATAAAAATATATTTCAGAGACCTCTCCTTTGGTGTACATTTTTTCCTAATCTAATACACATAAATAGCCAAAATCTTAACGCTACTTCATTTATTTCGGTATCGGTATTTTAAGGATATCGGTTTTTTAGTTATTTGGTTAGCGGTATTTTAAGGATAACGGTTTTTTGTTATTTCGGTAACGGTATTTTAAGGTTAGTGGTATTTCAGTTGTTTCGGTAACGGTATTTTAAGGATAATGGTAGTCATCATTCATTCGATTCATCCTGCAATTTTTTTTACAAAAATAAACGAGATGAAAAACAGAACCAATTTACCAATTTAAAGTACGAAAAATACTCAATAACCACGTGAAATTTTCAAAAGCAGAAAAATAAAAGTAACGGTAACGGTATTTTAGGGGTAACGGTATTTTATTTATTTCGGTAAGGGTATTTTAAGGGTATCGATATTTCATTTATTTCGGTATCGGTATTTTAAGGATAATGGTATTTCGGTTATTTCGGTAACGGTATTTTAAGGATAACGGTATTTCAGTTATTTCGGTAACGGTTTTTTGGGGGTAACGGTAGTCAGTTGAAAGTTTTTTGAATCGATAACGGTATTTTAGCGGTATCGCCTACCAACCCTGATTAATATAGGTTAATATAAACAACAAACCGGTGTAACAAAAAAAAACTAAAAAAAGGGAAATATCCAACTTCAACTCAAATAATAACTTCCTCATTTAAAAAGATAATGAGTCAAGAAAATTAAAGCTTAAAGTCTTCAGTTTCAGTTATCATAAAGTATACTAACAGATACATGGGTCATATTTTGAAGAAATTAACTTTTTATGCAAAAAGACAAAGAAAAAAATCAAGAATGTTCCTTTAGTCCACAATGGGTTAATATCTGGGGTCATATTGGAACCCATCAAAAAGGCATTTTGCAGACCTTTCAGTTGGTGTGCATTTTGTCCAGATCGGATAAGTATCTTCGGACTTATTCAACGTTAAAGTAACAGATTTATATTTTTGGAACAAGTTGAGTTTAGGGGCTTTTTTTGATTTTTTTCTCCAGATAGTGCTTTCTGGGCTGAATAGGAAAAACAAAAAAGTTTTTGTCGGAGACCCCTATTTTGGGTGTTATTTGGTGTCAAAGTTGAAACATTGATTTGCCCGTATCTTTGGTATTTATTATCGGATTTGGACAATATGAGCACCATTGGAAAGGTAAATGAAATGGTTTTAATATGCCATAAATAATAATATTTATTAACCCATTATGAACCGGTTCCGTTTTTTTGAATTTTTAGAACCGTTTGTTATGATTTGTTTACACAAGATTGTATGTACGATTTTAAGGTTTAATTTGAGATACAACTTTTGCTTTAACACTTATACGGGCAAAGTTGTAAGGGGTTAAAGTTAATTTTTTTTTTGTTAAATAAAAATTTAAAGAAAAAAAGTAGTTAAATAGGAAAATAATTTCGTGTTTTTTCTTTTATTATAAAAGTAATAGTTTTATTTTCCTTATTTTGTTTTTCTACCGCTATTTTCGCATTTTCTGCCAATAATATGGCTGAAGAGTTATAGAAATTCACTACACGCAGAAAAAAAAACAGGCGGAACTTTATCTAAGTGCTATGTAATTATACAACTACATAAGTTCGAAGTAAGTTTTACAATTTTCTAGCAAAATATATGTATTTTTTAGGATATTTTCCACTAGACATGTATATATTTTGCAAGGATATAGATATATATAGATAGTTGTATAATTACATAGCTCTTAGGTAATATTCCCCCTGTTTTTTTCTGCGTGTAGGACCAAAAATAAGACCGATTAGTTAACCCATTGAGAATCAAGAAGAAACTTTTCAAGAGGAAGGAAACAAAAAAAGGTCACTAGGGCCAAAAATAAGACCGATTAGTTAACCCATTGAGAATAAATAAACTTTTCAAGAGACTTTTTCATGGTGAGACTTTAGAATTTCGCAAAAAATACCCATATTTGAAAAAAATAAAAAAAAATCGCGCGATTTAAATGTTTATTTTTTCTCAATGGGTTAACTAATCGCTCTTATTTTTGGTCCTAGTGAAAGATATTTCTATAACTCTATATTTGACATGAATTTTTTTGAGTTAATATAATAAAAAAAAACTAAAACTTTGAGCCCAATAACTTTGTTGTTTGATGGGTTAAGAGGTCGAGCTATGTCTTGAATGAAAGGTGAAAGTCTTGACAATAAATTAATAAGTACAAATTATATTGTTATATACGCAATCTTATGAAATAAACACCTTTTTTGTTAAAATGAACCTTCTAAAAATGAAAAAAATTTTAACTAGGCCGCAATGGGTTAATTGGTATAAAAATTAGTTAATTAATTAAAAAAATTTTAATGCCATATGAAAGATATTTTAAATACCTTTCTAATGGTGTCCAAGCAAGTCCAACTTCGAACTTTGAACCGAAATAACTCCCGAGATAGGTCCGACCGACAAAAAAAGTTGTTATGGAATCCCAATGAAGTTTTACCTGTGGTAAAAATTTTGACCTGATCGGAGCTGTGCCACTAAACTCAATTTTTACCATATTTTTGAACTCACAATAAATATGTGTACACCCTAAAAATTACATAGTTATTGAGCACTATTTTTTCAACTATTTCATAGGTGAAATAACCCCCACTATGTCATAGTTGATACGAAGTAGTGGAAGGTAACTATAAATATGTGTACACCCTAAAAATTACATAGTTATTGAGCACTATTTTTTCAACTATTTCATAATTAAAATAACCATTTACTATGTCATCACTATGATACGAAGTAGTGGAAGGTAACTATATGTATTTAAAATCTATAAATCAACTATGGGAGGAGTCACTCGCAACGATTCAGTAGTGAAAATTAAGAAAGCTTTGAATGTAATTAATGCCAACTACATTTAATTTTAAAATCATTTATTAAAATTACGGATTTAATTATTATAATTTTAATTTAAAAATTAGATTTCTTATTTGTTACCAAATGCATTTATTATGTACAAAATTGAATTATGTATATTCATAGAGAATTTCTAAAACTAAATTGTAAAATTTCCAGTCTTGCATTATCATTTGAAGTGTTAAGTCATAGTTTATTCTGTTTCCTTAAAGTGTAATAAAAGTTTACGGTTTATTTTTTTCTTTATTTCTTGTTGTTATTGTTTGTTAACAATATCTAAATATTAAAAAAAAAAAGCAAAAACAAAATTAAACGCAATCGTGAAGAAGATGTTGATGCCTGCTCTGGGTAGAACATGAATAGAAAAAAAAATGGTCACAAACAGCTCTCAGAGAGCTAGCAATTCAAATTATTTTGCACCTCTGCAAACTATCGATGATGACGATAATAAGTGTGTTTGCGAACCCGAAAATTTGTACAAATTCGTACAAATTTGTACAAGTTTTTACTGGAAGGTGTTTGTTTACACAATTACTCAGTAAGGAGAGAGGAAAAATAGAGGGTAAAGTGACAGTTCAATACCAGAGAACTTACAAGTTTTTACTGGATGAATTTTTGCTAGTAAGAATTTGTAAGAAAAAAAAAAACATATGATTTAAAACATATGATTGAAGAAACAAAACATTTGTCTAAATAATTTTGAAATAATTTTTTGTAAAAATAAAAAATAATTAAATATAAGCTTATTTACGATGGAAAAATAAATAGTCATCCAATCTTTAACTATTAATAATCAATTATTTTTATTAACTTTTATAACATTAATAACTTTAATTACACTATACTTTTATATGCGACTATGTTACAGAGCCTTTATATTAAATTATAATGAAAATAATTGATTTAAAATCTCTGTAAATACTATTTCATCTATAAAAATAATTACAATTTATTCATTTTTTTCTACATTTGGACTATTCTTAATATATCCAATTTATTTTATACTTTAAGGCTTTAAGTTAAATTAACTAATAGCCTTCAAAGCTGTAAATACAAGAATAGGTGATCATTTTATTAGGTTTTATTTATTAATCCAATAATTGAATAGGTTTATTTCGCAATCAGCTATTTTAATAACTGTTGCCAATTTAGCTATTTTCTCGGCAAATCTAGCGACACTTCAACTCGTTTAGGGGGATAAAATATAATTTAGCTATTAGCGGGAAAACTAGCGATTTTTCTTTTTAAGACAGTCTTCACATTTTCTTAGCATTTATTTACATTTATTTCCTTGACAGAATTTTTGAATCATTATTATTCAGCGATTTATCAGTAAATTTTTATGGAAAACAAAAAAGTTCGAAAAATTTGGCGAGTATCAATAATTTTTTAAGAAAGTTTTAAGAAGTTTGAAAAATATAGCTATTTTTGTGAAATTTTTCAACAAAACCTAAAAAGTTCGTGCAATTTAGGGATTTATCGCTATTTAATTTTTATAATTTAGATATTTTCTAGTGATTTTTTAGTTTGATTTAGCGATATTTTTAGGGAAGAAGTTGGCAGCAGTATTTTACTAATTCTTACAATTTTTCTGTTTGCGTACTTTTTAGATATTTTTCTTTTTGATAGTAAATTTTGCCTTACTCTCTGTAAATTTGTTACTGAGTAATTTTTACTGGACTTTACTGGAAAAGTACCCAAACACACCTAATGATGAAACAATTATCGAACCAGCTGTTAAAGTTAACATACCACCAATAACAATATTAAAATGTAAAATTGAACAAGTTCAGGAAATATGTAGAATATTAAAAATCAAAGATTACTCTATACGTAAAATTTCCATCGGTCTAAAATTGTTTTGCACAAATAAAGTAGATTTTACTACCGTTTGTGACTCTCTCACTAAGAAGTTTCAGCTCGAATATTTCACATATGCCTTATAAAGCTGTACTATTAGGTCTAGATAAAACAGACCCATCAGTTGTTAAGTCCAGACTTTTAGAAATGGGCCTTAAATGTATCGATGTTAAAATTGTTACTATAGCCTATGCTGGAGCTAGGGACAGTAACAACGAACAAATTATATTCATTGTCTACTTTGAAAAAAAGTCAATCACATTAAGGGAATTAAGGCAAAATTACTCAGCCATCAACTACATAAAAGTCAGGTGGGAATACCAAAAACCCAACAAAACAAAACTGACCCAATGTTATAATTGTCAGATGTATGGACACGGTGCCAGCAGATGCAATGTTAAAACATTTTGTGCCCATTGCGCCGGGAATCACAAAACTGAAGAATGCAAGTCAACCATTGCAAAATGTGCTAATTGTAAAGGCCCCCATAAGGCTATGCCCCCTGACTGCCTAATAAGGAAACATATAAGCAAATAAGGCAACGTGCTCAACCAAAGAGTACCAGACAAAGAAGCCAACAATTCAACAACCAATCAAATTACAACGTTAATTTTCCAAATGCTTTAAATCCGAGCGAAACACCAAATCCATCTAGAACGGGTTATAGCCAACCATTCACCCAAAATAACGATAATAATTTGTTCTCTTTAGAAGAATTAAAATATCTTACATTTGAATTAATTTCAGATTTAAAAAAATGCAGGTCTCGTGAAGAGCAATTCGAGGTTGTTACAAACTTTGCATGCAAATTTTTGTACCAATGAACAGCAACATAACGTTATTACAATGGAATGCTCGTAGCATTCGCACTAAAAATGACGAATTATTCCATTTCTTGGAAGAAACCAATATTGACATTTGTTTACTTTGTGAAACCTGGCTAAATAAAAAAATTACAATAAAACATCAGAACTTCTACTGCTACAGATACGATCGACAACGTGGTGGAGGAGGTGGAGTAGCTATTTTAATTAAAAAACACATTCAGCATCAACTTATACCTCCTATTAACACAGAACTGATTGAAAACATAGGTATTAAGGTAAAATCTGGTAATGACTTTATAAATATTTATTCTTGCTATTATCCTGGTGGGTCAACAAACAGGGACCCTAGAAGAAAACAAACATTTGCGTCAGATATTCGTAAACTAACGAGCTCAAATAAATACATATTAGGAGGAGATTTTAACTGCAGACATAGTTATTGGGGATGTCAAAGAAGTAATGGCTGGGGTAACATATTATATGAGAAACTCCAACTAAACCAAACACAAATAGTATTTCCCCACGAATATACTTATATTCCGGCTGATCCAAGTAAACAACCGTCAACTCTAGATTTTTTTCTAACTAACATATCTCAAAATATGTCCGCAGTAAAAGTTATAAATGACTTGAGTTCTGATCACCTACCAATCATTAGTACAATTAATTTAAATTATGAAATGGTAGACAATTTATGCTACGCTTTCAGCAAGGCAAACTGGCCGCATTTTATGAAATTCATAAACAGGAATCTTCTTGTGGCGGATAGCGTTAATGAAATAAACAACAGCTCTCAAATTGACAACATGATAAATGTTTTCAATAATGTAGTAAAAATGGGAATAGATGAAAGTGTGCCCAAACGTAGAATTGCACCAACCTCTAAACCCTTACCAAACAACATAAAAATCATGATACAATTAAGGAACGTATTTAAAAGGAACTGGAAGCGTTACAGAGATGTTAATGATCGTCGAGCTATGACACGTTTAAATAAAAATATTACGAATGAAATAAACCAATTCAGAAACCAAACTTGGAATAACATGTTGTCCAATTTGGACAAAGCATCTTCCCCTTTTTGGAAAGTTTCAAAAATGTTAAAGAAGAAATCTAGCAATATTCCAATTTTAAAACACAACAATGTAGTATGTTTCACCCGGCAAGAAAAGGCTGAAATTTTGGCTCACAACTTTAATTTGAACCACTGTATTTCATCAAATTTAAGTGATACTACTACGATTACTGGGGTTAATGGTGTTGCAAAGCTTATTCGTAATATTAACCCAATCCCACAAAACTGTTACTTCACTACTACTGAAAAAGTTGGTGTAATTATAAAAAAATTTAAAAACAAAAAAACTCCAGGTTTAGACGGTATTAATAATAAATGTCTAAAAAATCTACCTAATAAAGGTATCAACTATCTAACGAACATCTTTAATGCTTGCCTTAAATTATGCTACTTTCCCAGTGATTGGAAAATCTCAAAAACCATACCAATACTCAAGCCAAATAAACCTCCTGATTCTCCACTTTTTTATAGACCAATAAGTCTGCTCTCTTCTATAAGTAAAATCTTGAAAAAAATTATTAAGGAAAAGCTTATTAATTTTATCGATGCAAACAATATACTTCCATCGCCAGAATTCGGGTTCAGAAGTGAACATAATACGTCTCAACCCCTACTAAAAATCAGAAAATTAGTTAAAAATAATTTTCAAAACGGCAAATCAACTGGAATGATATTATATATATATATATATGTCCTTTATTTATTTAAATTACGTAGTAAATTTGTTAACGTTTCTATAATCATTTCATGTTTAGGAAGATTGACTGATTTGGCCAAAGCCTCCGATCCTAGTATTGGGGCTGCCAACACACCTCTAGGCCGGTGAGCCGTTAGACGGCATAAATACAGCTGAGCTTCAGCGACTAGTTGTTTTCAGTTGTCACCTACTTCCTGAGACGCATCGGTGTTAGCATGCCATTCAGGTTACTCAAAACTGTACGCCTTCTCACATTGGCTGTATTCAGACGGTTGCCTGAAATACATTACCAGGGAACACTTGGTCAGAGACCGGAAGTCGTGAGTTGCTTGAGAATTTCAGACAAAGGAGTCGCTTCTTGCTACCCCCAAGTGGATAGCAGACAGAGAGCTTTCAACCTTTGTGAAAAACCCCGTTCCCCAAATGATATTGCTAGACATAAAAGCTGCGTTTGACTCCGTTTGGCATAATGGACTTATTTTTAAATTGAAAAATTTCAACTTTCCAATTGAACTCATAAAAATTATTCAAAACTTTCTTCAAAATAGATCGTTCAGCGTTTACTTGGGTAAAACCTGTTCACAACAAGTTAATATCATTGCAGGATATCCACAAGGTTCTTGCCTGTCGCCAGTTCTTTACAACATCTTTACTGCTGACATTCCAACATTTTCCAATTACATTACGTCTATATTTGCAGATGATACATCAATTCTTAGTTCTGATGTCTATTCAGCTGATATTATTACAAACTTGCAGTCTGCTCTTACTGGGTTGAGTAATTATTTTGATAAATGGAAGATTTTGGTTAACCCTGAAAAAACGCAGGCTATTTATTTTACAAGAAAACGTAAGTCTTGTTTTATACCCCAGAGTTTACCTCGTTTCATGAACCATGATATTCCATGGGAAAACAACGTCAAATACTTAGGCGTTATGCTTGATACAAAGCTTAATTTTAATAATCATATTCCCTATGTAGTGGACAAAATTAACAAAATTATTAGAATAATGTACCCAATTATAAACAGAAAGTCGGAAATGAACATAGACAATAAAAAACTCATCATCAAATATATATTCCACCCCATAATGTTTTACTGTGCTCCAGTTTGATACACGTCTGCAAAATGTCATATAAAAAAACTCCAAGTAGCACAAAATAAGCTACTTAAAATGATATTTAAACTACCATGGCACTATTCCACCCGACGCCTACATAGTCTCGCTGGCTTCGAACTCGTTCTGGATAAAATCGAAAGATTGGCTCTAAATTTTAATGGAAGATGCCAACTCTCACAACATGTACATATCAATGAACTCATCTCATCATAATTTTATCTACTTTATTTTTTTTCTCATTTTTATCTTATACCTCTGCTTCATAAAGGTTTTTGTAAATTTTTTTCCTTCCGTTTAATAATAATGTACATAAATTTCATAAATTAGAAAAATATATTTATATATCTAAGTAGAAAAGGAACGAAGTTCCTAAACTCTTTGCTTCTAAGTCAAATGTAAATAATATAAATATTTTAAGAAATAAATTGAAATTGAAAATTGTAAAATTTGTTTCAGTGGAATCATTATCATTCTATCGGACATCTACCGAACATACATCTTGACAAAACAGCAATGGAAGAGTTCTTGAAGTCTACTTTAAAATAAATCGTATTAATTGTATGTATCAGTGTTGCCACTTTTTGAATAATTATTCAAAAACGGGACTGTTTACACATTCGTTGGATAATTTTTGAATAACGACATTTTTGTGTAGTTTTTGTGTAATTTCACTTTTTACAGAAATTTTCGTAAATTTAATTCTAAGGGTGGGTGCGAACTGACTAAACTAATTCTTAATTAAATTCAGGTTTAGAAGTTTCTTTGAAATAAGAAAATTTTTTAAAACAATTTTCAAAGAAACTTTAAACCCTTTTGTCGATTTGTATTCAGGTTAGAACTAATTTAGCCACCTCGCACAGGGCCTAAGTCTAGTCTGTTAAAGTTTTTATAACAGTTTTAGTGCTTTTAATGTAAAGAGAATTTTATTTGAAGTCAAAATGGCGCATAATAATACACTATTATTATGATATTTGTAGGTAAACTGTGTTTAAACATCATGTCCAATAGTCAGCAGAATCGCACAAAATTTTCGGATATCCATTAAAAAAATTTGGGAATTTTTTGTGAAAATGCAAAATCTTTATTTTCACCCACGGAAAAGATTGGTTGGAAGTTATTTTATTTGATATTACCTAAATCAATTAATAAATCAGAAATATAGTATTGGGAATTAAAAATAGGGAAAGGAACTAAAAAAACAAACCTATTATCCAACTATTGATATTTCCAATGAACTTTAGAGTTAAAATACGTTTTTATGTTGTGTTCAATGGAAATTTGAGTACAAAATGGTTGAACTTGGAGGGCTCTGGGAAGAGAATAACTAGCAGCTAGGAAATATTTATTTATAAAACACATATAAATGAAAGTACCCTTCAAAGAAACTTACATACCTACTATATTTGTTCTGATAGAAACTTTTAATGTAGACAAAGATTCTTCAAACAATCTTAAAAAAAGCCAAAAATGTCGTTTTTTTCCAACTTGAAAAGCACGCCATTTAAGACTAAAACACATATTGAATTGACATTGTCTTTAGTTAATAGATAAAGTTGCAACAAATAATCAAATTTTTTTTAGAAAAATGAGTCTTGATTTGGCTTTGAAGATGGCAAAAAACCGTACCATATTATTGTAAAAATTTAAATTTTCAAATAAAAAAAAATTTCACGCTTTAAGAGAAACCCCACAGGCGTTTATTTTTGCTCCGAGTGTATGAAGTGTCATAGGAATCCAACCAGCCGTTAAGCTGAATTATATCCAAAATATTATGGTTCTACCCCAGGAGAGTTGGTCCAAAGGGCCTCATATTTTGTATTTTATAATTTTTTGTATATAAAATAGCCAATCGTTGAAATAATGTAACAGAAAATTTATAATTCTTTTTACGTACGTGCCGTTAGCATCGAATATTTAGCATCGAATTTTTGTTATTTTGGTTGGCAACGCGAAACTATTTTCTACTGCCGTATTCGCTCCCACAACTCTTCCAAATTACGCCGCAATGACATAGGAACATCTCTATTACACAAATTTATTTAATAAGTATGAATTCCAATGTAAATTAATTGAAAAATAAATAAATTAATAAAAAATATAAAGGTTTTAAGTCTTTTAATTATCAATAAATTTCAATGCAAGATTCCAATATCTTCTAATATGAAACCAGAAAGAGTTGCAGAACGAAATATGTCTCAAATAATAAGTACATCCCAGACGAACTAAAAGTCTGCCGTGCTAAGAAATTTATCGTCTAGTATAGGAGAAACGCTGGAAGATGAAATTTATGGTCCGAATGGAATAAAAGATGCAGTTTTGAGAGTTGCAAGACAAAATACACATCAAATCAAAGGTATGGACCAGTTCATCCATTAGAACTACCGTGCTAAGAAATCCATCGTCCAGTATAGGAGAAACGCTGGAAGATGAAATTTATGCTCCCAATGGAATAAAAGATGCAGTTTTGAGAGTTAGAAGACAAAATACACATCAAATCAAAGGTATGGACCAGTTCATCCATTAGAACTACCGTGCTAAGAAATACATCGTCTAGTATAGGAGAAACGCTGGAAGATGAAATTTATGCTCCCAATGGAATAAAAGATGCAGTTTTGAGAGTTGCAAGACAAAATACACATCAAATCAAAGATATGGACCAGTTCATCCATTAGAACTACCGTGCTAAGAAATCCATCGTCCAGTATAGGAGAAACGCTGGAAAATGAAATTTATGCTCCCAATGGAATAAAAGATGCAGTTTTGAGAGTTGCAAGACAAAATATACATCAAATCAAAGGTATGGACCAGTTCATCCATTAGAACTACCGTGCTAAGAAATCCATCGTCCAGTATAGGAGAAACGCTGGAAGATGAAATTTATGCTCCCAATGGAATAAAAGATGGAGTTTTGAGAGTTGCAAGACAAAATACACATCAAAGATATGGACCAGTTCATCCATTAGAATTATCGTGCTAAAAAATCTATCGTCCAGTATAGGAGAAACGCTGGAAGATGAAATTTATGGTCCGAATGGAATAAAAGATGCAGTTTTTAGAATTGCAAGACAAAATACACATCAAATCAAAGATATGGACCAGTTGATCTATTAAAACTACCGTGCTAAGAAATTCATCGTCTAGTATAGGAGAAACCCTGGAAGATGAAATTTATGGTCCCAATGGAATAAAAGATGCAGTTTTGAGAGTTGCAAGACAAAATACACATCAAATCAAAGGTATGGACCAGTTCATCCATTAGAACTACCGTGCTAAGAAATCTATCGTCTGGTATAGGAGAAACGCTGGAAGATGCAATTATGGTCCCAATGGAATAAAAGATGCAGTTTTGAGAGTTGCAAGACAAAATACACATCAAATCAAAGGTATGGACCAGTTCATCCATTAAAACTACCGTGCTAAGAAATCCATCGTCTAGTATAGGAGAAACCCTGGAAGATGAAATTTATGGTCCCAATGGAATAAAAGATGCAGTTTTGAGAGTTGCAAGACAAAATACACATCAAATCAAAGGTATGGACCAGTTCATCCATTAGAACTACCGTGCTAAGAAATCCATCGTCCACTATAGGAGAAACGCTGGAAGATGAAATTTATGCTCCCAATGGAATAAAAGATGCAGTTTTGAGAGTTGCAAGACAAAATACACATCAAATCAAAGGTATGGACGAGCTCATCCATTAGAACTACCGTGCTAAGAAATCCATCGTATAGTATAGGAGAAACCCTGGAAGATGAAATTTATGGTCCCAATGGAATAAAAGATGCAGTTTTGAGAGTTGCAAGACAAAATACACATCAAATCAAAGGTATGGACCAGTTCATCCATTAAAACTACCGTGCTAAGAAATCCATCGTCTAGTATAGGAGAAACCCTGGAAGATGAAATTTATGGTCCCAATGGAATAAAAGATGCAGTTTTGAGAGTTGCAAGACAAAATACACATCAAATCAAAGGTATGGACCAGTTCATCCATTAGAACTACCGTGCTAAGAAATCCATCGTCCAGTATAGGAGAAACGCTGGAAGATGAAATTTATGCTCCCAATGGAATAAAAGATGCAGTTTTGAGAGTTGCAAGACAAAATACACATCAAATCAAAGATATGGACCAGTTGATCTATTAAAACTACCGTGCTAAGAAATCTATCGTCTAGTATAGGAGAAACGCTGGAAGATGAAATTTATGCTCCCAATGGAATAAAAGATGCAGTTTTGAGAGTTGCAAGACAAAATACACATCAAATCAAAGGTATGGACCAGTTCATCCATTAGAACTACCGTGCTAAGAAATCCATCGTATAGTATAGGAGAAACCCTGGAAGATGAAATTTATGGTCCCAATGGAATAAAAGATGCAGTTTTGAGAGTTGCAAGACAAAACACACATCAAATCAAAGGTATGGACCAGTTCATCCATTAAAACTACCGTGCTAAGAAATCCATCGTCTAGTATAGGAGAAACCCTGGAAGATGAAATTTATGGTCCCAATGGAATAAAAGATGCAGTTTTGAGAGTTGCAAGACAAAATACACATCAAATCAAAGGTATGGACCAGTTCATCCATTAGAACTACCGTGCTAAGAAATCCATCGTCCAGTATAGGAGAAACGCTGGAAGATGAAATTTATGGTCCGAATGGAATAAAAGATGCAGTTTTTAGAATTGCAAGACAAAATACACATGAAATCAAAGATATGGACCAGTTGATCTATTAAAACTACCGTGCTAAGAAATCCATCGTCTAGTATAGGAGAAACGCTGGAAGATGAAATTTATGCTCCCAATGGAATAAAAGATGCAGTTTTGAGAGTTGCAAGACAAAATACACATCAAATCAAAGGTATGGACCAGTTCATCCATTAGAACTACCGTGCTAAGAAATCCATCGTATAGTATAGGAGAAACCCTGGAAGATGAAATTTATGGTCCCAATGGAATAAAAGATGCAGTTTTGAGAGTTGCAAGACAAAATACACATCAAATCAAAGGTATGGACCAGTTCATCCATTAGAACTACCGTGCTAAGAAATCTATCGTCTAGTATAGGAGAAACGCTGGAAGATGAAATTTATGGTCCCAATGGAATAAAAGATGCAGTTTTGAGAGTTGCAAGACAAAATACACATCAAATCAAAGGTATGGACCAGTTCATCCATTAGAACTACCGTGCTAAGAAATCTATCGTCTAGTATAGGAGAAACCCTGGAAGATGAAATTTATGGTCCCAATGGAATAAAAGATGTAGTTTTGAGAGTTGCAAGACAAAATACACATCAAATCAAAGGTATGGACCAGTTCATCCATTAAAACTACCGTGCTAAGAAATCCATCGTCTAGTATAGGAGAAACCCTGGAAGATGAAATTTATGGTCCCAATGGAATAAAATATGCAGTTTTGAGAGTTGCAAGACAAAATACACATCAAATCAAAGGTATGGACCAGTTCATCCATTAAAACTACCGTGCTAAGAAATCCATCGTCTAGTATAGGAGAAACCCTGGAAGATGAAATTTATGGTCCCAATGGAATAAAAGATGCAGTTTTGAGAGTTGCAAGACAAAATACACATCAAATCAAAGGTATGGACCAGTTCATCCATTAGAACTACCGTGCTAAGAAATCCATCGTCTAGTATAGGAGAAACGCTGGAAGATGAAATTTATGCTCCCAATGGAATAAAAGATGCAGTTTTAAGATATTATATTTATCTTACAAATTAAAAAAAATTTAACATTTTTCCAAATTTGTATTTTATATTTTTACTTTATTCTTAAATACAATTTTTTTTTTAAAATGTTGGGTAAACCAATTTTATAGTTTAAAAAACTTCGAAGTTCTTTAGATATTATATTTATCTTACAAATTAAAAAAATTTAACATTTTTCCAAATTTGTATTTTATATACTTTATTAATTCTTAAATAAAATTTTTCTTTTAAAATGGAAAAATCAAAGTTGTAATAAAATACCCAACTTTGGTAAACCGCCAGCAGCAGCAGCAATTATGGCATCAGTCTGTTGACTATCAGTGGCTACCAGCCACAAACATACAGCTTGTTCGGCTAAATTGATATTTTTCGGAGAGAAACAAAGTGGGGAACAGAATTATTTTCAATAACACAACTTGTTTGTTCAGAAGTTCCAGACAATATTAATTAAAGCCCAAACAGCTTCAAATTGGAGGAATTGTCTTTCAGTCATTTGTACCGGCGATTGGCCTTTGCATTCTTTAAGAAGCGAAGTAAAGTCATTGATGGTACGTCTTTTAAATATCTGATCTTCCTTTTTCGATTTCCGCGATTCCACGGTAACTTCATGGCGTCTTAAACGTGATTCATTTGTACCGATAGCGTTGCTTTTGTATGCACCCTGCCTTGTAGCATCCATTTTACTCATCTGATTGCAAATATAATATTAAATTATTTTGCAACTCTTAATTACTTCTGTTGATTTATTTTAAAATTGTGTGGTTTTTTCATCGATTATTTATATTTTTATTAAAATAAGTTTCTTTTTTGCTAAAATCTTTGTGCGTGTTGTCAGTGTTGCGCACATAGATTACTAGAGTTGTAAAAGTATTGAGTATTCCCGTACTGAGTACTCAATACTGTCTGTTTTTTTGAGTACTCAATACTAAAACGGTACTACTCAATACTTTTTAAGATGCAATTTTCCGTAAAAATTTGTATTTTTCGTATGAAAATACATCTCTAAAAATAGTACTTTAAAAATACAACTCTGAGAATACAACTCTATTTGTGAAGAAAAGAAATTGTAACGAATTTTTGGAAAAAATTATTTAATAAATTTATTTTTAAATTGTTTTAAATTAATTAAAATTTAAGTAACAATAGTTATAAAACACGTGTATGTAAATTGTTATTATTTTTTCTAATAAAAACGAATTCATAACATTTTTATTTTTAAATTCCAAAAACCCTTAAAAGTATTGAGTAGTATCGAGTACTCAATTGGAAAGTATTGAGTAGGATTGAGTACTCAAAAAGTATAGAAATTTCACAACTCTATAGATTACATAGAACTCTAAAGAGATTAAACAGAGCTGGTTCGACAACGACATGTGCTTTTTCATATATTTTGTATGGGAAGCAAAATGTCGCCATGTCGGCCGGCGATTTGTCGGCGGAATAGAATCTATTCTATTTTCGTTTTGACATAGTAACCTAGTGTCTTCAAATGCAATGAAATATGCAAAGAAATTTTAAAATAACACACAAAACAGCTACAATGAAAATAATTTTGTTGTTACTTTGTGTGTTATTTTCAAATTTCTTTGCACATTTCATTGCATTTGAAGACACTAGGTTAGGGACAATAATACCCATTTCATACAACAAAGTTTAGTGGCTAGTAGCAAAAAAAAAAAAAATCACAAAAAATATCGCGAAAAAAAAATTTACAAAAATAAATTTCTTACATCAATATATTTGTTTGCAGAATGTTAATCGCTGATTAGGTTTTTAATTCAGTTTTGTACCAGTCTTTTTTCGCGTTCCGTCATTTTTTTGCAATTTTTTAAATGCGGTTTTTTCAAATTTATAATCTAGAGACAATAATGCCCATTTAATATAACAAAGTTTGGTCGTTAGCTGCAAATAAAATCGCGAAAAAAAATTTGCCAAAAGGAAACTTTTTGCATCAGTGTATTTGTTTGCAGAATGTTAAGTTTTTTAATTGAATTTTTCTACCATAAAGTCTTTTTTAGCGTTCCGCCATAATTTTCCAATTTTTTAAGTGCGATTTTTTTAAATTTATAATTTAGGGACAATTAAATCTATATATAATCTAGGGACATTTAAAGTGCGTAAAAACGCGTTTAAGACGAAAACTAACATATGAATTTTCGTATGCACGTTAACTTTCAACACGGATAATTATCAACGTCGAAAACTCAACGTTTATACTTTTTCACATGTAAATCTGCCTACACACTAGGAAACATTCTTAAAAAAAGAGAGCATTTTTTGTGAATGTGTGAGTGCGTTTGTGTGTGCGTGTTGAGAGCGTGCATTTCGTGTTTACAAAATTTTTTGATATTTTTTGTTCCCTCAACCATGTTCCCTAGTGTGTAGGCAGCTTTACTTAACTTATTCGCGTTACATCCTAAAAACTTTTGCTGACGTACGTTTGATTATAACGGAAAATTATAAAAATAACGTTTTTAAAATTTGTTTGTACCACAATCGGTTTAAAGTATATTTGCTTTAAATACTTAACGTTGATAGGCATGTAATAAAATACAGCTATTGCCAGAATAAATATGTACACGCAAAAAATAAAAAGTGGATAATTGCCGAAGTACTTCTGTAAAATACAACTTCAAAAGTTTTCTGCTAAGTTACACAATTCTTTAATTAAAATATAATATTTTCTGAGACAATTTATAAAAGAAAAAACTTAGGTAACTTAACATATTTTGAAATGCGTGAAAATGGAATAGGTCAAAAACTAATGCAAAATGACAAAAACCAAAAATTTATAATTCTACATATATTTTTTTACTAACTAACAAAATATATTTTTGAAGTTGTATTTTACCTAAGTACTTCGATAATTATACACTTTTTATTTTTTCCGTGTACACAATTTGAGGGTCTACACTGAAGATAACATAATTTTGACATTTGCTGCAATAGATGTGTTTGTGCGGCAAGCTATCAGCGTTCGCTTATGTCATTCCTATACAAATTTGACATTAGTAACTTTGAGAGTTAACACTAAACGTTGGCTAATGTCAAATTTATATGGGAATGACATAAGCCAACATTGATATCTTGTCGCAAAAACACAGCTATTATATGTCAACATATTTATTGCTAGTCTAGACTGGGGGTTGGCCATAAAATGGTCGATTGTTCTCTACCACAGTGCAACTCATATCATTTTGACGTTTCTCTGCAATCGTTTTGTCATATCATATACTTTATTGCATTTGAAGACAGCTTGCAAGTAAATTTCGGATGAACTATAGAAAAAGTATATTTAAAAACAAAATAAAGAAAACATCGTTGAGCAGAGTAAGAAATCACAAACCGCTACAAGTCACCGGTATCAGTTTAAAATTTCTCTGCCGAATTTAGTGACGATACATGTCGAGTAATTTAAATTCATCGCGACGACTTTTGTTGTCGTTAGTCGACCTAGATGCGTTAAGCTCTAAATGGAGAATGATGGCCTTGCCATATTGTCAATTTCTTTGTCAACCAGTATTCAGTGAGAGTGAAACAGCTGATTACATAGTTGGCAACGAAAACAATAGGGTGACATAAGCAAAGCTACAAATCAAAAACTCGTAATTTTCAATCTGCAAACAATAGGTCTGTTCGTAAACAATGGCACATAAACCTTTATTCGGGTCAACACAGGAATCGGGAAAGCATGTTATAGTTAGTGGAAATAAGAGAATGTTCTCGGAAGTTGCTCCGAATGATCAAGAAGCGAGTTCCTCAAATATGAAAGTTGGCGACTTGAGTGTAGATGCCCTTAAATCAATAATAAGGCAGGGAAACGAGGAGATATTGCACAGATTAGATTACCTCACAGTAGATGTTTCAGAATTGAAAAAACAAAATGATATGCTAAAGACGGAAATGGAAAACTTAAAAGCTGAAAGGGATGCTGATAGAAAAAGACTCACACAGTTAGAAGATAAATTTAAGAATAAAAATCTCATATTTAAAGGTGTGTCAGCAAGCAATTCAGCAAATAATGAAGTAAAAATAATTTGCAATAAAATCTTAGAAAATCCCGATCCAATGATGCTAAAATCAACTAAAACTCTATACGAACGTGAAGGCAAAGTTGCTGTATTGGCTGAACTGGATTCGGAACAAAGTGCTTTCAACATATTAAGAAATACAAAAAAGTTATTGGGAACTAAAATCTTCATCGAAAGAGATCTAAATGAAGACCGACAGAAAGATAAGAGGGTTTTATTGCGTTTAAAAAAGGAAATTTTAAACATCAGCAAATTTCATCGTATCGTTGTTAGAGATGATAGAATGCGTATTGCAGAAAAATGGTTTAAGTGGAACTCAAATAAAAAGTTAGTATGTGATCAGATGGAAGCCGAGCCGATTATGAAGCAGATATATGGTGAACAATTTTCAAGTATTAATTTAGATTATGAATATTTGTTAAATATATCTTATCCAAAAAACTGAACTATAATAATAATAATGTCAAATTTAATAATAATAATAATAATGTAAAATTTAATAATAGCAATTCAAATTCAGTAAATAATGTTAAATGTAGTCAAATTGTTAGTATTTCTAAATCCTTAGATATTGTTAATGTCGAATCTGTAAGCAAAAATCAAACCCATATTATCAATATAGTATCTTTTAATATAAATGGTTTAGAAAATAAAAAAATATTCCCTGGATTCTTTGACTATCTCGGAAATAGTGATGTATTTATATTAATAGAAACCCATATAACTGCTGAAAATACCACGAAAATGAACAAATACTTCAGCAAGCATGAACTTTATTGGAAGCCTGCAATAAGATGTAGTATGTATGGAAGAGCGAGTGGAGGCTGTGCGTATGGCGTGAAGAAGGATTTAAAAACTAAAGGTTTCAAACATTTATTTATATGTGAAAATGGTATTGACAAGATAAAGATACATTCGGGCCATATAGCATGTACTCTTATACCCCTGTATATTCGAGGTGTAAACTGGCACAATGAGTTCACTATAGTTAAAAATTATTTTAAAAATAATAATGATAAAATGCCTATTATTTTAGGAGATATGAATGTAAGAATTGGATGTTTACAACAAGATATAGACGTAATGTATGAAGATATTTTTGAAATGGGGAAACATAAAAGGCATTCTAAAGACAAAATATCAAACAGCACTGGTAAAGAGTTTATTGAATTTTGTAATGACTATGGTCTAGTAATACTCAATGGAAGAACAGTTGGAGACGAGGATGGAAATTATACTTGTATAAAAACGAAAGGAAGCTCTGTAAATGACATCTGTGCTGTTTATCAGGAGGGGTTAGAGCTGGTTCAGAGTTTTAAAGTTGAAAATCAAATTTGGTCTGATCATATGCCAATTAAGCTATGTCTAAAGATTACTTCTACTAAAAATGCTAAAAAATTAGATCTGCTCCCGAAATTTATTTGGAAAGAATCATATAAATCAACTTATCAACAGAATTTAAACGATAATATAAAACCAATTGTAGATGAAGGAAAACATTTGAGTTTACAAGAGTTAGTAGCGTCAATTAAAATGTCAGTTGAAACCCAACAAAATACATGTAATAAATTCAAACAAATCTGGTTTAATTACAAATGTTTAAACGCTAGAGAAAAGGTTTTTAGACTACTGAACATATACAGAAACTCAAATGAGATGAATGATAAACAAAAGTATTTAAAAGCTCAACAAAATTATAAAACTATATGTGTAAATAGAAAACTGGAGTATCTTCAAGAACTTGAGAATAAGATAAATGGAGTTCGTAACTCAAAAAATTGGTGGAAAGTAGCACATGAGATTAGAGGAAATACCTTGAAAGTAGGAGCAGAAATTGCTGCAGAAGATTTTAAAAATTATTTTGATCAACTTTTAAACCCCCAAGGTATAATAAATAATATACAATATGCACCAATGTGGTATGAGGATAATGAATTGGACAGAAGTATTTCTACTGCTGAAGTTATCTTGCTTATGAAAAAAATGAAAAAGAACAAAGCACCTGGTGAGGATAGAATCACATACGAATTCCTCCAAAATGCGTCAAACAAATTTTTAGCACAATTGGCCAAAACGTATAACATGATGTTCGAAACTGGAAAAGTAGATGAAACTTTTGTTAAGTCCATTATATTTCCAATATTTAAAAAGGGTGATCCTAACGTACCTGGTAACTATAGAGGCATTTCATGTATGAACTGTATAGCAAAAATTTTTATGGGAATCCTAAATGAAAGAATAACTTCATGGGTAGAGAAAAACAAGATATTAAATGAGTTTCAGGCCGGATTTAGAAGACAATACTCTACAGCTGATAATATATACAATTTAGCCTCAATAGTCCATCTAAAATTTGAAGAAAATAAAAAAGTCTACGCCTTTTTCATAGATTTTAGAGCAGCTTTCGACAAAGTACCAAGGCAGAAATTAATATATAAATTACATTCGATTGGCTTGTCATCTAAAATTGTTAGATTACTGGAAGATATATACAGAAACACTTGGTCTGCAGTTTGGAATGGGAGTGAATTATCGGAATATTTCGAAACATATTCGGGTGTCAAACAGGGTTGTCTTTTATCACCATTATTGTTCACTTTATACTTAAATGATCTACACGATTATTTGGGAGGAGGTTTGATGATAGAAGATCTAAATATAAGAATACTTTTATACGCAGACATAGTCATAATTACTGATGATAAAAAGGTTATGCAATCAATGATTAACAAGCTCGAAATGTACTGCATGCAATGGAATATGGAGGTGAATTTAGAAAAATCCGAGATGATGGTTTTCAGAAAAGGAGGCAGATTGGCTAGAGATGAAAAATGGTTTTATAATCAAAAAGAAGTTAAGATAACAACACAATTTTGCTATCTAGGTGTAATTTTTACCCCAAAAATGTCCTTTCAAAAACACGTAGAATGTAGAAACAATTCTGCCAAAAACAGTATAAATGCAACATGGCAAAGCTATTTAAATAAACCGAATATTTCGCTACAATCAAAATGGAAAATATTTCAAGCTGTGTGCAGGGCAATACAATCTTATGGTGCGCAAGTTTGGGGATTTACATCGTTTGAAACTGTCGATAAACTACAAAGATATTTTCTTAAAAGAATTTTAAAAATACCAGACTGTACTCCCAATTATGCATTGGCTTTAGAAACAGGAGCGGAAGATAGTCACTTTTATACCCTATGTCTACATCTAAATTACATCAACGCAGCTATATATAACTACAACACTGAAAGACTTCCACATAAATTATCGAAACTTATACTACAGAAAAATATATTTTGGGCAAAAGAAATTAATAGAATCGGCGAGGAATTCAGTATATGCTTCAGTTTAATGAGTGGTATTGAGTGGCGTTCTAGATGTTTAGATTTTGTATCTCAACTTAAAATTAAAAACTACAATAAAATGTTACAAGCAGCTTCTGCAAGTGAAACTCGTATTTTTAAAAATTTAATACCAGCTATGGGTTCAACTTATATATGCGACCAGAATTTGTGTATAAATGAAATTTCAGCTATATTTAGAGCACGTTGCGATACTCTCCCATTGAAAAATGTTCATAGAAATAGTAGAACTAATACTACCACTATATGTTGCTTGTGTAATTTGGGTGAAACTGAGAACCTAATACACTTTATGGGAAGATGTCCGATACTCAGGGAATTCCGGGTTAGATATATCGGGAAAAACTACATTAATGAATATGAGCTAATAAATCTATTGAACGGTATGAATGAGCAATGTAATTGGAGAAATTTAGCAGCTTTTATAATAAATGCTTTAAGATATAGGCAAATTTTGCTTACAGAATACGATACTTAGTACTTAAAATTTTAATTATTGTAAATGAAATGTAATTATAATGGCTGACGACATAATGTCAATGCCTTTAATGACTTTATTATTTTATAAATAAAAGTCAACTAACTAACTAACTAACTAACTAACTAACTATTGTCAATTTGAGTCAATCAGACGATAGTTAACTTTTTTGTAATTGTACACCCAAAAAAGTTTGTCGGTACAATCTACTGAAAATGACAATAAAACATATATGTAGTTAAAAAGACCTTTAAAACAACAAACAAAATTAGCTATTTTTAACTATTTAAAAATAACTAACAAATGCATTAAATAACTAACAATGTCGTAAATTTAACTGACAAATTTTTACCACAAAAATTTTTAAACAACTGACAAAGTGGGTAAAATGTACTATTTTTTTACAGTTAATTCTTTCGATATTATAAAAAATATATTTAAAAAAAAAATTTCCTTTCTTTCGATTACAAAAGTATGTGTTATTACTTCAGTCTATTTAAAATTTGAAGTAAAAACTCCAAACCCTTCTCCAGTTATTATGCTTTTATGCATTGGAGATACAACACAAATTTCTGATTTGATGCATCAAATGTTTTTTATATAGAAACATTAATTAATTTATTTTTAGTTAGCTATTTTAATCTAATTTATAGTATTATTTAATGTAGTATTTTTTAACCATATATGGCCCACTGGGCTCGGTTATATCAATAAAGAATTGAAATTAAATAACTAACAAAACCAACTGTTTACTGTAAAAATACTGTTTTGGTAGTTGTTTATTGTTATATTAAAAATAACTGATTTAAACAACTATTACGAAATTACAGTAATTTTCGTTAGTTGTTTTTTTAATAACTGTCCATAGAAAACCAATTGTAAAATCTGTTAACAACAGCAGCTACTGATTACCAAACACTGTCATGTAGTAACTGTCAAACTTTTTTGAGTGAAAAAATGGTTGCAAATTTTAACCATTCAAAATTTTTCTTCAGAAAGTGAACAACGTGTAGTTATTGAAAAATGTAAGTTTAAACTATGTATTTACTAATTTGGGAACAAGTCTATTTTAGGGGCACCTCCGAGATTTTTTTTGTCCAAATAGTGCTTTTTGAGGCGGTTAAGAAAAAAAAATTCGCGGAAACGCCTATTAGTTATTTCTGTGCAAAGTTTGAAAATGTACTTGTTTATAGTCCGATTGGGACAATATATACCTCATTGGAAAGATGATTAAAATATCTTAGATGACATCTCTTTTTTTATTACTAACCCATTACGGTCCAGAGAAGAAATTTTATTTTTTTTTACTTTTTTTAAGAAAAGCTGTTTTTATAAAGAAAAACCCATATGTAACCAGAGATGGGAGTAATTAATTACTTTGTAATGAGCATTGCTCGTTTTCATTACCATTGAATCTATAAAATGAAAATTTAAAAAAAAAATCATTACCATTACAAAATGTAATTACAATGAAGAAAATGTTCATTTCATTTGTTTTCTCTACATGTAATGAAACGTTTTTATAATTTTCATTACATTTACGCAATGGTTTTAAAAACAATTTTTTTCCGTTTTTTCTACACTAGGTAGACAAATGAATTTTCATTACCATTACTTATCATAATGATGTAAAGAACGTTTTATTCTTTGTTCTACACTAAACAATTTTCCTTTATGGAAATTTTTTCGTGATTTTTTTTTGCAATTATCCACTAAACTTTTATGTATGTCCCTAGATTATAAATTTAAAAAAATCGCACTTAAAGAATTGGAAAATTATGGCGGAACGCTAAAAAAGACTTTATGGTAGAAAAATTCAATTAAAAAACTTAACATTCTGCAAACAAATATACTGATGCAAAAAGTTTCCTTTTGGCAAATTTTTTTTCGCGATTTTTTTTGCAACTAACGACCAAACTTTGTTATATTAAATGGGCATTATAGTCTCTAGATTATAAATTTGAAAAAACCGCATTTAAAAAATTGCAAAATAATGACATAACGCGAAAAAAGACTGGTAAAAAACTGAATTAAAAACCTAATCAGCGATTAACATTCTGCAAACAAATATATTGATGTAAGAAATTTCCTTTTTGTAAATTTTTTTTTTCGCGATATTTTTTGTGATTTTTTTTTTGCTACTAGCCCCTAAACTTTGTTGTATGAAATGGGTATTATAGTCTTTTTAGCGTTCCGCCATAAATTTCCAATTTTTTAAGTGCGATTTTTTTAAATTTATAATCTAGGGACATACATAAAAGTTTAGTGGATAATTGCAAAAAAAAATCACGAAAAAATTTCCATAAAGGAAAATTGTTTAGTGTAGAACAAAGAATAAAACGTTCTTTACATCATTATTATTATAGTAGATGTGCCTTACCTAATGTCTTCAAATGCAATGAAATGTGCAAATAAATTTGAAAATAACACAAAGCAACAACAAAATTATTTTCGTTGTTGTTGTTTTGTGTTATTTCAAATTTCTTTGCACATTTCATTGCATTTGACCTAGTGTCTTCAAATGCAATGAAATGTGCAAAGAAATTTGAAAATAACACACAAAGCAACAACAAAATTATTTTCGTTGTTGTTGTTTTGTGTGTTATTTTAAAATTTCTTTGCATATTTCATTGCATTTGAAGACACTAGGTTACTATGTCAAAACGAAAATAGAATAGATTCTATTCCGCCGACAAATCGCCGGCCGACATGGCGACATTTTGCTTCCCATACAAAATATATGAAAAAGCACATGTCGTTGTCGAACCAGCTCTGTTTAATCTCTTTAAGCTGCCTACACACTAGGGAACATGGTTGAGGGAACAAAAAATATCAAAAAATTTTGTAAACACGAAATGCACGCTCTCAACACGCACACACACACAAACGCACTCACACATTCACAAAAAATGCTCTCTTTTTTCAAGTATGTTCCCTAGTGTGTAGGCAGCTTTAGAGTTCTATGTAATCTATAGAGTTGTGAAATTTCTATACTTTTTGAGTACTCAATCCTACTCAATACTTTCCAATTGAGTACTCGATACTACTCAATACTTTTAAGGGTTTTTGGAATTTAAAAATAAAAATGTTATGAATTCGTTTTTATTAGAAAAAATAATAACAATTTACATACACGTGTTTTATAACTATTGTTACTTAAATTTTAATTAATTTAAAACAATTTAAAAATAAATTTATTAAATAATTTTTTCCAAAAATTCGTTACAATTTCTTTTCTTCACAAATAGAGTTGTATTCTCAGAGTTGTATTTTTAAAGTACTATTTTTAGAAATGTATTTTCATACGAAAAATACAAATTTTTACGGAAAATTGCATCTTAAAAAGTATTGAGTAGTACCGTTTTAGTATTGAGTACTCAAAAAAACAGTCAGTATTGAGTACTCAGTACGGGAATACTCAATACTTTTACAACTCTAGTAATCTATGTGCGCAACACTGACAACACGCACAAAGATTTTAGCAAAAAAGAAACTTATTTTAATAAAAATATAAATAATCGGTGAAAAAACCACACAATTTTAAAATAAATCAACAGAAGTAATTAAGAGTTGCAAAATAATTTAATATTATATTTGCAATCAGATGAGTAAAATGGATGCTACAAGGCAGGGTGCATACAAAAGCAACGCTATCGGTACAAATGAATCACGTTTAAGACGCCATGAAGTTACCGTGGAATCGCGGAAATCGAAAAAGGAAGATCAGATATTTAAAAGACGTACCATCAATGACTTTACTTCGCTTCTTAAAGAATGCAAAGGCCAATCGCCGGTACAAATGACTGCTGATGAAATTGTAGCTGACGTGCATAGTACGAAACCAGAAAGACAATTCCAAGGAATGCAGGCTACACGTAAAATGTTATCTGGAGCATTTGTATACGTTTCATACAGAATTTCGAAAGTGCTTTCCTCCAATTTGAAGCTGTTTGGGCTTTAATTAATATTGTCTGGAACTTCTGAACAAACAAGTTGTGTTATTGAAAATAATTCTGTTCCCCACTTTGTTTCTCTCCGAAAAATATCAGTTTAGCCGAACAAGCTGTATGTTTGTGGCTGGTAGCCACTGATAGTCAACAGACTGATGCCATAATTGCTGCTGCTGCTGGCGGTTTACCAAAGTTGGGTATTTTATTACAACTTTGATTTTTCCATTTTAAAAGAAAAATTTTATTTAAGAATTAATAAAGTATATAAAATACAAATTTGGAAAAATGTTAAATTTTTTTAATTTGTAAGATAAATATAATATCTAAAGAACTTCGAAGTTTTTTAAACTATAAAATTGGTTTACCCAACATTTAAAAAAAAAAATTGTATTTAAGAATAAAGTAAAAATATAAAATACAAATTTGGAAAAATGTTAAATTTTTTTTTAATTTGTAAGATAAATATAATATCTCAAAACTGCATCTTTTATTCCATTGGGAGCATAAATTTCATCTTCCAGCGTTTCTCCTATACTAGACGATGGATTTCTTAGCACGGTAGTTCTAATGGATGAACTAGTCCATATTTGATTTGATGTGTATTTTGTCTTGCAACTCTCAAAACTGCATCTTTTATTCCATTGGGACCATAAATTTCATCTTCCAGGGTTTCTCCTATACTAGACGATGGATTTCTTAGCACGGTAGTTTTAATAGATCAACTGGTCCATATCTATGATTTGATGTGTATTTTGTCTTGCAACTCTCAAAACTGCATCTTTTATTCCATTGGGAGCATAAATTTCATCTTCCAGCGTTTCTCCTATACTGGACGATAGATTTTTTAGCACGTTAGTTCTAATGGATGAACTGGTCCATACCTTTGTTTTGATGTGTATTTTGTCTTGCAACTCTCAAAACTGCATCTTTTATTCCATTGGGACCATAAATTTCATCTTCCAGGGTTTCTCCTATACTAGACGATGGATTTCTTAGCACGGTAGTTCTAATGGATGAACTGGTCCATACCTTTGATTTGATGTGTATTTTGTCTTGCAACTCTCAAAACTGCATCTTTTATTCCATTGGGACCATAAATTTCATCTTCCAGGGTTTCTCCTATACTAGACGATGGATTTCTTAGCACGGTAGTTCTAATGGATGAACTGGTCCATACCTTTGATTTGATGTGTATTTTGTCTTGCAACTCTCAAAACTGCATCTTTTATTCCATTGGGACCATAAATTTCATCTTCCAGGGTTTCTCCTATACTAGACGATGGATTTCTTAGCACGGTAGTTCTAATGGATGAACTGGTCCATACCTTTGATTTGATGTGTATTTTGTCTTGCAACTCTCAAAACTGCATCTTTTATTCCATTGGGAGCATAAATTTCATCTTCCAGCGTTTCTCCTATACTGGACGATGGATTTCTTAGCACGGTAGTTCTAATGGATGAACTGGTCCATACCTTTGATTTGATGTGTATTTTGTCTTGCAACTCTCAAAACTGCATCTTTTATTCCATTGGAAGCATAAATTTCATCTTCCAGCGTTTCTCCTATACTGGACGATGGATTTCTTAGCACGGTAGTTCTAATGGATGAACTGGTCCATACCTTTGATTTGATGTGTATTTTGTCTTGCAACTCTCAAAACTGCATCTTTTATTCCATTGGGAGCATAAATTTCATCTTCCAGCGTTTCTCCTATACTGGACGATGGATTTCTTAGCACGGTAGTTCTAATGGATGAACTGGTCCATACCTTTGATTTGATGTGTATTTTGTCTTGCAACTCTCAAAACTGCATCTTTTATTCCATTGGGACCATAAATTTCATCTTCCAGGGTTTCTCCTATACTAGACGATGGATTTCTTAGCACGGTAGTTTTAATAGATGAACTGGTCCATACCTTTGATTTGATGTGTATTTTGTCTTGCAACTCTCAAAACTGCATCTTTTATTCCATTGGGAGCATAAATTTCATCTTCCAGCGTTTCTCCTATACTGGACGATGGATTTCTTAGCACGGTAGTTCTAATGGATGAACTGGTCCATACCTTTGATTTGATGTGTATTTTGTCTTGCAACTCTCAAAACTGCATCTTTTATTCCATTGGAAGCATAAATTTCATCTTCCAGCGTTTCTCCTATACTGGACGATGGATTTCTTAGCACGGTAGTTCTAATGGATGAACTGGTCCATACCTTTGATTTGATGTGTATTTTCTCTTGCAACTCTCAAAACTGCATCTTTTATTCCTTTGGGAGCATAAATTTCATCTTCCAGCGTTTCTCCTATACTGGACGATGGATTTCTTAGCACGGTAGTTCTAATGGATGAACTGGTCCATACCTTTGATTTGATGTGTATTTTGTCTTGCAACTCTCAAAACTGCATCTTTTATTCCATTGGGACCATAAATTTCATCTTCCAGGGTTTCTCCTATACTAGACGATGGATTTCTTAGCACGGTAGTTTTAATGGATGAACTGGTCCATACCTTTGATTTGATGTGTATTTTGTCTTGCAACTCTCAAAACTACATCTTTTATTCCATTGGGACCATAAATTTCATCTTCCAGGGTTTCTCCTATACTAGACGATGGATTTCTTAGCACGGTAGTTCTAATGGATGAACTGGTCCATACCTTTGATTTGATGTGTATTTTGTCTTGCAACTCTCAAAACTGCATCTTTTATTCCATTGGGACCATAAATTTCATCTTCCAGGGTTTCTCCTATACTAGACGATGGATTTCTTAGCACGGTAGTTTTAATAGATCAACTGGTCCATATCTTTGATTTGATGTGTATTTTGTCTTGCAACTCTCAAAACTGCATCTTTTATTCCATTGGGAGCATAAATTTCATCTTCCAGCGTTTCTCCTATACTAGACGATAGATTTTTTAGCACGGTAGTTCTAATGGATGAACTGGTCCATACCTTTGATTTGATGTGTATTTTGTCTTGCAACTCTCAAAACTGCATCTTTTATTCCATTGGGACCATAAATTTCATCTTCCAGGGTTTCTCCTATACTAGCCGATGGATTTCTTAGCACGGTAGTTTTAATGGATGAACTGGTCCATACCTTTGATTTGATGTGTATTTTGTCTTGCAAATCTCAAAACTGCATCTTTTATTCCATTGGTACCATAAATTTCATCTTCCAGGGTTTCTCCTATACTAGACGATGGATTTCTTAGCACGGTAGTTTTAATGGATGAACTGGTCCATACCTTTGATTTGATGTGTATTTTGTCTTGCAACTCTCGAAACTGCATCTTTTATTCCATTGG
The DNA here is from genome assembly GCA_949987735.1 of Leucophora obtusa. Classification (NCBI taxonomy): domain Eukaryota; kingdom Metazoa; phylum Arthropoda; class Insecta; order Diptera; family Anthomyiidae; genus Leucophora; species Leucophora obtusa. Next base: position 92,164,510 of record OX465298.1, read on the forward strand.
GACCATAAATTTCATCTTCCAGTGTTTCTCCTATACTATACGATGGATTTCTTAGCACGGTAGTTCTAATGGATGAACTGGTCCATACCTTTGATTTGATGTGTATTTTGTCTTGCAACTCTCAAAACTGCATCTTTTATTCCATTGGGAGCATAAATTTCATCTTCCAGCGTTTCTCCTATACTGGACGATGGATTTCTTAGCACGGTAGTTCTAATGGATGAACTGGTCCATACCTTTGATTTGATGTATATTTTGTCTTGCAACTCTCAAAACTGCATCTTTTATTCCATTGGGAGCATAAATTTCATCTTCCAGCGTTTCTCCTATACTGGACGATGGATTTCTTAGCACGGTAGTTCTAATGGATGAACTGGTCCATACCTTTGATTTGATGTGTATTTTGTCTTGCAACTCTCAAAACTGCATCTTTTATTCCATTCGGACCATAAATTTCATCTTCCAGCGTTTCTCCTATACTGGACGATGGATTTCTTAGCACGGTAGTTCTAATGGATGAACTGGTCCATACCTTTGATTTGATGTGTATTTTGTCTTACAACTCTCAAAACTGCATCTTTTATTCCATTGGGAGCATAAATTTCATCTTCCAGCGTTTCTCCTATACTGGACGATGGATTTCTTAGCACGGTAGTTCTAATGGATGAACTGGTCCATACCTTTTATTTGATGTGTATTTTGTCTTGCAACTCTCAAAACTGCATCTTTTATTCCATTGGGACCATAAATTTCATCCTCCAGGGTTTCTCCTATACTAGACGATGGATTTCTTAGCACGGTAGTTTTAATAGATCAACTGGTTCCTGTCTTTCATTTGATATGTAGTTTGCCTTGCAACTCTGAAAACTGCATCTTTTATTCCATTGGGAGCATAAATTTCATCTTCCAGCGTTTCTCCTATACTGGACGATGGATTTCTTAGCACGGTAGTTCTAATGGATGAACTGGTCCATACCTTTGATTTGATGTGTATTTTGTCTTGCAACTCTCAAAACTGCATCTTTTATTCCATTGGGACCATAAATTTCATCTTCCAGGGTTTCTCCTATACTAGACGATGGATTTCTTAGCACGGTAGTTTTAATAGATCAACTGGTCCATACCTTTGATTTGATGTGTATTTTGGCTTGCAACTCTCAAAACTGCATCTTTTATTCCATTGGGAGCATAAATTTCATCTTCCAGCGTTTCTCCTATACTGGACGATGGATTTCTTAGCACGGTAGTTTTAATAGATCAACTGGTCCATATCTTTGATTTGATGTGTATTTTGTCTTGCAACTCTCAAAACTTCATCTTTTATTCCATTGGGAGCATAAATTTCATCTTCCAGCGTTTCTCCTATACTGGACGATGGATTTCTTAGCACGGTAGTTCTAATGGATAAACTGGTCCATATCTTTGATTTGATATGTATTTTGTCTTGCAACTCTCAAAACTGCATCTTTTATTCCATTGGGACCATAAATTTCATCTTCCAAGGTTTCTCCTATACTAGACGATGGATTTCTTAGCACGGTAGTTTTAATAGATCAACTGGTTCCTGTCTTTCATTTGATATGTAGTTTGCCTTGCAACTCTCAAAACTGCATCTTTTATTCCATTGGGAGCATAAATTTCATCTTCCAGCGTTTCTCCTATACTGGACGATGGATTTCTTAGCACGGTAGTTCTAATGGATGAACTGGTCCATACCTTTGATTTGATGTGTATTTTGTCTTGCAACTCTCAAAACTGCATCTTTTATTCCATTGGGAGCATAAATTTCATCTTCCAGCGTTTCTCCTATACTGGACGATGGATTTCTTAGCACGGTAGTTCTAATGGATGAACTGGTCCATACCTTTGATTTGATGTGTATTTTGTCTTGCAACTCTCAAAACTGCATCTTTTATTCCATTGGGACCATAATTGCATCTTCCAGCGTTTCTCCTATACTAGACGATAGATTTCTTAGCACGGTAGTTCTAATGGATGAACTGATCAATATCTTTGATTTGATATGCAGTTCGCCTTGCAACTCTCAAAACTGCATATTTTATTCCATTCGGACCATAAATTTCATCTTCCGACGTTTCTCCTATACTAGACGATAAATTTCTTAGCACGGCAGACTTTTGGCTCGTCTTGGATGTACTTATTATTTGAGACTTATTTCGTTCTGCAACTCTTTCTGGTTTCATATTAGAAGATACTGGAATCTTTCATTGAAATTTATTGATAATTAAAAGACTTAAAAACCTTATATTTTTTCTTTATTTATTTATTTTTTAATTCATTTACATTGTAATTCATACTTATTAAATAAATGTGTGCAATAGAAATGTTCCAACAATATTGCGCCGTAATTTGTAATAGTTGTGGGAGGGAATACGGCACTAAAATTTGTTTCGCGTTGCCAACTTAAAAAAAATTCGATGCTAAATATTCGATGCTAACGGCACGTACGTATTCTTTTTTGTGTAATTTCCTATGGTTTTGGATAATTTTTGACCTACAGCTGTGTAATTTTTGGATCTAGTGGTGGCAACACTGGTATGTATGCATTACAACTAGGGTTTATGTTCCGGCCTTTTTCGGATCCCGCAATCCCGGGAATTTTGTGCGGGATTTCTCGGGATTTTTTTAATTCTTTACAGAAGTTTTATCTAGTTTAATGCAATGTTGGAAACTTTATTTAAATTTAAAGCATTGATATTTTTAACTAATTTAAACAAAAAATATTTAAAATTAAAAAAATAAGATTTAAAATTTAATAAACTGAATTAGGCCAAACTGTTTTCGGATGTCAGTTGAATTGGGTTTAGTTAAACAAAAAAAAATTTTATCAGACATCACCAAGTTTACCAACAAAAATACTTTTACATATTTCGGAAAAAACTTTTTTCTTTAAAATGATGATCTTTGTTCAAATAAAGCAATATTTGTAAAGGCTGATTTACACTTTAAGATTTTCGGAATGATTCTGCAACCTTGCCTATAAGTTTTGCATGTATACTGAAGTAAAATCGTACCGAAAATCTTATAGTGTAAACCAGCCTAATACAACATTCCAACATTATTATTTCAGTTCCAAATTGGAGGCATTAAAATTAAAAAAATTGGTAATATTTTCGTATTTTCAATTGACATAAGTATTTTGAGTTTCCTTAACTTAAAATAATTTCATTTAAAGTTCAATTGCTATTCCATTATCTCAATTGTATTTTTTAAATATTATTTGTTTTCAAAATAATCCATCAGATGCTTTTTCAAATTATTTTGGATTTTTTTATATGTTAATTTAAAATGCCCCTAAATACGAAAATTCTATAATTTCTTTTTCAGTAGCTGTGGCATAAAAAATGTCTATTCAAGAAAACCAATTAAAGTTAAGAAACTATTTAATAATGTTTTAGTGTCTATTTTTATAAAACGATTTAGGCGAATTTGCCTACAAATTTGTGTGGAAAATACTCACTTTCAAACTATTTTATAAAAATAATTCTAGACGGATACTTTTGAAAATCTGCGTAGAAAGAAACAAAATATCTAGAAATAGAAATTTTTGGATTTCATATTTGAGAAATATTTAAGCAACAAATCGATCTGAATTCTGACTATAAAACTGGTCCGACACAAGTTTGCACCAATTAACCATTCCAATATATCCTGAAAAAAGTGATGAAAATAAAATACCCGTGGGTTTCACTTTTTCTATATCAATTCGTTTAACCGTTTAAACCGCCAATTAATATTTAGTTAATATATTTCTAAGAGTTTTTTAAAATTAAGACGGCCTTCCAATAAATATAATATTAATTAACGATTTAAATTGTTAAACGAATTTATCTAGAAAAAGTGTAAGACATGGATACTTTATATTTAGGCATCCTTTTAGAATATATTAAATAAGTACATTTTCTCATGGGTACAACCAAAATATTAACTTTTTCGGACGGAAATTTTAACAAAAATCGAGTTTTTAAAGTACATCATATGTCGAATTTATATATTTTCTACCGAGCGGGATCCCGGGAAATTCGGAAAAAAATCCCGCTGTCCCGGGAAATGAAAAAGTCCGGGAAAAGAAAAACCCTAATTACAACGAATTATAAAACTTACCAATGCAATTATCCGGTCCTTTTTATATTGGCCAAACTGAGGAAAAACGATATTTAAAACACTTAAATTGTTTTATAAAATTTGTGTTGTGAATTTTCCAAATTTTGTTTTTTCCATTCTTGACATTTTCAAACTATTACAAAATTTCATATTAAAGGCTGGTTTACACTATAAGATTTTCGGTAGGATTTTGCAACCTTGCCTCTATGTTTTGCATGTGTACTAAAGCAAAATCATACCGAAAATCGTATAGTGTAAACCAGCCTTAAAGGGTAACTAAGGAAATTGCTTTTCTATCTTTTTTCATAGTTGTTATTAATTGTGGTAGTTGATTCAAATAATATCTAAATTGACTATGGATTTCAGGGTTGGCAGCCAATACCGCTAAAATACCGTTATCGATTCAAAACCCTTTCAACTGACTACCGTCATCCCTAAAATACCGTTACCGAAATAACCGAAATACCGTTATCCTTAAAATACCGTTACCGAAATAACTGAAATACCGTTATCCTTGAAATACCGATACCGAAACAAAAAAAAATTCTGCGATGCATCGAAATAACTGACTACCGTTATCCTTAAAATACCGTTACCGAAATAACTGAAATATCGCTAACCTTGAAATACCGTTACATACCGAAATAATCAAAAAACCGTTAACCCTAAAATACCGTTACCGAAATAACTAAAAAACCGTTATCCTTAAAATACCGATACCGAAATAAATAAAATAGCGTTACCCTTAAAATACCGTTACCGAAATAATCTCAAATAGCGTTACCCTTACCAAAAAACGCATCGTTTCGGTTACCATCCATGATGGATTTTGATAACTATGCCACTACGTATTATTTTGGGTGTACCTATCATAAAAATTTTGGAGTGATCGGAGTTATGCTCCTAAACTGCAATTTAGCCAAAGTTTGCCCTCAGAGACATTCCTTGTTAAAGTTTTCTGATATTTATATGTACTCACTCTAACCCATTCTATGTTATCAAGCCAATTGTCTTTAATATTATTAGATTTATTCCAATGATAATGGCCTTCCTTATCAAAGTGCCCTTCTTCTAATTCTTCACGCATATTAAATGGAGTAATCTTGACCTCGTCCTGAACTTTTGAATCACCATCTTCTTCACCCTCTATATCGCCGTCTCGAAGATCTTCCCTGCAAGAAATGCGATTTATTTGGGCATATCGAATTAAATTATAGCAAAATTACTTTTCATATTCATCGCTGTCTTCTTCATCTGAATCCAAGGTATGCTTTTTGTTACTAACAAGAATTTCCTGTAGGTTGTTGTCGTCTTCTTCATCCAAATTATATTTTCTTTTTGTTGCCATGATTTCAGAGTACTAAATATTTTATTTTATAAAAAAAAGACGAGCAATCAGAGCCCCGCGTCAAACGATTCAGAGCTGAATGAGCCAAGCCGCCGACCATTTTTTCTAGCCGTCGCCGCCCAAAATTTTCGGCTAGAAACCGGCTTATAATAAACAACCGTCGTAATAGAATCTTTTTTTTCATGACGACACACTAAAGTTGCGTTTACATCTGCACCGAAATCTCGAGATTTGGATATTCAACACTCTGAAAAAGCAATGAAGGAGAGCTTATAGATGTTCAATTTTGAATAAAGTACACATATTTAGAGCTAATAAATACATTTTCCAAAAAAATTAAAGTTTATACACATATCTTCACTGTTTTTTTAGAGTGGTGAATATCGAAATCTCGGGATTTCGGTACAGATGTAAACGCACCTTAACCTAGTGTCTTCAAATGCAATGAAATGTGCAAAGAAATTTGAAAATAACACGTAAAGCAATAACAAAATTATTTTCGTTGTTGTTATTTTGTGTTTTATTTTCAAATTTCTTTGCACATTTCATTGAATTTGAAGACACTAGGTAACACACACTCAAAATCAAGGTAAAGCCCTCCATACATTTGCAATATTATGTCCAATATAATGGCACAGTATTTTTCTCGTTTTGCCACACACCATACATTAAAATGCAACATATACACGCAGAAAAAAAATCAGGGAGAACTTTATCTATGTGCTATGTAATTATACAACTACATAAGTTCGAAGTTAGTTTTACAATTTTCTAGCAAAATATATGTATTTTTTCGGCTATTTTCCACTTCACATGTATATATTTTGCAAAATTTGTATATTTTTTACAAAAAAATGTGCATACTTTACTAGAACTTTGTAAAACTAACTTGAAAATTATGTAGTTGTATAATTACATAGCACTTAGGTAATATTCCCCCTGTTTTTTTCTGCGTGTATGTAACAAAAGATCGCCACAATATTTTATGCAATATATGAATTCAACATAACCTCAAAATGCACACAAACATATACAGCGCAAAATTAAAATTGCACAGTGTTTGCCAATAGATTATGTAATATTTCAAGTTGTCCAATAAAAATCAAAAGAGTTTTGATTCACTACATAATATTGCTCAACCTTCAATTTAATACATACACGGTCAATATGCTTGCAACAATTGGAAAGTTGTACCATAATATTGCAAATGTATGGCCCACACATGTGGCCACATGTGGGCACATTTAAATGGGGTCATTTTGTAACTCGAATGAAAACCTTTTTTTCGTTTGAAACGTAAACGAAAATATTTGGTATTTTATAAAACGGGTAGTAGTTTGCGTTTGTTGCCATTTGCAAGTTATTATAGCCAGACAAAAAAAATAATATTTGTGACATGGAATTACAAATTATTTAAATAAAAATTTTTTCATAGAGTTTTCCAAGTCTATTTAGCCTGATTGGTAAATGAGTTGATATTTTTTGTTTTAATATTTTGAGGGTCCAGGTATCGAATCCTGTGAGGGGCAATTTTTTTTTATTAGTAATTGTTTTTTTAGATCTCAAATTTGTCCCCAATTTTGGATTCTAATTAGATCTGGAACAATCAGATCTGCTGAGATCTGGTCAGATCTGATCTTTTTTACACGGGCTAACTTATTTTTTTGAGTGTACTAATATACGGTGAATGCACTTTAGAAGTTCAACGGTAAATTCCTTCATTTTTGTATTTTTGTTAAATCAACTTAAATCAACTATTGTACTTTAAAATTTTTGGAATAAGCGTGCCATTTTTGCGTTTTTTTTGTGCCAATTTTACTATTTTTTCGTGCCATTTTGCCTGCCAATTTTTTGTGCCATTTTAAACTTGCCCTGATTATAATTAAACAAATTTGGGTTGTGACTTTTTAATAAATATAACAGTTATTTTAGGTCTCTGATTTTGAGGCATTTTACCGAAAAATTAGTATTTAGGGTCAGTTTTATTGTCAGAACAAAAATAGATTTCAAACGAAATTACTTAAGATATATTTAAGAAAATAATCGTGCTTAGTTCTGACTATAAAACTTACCTTTTATTTTAAAGTGAATACTACAATTTTCCTCTTTTTTAAACTTAAGTGCACTACTTTTAAAACCTCTTAACAGACCTTCTTAAATCTTTTTTCTAATTTAATGCTCTTAGGATGCCCATCTCATCCGTAAGTTATGCTCAAGCTATCATTTTCTTATTGCGGACAACTGAAGAGTTGGGGTGATGCCTGTTGAAATTATTATGTAGTGTTATGTTTTGTTACCATTGTTATGTCTACCTTGTTTGTATTTTTGTAATGGCAATCCTGTAGATATTTTGTTTTGTATTTTGTTAAATTTTATATTTTTGTCACTTCAATAAAATCGTTTACTTTAAAAATGCCCACGAAATAGTTGTATTGTCTATCATGACAATACAACTATTTTGAAACAACAAATAAAATCTAATATGACGATATCATATTAGAATTTGGACTTGAGGTAGAACAATATTCTAACTAAATATATGGAAATTCCTTTTATTTATGAAAAGTGTCATACACTCAATGAAAAAGTTTCATAAAGTATATCGTCGACTGGCCAGCAAAATGTCACATTCACGACCTCATTTAGTAAAATCATCATTACGGCATATGATGCCAATAAAATATCTTAAAAGTAGATTTTGTAACATTTTTTCGCTCTCCTGAAAATCTATTAAAAAACACATGTGACATTTTGCAGGCCGGTCGACGATATGAAGCTTTTTCATAAATTTTAAGAATTTTTTTATTTATTTCGTTACGAAAATTTCATTAGTTTAATGAAAAATTTTATTTAAACTCTTTGAGCAAAACTTTCTGTGTTCTTGCTAAAAGAATACATTATATAATAGAAAACTAGGAAATCTCCTAATCTCCAATCGCATACCTTAAAACTCATTACCGGGTAATAATAGCAGGTTTTATCGAGATTTGGATATTTGGCAACTTTTGCCGCAGAATTTTATCCCATATCCGAATTTTATTAAGATCGGAAAAAGATCGTGATAGTTTAATCGTTAGTTGTTTATTTTCTTTAATTTAAAGGTTTTGTTTCCAAATTTTTAATATGGGAAGCCTTTAAAAATGATTTTTTTTTATTCAAAAGTTGTAATAATTAGGGCCAGTTTCATAGACAGAAGAAAGGTTGATTTTTTCTTATATATTTTTAAGTACGAAATTTTGTTTTTCTTAAATATTTCTTAAGGCAAACGTACACGTTCAATATTATTGATCAATGTTTTTAAAATCAAGTATTTATTTAAAAAAAATGTTCCAATTGGTTGATTTTTGGAAAATAATATGTGTGTGTATGCCCTAGTTTAATAAGAAATTTTTAAAGATGCTAGTTCTGGTTATAAAACTGCCCGTTAGGCACTGATTCTATATTAAACCTATTCGATTTGGAAACATTTTTGTATTCGAAAAACTCTTTGAAACTGGAACATTTTTTATATTCTAGGTTTAATATGAAAGTTGTAGGAATTGCAGTAATTTTTCTTATAAAAGATTCACAGACGCTGCAAAAAATTTTACAATTTACGGCGTATTCCTATTATCATATTGTGAGAATTTTTTCCGTATCAGAATCTCCATTGTGTTTGCTATGAAAATATTATTTAATTTTTAAACAATTTTGAAACGTACTAAGTTTGCGGTTTAGAGATATTTTCTCCTAAAAATAGTTTGTCCTATTTCAACCTCATATGACGTTGCCCCTACTCCTGACTACCACACTGGTATCTGACATGGTCGCACGGCTATGACTCGTCGGGCTTGGGCGGGTGTTCGTTGGAGCACAGTTTTAATGTACCAGTGTTTCAAATTTATCCGAAAATATTAGAGCCTTGGGGTCCGGTCCGGTTGCGCGCGTAATGGTAAACTCCGATGGATTGAGTCTACTGGCCTCCCCACCCTCAGTATTCATGAGGAACACCATACCATGGTAGCCCTTGGCCTTACTTGTACAGCTACCCCAAACCTCGGTCTCACCACCAAATACCTACCTCCCTCTTCTCCCTAATAAGCCATTCTAAAAATCTAAACAATATAAAATTCAATCAACAATCCATGAGTTTATTTACAAAAATGTCGCGTTACGGATCTTAGCCTATATTTAAACAATCTTAAATTTTACGAATCAATTAAAAAGTAAGCTATCACCTAAAATTAGAAAATGAACTTTTATACGATATGTAACAAGATCTTAGTTGAAACGATCGTAAGCCTAGGACAAAAGTCCAACTCAAACGAGGGCATTAAACTAAACCTGTAATAGCGCTATTGACGGTTGTCCCTCATAAATTGTAACTAGTGGTTTCGAACTAAAATCCCGGGGTTTCTTAAAATTAATTTGAGAGCTTATGGTAATTCTAAAAAAAATCTGATAATATCAAAGTATAACACTTTTGCTTAAAATTATAATGTAGAAATAGTACAAAGATAGAAATATAAACGAATTAAATAAATCACTAAAGTTAAAAAAGAAATATTTTCTTGTTGCACAAAATCAAAGTTTCCGTGCTGTATTCGTACCCGCCGCCACCACGACTCTACGAATGAGGCTAGTGAATATGCAAGTGGGTAACAGAGACCCGAATCTCCCTTGGATGAGATCCTTCTCAAACTATCTCCCACCACGGCGTTCGTAAAGGGAAAAAAGGACTGGTGAGCAAACAAAAAGGATTCCTAAATTCATGAGATTACTCCTTTTACGATATTAAAACTATCCTTTGGATGAAAAGAATTTGATTTTAACCAACAATTAACTTCTCAGTTAACCTGGTCGCCGTGAATCAGAACATCAAGTTTGTACGCTCACCAGTAAAATTATTTCTAAAATGACCCAAAGGTCTCGACTTAATATCCCCAACGAGCTAAAAGATTAATTACCGAATAACCACTCCTCGCACAGTCGCACTAACGTCTGACACGAATACGACGGACCGTTCTGTGATCTCGACCATACAAAATTATGGCCAAAAATACAATTCATTTATCATACCCGCTATAAGTAATAGCAAATAATTTCCGAAAATACAATTTATAAAATCAACCTTTCGAACAATTTGGACTTAAAAAAATTTTACCGACTATTATATAAATTTGACCGAAAATACCTATAAATTCAACCGTTGTGTCTAATTACCGGTTGAATACAACTTAAATTTCATAAACATATGCCGAAGCAGTCTATCCAAAAGCATCGATTGTGGCTATGAAAACAATTGTCGAAAGAAACCGGTTAAAATTATCCGAACTGAAGGTATTAACGGTTTATCAATAAAAATGTTATACATAAAGTAACACGAACATAAAACACCTAAACGCCCGGATTAAATTAGAGCCGCGTTGCCTTGACCGTAACTTGACTGTTTCCTCTCTTTTCTTGTTTCAGTAAGTTTAACGCTTCTAATCAAAAATTAAAATTTGTTAACGACGATCTGATGGCTTAGAATGCAGTTGGGAGAGCTAGTACCCGTACCAACTTTTCTATAACCATCGAAAAATTATACGCCAATTCCACCTGGGGAATGTTTTCTCTATCACAATTTACTAACAAACTACTTATCAGTACTTATCTGCTCAATTGACCATGTTAACGGTGAGTAGACGTCTACTAAACTGTTCTCCTGATGTTGACTTTGTTTGAACTTAGTTCTCGCAATTTCTGCGCCGGCGATAACGGCTACACCGGTTGACCAAATCCGTTGCACCAGGTACTGCTTCCCCGAATTAAGTAGTCCTACTCAAATTTTCTACTGCACTTGTTTTGCGGTGGCACAGCGGATATTATTCGTTTGTGTTTGTTGATACTACTCTCAGAACCTTTTAATTTACCGTCGTGAATATCTAAAATTACACCGATTAGCCTTAACCATCAAGTTTCCCTCCTCGTTGAGGATTTATAATTCCGGTCCTCTTTAACTGGACAAATTTACCAGCTTAAATGTCTGGGCTGGTGGTATTCACCTCAGAAGGGGCTTTCGGTGCTACTCGGTATTGGGTAGTCACCTTTGTCACTTCACAAATTTCCAATCTGCTAATTACTGGCCGTATTTTTCCAGTATATTCCAACTTTCCAGCATGCCGAGCTGCGGCAAAGATGGAGCACCCCTTCAATGCACTTAGAAGTCTCTGTTTATCATGAAATTTTCGTCCTGTATTAAAAATTTCATGCTATCTCAGTGGCGCCTGGGCTAATATCCTCAAAACTCACCGATTGCAAGCACTTTCCAAACGATGCCAATAAGTATTCACCGATTACAAATTATATTTACCACGAACACTTCTACTCGGTTTGGCAGACAACAGGAAACAGGTCGAAAACCTCCATATTCCCTACCGAGTGTTGCCTAATTTTCCGTAGCTGCCATTTTCTCTGCAAATGCAGCCAACATAATGATCAAAACGCATAGTTGCATGTACTTCAATTGCAATATGCTGGCAGTGATGCCAGGGTTTTTTTTTATGAGGGGAAAACTTGTAACAATGACGTCAACTTTACAAAAAAACGCTAAAATTCACCAGTGCTGGCCTTTCTTATCGACCGTTTATCACAAGCAAAATAAAATTTCCCAATTTCCCTGTTAATTATCCTAATCTAGTATAATTAATAATTGTGAATAAACTAGTTTATCCACAACGTATGAATACGAAATGTCAAAACAAACTAGAACATTACACACCCTCTCACCTGGTGTAACTGAGTTTATCATATTAGCAAATCATATTTGCTAATATGATAAAGGGTTAATCTAGACCCGCACCAATAGAATTTCTCCAGTGCCCTGCAATTAGTTCATTAGACTAAAACACTGAAATCAGAGTTGTCGGCGATAATCATTCCTAACTGCCGTTCTGTTCGATAAATCACAATCTTCAGCCTCGCTGTAAAAATCAGGGAGAACTTTATCTATGTGCTATGTAATTATACAACTACATAAGTTCGAAGTTAGTTTTACAATTTTCTAGCAAAATATATGTATTTTTTCGGCTATTTTCCACTTCACATGTATATATTTTGCAAAATTTGTATATTTTTTACAAAAAAATGTGCATACTTTACTAGAACTTTGTAAAACTAACTTGAAAATTATGTAGTTGTATAATTACATAGCACTTAGGTAATATTCCCCCTGTTTTTTTCTGCGTGTATGTAACAAAAGATCGCCACAATATTTTATGCAATATATGAATTCAACATAACCTCAAAATGCACACAAACATATACAGCGCAAAATTAAAATTGCACAGTGTTTGCCAATAGATTATGTAATATTTCAAGTTGTCCAATAAAAATCAAAAGAGTTTTGATTCACTACATAATATTGCTCAACCTTCAATTTAATACATACACGGTCAATATGCTTGCAACAATTGGAAAGTTGTACCATAATATTGCAAATGTATGGCCCACACATGTGGCCACATGTGGGCACATTTAAATGGGGTCATTTTGTAACTCGAATGAAAACCTTTTTTTCGTTTGAAACGTAAACGAAAATATTTGGTATTTTATAAAACGGGTAGTAGTTTGCGTTTGTTGCCATTTGCAAGTTATTATAGCCAGACAAAAAAAATAATATTTGTGACATGGAATTACAAATTATTTAAATAAAAATTTTTTCATAGAGTTTTCCAAGTCTATTTAGCCTGATTGGTAAATGAGTTGATATTTTTTGTTTTAATATTTTGAGGGTCCAGGTATCGAATCCTGTGAGGGGCAATTTTTTTTTATTAGTAATTGTTTTTTTAGATCTCAAATTTGTCCCCAATTTTGGATTCTAATTAGATCTGGAACAATCAGATCTGCTGAGATCTGGTCAGATCTGATCTTTTTTACACGGGCTAACTTATTTTTTTGAGTGTACTAATATACGGTGAATGCACTTTAGAAGTTCAACGGTAAATTCCTTCATTTTTGTATTTTTGTTAAATCAACTTAAATCAACTATTGTACTTTAAAATTTTTGGAATAAGCGTGCCATTTTTGCGTTTTTTTTGTGCCAATTTTACTATTTTTTCGTGCCATTTTGCCTGCCAATTTTTTGTGCCATTTTAAACTTGCCCTGATTATAATTAAACAAATTTGGGTTGTGACTTTTTAATAAATATAACAGTTATTTTAGGTCTCTGATTTTGAGGCATTTTACCGAAAAATTAGTATTTAGGGTCAGTTTTATTGTCAGAACAAAAATAGATTTCAAACGAAATTACTTAAGATATATTTAAGAAAATAATCGTGCTTAGTTCTGACTATAAAACTTACCTTTTATTTTAAAGTGAATACTACAATTTTCCTCTTTTTTAAACTTAAGTGCACTACTTTTAAAACCTCTTAACAGACCTTCTTAAATCTTTTTTCTAATTTAATGCTCTTAGGATGCCCATCTCATCCGTAAGTTATGCTCAAGCTATCATTTTCTTATTGCGGACAACTGAAGAGTTGGGGTGATGCCTGTTGAAATTATTATGTAGTGTTATGTTTTGTTACCATTGTTATGTCTACCTTGTTTGTATTTTTGTAATGGCAATCCTGTAGATATTTTGTTTTGTATTTTGTTAAATTTTATATTTTTGTCACTTCAATAAAATCGTTTACTTTAAAAATGCCCACGAAATAGTTGTATTGTCTATCATGACAATACAACTATTTTGAAACAACAAATAAAATCTAATATGACGATATCATATTAGAATTTGGACTTGAGGTAGAACAATATTCTAACTAAATATATGGAAATTCCTTTTATTTATGAAAAGTGTCATACACTCAATGAAAAAGTTTCATAAAGTATATCGTCGACTGGCCAGCAAAATGTCACATTCACGACCTCATTTAGTAAAATCATCATTACGGCATATGATGCCAATAAAATATCTTAAAAGTAGATTTTGTAACATTTTTTCGCTCTCCTGAAAATCTATTAAAAAACACATGTGACATTTTGCAGGCCGGTCGACGATATGAAGCTTTTTCATAAATTTTAAGAATTTTTTTATTTATTTCGTTACGAAAATTTCATTAGTTTAATGAAAAATTTTATTTAAACTCTTTGAGCAAAACTTTCTGTGTTCTTGCTAAAAGAATACATTATATAATAGAAAACTAGGAAATCTCCTAATCTCCAATCGCATACCTTAAAACTCATTACCGGGTAATAATAGCAGGTTTTATCGAGATTTGGATATTTGGCAACTTTTGCCGCAGAATTTTATCCCATATCCGAATTTTATTAAGATCGGAAAAAGATCGTGATAGTTTAATCGTTAGTTGTTTATTTTCTTTAATTTAAAGGTTTTGTTTCCAAATTTTTAATATGGGAAGCCTTTAAAAATGATTTTTTTTTATTCAAAAGTTGTAATAATTAGGGCCAGTTTCATAGACAGAAGAAAGGTTGATTTTTTCTTATATATTTTTAAGTACGAAATTTTGTTTTTCTTAAATATTTCTTAAGGCAAACGTACACGTTCAATATTATTGATCAATGTTTTTAAAATCAAGTATTTATTTAAAAAAAATGTTCCAATTGGTTGATTTTTGGAAAATAATATGTGTGTGTATGCCCTAGTTTAATAAGAAATTTTTAAAGATGCTAGTTCTGGTTATAAAACTGCCCGTTAGGCACTGATTCTATATTAAACCTATTCGATTTGGAAACATTTTTGTATTCGAAAAACTCTTTGAAACTGGAACATTTTTTATATTCTAGGTTTAATATGAAAGTTGTAGGAATTGCAGTAATTTTTCTTATAAAAGATTCACAGACGCTGCAAAAAATTTTACAATTTACGGCGTATTCCTATTATCATATTGTGAGAATTTTTTCCGTATCAGAATCTCCATTGTGTTTGCTATGAAAATATTATTTAATTTTTAAACAATTTTGAAACGTACTAAGTTTGCGGTTTAGAGATATTTTCTCCTAAAAATAGTTTGTCCTATTTCAACCTCATATGACGTTGCCCCTACTCCTGACTACCACACTGGTATCTGACATGGTCGCACGGCTATGACTCGTCGGGCTTGGGCGGGTGTTCGTTGGAGTCAGTCAGTAGAGAGCACAGTTTTAATGTACCAGTGTTTCAAATTTATCCGAAAATATTAGAGCCTTGGGGTCCGGTCCGGTTGCGCGCGTAATGGTAAACTCCGATGGATTGAGTCTACTGGCCTCCCCACCCTCAGTATTCATGAGGAACACCATACCATGGTAGCCCTTGGCCTTACTTGTACAGCTACCCCAAACCTCGGTCTCACCACCAAATACCTACCTCCCTCTTCTCCCTAATAAGCCATTCTAAAAATCTAAACAATATAAAATTCAATCAACAATCCATGAGTTTATTTACAAAAATGTCGCGTTACGGATCTTAGCCTATATTTAAACAATCTTAAATTTTACGAATCAATTAAAAAGTAAGCTATCACCTAAAATTAGAAAATGAACTTTTATACGATATGTAACAAGATCTTAGTTGAAACGATCGTAAGCCTAGGACAAAAGTCCAACTCAAACGAGGGCATTAAACTAAACCTGTAATAGCGCTATTGACGGTTGTCCCTCATAAATTGTAACTAGTGGTTTCGAACTAAAATCCCGGGGTTTCTTAAAATTAATTTGAGAGCTTATGGTAATTCTAAAAAAAATCTGATAATATCAAAGTATAACACTTTTGCTTAAAATTATAATGTAGAAATAGTACAAAGATAGAAATATAAACGAATTAAATAAATCACTAAAGTTAAAAAAGAAATATTTTCTTGTTGCACAAAATCAAAGTTTCCGTGCTGTATTCGTACCCGCCGCCACCACGACTCTACGAATGAGGCTAGTGAATATGCAAGTGGGTAACAGAGACCCGAATCTCCCTTGGATGAGATCCTTCTCAAACTATCTCCCACCACGGCGTTCGTAAAGGGAAAAAAGGACTGGTGAGCAAACAAAAAGGATTCCTAAATTCATGAGATTACTCCTTTTACGATATTAAAACTATCCTTTGGATGAAAAGAATTTGATTTTAACCAACAATTAACTTCTCAGTTAACCTGGTCGCCGTGAATCAGAACATCAAGTTTGTACGCTCACCAGTAAAATTATTTCTAAAATGACCCAAAGGTCTCGACTTAATATCCCCAACGAGCTAAAAGATTAATTACCGAATAACCACTCCTCGCACAGTCGCACTAACGTCTGACACGAATACGACGGACCGTTCTGTGATCTCGACCATACAAAATTATGGCCAAAAATACAATTCATTTATCATACCCGCTATAAGTAATAGCAAATAATTTCCGAAAATACAATTTATAAAATCAACCTTTCGAACAATTTGGACTTAAAAAAATTTTACCGACTATTATATAAATTTGACCGAAAATACCTATAAATTCAACCGTTGTGTCTAATTACCGGTTGAATACAACTTAAATTTCATAAACATATGCCGAAGCAGTCTATCCAAAAGCATCGATTGTGGCTATGAAAACAATTGTCGAAAGAAACCGGTTAAAATTATCCGAACTGAAGGTATTAACGGTTTATCAATAAAAATGTTATACATAAAGTAACACGAACATAAAACACCTAAACGCCCGGATTAAATTAGAGCCGCGTTGCCTTGACCGTAACTTGACTGTTTCCTCTCTTTTCTTGTTTCAGTAAGTTTAACGCTTCTAATCAAAAATTAAAATTTGTTAACGACGATCTGATGGCTTAGAATGCAGTTGGGAGAGCTAGTACCCGTACCAACTTTTCTATAACCATCGTAAAATTATACGCCAATTCCACCTGGGGAATGTTTTCTCTATCACAATTTACTAACAAACTACTTATCAGTACTTATCTGCTCAATTGACCATGTTAACGGTGAGTAGACGTCTACTAAACTGTTCTCCTGATGTTGACTTTGTTTGAACTTAGTTCTCGCAATTTCTGCGCCGGCGATAACGGCTACACCGGTTGACCAAATCCGTTGCACCAGGTACTGCTTCCCCGAATTAAGTAGTCCTACTCAAATTTTCTACTGCACTTGTTTTGCGGTGGCACAGCGGATATTATTCGTTTGTGTTTGTTGATACTACTCTCAGAACCTTTTAATTTACCGTCGTGAATATCTAAAATTACACCGATTAGCCTTAACCATCAAGTTTCCCTCCTCGTTGAGGATTTATAATTCCGGTCCTCTTTAACTGGACAAATTTACCAGCTTAAATGTCTGGGCTGGTGGTATTCACCTCAGAAGGGGCTTTCGGTGCTACTCGGTATTGGGTAGTCACCTTTGTCACTTCACAAATTTCCAATCTGCTAATTACTGGCCGTATTTTTCCAGTATATTCCAACTTTCCAGCATGCCGAGCTGCGGCAAAGATGGCGGCAGATGGAGCACCCCTTCAATGCACTTAGAAGTCTCTGTTTATCATGAAATTTTCGTCCTGTATTAAAAATTTCATGCTATCTCAGTGGCGCCTGGGCTAATATCCTCAAAACTCACCGATTGCAAGCACTTTCCAAACGATGCCAATAAGTATTCACCGATTACAAATTATATTTACCACGAACACTTCTACTCGGTTTGGCAGACAACAGGAAACAGGTCGAAAACCTCCATATTCCCTACCGAGTGTTGCCTAATTTTCCGTAGCTGCCATTTTCTCTGCAAATGCAGCCAACATAATGATCAAAACGCATAGTTGCATGTACTTCAATTGCAATATGCTGGCAGTGATGCCAGGGTTTTTTTTTATGAGGGGAAAACTTGTAACAATGACGTCAACTTTACAAAAAAACGCTAAAATTCACCAGTGCTGGCCTTTCTTATCGACCGTTTATCACAAGCAAAATAAAATTTCCCAATTTCCCTGTTAATTATCCTAATCTAGTATAATTAATAATTGTGAATAAACTAGTTTATCCACAACGTATGAATACGAAATGTCAAAACAAACTAGAACATTACACACCCTCTCACCTGGTGTAACTGAGTTTATCATATTAGCAAATCATATTTGCTAATATGATAAAGGGTTAATCTAGACCCGCACCAATAGAATTTCTCCAGTGCCCTGCAATTAGTTCATTAGACTAAAACACTGAAATCAGAGTTGTCGGCGATAATCATTCCTAACTGCCGTTCTGTTCGATAAATCACAATCTTCAGCCTCGCTGTAAAAATCAGGGAGAACTTTATCTATGTGCTATGTAATTATACAACTACATAAGTTCGAAGTTAGTTTTACAATTTTCTAGCAAAATATATGTATTTTTTCGGCTATTTTCCACTTCACATGTATATATTTTGCAAAATTTGTATATTTTTTACAAAAAAATGTGCATACTTTACTAGAACTTTGTAAAACTAACTTGAAAATTATGTAGTTGTATAATTACATAGCACTTAGGTAATATTCCCCCTGTTTTTTTCTGCGTGTATGTAACAAAAGATCGCCACAATATTTTATGCAATATATGAATTCAACATAACCTCAAAATGCACACAAACATATACAGCGCAAAATTAAAATTGCACAGTGTTTGCCAATAGATTATGTAATATTTCAAGTTGTCCAATAAAAATCAAAAGTGTTTTGATTCACTACATAATATTGCTCAACCTTCAATTTAATACATACACGGTCAATATGCTTGCAACAATTGGAAAGTTGTACCATAATATTGCAAATGTATGGCCCACACATGTGGCCACATGTGGGCACATTTAAATGGGGTCATTTTGTAACTCGAATGAAAACCTTTTTTTCGTTTGAAACGTAAACGAAAATATTTGGTATTTTATAAAACGGGTAGTAGTTTGCGTTTGTTGCCATTTGCAAGTTATTATAGCCAGACAAAAAAAATAATATTTGTGACATGGAATTACAAATTATTTAAATAAAAATTTTTTCATAGAGTTTTCCAAGTCTATTTAGCCTGATTGGTAAATGAGTTGATATTTTTTGTTTTAATATTTTGAGGGTCCAGGTATCGAATCCTGTGAGGGGCAATTTTTTTTTATTAGTAATTGTTTTTTTAGATCTCAAATTTGTCCCCAATTTTGGATTCTAATTAGATCTGGAACAATCAGATCTGCTGAGATCTGGTCAGATCTGATCTTTTTTACACGGGCTAACTTATTTTTTTGAGTGTACTAATATACGGTGAATGCACTTTAGAAGTTCAACGGTAAATTCCTTCATTTTTGTATTTTTGTTAAATCAACTTAAATCAACTATTGTACTTTAAAATTTTTGGAATAAGCGTGCCATTTTTGCGTTTTTTTTGTGCCAATTTTACTATTTTTTCGTGCCATTTTGCCTGCCAATTTTTTGTGCCATTTTAAACTTGCCCTGATTATAATTAAACAAATTTGGGTTGTGACTTTTTAATAAATATAACAGTTATTTTAGGTCTCTGATTTTGAGGCATTTTACCGAAAAATGTCTACCTTGTTTGTATTTTTGTAACGGCAATCCTGTAGATATTTTGTTTTGTATTTTGTTAAATTTTATATTTTTGTCACTTCAATAAAGTCGTTTACTTTAAAAATGCCCACGAAATAGTTGTATTGTCTATCATGACAATACAACTATTTTGAAACAACAAATAAAATCTAATATGACGATATCATATTAGAATTTGGACTTGAGGTAGAACAATATTCTAACTAAATATATGGAAATTCCTTTTATTTATGAAAAGTGTCATACACTCAATGAAAAAGTTTCATAAAGTATATCGTCGACTGGCCAGCAAAATGTCACATTCACGACCTCATTTAGTAAAATCATCATTACGGCATATGATGCCAATAAAATATCTTAAAAGTAGATTTTGTAACATTTTTTCGCTCTCCTGAAAATCTATTAAAAAACACATGTGACATTTTGCAGGCCGGTCGACGATATGAAGCTTTTTCATAAATTTTAAGAATTTTTTTATTTATTTCGTTACGAAAATTTCATTAGTTTAATGAAAAATTTTATTTAAACTCTTTGAGCAAAACTTTCTGTGTTCTTGCTAAAAGAATACATTATATAATAGAAAACTAGGAAATCTCCTAATCTCCAATCGCATACCTTAAAACTCATTACCGGGTAATAATAGCAGGTTTTATCGAGATTTGGATATTTGGCAACTTTTGCCGCAGAATTTTATCCCATATCCGAATTTTATTAAGATCGGAAAAAGATCGTGATAGTTTAATCGTTAGTTGTTTATTTTCTTTAATTTAAAGGTTTTGTTTCCAAATTTTTAATATGGGAAGCCTTTAAAAATGATTTTTTTTTATTCAAAAGTTGTAATAATTAGGGCCAGTTTCATAGACAGAAGAAAGGTTGATTTTTTCTTATATATTTTTAAGTACGAAATTTTGTTTTTCTTAAATATTTCTTAAGGCAAACGTACACGTTCAATATTATTGATCAATGTTTTTAAAATCAAGTATTTATTTAAAAAAAATGTTCCAATTGGTTGATTTTTGGAAAATAATATGTGTGTGTATGCCCTAGTTTAATAAGAAATTTTTAAAGATGCTAGTTCTGGTTATAAAACTGCCCGTTAGGCACTGATTCTATATTAAACCTATTCGATTTGGAAACATTTTTGTATTCGAAAAACTCTTTGAAACTGGAACATTTTTTATATTCTAGGTTTAATATGAAAGTTGTAGGAATTGCAGTAATTTTTCTTATAAAAGATTCACAGACGCTGCAAAAAATTTTACAATTTACGGCGTATTCCTATTATCATATTGTGAGAATTTTTTCCGTATCAGAATCTCCATTGTGTTTGCTATGAAAATATTATTTAATTTTTAAACAATTTTGAAACGTACTAAGTTTGCGGTTTAGAGATATTTTCTCCTAAAAATAGTTTGTCCTATTTCAACCTCATATGACGTTGCCCCTACTCCTGACTACCACACTGGTATCTGACATGGTCGCACGGCTATGACTCGTCGGGCTTGGGCGGGTGTTCGTTGGAGTCAGTCAGTAGAGAGCACAGTTTTAATGTACCAGTGTTTCAAATTTATCCGAAAATATTAGAGCCTTGGGGTCCGGTCCGGTTGCGCGCGTAATGGTAAACTCCGATGGATTGAGTCTACTGGCCTCCCCACCCTCAGTATTCATGAGGAACACCATACCATGGCAGCCCTTGGCCTTACTTGTACAGCTACCCCAAACCTCGGTCTCACCACCAAATACCTACCTCCCTCTTCTCCCTAATAAGCCATTCTAAAAATCTAAACAATATAAAATTCAATCAACAATCCATGAGTTTATTTACAAAAATGTCGCGTTACGGATCTTAGCCTATATTTAAACAATCTTAAATTTTACGAATCAATTAAAAAGTAAGCTATCACCTAAAATTAGAAAATGAACTTTTATACGATATGTAACAAGATCTTAGTTGAAACGATCGTAAGCCTAGGACAAAAGTCCAACTCAAACGAGGGCATTAAACTAAACCTGTAATAGCGCTATTGACGGTTGTCCCTCATAAATTGTAACTAGTGGTTTCGAACTAAAATCCCGGGGTTTCTTAAAATTAATTTGAGAGCTTATGGTAATTCTAAAAAAAATCTGATAATATCAAAGTATAACACTTTTGCTTAAAATTATAATGTAGAAATAGTACAAAGATAGAAATATAAACGAATTAAATAAATCACTAAAGTTAAAAAAGAAATATTTTCTTGTTGCACAAAATCAAAGTTTCCGTGCTGTATTCGTACCCGCCGCCACCACGACTCTACGAATGAGGCTAGTGAATATGCAAGTGGGTAACAGAGACCCGAATCTCCCTTGGATGAGATCCTTCTCAAACTATCTCCCACCACGGCGTTCGTAAAGGGAAAAAAGGACTGGTGAGCAAACAAAAAGGATTCCTAAATTCATGAGATTACTCCTTTTACGATATTAAAACTATCCTTTGGATGAAAAGAATTTGATTTTAACCAACAATTAACTTCTCAGTTAACCTGGTCGCCGTGAATCAGAACATCAAGTTTGTACGCTCACCAGTAAAATTATTTCTAAAATGACCCAAAGGTCTCGACTTAATATCCCCAACGAGCTAAAAGATTAATTACCGAATAACCACTCCTCGCACAGTCGCACTAACGTCTGACACGAATACGACGGACCGTTCTGTGATCTCGACCATACAAAATTATGGCCAAAAATACAATTCATTTATCATACCCGCTATAAGTAATAGCAAATAATTTCCGAAAATACAATTTATAAAATCAACCTTTCGAACAATTTGGACTTAAAAAAATTTTACCGACTATTATATAAATTTGACCGAAAATACCTATAAATTCAACCGTTGTGTCTAATTACCGGTTGAATACAACTTAAATTTCATAAACATATGCCGAAGCAGTCTATCCAAAAGCATCGATTGTGGCTATGAAAACAATTGTCGAAAGAAACCGGTTAAAATTATCCGAACTGAAGGTATTAACGGTTTATCAATAAAAATGTTATACATAAAGTAACACGAACATAAAACACCTAAACGCCCGGATTAAATTAGAGCCGCGTTGCCTTGACCGTAACTTGACTGTTTCCTCTCTTTTCTTGTTTCAGTAAGTTTAACGCTTCTAATCAAAAATTAAAATTTGTTAACGACGATCTGATGGCTTAGAATGCAGTTGGGAGAGCTAGTACCCGTACCAACTTTTCTATAACCATCGAAAAATTATACGCCAATTCCACCTGGGGAATGTTTTCTCTATCACAATTTACTAACAAACTACTTATCAGTACTTATCTGCTCAATTGACCATGTTAACGGTGAGTAGACGTCTACTAAACTGTTCTCCTGATGTTGACTTTGTTTGAACTTAGTTCTCGCAATTTCTGCGCCGGCGATAACGGCTACACCGGTTGACCAAATCCGTTGCACCAGGTACTGCTTCCCCGAATTAAGTAGTCCTACTCAAATTTTCTACTGCACTTGTTTTGCGGTGGCACAGCGGATATTATTCGTTTGTGTTTGTTGATACTACTCTCAGAACCTTTTAATTTACCGTCGTGAATATCTAAAATTACACCGATTAGCCTTAACCATCAAGTTTCCCTCCTCGTTGAGGATTTATAATTCCGGTCCTCTTTAACTGGACAAATTTACCAGCTTAAATGTCTGGGCTGGTGGTATTCACCTCAGAAGGGGCTTTCGGTGCTACTCGGTATTGGGTAGTCACCTTTGTCACTTCACAAATTTCCAATCTGCTAATTACTGGCCGTATTTTTCCAGTATATTCCAACTTTCCAGCATGCCGAGCTGCGGCAAAGATGGCGGCAGATGGAGCACCCCTTCAATGCACTTAGAAGTCTCTGTTTATCATGAAATTTTCGTCCTGTATTAAAAATTTCATGCTATCTCAGTGGCGCCTGGGCTAATATCCTCAAAACTCACCGATTGCAAGCACTTTCCAAACGATGCCAATAAGTATTCACCGATTACAAATTATATTTACCACGAACACTTCTACTCGGTTTGGCAGACAACAGGAAACAGGTCGAAAACCTCCATATTCCCTACCGAGTGTTGCCTAATTTTCCGTAGCTGCCATTTTCTCTGCAAATGCAGCCAACATAATGATCAAAACGCATAGTTGCATGTACTTCAATTGCAATATGCTGGCAGTGATGCCAGGGTTTTTTTTTATGAGGGGAAAACTTGTAACAATGACGTCAACTTTACAAAAAAACGCTAAAATTCACCAGTGCTGGCCTTTCTTATCGACCGTTTATCACAAGCAAAATAAAATTTCCCAATTTCCCTGTTAATTATCCTAATCTAGTATAATTAATAATTGTGAATAAACTAGTTTATCCACAACGTATGAATACGAAATGTCAAAACAAACTAGAACATTACACACCCTCTCACCTGGTGTAACTGAGTTTATCATATTAGCAAATCATATTTGCTAATATGATAAAGGGTTAATCTAGACCCGCACCAATAGAATTTCTCCAGTGCCCTGCAATTAGTTCATTAGACTAAAACACTGAAATCAGAGTTGTCGGCGATAATCATTCCTAACTGCCGTTCTGTTCGATAAATCACAATCTTCAGCCTCGCTGTAAAAATCAGGGAGAACTTTATCTATGTGCTATGTAATTATACAACTACATAAGTTCGAAGTTAGTTTTACAATTTTCTAGCAAAATATATGTATTTTTTCGGCTATTTTCCACTTCACATGTATATATTTTGCAAAATTTGTATATTTTTTACAAAAAAATGTGCATACTTTACTAGAACTTTGTAAAACTAACTTGAAAATTATGTAGTTGTATAATTACATAGCACTTAGGTAATATTCCCCCTGTTTTTTTCTGCGTGTATGTAACAAAAGATCGCCACAATATTTTATGCAATATATGAATTCAACATAACCTCAAAATGCACACAAACATATACAGCGCAAAATTAAAATTGCACAGTGTTTGCCAATAGATTATGTAATATTTCAAGTTGTCCAATAAAAATCAAAAGTGTTTTGATTCACTACATAATATTGCTCAACCTTCAATTTAATACATACACGGTCAATATGCTTGCAACAATTGGAAAGTTGTACCATAATATTGCAAATGTATGGCCCACACATGTGGCCACATGTGGGCACATTTAAATGGGGTCATTTTGTAACTCGAATGAAAACCTTTTTTTCGTTTGAAACGTAAACGAAAATATTTGGTATTTTATAAAACGGGTAGTAGTTTGCGTTTGTTGCCATTTGCAAGTTATTATAGCCAGACAAAAAAAATAATATTTGTGACATGGAATTACAAATTATTTAAATAAAAATTTTTTCATAGAGTTTTCCAAGTCTATTTAGCCTGATTGGTAAATGAGTTGATATTTTTTGTTTTAATATTTTGAGGGTCCAGGTATCGAATCCTGTGAGGGGCAATTTTTTTTTATTAGTAATTGTTTTTTTAGATCTCAAATTTGTCCCCAATTTTGGATTCTAATTAGATCTGGAACAATCAGATCTGCTGAGATCTGGTCAGATCTGATCTTTTTTACACGGGCTAACTTATTTTTTTGAGTGTACTAATATACGGTGAATGCACTTTAGAAGTTCAACGGTAAATTCCTTCATTTTTGTATTTTTGTTAAATCAACTTAAATCAACTATTGTACTTTAAAATTTTTGGAATAAGCGTGCCATTTTTGCGTTTTTTTTGTGCCAATTTTACTATTTTTTCGTGCCATTTTGCCTGCCAATTTTTTGTGCCATTTTAAACTTGCCCTGATTATAATTAAACAAATTTGGGTTGTGACTTTTTAATAAATATAACAGTTATTTTAGGTCTCTGATTTTGAGGCATTTTACCGAAAAATGTCTACCTTGTTTGTATTTTTGTAACGGCAATCCTGTAGATATTTTGTTTTGTATTTTGTTAAATTTTATATTTTTGTCACTTCAATAAAGTCGTTTACTTTAAAAATGCCCACGAAATAGTTGTATTGTCTATCATGACAATACAACTATTTTGAAACAACAAATAAAATCTAATATGACGATATCATATTAGAATTTGGACTTGAGGTAGAACAATATTCTAACTAAATATATGGAAATTCCTTTTATTTATGAAAAGTGTCATACACTCAATGAAAAAGTTTCATAAAGTATATCGTCGACTGGCCAGCAAAATGTCACATTCACGACCTCATTTAGTAAAATCATCATTACGGCATATGATGCCAATAAAATATCTTAAAAGTAGATTTTGTAACATTTTTTCGCTCTCCTGAAAATCTATTAAAAAACACATGTGACATTTTGCAGGCCGGTCGACGATATGAAGCTTTTTCATAAATTTTAAGAATTTTTTTATTTATTTCGTTACGAAAATTTCATTAGTTTAATGAAAAATTTTATTTAAACTCTTTGAGCAAAACTTTCTGTGTTCTTGCTAAAAGAATACATTATATAATAGAAAACTAGGAAATCTCCTAATCTCCAATCGCATACCTTAAAACTCATTACCGGGTAATAATAGCAGGTTTTATCGAGATTTGGATATTTGGCAACTTTTGCCGCAGAATTTTATCCCATATCCGAATTTTATTAAGATCGGAAAAAGATCGTGATAGTTTAATCGTTAGTTGTTTATTTTCTTTAATTTAAAGGTTTTGTTTCCAAATTTTTAATATGGGAAGCCTTTAAAAATGATTTTTTTTTATTCAAAAGTTGTAATAATTAGGGCCAGTTTCATAGACAGAAGAAAGGTTGATTTTTTCTTATATATTTTTAAGTACGAAATTTTGTTTTTCTTAAATATTTCTTAAGGCAAACGTACACGTTCAATATTATTGATCAATGTTTTTAAAATCAAGTATTTATTTAAAAAAAATGTTCCAATTGGTTGATTTTTGGAAAATAATATGTGTGTGTATGCCCTAGTTTAATAAGAAATTTTTAAAGATGCTAGTTCTGGTTATAAAACTGCCCGTTAGGCACTGATTCTATATTAAACCTATTCGATTTGGAAACATTTTTGTATTCGAAAAACTCTTTGAAACTGGAACATTTTTTATATTCTAGGTTTAATATGAAAGTTGTAGGAATTGCAGTAATTTTTCTTATAAAAGATTCACAGACGCTGCAAAAAATTTTACAATTTACGGCGTATTCCTATTATCATATTGTGAGAATTTTTTCCGTATCAGAATCTCCATTGTGTTTGCTATGAAAATATTATTTAATTTTTAAACAATTTTGAAACGTACTAAGTTTGCGGTTTAGAGATATTTTCTCCTAAAAATAGTTTGTCCTATTTCAACCTCATATGACGTTGCCCCTACTCCTGACTACCACACTGGTATCTGACATGGTCGCACGGCTATGACTCGTCGGGCTTGGGCGGGTGTTCGTTGGAGTCAGTCAGTAGAGAGCACAGTTTTAATGTACCAGTGTTTCAAATTTATCCGAAAATATTAGAGCCTTGGGGTCCGGTCCGGTTGCGCGCGTAATGGTAAACTCCGATGGATTGAGTCTACTGGCCTCCCCACCCTCAGTATTCATGAGGAACACCATACCATGGCAGCCCTTGGCCTTACTTGTACAGCTACCCCAAACCTCGGTCTCACCACCAAATACCTACCTCCCTCTTCTCCCTAATAAGCCATTCTAAAAATCTAAACAATATAAAATTCAATCAACAATCCATGAGTTTATTTACAAAAATGTCGCGTTACGGATCTTAGCCTATATTTAAACAATCTTAAATTTTACGAATCAATTAAAAAGTAAGCTATCACCTAAAATTAGAAAATGAACTTTTATACGATATGTAACAAGATCTTAGTTGAAACGATCGTAAGCCTAGGACAAAAGTCCAACTCAAACGAGGGCATTAAACTAAACCTGTAATAGCGCTGTTGACGGTTGTCCCTCATAAATTGTAACTAGTGGTTTCGAACTAAAATCCCGGGGTTTCTTAAAATTAATTTGAGAGCTTATGGTAATTCTAAAAAAAATCTGATAATATCAAAGTATAACACTTTTGCTTAAAATTATAATGTAGAAATAGTACAAAGATAGAAATATAAACGAATTAAATAAATCACTAAAGTTAAAAAAGAAATATTTTCTTGTTGCACAAAATCAAAGTTTCCGTGCTGTATTCGTACCCGCCGCCACCACGACTCTACGAATGAGGCTAGTGAATATGCAAGTGGGTAACAGAGACCCGAATCTCCCTTGGATGAGATCCTTCTCAAACTATCTCCCACCACGGCGTTCGTAAAGGGAAAAAAGGACTGGTGAGCAAACAAAAAGGATTCCTAAATTCATGAGATTACTCCTTTTACGATATTAAAACTATCCTTTGGATGAAAAGAATTTGATTTTAACCAACAATTAACTTCTCAGTTAACCTGGTCGCCGTGAATCAGAACATCAAGTTTGTACGCTCACCAGTAAAATTATTTCTAAAATGACCCAAAGGTCTCGACTTAATATCCCCAACGAGCTAAAAGATTAATTACCGAATAACCACTCCTCGCACAGTCGCACTAACGTCTGACACGAATACGACGGACCGTTCTGTGATCTCGACCATACAAAATTATGGCCAAAAATACAATTCATTTATCATACCCGCTATAAGTAATAGCAAATAATTTCCGAAAATACAATTTATAAAATCAACCTTTCGAACAATTTGGACTTAAAAAAATTTTACCGACTATTATATAAATTTGACCGAAAATACCTATAAATTCAACCGTTGTGTCTAATTACCGGTTGAATACAACTTAAATTTCATAAACATATGCCGAAGCAGTCTATCCAAAAGCATCGATTGTGGCTATGAAAACAATTGTCGAAAGAAACCGGTTAAAATTATCCGAACTGAAGGTATTAACGGTTTATCAATAAAAATGTTATACATAAAGTAACACGAACATAAAACACCTAAACGCCCGGATTAAATTAGAGCCGCGTTGCCTTGACCGTAACTTGACTGTTTCCTCTCTTTTCTTGTTTCAGTAAGTTTAACGCTTCTAATCAAAAATTAAAATTTGTTAACGACGATCTGATGGCTTAGAATGCAGTTGGGAGAGCTAGTACCCGTACCAACTTTTCTATAACCATCGAAAAATTATACGCCAATTCCACCTGGGGAATGTTTTCTCTATCACAATTTACTAACAAACTACTTATCAGTACTTATCTGCTCAATTGACCATGTTAACGGTGAGTAGACGTCTACTAAACTGTTCTCCTGATGTTGACTTTGTTTGAACTTAGTTCTCGCAATTTCTGCGCCGGCGATAACGGCTACACCGGTTGACCAAATCCGTTGCACCAGGTACTGCTTCCCCGAATTAAGTAGTCCTACTCAAATTTTCTACTGCACTTGTTTTGCGGTGGCACAGCGGATATTATTCGTTTGTGTTTGTTGATACTACTCTCAGAACCTTTTAATTTACCGTCGTGAATATCTAAAATTACACCGATTAGCCTTAACCATCAAGTTTCCCTCCTCGTTGAGGATTTATAATTCCGGTCCTCTTTAACTGGACAAATTTACCAGCTTAAATGTCTGGGCTGGTGGTATTCACCTCAGAAGGGGCTTTCGGTGCTACTCGGTATTGGGTAGTCACCTTTGTCACTTCACAAATTTCCAATCTGCTAATTACTGGCCGTATTTTTCCAGTATATTCCAACTTTCCAGCATGCCGAGCTGCGGCAAAGATGGCGGCAGATGGAGCACCCCTTCAATGCACTTAGAAGTCTCTGTTTATCATGAAATTTTCGTCCTGTATTAAAAATTTCATGCTATCTCAGTGGCGCCTGGGCTAATATCCTCAAAACTCACCGATTGCAAGCACTTTCCAAACGATGCCAATAAGTATTCACCGATTACAAATTATATTTACCACGAACACTTCTACTCGGTTTGGCAGACAACAGGAAACAGGTCGAAAACCTCCATATTCCCTACCGAGTGTTGCCTAATTTTCCGTAGCTGCCATTTTCTCTGCAAATGCAGCCAACATAATGATCAAAACGCATAGTTGCATGTACTTCAATTGCAATATGCTGGCAGTGATGCCAGGGTTTTTTTTTATGAGGGGAAAACTTGTAACAATGACGTCAACTTTACAAAAAAACGCTAAAATTCACCAGTGCTGGCCTTTCTTATCGACCGTTTATCACAAGCAAAATAAAATTTCCCAATTTCCCTGTTAATTATCCTAATCTAGTATAATTAATAATTGTGAATAAACTAGTTTATCCACAACGTATGAATACGAAATGTCAAAACAAACTAGAACATTACACACCCTCTCACCTGGTGTAACTGAGTTTATCATATTAGCAAATCATATTTGCTAATATGATAAAGGGTTAATCTAGACCCGCACCAATAGAATTTCTCCAGTGCCCTGCAATTAGTTCATTAGACTAAAACACTGAAATCAGAGTTGTCGGCGATAATCATTCCTAACTGCCGTTCTGTTCGATAAATCACAATCTTCAGCCTCGCTGTAAATACGGCGAAATTCAGGAATTAGCAACGTTCCTTCAAAATACAGAAAATGGCGTTCGAATTAATCTTCCCCTTTCAAAACTTCGCAGCCAGTAACTCAAAGTCCAATAGTATGGGGCTATGCCTTTAAATCCTTCGCATGAAATACCCCAACAGACTTTCCCTGTAAATTCTCGATTTCATAAAGATAATTTCCGACAATTCTAGCAATACGACATTTTACAAACTTCTTGCACAATTTCGTAGAAATCTGCTTAGCGGAATCTGACAACTGAAAGTTCCGTCGGAACACTTCCTGTCCCACCCTAATCTTCGTTGAGCGACACCTGACATTATACTTCCTCGCGTTAGATTCATACGCCTGGTGTAAATTTTCACGGATATTGCCCCGGACTACTTCCAGAAATTCGTGCTTGTTCTCGAAACGCGTTTCGGGATCTTCAACCAAATCCAGCTGTCGAGCCAACTTATAGGTTGACGCGTGCGTCACCATATTGATCCCAAATAAAGCAAAATACGGTGTCATGCCGATTGCCGACCTCAGTGCACATTCTATTTCACACAAATGGAGATCCCATTCTTGGTGATTGGTCTCCAAATATGAACGAATCGCGGCCAAAATCGACTGGTTCCCCCGCTCCGACGCATTTGACTGCGGCGCATAATTACCGGTACGCAGATGGTTTATCCCGAAATTGCCTATTAACTCGCCGAATTCCTTACTAACAAATTGCTGGCCGTTGTCTGATACTATCGTCTCGGGACAACCGAACTTATAAAAAACTTACCGAATCAAGAAATCAATGACGTTCTTAGACGTTGCTTTCGTCATGGCCTTCAGAAGAACGAACTTTGTGACGTAGTCCATCACAATGAAAATGAAACAGTTGCCGCGTTTAGAGCGAACATACGGCCCGAGAAAATCAATGTGTAGACGTTGAAAAGGTCTCGAAGCATCCACCTCTTTGCCCATGGGTGGTTTTAACACCATATTCGATGGTTTAGCTTCTTTACAGATTTGGCATTTGTTGATATAATTTCGGACTTGTATGTTCATATGAGGCCAAAACATATACTCGCGAATTCTCCGAATGGTTTTTCCGATCCCCCCGTGAGCGACATTTGGTGGTTCGTGGGCATTTTTTATTACTTTCTCGGTTAACGCGGTAGGCACCCACAATTTCCACGCGTGGTCTTCATGTAGAACGTTCCCGTCGTAAAAACTTGTGCGTTTGTAAACAAAATTATCGACGACTCGTATGTCCGGTAAACTACTTCCCTCCGTTTTTACCGTTTTTATCAGTTCCACGTAGTCTTCCGACTGAAATTCCATCGAGGCTAAATCGATCAGGATCGGGAATTCTATGCTGTCCAACGCATATCGCGATAGTGTGTCCGGCACGATATTCTGTGTTCCCTTCCTATGGCGAATTTCAAAACTGAACCCCTGGAGTTGGAGACTCCAGCGAGCTAAACGTCCACTTAAATCCTTTTGCGACATCAGCCACTTAAGGCTAGAATGATCAGTAATAACTAAAAAATTCATCAATTCGATGTAGGGCCGGAAACGTTTGATAGCTGAAACTACCACCAAACACTCACGCTCGGTTACCGAATAATTCTTCTGAGCTGCTGTTAGTTTCCTAGAAAAATACGCTATGGGGTGTTCACCGCCATCGTTTCCCTCTTGAAAAAGAACAGCACCTATCCCCACATCAGAGGCATCGCATTGTACAAAGAAACATTTTCCGAAATTCGGATGGGTTAGCACTGGAGAAGAAATCAAACAACCTTTCAACCGATCAAAAGCAGATTTGGCCTGGTCAGAAAATACAAACTTACTTCCCTTTTTCAAGGTTTCACAAATCGGTGCAGTAAGAGTGGCATACTCATGAATAAACCGCCTGTGCCAACCGGTAGTTCCCATGAAGCTGCGCACTTGTTTAGGAGTGGTTGGATATGGCATATTCATAATGGCGAGGATTTTATCAGGATCGGGCTTCAATGAACCTTCCCCTACTATGTACCCCAAGTACTTCAACTCTTTACAACAAAATTTGGACTTGCTGACGTTAATTGTCAACCCCGCGCTATCGAGACAGGCAGCCACTCCGTTTAAGCATCTGATGTGATCGGCGAAGTTGGAAGATACCACAAGCAAGTCGTCAAGGTAAACAAACACCTTTTCCCGTAATCGCCCTGCGATAACCTTGTCCATTAAACGGCATAACCTTTGTGCTGCGTTGCACAATCCAAAAGGCATGACCGTAAAATGGTACAATGGTCTCCCAGGCACAGTGAAGGCAGTTTTTTCCCGGCTTGACTCTGCTAGTGGGATCTGCCAAAATGCGTCTTTCAAGTCGATACTAGAAATAAAGTGCGTGTCTCCCAAACGACTCAGAAGGCCTTCTATATGCGGAAGGGGGTAGGCGTCTTTCACAGTGAGCTCATTGAGTCGGCGAGCGTCCAGGCATATCCTAACCTTTTCGCCTTTTTGGACAAAAGTGACTCGATTATTCCACGGACTCTCGCTCGGCTCAATCACGCCCAGCGAAACCATCCTATCTAATTCCGCATACATCAGTCTCTGGACCGCTGGCGAAACCGGATAATGTTTCTCCTTCACCGGAACCGCTGTTCCCGTTTCAATTACATGAGTCTCCAAATGAGTCCTCCCTAATCCCTTACGCGTGAAGCATGGGAATTTACAAATAGTCCCGTCCAAAATCTGTTGTTGCTCCGCATCTAGTTGATGCCTTCGTGGGAAAATATTCTCCAAATCCACCTCCATGTGCATCTCGTTGGACGACAAGCTATTAATCTCAAACCGTATTAGTTTAAAAACTTTCATAAATTCAACTCCCAAATAAAGTTTATATTTCAACGTAGGTACTAAGTAAAAATCAATTTGATGTGAAAGCCCATTAAAAGTAATGACGGACCTAATGCGACCTATTATCCGATTTGCACGACAACTGAATTAACAACTTAGCCTTCTCCACAAAATCTAAACATCCTTCGCCAAGACATGACACTGTTGCCCCGCTGTCCAGCATTCCTTGAATTGGAGTACCGTTAATTTCGATCGTGGTATATATTCTTGTGTCGGAACCTTGATACAAAATTGCGGATGCAATCTGTTTCCGAATTTGCTTTCGTTTTTCGTAACGTTGTCTAGTTTTCCTAATTTTTTCTGAAGTCACTCCAAATATGCGATTCCTAGCTTCAGTGTACTCTTGCATTCTTACATGCCATGGCTTCCTAAGCGGAATCTCAAACTTGGTCTCCGGGGTTCTGGACTGGTCATTTTTCAAAATTGAAATTTTCTGGCCTAATCGGTTTTCCTCGTCTAATAACTGTTCAACCTCTGGTGAAATAAGGACGTCTGAAGAAATGGTGGTTTTAGAATCCTCTGGGATTATAGTGTTGTTTGTTGGTTTTGGGTCGCAAAATTTCTTGAACGGGCTTCCAACCCAGCACGATGACCGTTCAAGCTTCGGTTTCCCTGACAAACTGGACATTTCGGTGTAACCGTATTATCATACCCGCATTTATAGCAGAATAATCTTCTCCTTTCAGATGGGCAATCCATAAACATATGTCCGTCTTCCTTACAATTCCAACAGACTAGTTTTCGTTCTTTTGTCACTGCATTTACTTCAACGAATTCCGCTTCTACCTCTTGTTCATACGAGAGTTCGTTAACTTGCCTATTTGGATACCGAGTATTAAAATTTCGCTGATTGTTCAGCATATTTTCTGCTCTCCTAGCTTCTGCTCTAAAATGATCTAATCCAAAAGGTCTTATCGCAAAAAGAAGTGGCGTCATAGGTTGTTTTAAGTTATTTTTCATAATGTCTACCAGGTCTTGTTCCTTAATCGGGTTACTCTGCTGATTTCTTAAATGCAAAACTGCATTACAAAATTCATCAAAAGATTCGTTGTGCTGCTGACGCCTATCCAAAATCTTCCGTTGAATATCGAAATCACTTTCAAATCGGTGAAAATATTTAACCAAAGCTTTCCTAAAAATCGATTAATCGGTGACGTTAGGATTCATCCTCCTATAGTCCCATAACCAATCCAAAGCTGCTTTGTGAAGAAAATGATGCATGTTCTTAAGAACGTCTGGCCACGAAACTCGAAAATATGACTGAAGCGTTTCCACCCTAAAGACAAAGTCTTCGACACTTAACGTTTTAGTTGTCCCATCGAATTCCAATCCCCACTTATCAATTCTCCGGGGAGAGTCGTTGGAATGATTTTGAAAATAGTTTTGCCCATTTGTATGTTGATTCAATTGAGATGCCTGATTACCAAACGTTGGTTGTTGTTGTTGCTGGTGGTGATGCTCAATTTGAGGCGGTGGAACGTTAAAGTTTGGACCTGGTCGGTTTGTCATCAGATCGTTTCCGGTAATGAATAATACGTTGGCATTTGTTGTTGTTGTTGCGTCGTTACTGGTGGAGAATTAGAAAAAGATGAACCCAGTTGATGTATAATGGGAGGGGGTACACTAAAGTTTGGAACCTGAATCGCCCGAGGCTGAATGTTCTGATGAGTGTGATCATTAACGTCATCCCGTTGTGACATAGCACTAAGTGTTGCCCTAACAAGTCTGGGAATCAATGCCTCTATTCGCGCATCAATTGAACGCATGACCTCAATCTGTCCCAGACCTTTCAACGCGGTATCACATTCCCGCTGACGATCACCTCTATGTGCTTCATCTAATGGTTGTCTGAACTCATCCCTTACGGTTCTTGCGGCCAAACTACTGTATTCCGGGGACTGTATCGTTGTATCGTCTGATGAATTTCCTCTGCTATCTAACATTGTATCAAACCCGAGGAAATCAGATCCGGCCGCTGTAGCGTCTATAGCGCTATCAGAGAATGTAGGATTCTCCGCATTCCCTATAGCTGATGTTCTTAATGCTGGGGTCACCGGTGGGGGAAAACTCAGAGTGTTACCTACCGTCGCTGTTGTAGTGGTATTAACAGTTGTAGCTCCCGAAGACGTTGTCATTGAAAGCAACAAAAACTACCTAACCCCACCACGACCCGTAAACCAATAAAAGTCAAACCAAACAAAAGTTCCAATACCAAAATTCGAAGAATTCTCCGTGGCCAAATATCTACTCTACTGGGATATCAAAGGTGTTAAATTTGGACTTACAGCGTTCTATCGATAAAAAATAAAAAAGAAACTAAGGAAAATAACGAACCCTTACGGGTTGTTAGTTTACCCCTAAGTTCTACTCAGGTAAACCCAAAACGCAGTAGAGTCTGCACTCAGTTGGAATTCCCTCAAAATAGCTCTCTGGACTATTTCAATATATCTTTAGTTAAGAATAGAACTACAAATCTAAAGATATATCGGGAAATCGACAACCTGAACTCACACTGTACTCCGGTAATCGCACCAAAAGGGTACAAGCCAGCGAAGGCGATCCCCGTTTACCGCTTCGTACGAGCCTATTTGAGGCCCAGATCTAACCGCGAGACTAAATCTGTCCCCAGCCTTTCAGAAGGTGGCAAACGGGCTGTGTACGCCCAAAACGTACGTGACAAATCCTTCTTTTTTTTTTTTTTTAAGAAAAGAAATAACGAAAAACTTAAAGAGGATAAATGAGCTGATATCTATACCTCTACCACGCAACTGTGGATTTTCAAACCAAAAGCGATGTGTGGATATGAATCAACACTTTTAAAATTCGTCGTCTGTTCCAATATTGTATCAATCTGGTAACTTTCACTTGTTCAACTCAAAACTAGAATTTAAAACTACTTATCTCGGTGAGGCCGCCTGATGCTCGAATATTCAACCTATGTACCCAATACTTCAATAAGGAGTCCATACGCCATATTCGAACTCAATTATTCAAAATCTAAACCCTATTAACGTTGGTTTCCGAAACCAAAATGTCGTCCAACCACGTTTTTGAGTTGAAAAGTTGAATACTCAAACCAATAATAATGCAAAAAAAAATGTTAAGTCTTACGTTTGATTTTCCGAATGAGAATAAAGAAACCGAAATATTATTGAACACTACTTTCAA
The DNA here is from genome assembly GCA_949987735.1 of Leucophora obtusa. Lineage (NCBI taxonomy): Eukaryota > Metazoa > Arthropoda > Insecta > Diptera > Anthomyiidae > Leucophora > Leucophora obtusa. Next base: position 92,201,142 of record OX465298.1, read on the forward strand.
GCTTTGAATTTTCGAAGACAGGGGTCTCAAAAACTGAAATTCAAAATTTAGGAATTTAAGAGTCCCGATTTCACAGATCAATCCTCGCAACTTTCAGGACGACTTTTGAATAAAAATAAAATTGTCGGTATATGTATCAGAACAGATCCAAATCAAATTTTCAAAAATTTCGGTGTACTTCCGATTCTGGCCGATCCGTCCCCGTTTTCAGGGCTTTGATTTCGTCAAAAAGGTTTGTTGTTCAATGTACTATTCTCAAGTCCGGGGATTTGGACTCAGTTAGTTACTTTTAGAAGTGGCCTTATACTTTCAAAATTTCGAACAAAATATAATCATTTGTAAAAATAAATAAATTATTGAATTTGGCCTTCAGATGTGCAGATGTTTTGCAATGGTTCTATATTTAAGACTATCATTAGTACATTAACTACTACACTCTACAATGAACAAAATAGAAATTAAATAATAACAGTAAAATATCGGAAATAAAATACTAAAAACCAAAAATAAAAGAATAAAGAAATTTAATAAATTAGCGAAAAGTGTTACGTATGCATGAACCTGTCTGACAAAATTTCAATTGTAAAAAATTTCAAAAATCTTTTTGGAAATTTCACTCCATATAATAATTTCTAATGAATATAACTTTCTTATGCTGACGAATTCGGAAGGTATTTGGCTGGTGAAAAAAAGGTAATATAAATGACCGCTAACGCCCCCGAACTCAAAATTGACATTGCGTCTGAGCATGCAAACGTTTGATTTCCTATCAAAAATCGACCGGCGTCCCTGCAGAAAGAAGTTTAAATAGAGTCGCGAAGTCAAAGTGAAATTTTCATCTCACCCTACTGAACTTACTCTATACTTGCCCCTGATAAGAATCCACTACTCCAGTTGACGTTAAGAGGGCCATGGGGACCCCTAAGACTCACTAGAATAGCAAACCCCTTCGTCAAGTAATCACGTAGACAACGGACCGAATCCACTCCCGTCCGTGACTTACTAATTGAACTCAAAAGAAATTTCAGGATCCGTTGTACGAATATCGGTCTCCTCCTAAAAATCAAACTCAAACGCTGCTCGTACCCCTAAAACTAAAACGATTACCCTTCGGGCCCCACGTTGGGCGCCAAAACTGTCCTATTTCCACCTCATATGACGTTGCCCCTATTCCTGACTACCACACTGGTATCTGACATGGTCGCACGGCTATGACTCGTCGGGCTTGGGCGGGTGTTCGTTGGAGTCAGTCAGTAGAGAGCACAGTTTTAATGTACCAGTGTTTCAAATTTATCCGAAAATATTAGAGCCTTGGGGTCCGGTCCGGTTGCGCGCGTAATGGTAAACTCCGATGGATTGAGTCTACTGGCCTCCCCACCCTCAGTATTCATGAGGAACACCATACCATGGTAGCCCTTGGCCTTACTTGTACAGCTACCCCAAACCTCGGTCTCACCACCAAATACCTACCTCCCTCTTCTCCCTAATAAGCCATTCTAAAAATCTAAACAATATAAAATTCAATCAACAATCCATGAGTTTATTTACAAAAATGTCGCGTTACGGATTTTAGCCTATATTTAAACAATCTTAAATTTTACGAATCAATTAAAAAGTAAGCTATCACCTAAAATTAGAAAATGAACTTTTATAAGATATGTAACAAGATCTTAGTTGAAACGATCGTAAGCCTAGGACAAAAGTCCAACTCAAACGAGGGCATTAAACTAAACCTGTAATAGCGCTATTGACGGTTGTCCCTCATAAATTGTAACTAGTGGTTTCGAACTAAAATCCCGGGGTTTCTTAAAATTAATTTGAGAGCTTAAGGTAATTCTAAAAAAAATCTGATAATATCAAAGTATAACACTTTTGCTTAAAATTATAATGTAGAAATAGTACAAAGATAGAAATATAAACGAATTAAATAAATCACTAAAGTTAAAAAAGAAATATTTTCTTGTTGCACAAAATCAAAGTTTCCGTGCTGTATTCGTACCCGCCGCCACCACGACTCTACGAATGAGGCTAGTGAATATGCAAGTGGGTAACAGAGACCCGAATCTCCCTTGGATGAGATCCTTCTCAAACTATCTCCCACCACGGCGTTCGTAAAGGGAAAAAAGGACTGGTGAGCAAACAAAAAGGATTCCTAAATTCATGAGATTACTCCTTTTACGATATTAAAACTATCCTTTGGATGAAAAGAATTTGGTTTTAACCAACAATTAACTTCTCAGTTAACCTGGTCACCGTGAATCAGAACATCAAGTTTGTACGCTCACCAGTAAAATTATTTCTAAAATGACCCAAAGGTCTCGACTTAATATCCCCAACAAGCTAAAAGATTAATTACCGAATAACCACTCCTCGCACAGTCGCACTAACGTCTGACACGAATACGACGGACCGTTCTGTGATCTCGACCATACAAAATTATGGCTAAAAATACAATTCATTTATCATACCCGCTATAAGTAATAGCAAATAATTTCCGAAAATACAATTTATAAAATCAACCTTTCGAACAATTTGGACTTAAAAAAATTTTACCGACTATTATATAAATTTGACCGAAAATACCTATAAATTCAACCGTTGTGTCTAATTACCGGTTGAATACAACTTAAATTTCATAAACATATGCCGAAGCAGTCTATCCAAAAGCATCGATTGTGGCTATGAAAACAATTGTCGAAAGAAACCGGTTAAAATTATATGAACTGAAGGTATTAACGGTTTATCAATAAAAATGTTATACATAAAGTAACACGAACATAAAACACCTAAACGCCCGGATTAAATTAGAGCCGCGTTGCCTTGACCGTAACTTGACTGTTTCCTCTCTTTTCTTGTTTCAGTAAGTTTAACGCTTCTAATCAAAAATTATAATTTGTTAACGACGATCTGATGGCTTAGAATGCAGTTGGGAGAGCTAGTACCCGTACCAACTTTTCTATAACCATCGAAAAATTATACGCCAATTCCACCTGGGGAATGTTTTCTCTATCACAATTTACTAACAAACTACTTATCAGTACTTATCTGCTCAATTGACCATGTTAACGGTGAGTAGACGTCTACTAAACTGTTCTCCTGATGTTGACTTTGTTTGAACTTAGTTCTCGCAATTTCTGCGCCGGCGATAACGGCTACACCGGTTGACCAAATCCGTTGCACCAGGTACTGCTTCCCCGAATTAAGTAGTCCTACTCAAATTTTCTACTGCACTTGTTTTGCGGTGGCACAGCGGATATTATTCGTTTGTGTTTGTTGATACTACTCTCAGAACCTTTTAATTTACCGTCGTGAATATCTAAAATTACACCGATTAGCCTTAACCTTCAAGTTTCCCTCCTCGTTGAGGATTTATAATTCCGGTCCTCTTTAACTGGACAAATTTACCAGCTTAAATGTCTGAGCTGGTGGTATTCACCTCAGAAGGGGCTTTCGGTGCTACTCGGTATTGGGTAGTCACCTTTGTCACTTCACAAATTTCCAATCTGCTAATTACTGGCCGTATTTTTCCAGTATATTCCAACTTTCCAGCATGCCGAGCTGCGGCAAAGATGGCGGCAGATGGAGCACCCCTTCAATGCACTTAGAAGTCTCTGTTTATCATGAAATTTTCGTCCTGTATTAAAAATTTCATGCTATCTCAGTGGCGCCTGGGCTAATACCCTCAAAACTCACCGATTGCAAGCACTTTCCAAACGATGCCAATAAGTATTCACCGATTACAAATTATATTTACCACGAACACTTCTACTCGGTTTGGCAGACAACAGGAAACAGGTCGAAAACCTCCATATTCCCTACCGAGTGTTGCCTAATTTTCCGTAGCTGCCATTTTCTCTGCAAATGCAGCCAACATAATGATCAAAACGCATAGTTGCATGTACTTCAATTGCAATATGCTGGCAGTGATGCCAGGGTTTTTTTTTATGAGGGGAAAACTTGTAACAATGACGTCAACTTTACAAAAAAACGCTAAAATTCACCAGTGCTGGCCTTTCTTATCGACCGTTTATCACAAGCAAAATAAAATTTCCCAATTTCCCTGTTAATTATCCTAATCTAGTATAATTAATAATTGTGAATAAACTAGTTTATCCACAACGTATGAATACGAAATGTCAAAACAAACTAGAACATTACAAGTTCGGATTCTGTACTGCGATTTCTTAACTTATTTCTGATAAAATTTGATAGGTAACATAAAAAATTGTTGAATATAGAAAATATATCGTTAACAGCAAATTTTTTGGTTAAATCTTACATCTTCATAACAACTAAAACTCAAATTAATTTTCTTATAAAAAATAACCGAATAAGCTTTATACTACGTTCACAGTACGATTGTAAAACACGTTTATGTAAAAGTTAAATATATCAGTTCACACTTAAAAATGAAGTGTTTAAGTTAAACATCTCGAACAGCTGTTCCTTAACAAGTAAAAAAAAAATACAAAAATTTGACAAAATTTCCCAAAAAGTTATTTTTTCTTCGGCCGGAGGCAATAATTAATAATTTTCGGCATTATCCAACGTTATAATTGCTATAAAAAGTGAAGTAACATTATCCGCCCCAGTCGGAAACAAGATTTTCAATTTTTAGTTAAGAAACAACTTCATGGCTATTTTTGGATTTTTCGTTCACCGGAAGCAAAGTTAATTTAATTGTTTTGCTCATCTATAACTTTAATAAGAAAAAAACACATTTTAACTGGTTTTTATTTAAATATAGTTTTAATATTAATTTTTTTATTTTTCTTGTTGTGTCTTCTTCTGCTTCAAACTTGTCATTCAACACCAATTGATATCAATTTTATCGTGTTTAACAAAGTGTTTAAAAATTAAACACCATAATTTAGCGTGTTTAGGGTAGAAACAATGTACTGTAAAACATCTCACTTAAACATGTTTAACGCTTAAACACGTCAAATCAAGAGTAGTGTTCTGTCCGTCGTGCTGTCAACACGTTATATTATCGTCTCTAGCGTGTTTTTGTTTAATTTTTAAATTTTGTTTATTTATTGTCGTCCGTTCGTTCTTTGTGCCAAATTAAATATGTGCAATTTTTAAATTACCAAAATAAAATCAATTACAATAAACAATATTACCAAAGAAAAAAAAAAATTCTAACGTACAAATAACAAACACACAAAATAATAGAAAAAAAAAGTTACACAAAATAACAATAACAACATACATGCATACAGCAAACCTAGTGAAAAAAATAAAGTTACACAAAATAACAATAACAACATACATGTGTCAATAAATACAATAACAATAAACACCGCAACAATATTTGAAATGCATAAAATATACCAATAACAAACAAATACAAAACGAAATAGAAAAGAAAAAAAATATATATATGTGGCTTTCCACACCAACTGCACCGCTATATACATAACATACATACAATACAATATATCAAAAATAACTCTGCTTATCACAGTTTTTTTTCAATACATTTTTTTCTGCTTCTCCAATGACCAAACAAAGGGCATTTATGCTTGCCTTTGCTATTGTCATTGTTGTTATATTCCCTCACTTTTTTTAGATTTTATGTAGTGCAAGTTGCTTGGTGTTTTGTTTGTTGTTGGCTTAGTTAGTGATGAAGGCATAGCACTGGTCACTGACTACTGTTTCCAATTATTAGACATAGGCGGTTAACCGGTTATTGCATTATTCGAAAAATCACTAAAACTGATTAACCGATTATTCGGGTCGGTTATTCGAGAAAATTGGCGATTAATCGATTAATCGTTTAAAACAAAATAAATGTATTTCCTTAACTTTTTACCAACAAAAACACTAACAGCTTCCTGTTTTTGTTAAATATCAACATGACACATGAACACGATGTATTTAAAATAAAAATTCAAATAAAAAAAGCACATCTACACTAGAGAGAAAATGCTTGAGATAAAACAAAAATCACCCCTAATTAGCTCTATTTTGAAGGAGTTTAGCTATTTTGGAGTGTTTTTGCTCCATCCCTAGCAGTTTTCTCTCGCGTGTAAATGTACCTTAAGGTTGAAAGTTTCGGAATCTGAGATTATCTAAATTGAAACATTTCTTATACTAATAGAAAAATGTATGTAAAATATAGCTGATGCTATTAAAAAATCAAAAATTTTTTTTGGCAAAAAAAAATTCTGAAACTAGGAGATTTTTTTCTAAATATTAGTAAGTTAAAAATAGCATAACTCAAGGTAGATTTTTTACTTCTTACGATTTTTTTTTAATCTGTAAAACTTTGGATACAAAATTTCTTTGAATGCATATTTAATCAATACTACAATAAATATAATATTGCATTTAAAAAAATTATTATCCAAAGTTCTTCCTCCTCCCCTGAAGAAATAAAACAAATTTAGTTCCATTTGAGTAAAATATTAGTTAAATAAAAATAGTAGACTAAAGAATATCATAAACAACTGTTAAATTTCTAAGTCTTTTTTCCGTTTTTAAGGGCCATTGACAATAAACAAAATTATCCAAAGTTTGAGCTAACATTCCCTTCTGTATTTAATAAAATTCTAAATTTTTCCAAATGTATTTCAGAAATTTCTTTTTTTATTTTTATTTTAAAAGCATTTTTTCAAACATACATGCTTTCTCTTAAGTCTCATAATAATTCCTATAAAATTTTCATTATGAAAGAGAAACATGTATGTTTGTAAAAATGCTTTTAAAATAAAAGTAGAAATTTCTGAAATACATTTGGAAAAATTTGAAATGCAATTGGAATTTTATTAAATACATTTGGAAAATTTTGGAATACAAATAGTCTTTTTAAATACATTTGGAAATTTCTGAAATTCATTTGGAGAATTTTGAAATACAAATGGAATTATTTTAAATGCAATTTTACAATTCTGAAATACAGATTTGATTTGAAAATAATTTAAACAGAAAGTGATATTAATTTATGATCTAGAGTCAAACTATTAAAATATATTTGTAATTTTGAAATACATTTTGAAAATTTTAAAATACATTTTGTACAATTTTGAAATGCAATTGGACAAATATCAAAGTTTTTTAGACAATTTTAATTTTTTAGACAGATTTTTGGATAATTCTAAAACATTTTTGAACAATTTTGAGTGATTTTGGACAATTTTAAAACATTTTTGGAAGAATTTAAAAAATTTCTGGATCCTTTTGGACAATTTTGAAACTTTTTAAACAATTTTAAAATATATTTGCATAATTTTAATACATTTTTAAACAATTTTGAAATAAAACTGAAAATGGTGTAGTTGGACATGTTGTAGAATTGATGTGGTTTTGAATCGATTATACTTTCTTTGGAGATGTGAGAAAAGGTAGATTTCTACAGAATTAAGATGTCAGTTGACAGTTGTCGGACACATATTTGAAAAAATGCAACCTTGCCTTGAAGGACATGGAAATAGAATTTACATTAGCTTTAATTTTTAAAAGAACAGAATCAAAAATCGCCTACTATACTATATTGATTAAAGCCTATAGAGCACTTCGACGCTGATCCAGCCAGACACTTCGTGTATTTTGGATAGTTTTAGAAATACCTTTATTTTGTTTAAAAAAGGTATCTAAAGGCTTAACGTCATCTTTCACTCAATTTGGTGGTATTTTAATAATTTTATGTTTATTCTAAGCTTTTCTTGTAATTTTTTAGCCAAAGTTAAGAAAATTATGAAGTTTTGGGAAAAAAATAAGAGAAAAATTCCATATTAAAATTGTAACCGGTTAATCGACCTGTTTTAACCGATTATTCGGATCGAATAATTATTTGAGTTTTAAATTATTTGTTTCGACATTATCCGAAATAGAGGCGATTAATCGAGGAATCGATTAACCGAATTGGAAACACTATCACTGACTAACCGAATCACCAACAAACAAGATACCCGACACTTGTACTTGCGTAAATAATGTTTGGTTTATAATTTCAATTATTGTAATGACAGGAAGATTTCGCATTGACTTCTGCAATATACGCGGACTGAGGGCGAACTTCTTCTCTGTATATGCTCACATTCGATTTCATCGGCCGGATGTTTTCGCCTTATGTGAGACCCAGGTGTGTGGGGATGCTGATCCACAGGATTTCTATATACCTGGTTATCAACTCCTATCCCTTTTCATTTTCCATCGGGGCCTTGCAATGTACATTCGCAAAGATGTTGTGTACCAGTATCAGCAACATTTAAACTGTAATGATGCGGAATTTAACACACTTTGGGTTAAGTTCAAGATCAGGTCACACATGTTGCATTTCGCGTTCTTATACAGAAGCCCAAACATGGAGAGGACGAATACCCTTAATGGCTTCGATGTCCTTTCTGATTCCATCGCTAGAATTCTAGGGAGTTGCCCGAGTAGTGAAATCGTCGTTGCTGGCGATTTTAATATTCACAACACTTCCTGGCTTCGCCATTCGAGCCACACAACTCCCGAGGGCCTTTATGTTGAACTGTTTACCGCGCACAACCACCTGGCGCAATTAGTGAATGAACCAACGCACATTCCGTGTGTTGAAAGTGAACATCAAAATACTCTTGATCTTTTCCTTACTTCTCATCCGGACAAGTATGAAGTAAGAACACTTGCACCTCTCGCCAATTCGGATCATTGTACCATTTCCGCATCTTTTTCGTTCTCCGTCCTTCGAAACGTTTCGACAACAGCTGCGAAACGTTCAGTTTTTATTTACGAAAAAGCACGTTGGGATGAGCTCAACGAATTTTTCCGGCACTTTAATTGGAAACTCTGTTTCCTCGACGACAACGTTGATGCCGCGGCGAAAATGGTAGAACATGTTATATTGCTTGGAATGAAATCTTTCATTCCTTTGAAGCAAATTGCGGTTAAACCAAAAGATAAATGTTGGTTTAACCAGACTTGCAGAAACGCAGTCAGATCCAGAGAGTTAGAGTTCAAAAATTGGCGTGATAATAAGAACGACAATACTGATCTGCTTCGCAAACGGGCGAGATATGAATGTTCCAAAGTACTTAGTCGTGAAAAGTTTCTTTACGAAAAACGTCTTCGTACTAAAGTTCTTTCTGCTCCTCGGGGTAGCAAGAGCTTTTGGTCATTCGTTAAAAGAGTAAAGGATAATTCTAGTCAAGGTTGCCAATTTAGCCTTTTTCCGGCTAGATCTAGCCATTTTAATTTCATCTAGCCATAAAAAAATGGCTAGATTGGATCTAGCCGGAAGATTTAGCCATTTTATTTTGCCCTAGTCATTTTTTCTTTTAATGTTTTACAGTTAATTTCATACAAAAGTGCTTGAATTTTTCTGATTTTCAAAATTTTAGTACGAAATTTTCTATTTTTAAAACTTTTATTTGGGTTCACGGTACATGTAGTTTTTACATTCGATTTAAAATCATGTTTTTTGTACAATTTGAATGAAAATATTTTGGAGATTTGGAGGCCACTTTCATGAAATTCGTGTTAGAACTCTTTATTGTCACTGATTTGTATTAAAATTACACTCGTAGAAATAAATCTGTAAAAATAGCAGAAAAATTTACTCAAAATTAGTTAAAAATGATGATGCAGAAAAAACTGCTAAAATTAGCAAATTTTTTTACTAAATACTAGTAAAATAAGAACAGAAAAATAAAACTGTTAATTTTACATAATTTTATTTTGTAACCGTCGCATAGGACAATCGTAATTAATATTAGAATTAATTACTAAAGAATTTGTTTCTAGAGTTGATTTTTATAGGAAGAAGAAGAAGAAAACATTTTTATTGACAAATTTAAAAGACAGAAGGGAATCACCAGACTGCCGCAGTTTCGTCTCAACCAAAGACTCGTCAGTGGTTAGTTTATGTGTCAACTGATCAAAGTAATTTTTAATTTGTCTCTATATGAAAAACTTTTTGTATATTGCCATGACCGGGGATTGAACCGGAATTTTAGTTATATTTAAATTAACTTTTAGTTAATTGAAAATAGCAAATTGTATTATAAAATTTGCAGAAAATTTTGCTAAATATTAGTAGACTAAAAATAGCAAAAGTAAACTGTTATATCTACAAATTTTTTGCTATTTTTAAGCCAAATTTAGTAGAATGCAAATAGCAGTCTCATTTGCTAAAATCAGCAGAAATATTTGCTAAAAAATTGTAAACTGTTGTTTTCAAAAGCAATTCTTATTTGCATTTAAAAAAAATCGAAAAAAACTTCGAAAGTTTTAAACTTTTTGGTGATTCTTTAGGCTACTAATTATTTATGAAAATTTTTTGCTGAGTTTAGCAGGTTAATTTGCTATTTTCCATTAACAAAAATTTAGCACAAATATAACTAAAATCCTGTATATTTAACAGTTTTATTTTTGCTGTTCCTATATTACTAATATATACCAAAAATAATCAGCTAATTTAGCAGTTTTTTTCTGCAGCATCATTATACCCTAGAACACTACGTGGTCAGGGTATAATAAGTTTGTGCTGATGTTTGTAACACCACCTTATAGTATACCGATCGACTCAGAATCACGTTTTATTTCGATTTAACGATATCCGTCCGTCCGTCCATGCATTCTTGTGCACACTGTACAGGTCGCAAATATTAAGATATTTTGATGAAATTTGGCTCACCGACTTTCGTCGGCCCAATTGATTTTGGTTAAAATCGGTCCATATTTAGACCCATATAAGAGTCCCCCCTCAAATTGCCATTTATAGACGCTGTAGGTTGCAAATATTAAGATATTTTGATGAAATTTGGTACACCGACTTAGTCATGTCGGCCCAAGGATAAAGCCTATTGATTTTGGTTAAAATCCACACTGGTGTAGGTTATTGTATAGTAGGCATGCCTGACTTTAAACTTTTTACTCGTTTTATACTAATATTTAGTAGTTTTAACTAAATTTTTTACAGACTTTTTTCTATTAGAAAAAGTGAGTTTTAGCATTTTTTCCAATTTTAGCCATTTCTAGCCATTTTTTCTCCGTAATCTAGCCATTTTTTCAGTTCAAGTGTTGGCAACCTTGATTCTAGTTCAGCTATCCCAACTCTTATAAAGGATGATCAAATATTCACTGAACCGGTTGATAAGGCAAACCTTTTAGCTGGGATGTTTGCAGGTAATTCATTCCTGCCGGAAAGCGATCAACCACTGCCAGAACTTGAAAGAGTATCCAGTACTATGCCTAAGATATTCTTCCGAGCTCGTGCAGTTAAAAGGGTTCTTGCTGACCTCAACATAAATAAGTCATCGGGGTCGGATGGCATACCCGCACTGGTGCTGAAACAGTGCTCTTCGACGCTAGCTCGTCCATTGGCTAACCTTTTTAGCGCTTCTTACCATACGGGAATTTTCCCCTCTTGCTGGAAGGTTGCCAATGTCCAGCCAATCACTAAAAAGGGTGCGGCTAATAACCCTGAAAATTACCGCCCAATCGCAATATGCTCTGCGCTCTCAAAGGTGATGGAGAGTATGCTTAACTACCATCTCGTGAATTATCTAGAGTCCAACTCACTTCTTAATGACCGACAATATGGCTTCCGTAGGAATCGTTCTACGGGAGACCTGTTAGCATTCCTCTCGGAACGTTGGAGTCAGTCCATTCAAAGTGGTTGCTCTGGATATTTCTAAGGCCTTTGATCGTGTATGGCACGGGGCGCTTGTATCGAAGCTTATTGCCTTTGGTGTGGGTAATGACTTCGCTCGTTTTATTTCAAGCTTTCTCAGAGATCGCACTATTCGTGTTGTTATAGATGGGATCTCTTCCGACGAGTTTCAGCTTAATTCAGGGGTACCGTAGGGTTCTGTTCTTTCTCCTTCCCTATTTCTTATCTTTCTTAATGATCTTCTTGGTCAAACTTTCAACCCTATCTACTCTTTCGCAGATGACAGCAACATTTGTCATTCATTTTCCTTCAATCGTAGGCCAAGTCCTGAGGAGATTGGGGGCAAAAGGCAGATTATGAATGACACACTAAATCGTGACCTCTCTGCAATCTCTGAGTGGGGTCATGCGAACAAGGTGGATTTTAATGCTCGTAAGACCCAATGTTGTATGTTGACCCATAGGGCTGCGGGGTCAACACTGCCATCTGTACATATGGGTGATATCGATATTGAGGAATCGGATACTCTTGATGTTCTGGGCATGAAAATTCAGTGTGATGTCCGATGGAATAAGCATGTTTTTCAGGTGTGGAAAGAAGCATTCAAGTGTCTAGGTTTTTTACGTCGGTGCAAGAAGTACTTCATTCCATCCGATTTACTCACTATTTATACCACCTATATCCGATCGAAGATGGAATACAACTCCCATATATGGGCAGGAGCTTCGAAGTCTATTTTGGAGCTTCTGGACCGTGTGCAAAGGAGGGCGTCGGCGCTTATCAAGGACAGTAGAGTATCCAGCTCTATTGACTCATTGGAGCATCGTCGGAATGTGGGTTGTGTAACCCTGTTCTATCGATATTACCATGGGAAGTGCTCTGCTGAGATAAGTGAACTTATCCCCAAAGCCCAGGTTTTTATTCTTAATACTCGCTTACCAAGTAGAGTCCATCCGTTTGTTGTCGATTGTCCAGCGGATCGCACGACGCATTACAGAGATAATTCGTTTATCAGTCGCACCAGCCGTATGTGGAATAAACTCCCCGCAGAGGTCTTCCCTGTTACTTACAATGTTGAGAAATTTAAATCAAATATTCACAAACACTACTCCCTCTTTCCTCCTCCCCATAACCTATTTTCCTAATACCAACACAATGCACTGCGTTAGTAGGGGCATCCCCTGAGTGTTGGTCTAACACATAAAAAAAAAAAAATCGAGTTAAACACGTATATGTGAATGCCGCATTAAACACGTTTATGTAAATGTTAAACATATCAGTTCACACTTAAAAATGAAAACATCTCGAACAGCTGTTCCTTAACAATTAAAAAAAAAAAATACAAAAATTTGACAAAATTTCCCAAAAAGTTATTTTTTCTTCGGCCGGAGGCAATAATTAATAATTTTCGGCATTATCCAACGTTATAATTGGTATAAAAAGTGAAATAACATTATCCGCCCCAGTCGGAAACAAGATTTTTCAATTTTTAGTTAAGGGACAACTTCATGGCTGTTTTTGGATTTTTCGTTCACCGGAAGCAAAGTTTAATTGATTGTTTTGTTCATCTATCACTTTAATAAGAAAAAAACACATTTTAACTGGTTTTTATTTAAATTTAGTTTATTTTATTCAATTTTAATTTTTTTATTTTTTTGTTGTGTCTTTTTCTGCTTCAAACTTGTCATTCAACACCAATTGATATAAATTTTATCGTGTTTAACAACGTGTTTAAAAATTAAACACGATCATTTAGCGTGTTTAATACTACGTTCACAGTACGATTGTTAAACACGTTTATGTAAAAGTTAAACATATCAGTTCACACTTAAAAATTAAGTGTTTAAGTTAAACATCTCGAACAGATGTTCCTTAACAATTGTGAAACAGATTTTCACTGATAAAAAACTAACTGAACGTTCAAAAAATGTCGAAATGGGGTTTAACAGATTTTTCCGAACCCTTGTTTGGTACTCTTTGGAACAACTTGGCAAACCTATGCTAACATATCATCTAGTTCATAAAATATCTATAGATATGACTACCATATAAAATATAAAAAGGTCCCCTTAGGTCCATTTCTCAGGAGGGCATGGGATCGGTTTCATTCGATGCTCAGATGTTGTCCACATCAAAAAAAATTGATTTTTTTACCCTTAGGTCCCTTTCTCTATGCTCTGTCAAATATAGTTTTTAAGATATAGCCAAAGTACCAAATTAACGTCCTTTTTTGTCCTATCTAGCTTAGTTTAGAAGATTTTAAAATTTAGCTAAGGTAGGCCGGTTCTGGTCATTGTATATAAGTTTTATGGGTATATTAATACCCAAAAGTCCAAAATTTTTTCCGTTTTGCTGCATTTTTTGGGTATTAATATATGCACACACAAAAAAAACTATAAGTAATATTGCCTAAAATTATATTTTAGGCAATATTACTCTATGTTGCCTATTTTCAAAGGCAACATAGAGTTTGCTATATTTTACGGCAATATTACCATACAAAATAGGTAATTCCTATTTGACTTTTATGTTCGAAAAATCACCTACAAGTTTTGTTAAATTGACTATGACAAATTGGTGTAATACCAATTTTAAAGTAGGTTAAATATTCGTAATATTACTTTAAAAATAGGTAGATTTTATTGCAAAAAGCTCCCCCAATAAAAAATATTTTATTTTTAAATCTAAATTTATTTATTAAAGAATATATAAAAAATGCATTTAAATTTCACAAATTATTTAATTACACAAATACTACATTATACAGCATTAAATTAGCGGTTTTCTATAAAATACTCAAATTTTTCTGTAGAAAAACCCTCAAAACATCAGAATTTAAAAGAAAAAGTCGCAGTTATGTGTGTACTTCTTTAATAGAAATACTCTTCGGTTTTTCTATTAAAAAAGGTCCTTAGATTCCGTGGGTTTTTCTATAAGAAAACGTCTTTAAACTCTATGAGTTTTTCTATAGAAAATCATAAAATTCTGAGCGATTTTCTAATGGAAATAGGGCCCTGAATCTGGGGGTATTAGGAAAAAGTCCTCAAAATCTTAGTGGTTTTCTAAAGTAAAAGTCCTCAGAATCTGGGAAGCTTTATAAAGAGAAAATCCCTTTGATTTAGTCCTTTTCTGTAGGAAGAAGTCCTTAGATTCTGCGAGTTTTTATAAAGAAAAAAGTCAAAAAGTTTTTGGGGGTCTCCTGTAGGAAATCTGGATAACAAAGGTTTTTTTTACAAGAAAAATTCCTTAAATATAATTATAAATAATCCTTAGATTTTAAGTGTTTTTCTATAGAAAGAAGTACTTAGATTTTTCTAAAGGAAAAAGTCCTTAGATTATAAAGGTTTGCAGAATTTAAGGCTTCTTCTAAAATTCAAAGTTAACAGAATCTAAGGTTTTTTCTATACGAAAGGGCCAACGGACTAACTGCAAGAAAAAGTCATCAGAATCTAGAGTTTTTTCTATTAAAAGTTCCGAAAAGATTTTTATATAGGAAAAAGTCCTAAAAATCGGTGCTTTTTCTATAGGAAAGACTTTTCAAAATCTAATAGCCTTTTCTTTACCTATAGAGAATTACCTCCAGAATCTGATTATTTTTTTTTTACAACAGAAGGACAATGAGATTTTAAGGAGATTTTCTTATAGAAATATCCTTTATTTCTTAAAACCCTTCCGATGAATTTTTCTATAAAAACAGTCAGATTTTCCTGATGATTTCAGATTCTGATGGTTTCTTCTGTGGAAGAAGTCACAATTTATCGTAGAAAAGAGAATCGTTGGAAAATAAACATTTTGAATTGCAAATGTAAATAGTTTAACTTTTGTATCTTTTTTAGATTGAATCCTGATCGATTGAAGATATCACTCTTAAGAAGCTGAAAAATGCCTGTATGCCTTTGGTTGTATAGATGGTTTTGTGATAGGGAGAATTTGATATGTTATCTTAACAGTAAGGTATTCCAAAACAACACCCTTTTTAATTTATTTGCAAGGATTTTACAAATTGCACAAACAACGTGGAAACAATTGGGCAGATTATACAATTCACCATATTATTAATATACTCATCTAAAAAAACACGACTTAATTAACCAAAATACAAATCTTTTCAATAAAATACGTTACTTCTATTTCGTTGAAACAATTTTTTGTTTATGATTGATCAACGATTTTAAAAAGTAAAAAGAAATTGTCTTTATTACAAAACAAAAGAAAATAATAAAATGAAAATTTTATTTTGACACTTTCATTTTTAAATTTCGTAAATAAATTTTCGAATTGTTGCCTGTATTTATAGGTAGAATTTACATTTCCAAAAGGTATTCTGTATACCTATTGGCAAAGGCAATAAAACTTGTTTTTTTAATTTCATACAAAAATAGGTTACCTTTGCCAGCCAAGGCAATATCCCCTTTAAATTTTTTTTGTGTGCAATGATCAGATCAGGCCTACCACACTTAAAAAACTGCAAAATAATGGCGGAACACGAAAAAAAGCTTTATGGTACAAAAACTTTATCAGCAATTTTCATTCTGCAAATAAATATTTATAATGATGTAAGAATTTTCCTTTTTGCAAATTTTTTTTCGGTGACATTTTTTCGCGATTTTTTTTTCAACTAGCCACCAAACTTTGTTCTATGAAATGGGTGTTATAGTCCCTAGATTATAAATTTAAAAAAACCGCACTTAAAAAATTGCAAAATAACCGCGGAACGCGAAAAAAGACTTTATGGTACAAAAGTTGTATTAAAAAACTAAATCAGCGATTTTTATTCTGCAAACAAACATACTGTTGTAAGAATTTTCCTTTTTGTAAATTTTTTTTCCGCGACTTTTTTCGCGATTTCTTTTTCAATTAATCACAGAACTTTGTTCTATGAATTGGGTATTATAGTCCCTAGATTATAAATTTTAAAAAACCACACTTAAAAAATTGCAAAATAACCGCGGAACGCAAAAAAAGACTTTATGGTACAAAAGTTGAATTAAAAAACTAAATCAGCCATTTTTAATCTGCAAACAAACATACAGATGTAAGAATTTTCCTTTTTTGAAATTTTTTTTCCGCGACTTTTTTCGCGATTTCTTTTTTCAATTAATCGCAGAACTTTGTTCTATGAATTGGGTATTATAGTCCCTACATTATAAATTTTAAAAACCACACTTAAAATATTGCAAAATAATAATAATAAAATAATCGGAACGCGAAAAAAGACTTTATGGTACAAAAGTTGCATTTTTGTTTGCAGATTGTTAATCGCTGATTAATTTTTTTATATATTTTTGTGCCATA
Organism: Leucophora obtusa; assembly: GCA_949987735.1. Lineage (NCBI taxonomy): Eukaryota > Metazoa > Arthropoda > Insecta > Diptera > Anthomyiidae > Leucophora > Leucophora obtusa. The sequence goes on from OX465298.1 coordinate 92,218,036, forward strand.
AAGCCTTTTTTCGCGTTCCGCGATTATTTTGCAATTTATTACTTGTGGTTATTTAAAATCATAACCTACACTGAACCAAAAGTCGTAAGTAAAATCAACATAAAAATTTTGTTCCTTTTTGATGAAACGAATTGTTAAAACAATATCTTTTTTATTCAAACTGATGTGTGTTTTTGAACTCAACCATTTTTTTTAAATGTACATACTTATTGTCGTCAAAAATCCTCTAGGAACTAATTGTTGTTTTGATGAATTTTTAATCGCTGATTAATTTTTTTATATATTTTTGTGCCATAAAGCCTTTTTTCGCGTTCCGCGATTATTTTGCAATTTATTACTTGTGGTTATTTAAAATCATAACCTACACTGAACCAAAAGTCGTAAGTAAAATCAACATAAAAATTTTGTTCCTTTTTGATGAAACGAATTGTTAAAACAATATCTTTTTTATTCAAACTGATGTGTGTTTTTGAACTCAACCATTTTTTTTAAATGTACATACTTATTGTCGTCAAAAATCCTCTAGGAACTAATTGTTGTTTTGATGAATTTTTGTTAATTTATTAACAAAATTTAATTTGTTAACTCTAAAAAATTTTGTTAAAAAGGCAGTTATGTTAATTTGATATTATTTTTCATCAGTTTGAATACTTTTTATTAAAGCTGCGTTTACATCTGCACTCAAATCTCGTAAAACCGAGATTTCCGTAGAAATCTCACAAAAATCCCGAGATTTCCCATACAAATGGAAATCTCGGCAATGGCCGAGATTTCTGGAAAATCTTAGCGAAATCTCACGAATCAACTCTGCGTTTGGGACAATTTTGCCATTTTTTTTGTTGTTTGTGACACTGTTTGACGTTTCAAGCGCCATTTTAGAAAATAAGAAACACACAAAACATGTGAAAAATTTAAACAATATACTTATATAATTAAAAAATAAAAGTATATATAATTAAAAACTAATGGTCTAATTCATAAACTTTTACAACAGTTTTATTGCAGGATTTTAAGCTAATTTGTGGAAAACAGTATTCATAATTGCTTAATAATGAAGAAAATAATAAAGGTTTATAGTTGGTACTCACTAACTTTAAACCTTTTATAAAGTTTGGAGTGAGGAAGCCACCATTTAATTGTTAATTATTTCATTTTCAGGCATGAAATGATTTATTAAAGCCATCCCATCCCTAGAATGTGTGGCTTCCAACAACTTGCATCCATCAAACTGAAAAATACCACAACAATTGCGTAGCCAATGACCATTTTCGAAAAAATTTCCAAAAAAATGTAAAAATTAAATTAAAAAGAAAAACGAAACAATAGTGATGTACAGTCTGTCAAAACATTATTCGAAATTCTTTTACTTTTGTATGCTTCGAATAATATGTTCTAAAAAATTACTTGTTTACACACATTTCCATTGATTTGCTTTATTAATAAAAAAAAATATTTTTAATGGCTTTTAAATTTATCTTAGCACATAATTAGTTCTCTAATATAAGGAAATACATTTTCACTTCCGATTACCGAGTTAATCGTTTACTAAATTTGTAAATCACTTACGACTTATTTGGGAGAAGAGAGAAAATAAACAATAGTGTTGCCAAAAAATTAATTTATAGTCAAAATACGATTATGAATCAAGATTTCTAATAACTCTTTATTAAGCGAAATATCTACTTTAACTATAGCAAGCTTCAAATACCAAATAAATTTTTTTATGAATTAGCACATAAAACTAAAAATGACGGAAAACCCCGACAACAATAAAAATAGCCGGTATAGTTATAAATTTGTGTGTCCATTTAAAGGCTATTAAAATAAAAGTGATAAATCCCAAAACTTATTTAACAAATTGTGAAAACTATTTTTTGTAGACTTGTCATATGGAATTCATTCTTGCCTAAGAAATAGTCATTTTATACTCAGTGTGTTCCCGTACGTTCCCAATGTTACCGAAATTTACCCAAAGTTACCGAAATTTACCCAAAAGCGTTCCCGTACTCGAGAATTGGGTAAATGAGAGCGCTAATGAGAGTGGATTAGTGCTTCTCTTTTTACCAAAATTTACCCAGACTTTTTCTTCGGGTAAACTTTGGTAAAACAGCTGATGCAAATATAAACAAAAAACAATTGTGAAATTAAATTAAAAATTGTAATTAAATAAAGAAATAAGCAAAAGAAACTTGGTTTTTTGTTAAATTTAATTGATTAAAATCAAAAACAACTTTTAAATGCGAATAAATATGTCTATTTGTGCCGATTTGCAAACTGAAATTATACGTATTTTCACATCAGTGATGGGATTTTTGGCACAATCTAAGATTGATTGGTACAATGGCACAACCGATACTATTTTGGCACATTTTGGTTATCTACAAAATTTAATAGAAAATGAATTTAAAAAATAACAATTCTTTAATCTTTAGTTTCTAAGCATTTATTGGTATTAAAATACCTTTTTGAATAAAGCAAAACTAAAAAATGGCATCGAAGATATTACCGAATAAAGTACCGTAAGTTGTTTTTCACGTGAAAAAATTACTCTCAGACTTTAAATGCTTTAAATTGCAATTTAAGTTAAAAAAAATTAACAATATTTTAATTTTATAACAAAGCCACAATCACAATTAATACAAAATGTCACTTTTTCACCAGAAAAATAATAGTCTTGTACATTAAATTTGCGTGAAAACTAAGTTTGAATAATAATTTTTTTTTATATGGAGTATAATAGTTTTTTCACGTGAAAACTGAACAACTTACGGTGCTTAATCCATAGAATTTTAAAAATTCAAATGCTATAAATTTATCTCAGAACTTCGAAAGAATTAATTTAAGTTTAATTCATAAAAAAATTAATTCAGTTTTAGAAAATGTTTATATGTATACCATTCCGTGCAACCATTCCTAAAGAATTCATTCATTGGCTGCATTCCCAAATCTTTAATAAGTATCGGATGAATTTAATTTATCATTCAACTTTTAATTGAAAGAAAATTTTAATTCATTCAAATATAATTAATTCCATAAGAATTCAAAATAATTCCATAAGAATGCATTTACAAAATGAAAATTGAAAACACGGTTTCTAAGTGAAAATTGATTTTTGGCACAATAAAGGCCCATTTGGCACATTTTAGTCACACACTTGGCACAAAACAAAATTTTTCAAGTCCCATCACTGTTTAACATTATTCTTTGAAATAAGTTTTTGGGCTAGAAAAGTGGTTTTTTGCGTTCCTGTACTATTGGGTAATTTTGTCATTTTGTGAGAGGATTTTGTGATTACTCTCATTTTACCGAACTTTACCCAAAAAGTAAAGAAACACACCTACTGTGAATACCTTCGTTAAATTCAAATTGAAGGAGCTACGTACGGCATTTGATGAGTCCATGTTGTAACGTTCCTTCAATGAAACGAGAAACACTGGCTTGGTGAATCAAATATATTAAAGTTATGACGGTCAACACTTTATTTGTGTAATTGCGTGTAATATTAACCAATAGAAACCTATTAGAGCTTAGATTCTAACTTGTTATTGTTGGTCTATATGGCAGGTACCTAATTACTGAAAGGTATTTTATTGGAATTACAACCATAAATGAAACATGATATCCCACATAAAATTGTTGATGCGTTTCTGGCTGTATTGAAGGAGTACCTTAGTTTGACTTACCCGTATTCAAATTATTAAACGACAATTAATTAGGTAATAATAAATTCCAAATGAGGGCAAGTTCCACAAATTTGCAGGTAAACGCTTATTTTTGGAGGCATTTAGATTCGAACGGTTACCAGTGTTTGTTTGCTGAAAATATTTTTGCATAACACCCAATTTCGATAGCTTATACTATTTTCTTAATGCAAATTATCCATTTATAGACACAACTATACCAAATGCCAACCCCACCGGCTGACCACCTTGCATTTGGTGTGCCTTTTAGAGTTACTTGACGTTTACACGATTTATGTTTCAATGTTTAAACGCGAAAAATATATGATAACCGATAACATTCGCTACAACAACACTCATTATAGACGAACATCTAGGTATTTAATTTTAAAAAACTTTATTTTATAGAAAACGGCCATATAAGAAAACAAATTGGAGCACAGAGGAGGAGTCTCTCCTTATATTTCTTTGGAATGAGCACATAGATGAACTGAGAGGTTCTCGAAAAAATTCCCACATTTATAAAGAAATTAGTTCTCAAATGGCAACTAGTGGCTTTAACTTTTCTAGCGAGGAAGTAAAATTCAAAATCCATAACCTAACAAACAAATACAAGTAAATTTTATTTAATATTTTCTATCAGTAATCTACAATAATGTTCTAATTCCTTCACAGGGAGGAAAAAAGGAAAATTGGACCATCAGGTGGATCGCCGTCATCATGGATATATTACGAAAGAATTCATGCAATATTAGGATCATTTCGATCAAACTCAATAGAGCTAGTAATGGATGAGAGTATACAAGGTAATGCAGTAGATTCCGCAAAAGTTTATTATGTGCACTACACAACAAAAAAAACAAAACATTGCATTGTACAATTAAGCTTGATTCACACGCCTTTCATCACTGTCCGTCCATATCTACTAATTCCCAGTATTGGGTATACAAAATGTCTTTTTGTACAGAGAATTTACAAAAACTTGATAATTCTGATCCCCAGCACTGGGTAAAAGTAGATAGGGTAGGCGACGTATTGTACACAACATATCGTCATATGAAATTAAAAAAGCCTTAAGTGACATTTAAACATTTTAAGAGGAGAAGCAAAAAACTTTATAAAATGAAAAATAAACCAAATTAGTTCAAAATTGTTTTCCGATTAAGTTTATTTTTGGTTCACGAATTAGTATTTGAAGAAAAATTTCCAATTTTTGCATTATTTACTGAGCTACTAAACTTCCGCCTTTGAGGATTGTTTTTTTTCTGAAATTAAAAATTAAAAAATTAAATTAAAAAAATTGTTTTGTAATTTTTAGGAAATATTTTCTAATTTTCTTCATTAATAGGTTAAATATAAATTTGTTTCACTATGCAGTGAGTGATGCTAACCTTTTAAGAACAAAATCCGCAGGCAGCGCTAACAAACATTTAAAAAGCGCTAAAAATCATTATTATGGTAAAATATAATTTAATATCACATTATTATAAAATAACAACAAAACATTTAAATTAAATAAAATTGTATCAGAATAAAGGTTTTACCATAAAGGCGCTAAAAGCGTTAGATTAAGAATAGAAAAACGTCAAACTAGCGACTTTTTATAAAAAGCACTATCTACTAATATTCAGCAAAAACTTCTACTGATTTTAGCAGGATAGAATAGAATAGAATTTGCATTCAATTAAAATTTATTTAAATATAAGTAAGATTTTTGTAGATTTAACAGTTCTTGTTTCATCATCCCAATCGTAAATTTTTTATAAATGGAACCTATTAATTACAAAGAAAGTTATTATGATTTTTGTAGCAACATTCATCAGTCACCCTGAATTTTAAAAATATTTTAAACGATTACAAAGGATTTTCTTATCTTATTTATTTGAATACTTGTGAAAAGATATTATTTTTTTATATAAAGGAGAATTTTTAAATATAGAATTTTCGAACGATTAGCCTAAAAATAGTTTTGATATAAACATGTTTTAAAAAACCGGTTAACCGACAAATAATAACCGGTTTTCGGTTTATTCGAATTTAGAAATTATTCGAAACCGGTTGGTTTTTGAAAATTAAGGAAACCGGTTACGGTTTTGGACACTCTATTGATAGCCCTTATTGAATATGATATAATTGATTTAACCATGGTTTTTTTCTCTGTGAAGAAACACAAATAAATAAAATAATTTAAACATTTATTTCTCTTATTTTAGAATCCCAGCTGTTATCTAGTTATTCTGGGTCTGTCATTGATTTTGAAATAGAAGCTTTGGAGGAATTGGATGGATCATTAGATATACTCTCGCAAGACTCTATGGAATCTCCAGCACCAAAAAGGAGAAATTTTTCTGAAGAAGATACTTCAACAGATACTTCGTTGTCAATGGATACACCAGTAACAAAAAGAAAAAAAAATCAATTATCAAAGTGAAGTGTTAAAAAAACTGCAAGAGTCAAACGACATCATAAAAACTGAATTCAAAGATCATTCTGAAACCAACCTCAAAATGTTAAAATTACAAGAAAGATTGGTTAATATAGAACAAGAAAGAAACGACATCTTAAAAACTTTTCTGAAAAATTAGAATAATTTGCAAAAGTTAATACTTTGCAGATTTGATTCTATTTAATAAATTAATGCTTTCGCCTAACTAAAATGAATGCAAAATTTGATTCCTTTTAAAGAGAATTATTTAAATTCGTTAATGAATTAGAATTAGTTTCTTAAGATTAACTTTATTTGTTTAAAAAACGTATATGAATTAATGAATAGAAACATTTAAAGAGACTGAATTTTTGTTATGTTTTATTAAATAAAAAAAAAGATATATATAAATAAATTTAAAAAAAAAACTTTATTTTTTAAAATAAAATAAGTCTTTTATTAATAAATACATATGGGTAACACATTTATGGATCAGGTGAAGAATATGAAGTGTTTGGGAATAATTGTTTATGATAAATTGAACTTTGCAAGACATATCAATAACTTGGCATCGAAAGCATCATTTACTTTGAAAATATTATATAATATTGGAAGTTATGTGCCTACTAATATATGACTTAAATTAGCTAATGCTGTTTTAATGCCTCATATAGTTACTCTTTAGAAGTTGTTGCAGGGTGTTCAGTGCGAGAACTGAATTGGTTGTGTAAGATTCTAAGGCGTATTATTAGATATGTTTATTAATTGGCACCTCGTGAGCACCAATGAGATCGTTGTTACTTTTGTATAAGACTACGAAAATCGTCCTTACTTGTACAAATTTTTATCGTTTTCAAATAGTACGAGAAGAACGGAAATAGTCTGTATTTAGGCTCGATTGTTCGATTATGAAATAAATAATAAAATAAGAATATTTGTTTGGCAAATAGAAATTAGTTTGTTACTAAAGACGTCGCTATTGCATCCCGTATTTGTTCTGCTCTTGGATTGAAGTCATAAACAAACTCTTCCATATTTGGTTGTTCTCTATTGCTGTCACTGTCAAATGCACAACTTTGCTCCCAAGCATCATTAATGTTTTCATTGTGATTGTTCAAAAAATTGTGAAGAACACAACAACATTTAATAATTTGGTAAACGTTATCGATATGGTTATCTATGCCCTTTCCAAGACGCCGAAATCTTGCCTTCAAATGTCCAAATGCATTCTCTACAACTCATCGACATTTTGACAATGAGTAGTTAAATGTTTTTTGTTTAATTGATGCATTCACTTGAAACGGGTATGTTTCATCATATGCTCTGATAACCGGAACGCAGAATCGCCAATTAACATTACGGGAACTTGTACTCCATTATAAACAGCAGCTAGGTCTTTTAATATAGGGGTTCCCAATTTCTTTCTGAAGAGAGACTGTTCATATATGGTAGAGTCGTTACATCTACCCGGACATCCTACATTTATATACAGGAAGCGGTACCTGTAATCAACCACGGCTAGTAAAATAGTAGAGTACCACCCCTTATAGTTATAAAAATCGGCTGCTTCAGATGAAGGAGGTCGGACTTCGAAATGACATCCATCTATACAGACATAAATAAAACCAATTAAGAATATTATTTTCAAACAAACCAACTGCAAACACCGATTTTGATTTTTCGTTAAAATGGCGTTTCAAAAGATTCTCTTTTATTATGTTCATCTTAAATTTGTACAAAAATTTTTACTTTGTTTATACATACCGATTGCTCCAAAGCACTGAGGAAATCCAAGTTTCTTAAAACCGTTTACGCATTCTTTGATGTTGTTTTCATTAAAAAAATTGGGAGACAAATGCTCCGGAGAAAGCACATTCCATGCTTCATAACAAAACCTTTTCAAAATTAAACAGACACTAGCTTTAGATATTCCAAACATATGACCAATTGATGCATATTCTGATGACGACTTTAAGGTATAAAGGGCAATCGCAACTCTTTTATCAAGAGGAATACATTTTCTAAAATATGTATCATTTTTGCCAAATTTTGTCATTTTTGAACAGAGTAATTGAAAAGTTTGGCGGCACATTCTAAAACTTTCAATAAATTGCTGTTCTGACATAAGAGGAACGTCTTTCTCCCAAAAACAACCATGACGAGTCTATCGAAAATAATTAACAATGAAGAATAAAAATATTGAATATTTTGTTACACTTACGTGAACCCATTCCATCCTGTTGTTTAATATTTGAGAATAGTAAATTTGCAATTGCTTTTGAAAAAAAACATTAACTAAATGTTGGTAACTTTCCTTTCGCAAGTATTCTATTTCGGATTGTGTTGTTTTAACACTAGATGCATAATACATCAATAAAACTTTTTTCTGCTTTGAATTATTCATATTTTTGGTTATTTTTTTATTATTTAGTTATTTTTTCCGCCAATTTTTATTTTGTTTTATAATTCTATTGTTTACATAAATCAGCTGTTTATATCAGCTGTCACGGGGAAATCTCGTAATTGCAAGTGTAAACAGTCCTAGATTTCCGATGAGATTTCAAGCGAAATCTCGAGATTTGAGTGCAGATGTAAACGCAGCTTAAATCTGTAGAAAAGGTTTAGTGTGGTTAGTTTTGTCGCGTCATCCCTAGTGCTAGCATGTGACAGCCATTTGTGATAGTTAGAAATATTAAGTGTTTATTTTTTTTTCAAAGCATTAATAATTAACAAATTCAGTGACTTGTTAAGTGAATATTTATTAATTTTAATTTAAATAAATTTATGTAATTTTAAACGTTTTCAACTTCAATTTCTGTCATTAATTTTTATATTATTTATGTGAAGTATATAAAATGTATTTGAATTATTAATTTAAATAAATTAATTTATATATTTTTAACCATAAAATATTTCATGTGTTTTAAATAAAGAGTGTTGAGTATGTGTTATAAAGGGTTGTTCAACAGGGACACTACAAAAGTAGAAAGACAAGGACAGCAAACGACGCCATATTTCTTGCCGCTCTTTTGACATTTCTCTTCAGTAAGGTTTGCCATTTCATGATGGAAAGATATACGAGCCAACAACGAGTCGAAATTATTAAAATTTACTACCGAAATTCGGAGTCAGTGGCCTCAACGTTAAGAGCGCTACGTCCAATTTATGGTCGTCATAATCGTCCTAGCATATCAACAATTGAGCGTGGGGCTACGTCAAATCTATGGTCTATGCCAACAAGCCACCGACGATTGATGAACTTCGTACGAATATCGAACGTGAAATTACAGCAGTATCGGGCGATTTATGCTTGGAAACCGTCGAAAATTGGGTTCAGCGTCTGGACTTCTGCAAGCGTGCCCGTGGTGGCCATGCAAAAGAGATCGATTTCCATACATAATGGCATCGAACGTACTTTCACAGGAATAAAGAATTTCATTGATATCCAAAACCGTTTTGTTTTATTTAAACTTTTTTACTTTTGTAGCGCTCTTATTGAAAAACCCTTTATTATAATTCAAATTTTATTCTCGTATTTCATTATTTTTTTATATTTTATCGACTTCATTATAACAAAGACATATATTTATAATTTGAAATTGGTAAAATATAAAAAATGAAATGTAAGTCTAAAAATTAATAATGAATCCACAAAATATGAATTAATTAAATATTATGCATTGTTGAATTGAATAAACTGCATTGGTAAAACAGCAAAATAATTATTCTATTTGATTAAATATAATTGTTAACATAACTAATTTTTGCTAATACGTTTGACGATATTTTGTCAAGCTAACATCACATAAAATAGTTAAACGTCAAAATAGAAATGTACTAAATAATGTGTTAAATTGACGGACAGGTTTTGTTAGTTGTATAGTGATCACCCATTCATCAATTTAATGTAGGGTCTATAAGCCCAATTCATAGAATAAAGTTCGGTGGCTAGTTGCAAAAAATACCGCGAAAAAATGCCGCGCAAAAGAAATTTTGCAAAAAGGAAAATTCTTACATCAGTATATTTGTTCGCAGAATGAAAATCGCTGATTAAGTTTTTTAATTAAATTTTTGTAGTATAAAACCTTTTTTCGCGTTTCACGATTATTTTACAATTTTTTAAGTGCGGTTTTGTTAAATATATAATCTAGAGAAAATAATACCCAATTCATAGAACAAAGTTCTGTGATTAATTGAAAAAAGAAATCGCGAAAAAAGTCGCGGGAAAAAAATTTCCAAAAAGGAAAATTCTTACATCAGTATGTATGTTTGCAGAATAAAAATCGCTGATTAAGTTTTTTAATTCAACTTTTGTACTATAAAGTCTTTTCTCGCGTTCCGCGATTATTTTGCAATTTGTTAAGTGTGGTTTTTTAAAATTTATAATCTAGGGACTATAATACCCAATTCATAGAACAAATTTCGGTGATTAATTAAAAAAAGAAATCGCGAAAAAATTCTTACATCTGTATGTTTGTTTGCAGAATGAAAATCGCTGATTAAGTTTTTTAATTAAATTTTTGTACCATAAAGACTTTTTTCGCGTTCCGCGATTATTTTGCAATTTTTTAAGTGCGGTTTTTTAAAATTTATATTCTAGGGACTATAACACCCATTTCATAGAACAAAGTTCGGTGGCTAGTTGAAAAAAAGCAATCTATCCATCCCCCCTTTTTTTTGTAAACAAATGCTTTTTTTACTCAATTGTTCATAGTTTTTAAGGCATTAGTGCGATTTCATTAGCATAATATCAAAATTAATGACAGAATTTAAATGTAAGATTTAATTGAGAACGTTCAAAATTATATAAATTTATTTAAATTAAAATATCTTCAATTAGCAATTCACTTTAAGTCACTGAATTTGTTAATTATCTATACATACTTTGAAAAACAAAAACACTTAATGTCAATTTATTGATATTTCCGACAATTACAAATACACATGCTAGCACGAGTAATAACGCGACAAAACTGACCTCACTAAACTTTTTTCCACACATTTAATACTCTTTTTTTTCAAATTGAAGAAAAATTATATCAAAGTTACGTTACTGCCTTTTTACAAAATTTTTTAGAGTTAACAAATTAAATTTTGTTAAAAAATGGACAAAAAATTATCAAAACAACAATTGTTTTGTAGAGAATTATTGACGGAAATAAGTGTGTTCATTTAATAAAAAGTAGTTGATTTAAAAAAAACACACATTAATTTAAATAAAAAATATATTGTTTTAATCAAAAAGTAACAAAATTTTTATGTTGATTTCACTTTGTAACGTGCCTACTTATTCATATACCTAATGGAAATGCTGATACCTCTAACCAACAATATATTTTCACTTGAATGGGGCAAATATTCCAGTAATTCTTATTAGGTTAATAAAACCTATTACTTATAATGGAAAAGTTGTGTGGCCTAAAGCCCAAATTAGTTTGGAAGTATCGTAAAAAAGTAACGTATCATTCTCATAATGAATAAAAAGAGTATAAAAAATAAAAATATTGTATTTTTTATTCTTTTCTTTTGCATAGAATTAAATGTCAAGTAATAAAATATAAAATTTCTATTTTCAACAGAACTTTTTTACGATTTTACTTGACAACAGTTTCAATGCATAGGAAAAAGATAAAAATATATTTCTATATTATTTTAATACATTGAATTGATTACAGATACGTTTTTTTACTTTACGATTAGACTAATGCAGCCTTAAAAGTTCAATTAAAGGCTTCATTAGCAGTGTTGCCAGAACTCTTAGATGGCAATGTGCTAGATTCCTAAAAAATTTCTGCTAAATCGTAAAATAAAAAATATATGCTTAGAATATGCTAAATTAAAAAGTCGCAATTTTTTTATTATATTCATTATGCTAAAGATCTGCTAAATTTAATACAAAAAATCTGCTGAAAATCTGCTATATAATTTTTTTAGTATTATTTAATAAAATCTTATTAATGAAAAAATACATTTTTTAAACCATGTTTATAAAAAATTATATTTTCATACTTTTTTGAACTATCTTAGTATAAATATAAAAGTTTACCCCTTAATTCATAAATGCTTTCAAAAGTTATAGGAGGTTTATCGAACAAATTTTATGTGAAGAATTTGTTTTGTAAACCTCCTAGAACTTTGCAAAGTGTTTATGAATTGAGAGGTAAACTTTTATATTTATTCTAAGATACTTTAAAAACGTATGAAAAGATAATTTTTTGTAAATACTGTTTAATATTTCTTTGAGACTAAAAAAATAAACTTTCTCATTTAATTTTTTCACAATAAACATAAAGTTGCGTTTACATCTGTTTTCAAATCCCGAGATTTCAATGGAAATCTCGAACCGAAATCTTGACCGTTTACATTTGCACTTTGTGACAGTAGCGAGATTTCGATTTGACAGCTGCACTTTTTTTGTAAACAAAGTACCATAAAAAAATAACCTCAAATTAAAAATATTTCTAAAAACCATTTTATTCATTGGCGGAGTACAATTTACATTATTTTATGTAAAGATCTAACTCTAAATATGTTAGTAAATTTGTTTTTTTTATAAGGACGACAAGCTAGAACCCAGATTTTGCAATATTTTGGCGGAAGGAAGACATGCACTTCCCAATACTTTCTTCATAGTTATGCTTCGCGGGAAGCAAAAATTAGAACCACGCAACACTTCTTATAATCATTAATACATTTCCATTGGGTCTAAAGTCATATTTATTAAATTAATAATAATTTTTTTATTTCATTATTTTGTGTTATTTTTAGGTTATTTTTTTAGTCAGCTGTTGACCATCGTTGCCACTTTTTCAAGAAAAAACTCTACAAATTAAGTTAAACACAGTGTTGTATTCTGCAAAAGTCTCCAGATTTGTGAAATTTTCATGAGATTTCTTCGAAATCTCGCAAATTTACGGGATTTCCTTTGTATGGGGAATCTCGAGATTTCACATGAGATTTTCACTGAAATCTCAATTTTAGTCGAAATCTCGGGATTTGAGTGCAGATGTAAATGCAACATAACTGATTTTAAATTTTTTCAAGATGTTTTTTATGGTTTTTGTAGCATTTTCAAATTATAGTACTTTATAGTACTATACCTATCAATACTACTAAAAAAGTTTACACTGAAAAAAGAATTAAATAATTACGCTTGAAATAAAAAGTTATGAAAACATAGTTATTAGCTGTGTTTTCTACTTAACTATATCCGTTAACTTTTAAAAAATCTGAAAGGGCATAAAAACGTTTTTTAGACGAAAACTAACATATTACTTTTCGTATGCACGTTAACTTACAACGTGGATAATTCTCAACGTTGAAAACTCAACGTTTATAAATTTTCACACCTAGCTTAAATTTTTATACTACAATAATTTAACGTAGATTTACTATAAATACTTATCGTTGATAGGCATGAGCGAAAATACAGCTATTGTTATAAATATTGTTACAGAAAAAATTATTTTGTTAAAAAAGATGCTAAAAATATGCTTTTATTAAATAAAACAAAATATGCTAAAAAATCTGCTTTGTCCAACAGAATATGCTAAAAAGCAGTTAGCATATTTTTACAAAAAAAATATGCAATTGCCCAACTCAATCTGCTAAATCTAGCAGAAAATATGCTAAAATGGCAACACTGTTCATTAGTCTAATCGTAAAGTAAAAAAACGTATCTGTAATCAATTCAATGTGTTAAAATAATATAGAAATATATTCTATATCTATATCTTTTTTCTATGCATTGAAACTGTTGTCAAGTAAAATCGTAAAAAAGTTCTGTTGAAAATAGAAATTTTCTATTTTATTACTTGACATTTATTTCTATGCACAAGCAAAAGATAAAAAATACAATATTTTTCATACTCTTTTGTATTCATTAAGCATTAAACACATAGACGACTGCAGCTACACGACTACACGACTACAAATGCTGCTGGCTGCAATTGTAGTCGTGTAGTCAGCTACTTAATTTTTTTGAAAACGACAGCAACATGTAAACAGATAATCCTAAATATTTGACATTTTGATAAATGTTAATCTTTTTTGGTTTGTGCTTCTAAAATAATGGCTGAGGAATATTTTGTTAATTTTGTAAGATCCATTTTTTTTTACAAAACATCACAATAAAGTTATTTCCAAATATAAATTAATGAAACCTTCAAACAATTGTAAAATATAAACAGCTGTTTCTTCAGTGTTCCCAAAAGGGTGATTTTCTAGTCAGAACTAGCGATTTTATTTCGCCTCTAGCGGGAAAAATTGTCCTGTTTTACATATTTTGTTATATTGTCAACACTATTTTTGTTTTGTAGCCAACAAAAATAGAAATTATCCTAAGTTGACTACAGCGGCAAAAGTAGTCGTGTAGCCGTGTAGCTGTGTTGGTGTCAAAATAATCGTTTTCATATAAACGTGTGTATTTTATTTTTGACAGGCTGTAGTCGTGTAGCTGCAGTCGTCTATGTGTTTAATGCTTTATGTGAATGATACGTTACTTTTTTTACGATACTTCCAAACTAATTTGGGCTTAAGCCCTTGTGCATAGAATTAAATGTCGAGCAATAAAATAGAAAATTTCTATTTTCAACAGAACTTTTTTACGATTTTACTTGACAACAGTTTCAATCAGTTTCAATCTCAGATGGTATTTGAGAATTTTCGTTTGGTGCCTAAAGGTTCAATTAGACGTGCCATATCGCCATAGCCGTAACCATAACGCCATAGCAGAAAACCAAAATTCAATTGGTATCTACGGTTATGGCGTTATGGCATGTCACCAATAACTGAATACATTGTAGCCCATAAGATTGGTTTAAACAGCTGTTTTATATGGTTATGGTTATGGCACGTCTAATTGAGCCTTAAATGATGCCAAAAAAATGCCAAAAATGCTTTAAAAGTGCCAAAAACAAAATTTAACAACATGCAAATGTTTCAAAAAATATGTTCAGCTTTTATTTCAAATATTTATACATTTACACCCTTATTCTAAACTTTATAACAATAACAAAATTGTCACAAAACTGGTGTGAATGGAAATTATTATAATTTTGGTATTCTCAGAAAAATTTTCACAGCAAAACCTTGACAAAATTGCCATGTAATAAAAAGCACATAACAAACAAATATTTTTAATTGTCAACAATTTAAATTGTATTTTCTTTTGAAGAATTTTAAAATTTTTCTTCACAGAAATAAAATATGAAATACCTCATTCATATTTTGAGATATTATTTTAAGATGCATCGAACCTTTTACCGATTCTAACATTCCTGCAAATTCCTTCAAAAGATTACGTATTAACATGGGATTTTTGGGGCTAAAATTGTTAAGAATAAGCTCAGGGTGCTTGATGCTAAAATTTATAGGAAACTTCAAGTGCTTAGAACTAGTTCTCTCGTGTTCTGCGGTTCCTGGACATTTTTTAAGTTTTCATATCATTTAAGATTTCATAAAATTATCGAAAAAATCGTAATTTTTCACAAATTACAATTTTTTGATAATTTTAGTTTTGGCAGAAAAAGTTTTTACCATTGTATGATGAAATTTTTAAAACTTTTGCTTGTTATAAAAAAACTAGAATACCATAACAAATTTTTCAAAAATTCCAGTGACGGACAATACAATAGAATCAATTAAAGTTGTTCTAATTTTATCCCCATTGCTTTCATTTTTAAAGGTCAAAATAATGATTAAATTGTCCCCGAAGAACTGGAAGCTGGTCCAGAAAATTGTAGAAATTTTTAGTGTAGCGTTTGTTTTTAAATTTTGCTACCCGTTCTAAGTAGGCGTGGCTTTTAATGAAAAACCAGCGATATCGACCTTTTATCAAATTATATAGAAATTTTCTTAAAAAGTGCCAAAATTCTATGAAGAGTGCCATGGTGCCATTGAACATTCAATAGTGCCACAAATGGCACTTTCGTGCCAATTTTACCAACAGTGGTTTCAATGCATAGAAAAAAGATTAAAATATATTTCTATATTATTTTAACACATTGAATTGATTACAGATACGTTTTTTTACTTTACGATTAGACTAATGAAGCCTTTAGACGTGCCATATCGCCATAGCTGTAACCATAACCAGTGTTGCCAACTCTTAGGCAGTAAAGCACCATGAGCATTTTGAAAACGGGTAAAAAGGGTAAAAATTTACCAAAAATGGGGTAAAAAAGCACGATAATAATTTTTTGAAAAATTTAAGTCAAAATTTTAAAAACACATTTTAGCTTTGTAAAATCGTGTAAAAAAGGTTCAAAAAATGACCAAAAAAGGGGTAAAAAAGCACCAAACTAATATTGCAAAATTTTGAAGTTTAAATATAACGAAGTTGTTATTTAAAATTGCACTACAAACATTGTGAAAAAATGTATTTTTTGTATATTTCGTATTATTTTTTCAACTTTGACAGAAAATTCAAGAAAAATTTAAAAAAGTAGAACAAATACCAAAAATATAAACTGTACAAAAAGCACTAAAAGCACTGCCAGAAATCTGAAAAAGCACTGTAAATACCCGCTTTTTATAAACGGGTATTTGTAAAAAATCACCGGGTACGGGAAGGAAAAAAGCACAAAAAAATACCCGAAAAGCACTGAAATGGCAACGCTGACCATAACGCCATAGCAGAAAACCGAAATTCAATTGGTATCTACGGTTACGGTTATTTATTTTATTTATTTTTTTTATTTATTTATTTATTTATTTATTTATTTAGATCAATACAGCACAACAAGAACTAGTCTTATATTACAGTACTGGGGAGATTGTGTTACAATAATAATTAAGGCAACATAAAATAATACGTATTATATAGTTCATAGGTCTTAAGAATGTCATTTTAAATTCTAAGATAATAAGTTAACAATTGATAGAAATAAATATGTCCATTTGACTAACAATAAATTTGTGTTACAACTATATATAAAAAACAAATCTTATTAATAACATAAAAGAATTAAGAAAAAAGAAAGAAAAAAATTATAAAATATATGCAGTGTTGCCATTTCAGTGCTTTTCGGGTATTTTTTGGTGCTTTTTTCCTTCTCGTACCCGGTGATTTTTTACAAATACCCGTTTAAAAAAAGCGGATATTTACAATGCTTTTTCAAATTTCTGGCAGTGCTTTTTGTACAGTTTATATTTTTGGTATTTGTTCGCGTTTTTTTTAAATTTTTCTTCAATTTTCTGTCAAAGTTGAAAAAATAATACGAACTATACAAAAAATACATTTTCCAGTGTTTGTAGTACAATTTTAAATAGCAACTTCGTTATATTTAAACTTCAAAATTTTTAAATATTAGTTTGGTGCTTTTTACCCCTTTTCTTAGTTATTTTTGAACCTTTTTTACACGATTTTACAAAACTAAAATGTGTTTTTAAATTCTGGACCTAAATTTTTCAAAAAATGAATATCGTGATTTTTTACCCCATTTTTGGTAAATTTTTACCCTTTTTACCCGTTTTCACAATGCTCACGGTGCTTTCCTGCCTTCAAGAGTTGGCAACACTGAATATATGTATATATGGTATAGTATATAAAAAGAAAAAAATATGTTTATCGTAAATATAATAATATATAATATATTGGTAAAAGTGTAATTTTTGTTATTCAGGATGTTTAAATATTGCGGTTTTAAAGTGCATTGCTAATAATTTGAAAATTCGGAGGAAGTTGGCTCCAAAGGCGAATAGCATTTAAGAAGAAATGTCTGTTCGAAATCTCTTTCCGATAAAATGGAGTATTGATATTATTTCCTCTGCCTGACAATGAAAAGGCTAATCTTCTGTACAAGTATTGAGGTTGTTTTGTGTATACAACTTTATGTAAAAACATTAGAGTGCGGCATTTTAATAGATTCTCAAATGTTATATTACATATTTGTTTCGCATACTGCGATATTCTGCTACGCCTACTGAGACCAAATACGTATCTGGCAATATTAGCTGTATTTTCGACTTAACTATATCCGTTAACTTTCAAAAAAGCACAAAGTGCATAAAAACGTTTTTTAGACGAAAACTAACATATTACTTTTCGTATGCACGTTAACTTACAACGTGGATAATTATCAACGTTGAAAACTCAACGTTTATACATTTTCACACCTAGCTTAAATTTTTATACTACAATAATTTAACGTAGATTTACTATAAATACTTATCGTTGATAGGCATGAGCGAAAATACAGCTATTGTTATAAATATTGTTACAGAAAAAATTATTTTGTTAAAAAAGATGCTAAAAATATGCTTTTATTAAATAAAACAAAATATGCTAAAAAATCTGCTTTGTCCAACAGAATATGCTAAAAAGCAGTTAGCATATTTTTACAAAAAAAATATGCAATTGCCCAACTCAATCTGCTAAATCTAGCAGAAAATATGCTAAAATGGCAACACTGTTCATTAGTCTAATCGTAAAGTAAAAAAACGTATCTGTAATCAATTCAATGTGTTAAAATAATATAGAAATATATTCTATATCTATATCTTTTTTCTATGCATTGAAACTGTTGTCAAGTAAAATCGTAAAAAAGTTCTGTTGAAAATAGAAATTTTCTATTTTATTACTTGACATTTATTTCTATGCACAAGCAAAAGAT
Source organism: Leucophora obtusa (assembly GCA_949987735.1). NCBI lineage: Eukaryota > Metazoa > Arthropoda > Insecta > Diptera > Anthomyiidae > Leucophora > Leucophora obtusa. Next base: position 92,236,755 of record OX465298.1, read on the forward strand.
AAAAAATACAATATTTTTCATACTCTTTTGTATTCATTAAGCATTAAACACATAGACGACTGCAGCTACACGACTACACGACTACAAATGCTGCTGGCTGCAATTGTAGTCGTGTAGTCAGCTACTTAATTTTTTTGAAAACGACAGCAACATGTAAACAGATAATCCTAAATATTTGACATTTTGATAAATGTTAATCTTTTTTGGTTTGTGCTTCTAAAATAATGGCTGAGGAATATTTTGTTAATTTTGTAAGATCCATTTTTTTTTACAAAACATCACAATAAAGTTATTTCCAAATATAAATTAATGAAACCTTCAAACAATTGTAAAATATAAACAGCTGTTTCTTCAGTGTTCCCAAAAGGGTGATTTTCTAGTCAGAACTAGCGATTTTATTTCGCCTCTAGCGGGAAAAATTGTCCTGTTTTACATATTTTGTTATATTGTCAACACTATTTTTGTTTTGTAGCCAACAAAAATAGAAATTATCCTAAGTTGACTACAGCGGCAAAAGTAGTCGTGTAGCCGTGTAGCTGTGTTGGTGTCAAAATAATCGTTTTCATATAAACGTGTGTATTTTATTTTTGACAGGCTGTAGTCGTGTAGCTGCAGTCGTCTATGTGTTTAATGCTTTATGTGAATGATACGTTACTTTTTTTACGATACTTCCAAACTAATTTGGGCTTAAGCCCTTGTGCATAGAATTAAATGTCGAGCAATAAAATAGAAAATTTCTATTTTCAACAGAACTTTTTTACGATTTTACTTGACAACAGTTTCAATCAGTTTCAATCTCAGATGGTATTTGAGAATTTTCGTTTGGTGCCTAAAGGTTCAATTAGACGTGCCATATCGCCATAGCCGTAACCATAACGCCATAGCAGAAAACCAAAATTCAATTGGTATCTACGGTTATGGCGTTATGGCATGTCACCAATAACTGAATACATTGTAGCCCATAAGATTGGTTTAAACAGCTGTTTTATATGGTTATGGTTATGGCACGTCTAATTGAGCCTTAAATGATGCCAAAAAAATGCCAAAAATGCTTTAAAAGTGCCAAAAACAAAATTTAACAACATGCAAATGTTTCAAAAAATATGTTCAGCTTTTATTTCAAATATTTATACATTTACACCCTTATTCTAAACTTTATAACAATAACAAAATTGTCACAAAACTGGTGTGAATGGAAATTATTATAATTTTGGTATTCTCAGAAAAATTTTCACAGCAAAACCTTGACAAAATTGCCATGTAATAAAAAGCACATAACAAACAAATATTTTTAATTGTCAACAATTTAAATTGTATTTTCTTTTGAAGAATTTTAAAATTTTTCTTCACAGAAATAAAATATGAAATACCTCATTCATATTTTGAGATATTATTTTAAGATGCATCGAACCTTTTACCGATTCTAACATTCCTGCAAATTCCTTCAAAAGATTACGTATTAACATGGGATTTTTGGGGCTAAAATTGTTAAGAATAAGCTCAGGGTGCTTGATGCTAAAATTTATAGGAAACTTCAAGTGCTTAGAACTAGTTCTCTCGTGTTCTGCGGTTCCTGGACATTTTTTAAGTTTTCATATCATTTAAGATTTCATAAAATTATCGAAAAAATCGTAATTTTTCACAAATTACAATTTTTTGATAATTTTAGTTTTGGCAGAAAAAGTTTTTACCATTGTATGATGAAATTTTTAAAACTTTTGCTTGTTATAAAAAAACTAGAATACCATAACAAATTTTTCAAAAATTCCAGTGACGGACAATACAATAGAATCAATTAAAGTTGTTCTAATTTTATCCCCATTGCTTTCATTTTTAAAGGTCAAAATAATGATTAAATTGTCCCCGAAGAACTGGAAGCTGGTCCAGAAAATTGTAGAAATTTTTAGTGTAGCGTTTGTTTTTAAATTTTGCTACCCGTTCTAAGTAGGCGTGGCTTTTAATGAAAAACCAGCGATATCGACCTTTTATCAAATTATATAGAAATTTTCTTAAAAAGTGCCAAAATTCTATGAAGAGTGCCATGGTGCCATTGAACATTCAATAGTGCCACAAATGGCACTTTCGTGCCAATTTTACCAACAGTGGTTTCAATGCATAGAAAAAAGATTAAAATATATTTCTATATTATTTTAACACATTGAATTGATTACAGATACGTTTTTTTACTTTACGATTAGACTAATGAAGCCTTTAGACGTGCCATATCGCCATAGCTGTAACCATAACCAGTGTTGCCAACTCTTAGGCAGTAAAGCACCATGAGCATTTTGAAAACGGGTAAAAAGGGTAAAAATTTACCAAAAATGGGGTAAAAAAGCACGATAATAATTTTTTGAAAAATTTAAGTCAAAATTTTAAAAACACATTTTAGCTTTGTAAAATCGTGTAAAAAAGGTTCAAAAAATGACCAAAAAAGGGGTAAAAAAGCACCAAACTAATATTGCAAAATTTTGAAGTTTAAATATAACGAAGTTGTTATTTAAAATTGCACTACAAACATTGTGAAAAAATGTATTTTTTGTATATTTCGTATTATTTTTTCAACTTTGACAGAAAATTCAAGAAAAATTTAAAAAAGTAGAACAAATACCAAAAATATAAACTGTACAAAAAGCACTAAAAGCACTGCCAGAAATCTGAAAAAGCACTGTAAATACCCGCTTTTTATAAACGGGTATTTGTAAAAAATCACCGGGTACGGGAAGGAAAAAAGCACAAAAAAATACCCGAAAAGCACTGAAATGGCAACGCTGACCATAACGCCATAGCAGAAAACCGAAATTCAATTGGTATCTACGGTTACGGTTATTTATTTTATTTATTTTTTTTATTTATTTATTTATTTATTTATTTATTTAGATCAATACAGCACAACAAGAACTAGTCTTATATTACAGTACTGGGGAGATTGTGTTACAATAATAATTAAGGCAACATAAAATAATACGTATTATATAGTTCATAGGTCTTAAGAATGTCATTTTAAATTCTAAGATAATAAGTTAACAATTGATAGAAATAAATATGTCCATTTGACTAACAATAAATTTGTGTTACAACTATATATAAAAAACAAATCTTATTAATAACATAAAAGAATTAAGAAAAAAGAAAGAAAAAAATTATAAAATATATGCAGTGTTGCCATTTCAGTGCTTTTCGGGTATTTTTTGGTGCTTTTTTCCTTCTCGTACCCGGTGATTTTTTACAAATACCCGTTTAAAAAAAGCGGATATTTACAATGCTTTTTCAAATTTCTGGCAGTGCTTTTTGTACAGTTTATATTTTTGGTATTTGTTCGCGTTTTTTTTAAATTTTTCTTCAATTTTCTGTCAAAGTTGAAAAAATAATACGAACTATACAAAAAATACATTTTCCAGTGTTTGTAGTACAATTTTAAATAGCAACTTCGTTATATTTAAACTTCAAAATTTTTAAATATTAGTTTGGTGCTTTTTACCCCTTTTCTTAGTTATTTTTGAACCTTTTTTACACGATTTTACAAAACTAAAATGTGTTTTTAAATTCTGGACCTAAATTTTTCAAAAAATGAATATCGTGATTTTTTACCCCATTTTTGGTAAATTTTTACCCTTTTTACCCGTTTTCACAATGCTCACGGTGCTTTCCTGCCTTCAAGAGTTGGCAACACTGAATATATGTATATATGGTATAGTATATAAAAAGAAAAAAATATGTTTATCGTAAATATAATAATATATAATATATTGGTAAAAGTGTAATTTTTGTTATTCAGGATGTTTAAATATTGCGGTTTTAAAGTGCATTGCTAATAATTTGAAAATTCGGAGGAAGTTGGCTCCAAAGGCGAATAGCATTTAAGAAGAAATGTCTGTTCGAAATCTCTTTCCGATAAAATGGAGTATTGATATTATTTCCTCTGCCTGACAATGAAAAGGCTAATCTTCTGTACAAGTATTGAGGTTGTTTTGTGTATACAACTTTATGTAAAAACATTAGAGTGCGGCATTTTAATAGATTCTCAAATGTTATATTACATATTTGTTTCGCATACTGCGATATTCTGCTACGCCTACTGAGACCAAATACGTATCTGGCAATATTAGCTGTATTTTCGACTTAACTATATCCGTTAACTTTCAAAAAAGCACAAAGTGCATAAAAACGTTTTTTAGACGAAAACTAACATATTACTTTTCGTATGCACGTTAACTTACAACGTGGATAATTATCAACGTTGAAAACTCAACGTTTATACATTTTCACACCTAGCGTAACTTCTTCGCGTTACTACCTAACAGTGTTGCCAAAACTTATTTAGGAAAAAATGCTAGATTTTTTGCATAAAAATGCTAAAAAATGCTAAAAACTAAAAAAAAATGCTAGAAAAAATATGCTAAAAAAATTTTATAAAAATATGTTTCAATTTGTTTAAAGAAATACTATTTTAGTGACTTTTTACAATTAGACTGAAAATAAGTCATCTCTAATTATGAATTTAGTTCATTTTATTAACTAAATTTATATAAAAGAAAAATTAAAAACAACTCAAAAGTTAATTCTTGTAAAAAAGTTCAAAAATCCTTTAAAATAAATTTATTATTTGATTTCCCAACTGTCAGGGGGTTTCCATCAGCTGCTTTTAAAAATGCTTTATGAGCCAAAAATTTCAAGCAAGAAACAGAGGAATAACAGAAAGAATATGAAGAAAATTAACAGCGAATGAGATAAAATGAAGGAATTCGGGAAAACAAAAAAATAATAAAATCGTTTTTACAACAAAAAAAAAAAAAAGTTAAATTAATTAATTATTATTTATTACCTTATTAAAGTTGTTTTTGTTAGTGTTTTTATCAGTAATCGCAAAAAAACAAAATATTAACTTTTTCACTTTTCTTTTGTTTTTCTCGTTCTTCACTGAAATTAACAGGCCAGAGCATCCATACAAATAATTGAGCACGAGTTAACATAATTTCTTGGGAAGAAAACTCTTTCCTTTAGATCCTCTTTGCAACTGCGTCACTGAAAATATGTTATCTCAAAAAGTTAAAGGCGGATAAACAAAAGTACCTCAAAATGTTTTATTTCTAAAATAGGTGGTAATGTGGAATACTTTGGCGTGTAATATGAATTTCCCATTCAGCCTTAATTTATCTACTCCAAATTAATTTAATGGTTTTTATTGCACGCTCTGTTTACCGTTTTCAAATTTCTGCATCTTTGGGCTTACCTGCATGAAATTCTTTAAAAAAATTATTTTCGCGATCAGGGTTAATACTTTTTGTAGTGTTGCTTGACGTTGTAAGATTTTTGGTATGATTAAAGAAAAATGTACAGGTGTTACAGTAAAAAAAATCAAAATTCATTGAAATTCTTAAAAGATAGGAATTTATCACAAACGCTATCCACATTACCCTCTATGACCCAAACCTAAAAAAACATCAATAAAAATTGCAAAAATTAAAACGAACCTTATCAACATTTTGCAATTCTATTAATTCTATTTTAAACTCTATTCTTTAAATTTTTATTATTATTTCTTTTTTTACCAAAAATTGAAGTATTTTTGTGCAAAATCATTCCTTCACCATAACAACAAAAAGTAAAACGAGTAAAAAGTTAAAGCCGGGCATGTCGATTTAAAATTTTAATATTAAAGTACCATAAAGCAATATGTTTATTCTTTTGGGATCATTTTTGAATTTCAATCAATCCAACCCTGTTAAATACAAGTTTTCGCTATTTTTTTCCCCAGAAACATTTTTTTTTTCGCGATTTTTGTTTTTTTTTCGAAAGAAATTTTTTTTCTTAACTCTATTAAATATTTTTCTAAACCCTATTGAATATACACAAAATAACATAACACATACTTTTTATTTGCAGAAAAAAATGTTTTTGCAAAATTTTTGCGAAAAAAATCTATAAAAAAAATTTAGTGAAAAAAATGATAGCTTCCTTAATGTTTTACATATTTAATAAAATTTGATAAATTTATAATTAAAAATGATCCCAGAAATATAAAAATAAAATTTTTTTGGTACCCATCAAAATTTTTAATTGCGAATATCGCGAATACGAGAGCTAACTTTTAAAAACTGCTATCACCATTGAATACAGCGTACTCGAATTAGCTTTACCAGTAGGGTTTCCAGCTTGTTAAAATTTGCAACTGCACAGTGTAATTAATGTGTACGTATACAAATAGTTCCTAGTACTTACTCTAAAAGTAAAAAAAAATATTTCTTTTTCATATTACATTTAAATTCAAATTAATTTAGAATATTCTAAAAAAAAAACAGAAAATAAAACTGTAAAAAACTGTAAAAAATGCTAAAAATATGCTAAATTTTGTTGGAAAAATGCTGAAAAATATGCCATATGCTAGATACATTTTTTTCATGCTAAATGAATTAAAAAAATGCTAAATCTAGCATTAAATATGCTAAATTGGCAACACTGCTACCTAATAAGGTTTGCTGATGCACGTTCGATTATACCGGAACTTTCATAAATACTCACTATTTTAAAAAATTTGATACTCCAATCAGTTTATCGTAGATTTGCTATAAATACTTAACGTTGATGGGTATGAACGAAAATACAGCTATTGTTATATGTTACATTCAGCTTCTTCTTACTTAAAGCGTCACAGCTAGCGAAAAGTTCACATCCGTACATTAGTGTTGGCAAAAGATACGTTTTGGCGAGTAAAATTCGAATTTTAAAAGGTGTGAAATACTGTGTCATCCATAGATTTCTCAACATTGAGTATGTTTTACCACAAATAACATTGATGTGATCAGACCAGTTCAAGTTTTTATTAAAAATTACTCCAAGGTTTTTGGCGGTTTGAACTATTTCAATTTTAGAGTTGTCCATTAGGATTGGTGCGGCCCTATGCTCCTTGCAGGAGTAAAAGGAACAAATATATATATATATTAGGATTGGTGGTAAGATAGTTGTTAAAGATCTGGGTTTTCCAATTATCACAGCCTTCGATTTTTTTGCATTTAGACCGTTTCCTGATGCCCATTCCTTGATATTGTCTAGATCATAATTAATCTTCCTGATGCAGTCAGCAACACCAGATGGTTGACAACTGATATAAAGTTGTACATCATCTGCATACATATGTAGTCCATAATGGTTGAGTCGAGTGGGTAAGTTATTAGAGTATATGGCATAGAGCAATGGACCAAGTATCGATCCCTGTGGTACACCTCTTGAAATTAAACAAATACTAGATCTATCGGAGCCATTGACTTCTATCACACAGATATGAGGAAATTAATTTCACTGCTGTTGTTGAGAAATTTAGCATGCGCTGCAGTTTAAGGCACAGAATAGAGTGGTCAACTGTGGCATGTCAGCAATAACCGAATACATTGTAGCCATAGATGCCAACTTTTTCATAGCAAAAAGCGCGAAAAATATACAAAAAAGGGTAAAAACCCGCAAATTTCTACTTAAAAACGGGTAAAAAAGCACTAAACAGTTTTTACGACTTTAAAAAAAATTGTCGTGTTTCATGCATTAAACACATAGACGACTGCGGCTACACGACTACACAACTACAAATGCTGCTGGCTGCAATTTTAGTCGTGTAGTCAGCTACTTATTTTTTTTGAAAACGACAGCAACATGTAAACAGATAATCCTAAATATTTGACGTTTTGATAAATATTAATCTTTTTTGGTTTGTGCTTCTAAAATAATGGCTGAGGAATATTTTGTTAATTTCGTAAGATCCATTTTTATTTACAAAACATCACAATAAAATTATTTCCAAATATAAATTAATGAAACCTTCACACAATTGTAAAATATAAACAGCTGTTTCTTCAGTGTTCCCAAAACGGTGATGTTCTAGTCAGAACTAGCGATTTTATTTCGCCTCTAGCGGGAAAAATTGTCCTGTTTTACTTTATTGTCAACATTATTTTTGTTTTGTAGCCAACAAAGATAGAAATTATCCTAAGTTGACTACAGCGGCAAAAGTAGTTGTGTAGCCGTGTAGGTGTTTGACACCAACGACTAAAATTGCAGCCAGCAGCATTTGTAGTCGTGTAGCCGCAGTCGTCTATGTGTTTAATGCATCAATTAGACGTGCCATATCGCCATAGCCGTAACCATAACGCCATAGCAGAAAACCAAAATTCAATTGGTTTCTGCGTTTACGGTTATGGCGTTATGGCATGTCACCTATAATCGAATACATTGTAGCCCATAAGACTGGTTTGAACAGCTGTTTTATATGGTTATGGCACGTCTAATTGAGCCTTAAGGCTGAGTTACCCAACCGTAAACGTATCTGTAACGAATCAGCTGTTTCGATACCACAAGAAGAAATGTATACGAATGGTTACTAACACGTAAATGTAAACGAACTTGCCGGATCATTCTGTTGAAATCAGAATTTTCTATCCGGCATCGAAACAGCTGAATGATTTTAGTCGGAAAAAATATGAAATGAATAAAGAAAATTGATTCAAACAACAAATAAGGAATAAAAATTAACAAATAAATGGAAAATTTTAGAATAAAATATAAAACCACATGAAATAGATGCTAAATAGTAATGTCATTTACGATAATTAATTTAATAATTTAGCTACGGCACGGTACAGTTACATCACATTTACGTTTACCGTCCCATAATCCGCCCTTTAAGGTTCAATTAGACGTGCCATATCGACATAGCCGTAACCATAACGCCATAGCAGAAAACCAAAATTCAATTGGTATCTACGGTTACGGTTATGGCGTTATGGCATGTCACCAATTACCGAATACATTGTAGCCCATAAGATTGATTTGAACAGCTGTTTTATATGGTTATGGTTATGGCACGTCTAATTGAACCTTAAGATTGGTTTGAACAGCAGTTTTATATGGTTACGACACGTCTAATTGAGCCTTTATTGCTGACATGCCATAACGCCATAACCGTAACCGTAGATACCAATTGAATACCAATGGCGTTATGGTTACGGCTATGGCGATAGGGCACGTCTAATTGAACCTTAAAGCAGAGGTCGGCATCACCTATGCCCATGGGTGCTCTCTCACACCTACATAAGCTCACACATAGAACAAAAAAATAATCAGTCGCATACAAGATTTCAATGAATTGACAACCCGTCAATTCGCTTGTTTGCCAGATTTTTTATACTCTGCTTAATGTTTATTGATAAATTTTTTTGGTAATTTTTTTTTTTTTTTTTTACTTTTTTTGTGTTGTTATTTTTTGATATTTGTTTTCGTAGTTGTTGTTTGCTTTTAAATTTTTATTTAATATTCCCATTATAAACATTTAAAATTTTCGAATTATTATACAAACGTTCTTTGTCAGTGCATTGAGAGTGAGAGGCTGCAACTCACTCATACAAGCACAAAATAAGGTTGTATATGTTTGCCGATCCATGTCTTAAAGCCCAAATTACTTGAACGTACAGGTTCAATTAGACGTGCCATATCGCCATAGCCGTAACCATAGCGCCATAGCAGAAAACCAAAATTCAATTGGTATCTACGGTTATGGCGTTATGGCATGTCACCAATAACCGAATACATTGTAGCCCATAAGATTGGTTTGAACAGCTGTTTTATATGGTTATGGCACGTCTAATTGAGCCTTAAATGTAACGTGACGAATCAGCTGATTCTACCTGCTTAATGAGAAACACATAGTGCTGAGTACTAGACGTAAACGAGTCGTAACGTGCCGTTCATTTCTATTGAAAACAGAATTTTTTCTCCGTTTTTACGTGAGAGAGCAAAACAGCTGTTTTTAGTTGCATATCAGTGATGGAATTTGTGGCACAATTGTACAATGTTTGGCACAATCAAAGTTTGATTCGTACACTGGTACATTTTTGTTATTTCCAAATATTCTATAGGAATTCCAGTTTATTTAAAAAAGAAATTAATTGGCAAAAACAATAAAAAAAATTTTTTAATTTTCATACAAAAACTTTTGTTTAAAACGAACACATAAAATATTATATTTGAAAAGTAAACAAATTAAGTAAATAAAAACTAATTTAATGATTGAATGGATCAAATGAGCTAAATCGACTACAAATTATTTTCGATTTAAAATGAAATTGAATCCGATTTTCAGGGATAAAATATAATCCACAATGAATTTTTATGAAAGTTCTTGTTATTTTATAAAAAAGTGCAAGTTTTGGTACTATTTTTAAATTGGTTGGTACTATTCTGAAAATCAAATTTATCAATTCTTAATAGCACGTTACATATTTTGAGTAACTTCGCAAAAATAAAATACCACGTTACGACTCGTTCTCGTTACATTTACGATCTAGTAACGAGACCTTAAAGGTATAATTAGTTTGTACGTAACGTGCCGTGACGAATCAGCTGATTTGTTTTTGTTCTATGAAAAAGCATTTGAGTCGTTAGTTTGTCTGTAATGTAACGTGCCGTGCCGGATGAACCTGTTGAAAACAGAATTTTTGTTATCCGTTAACCCCCCGTTTCCACATGCAAGTGCAAGTTCGAAAAACTCAATACACTCACACTTTTTCACTAATACAATCACACTTATACGACTTGCGACTCAACTTGCAAGTAAATTTTGAAGACAGTGGATTTTTGATACTTGCGGCAAGTGAAATGACAGAATAAAGAAAACACTGTTGCCTACTAATGTTTTCTATTAATTTACTAGTATTTGGTAAAGTAAAAGTTGTAATGCAACTGATTTTGTATTTATTTGTAAAAAAAAGTAAAAAAAGAACATAACGACATATCTTAATGGTAATTTAAAATATCAATTTTAAAGGTTTATGAAAAAAAATTGTTAAGAACAAATTTTTTCCCAGCTTTGTTAGAATATTGAATACTTGGCAATACTGGAGTGCTATTTAGTGACAACCTATGCCTTCGACGTCATTGCAGCAAGTAGTGTGGACCATAGTGTGGACACATGTAAAATTTTCATGCTTCTTCGGTAATTTTCGAAATTTTCGCTGATAATACGTATTCTCAACTTGCAACCATTTACTTGCATGTGGAAACGGGGGGTAAGTGACAGTGAGTTGACAGCTGCTATTTTGAGATCTGCGACGAATGGCTTGAACCGGCTAAGCCGAGCCGCCGTCTAAGTTTTGTCACCGCCGTCATCGAAATTTTTTTTACACGATAAAAATCTAAAATTTTAGTATATATTTTTTTTAATTTTCTTTTTTTTACTGTTAAGCCGATGTTTTGTATGTGTCAACTTAAAGTTGGCTAGCCGATCAGCTTTTGGCTCACAACCAGCTTCAAGCCGCCGCTGTAATTTTTTTATTTAGACACCGCAACCGATTAATCTGGTTGGTGCAGATCTCTGCTAAGAAAAACAACATTAAACAGCTGATACGTTGTTACGGAAAAGACTAACTACACAAAAGAGCCATCCGGCACGGCACATTACAGAACCGTCACGGAACGCAAAGACTAATGGAGCCTTAAGTAAGCTTGAATCCAGTTGGAGTTTTATTATACTTCGTCCCGCGGCCGAAGTGTAAACGAATAAAGCCCAAATTAGTTTGGAAGTATCGTAAAAAAAGTAACGTATCATTCTCATAATGAATAAAAAGAGCATAAAAACTAAAAATATTGTATTTTTCATCTTTTTCTTGTGCATAGAATTAAATGTCGATTTTACTTGACAACAGTTTCAATCAGGGATGATAAATGGGATTTTCAAAATAGTACTAACCAACTTAAAAAATAGTACTTTTTTGACCTCCATAGTACCAAAAAATATTTTTTATATTCTAACCACCCCTATGAGTGTATTGAGTTGGCGCTTATGATGTCAGTTCGTCTGTCCATATAAAATTAACGATCTTTGTAAGCAAATTACAGGTCGCATTTTTTTTTTAAATATTTTGACGAAGTTTGGTATATACATAAGTTTGTAATGTATGAAGGACTAACGCTATTGAAAATGGTTAAAATCGGTCTATGTTTTGAACTAATAATCATGAAGAGGTCCTATCTGATATTGAATGTATTGATATTAGTGGTATAACCAAACCAAAGGGATTTTAGACGATTTCTTTCAGGGGACCTATATAATTTTATTCGTTAATGAGGTAGTGATAATTCCTGGAAAAACCCAGGCTCACATTTAGCTTAGTTCCTCCCGGTTCTTTTTTTTACAGCATTCTGAAGGCCGGTTTTAGTTCGATTAATTACGAATATTTTATTGCTTTGTCGTGGTTCTTGCTATTTATTCGCTATCGAGACAACTGTTAGACTAGTGTAGAAAACCAACGTGTCAAGTTAAAAAAAACAAAATATCTGAAAAAATCAATATAGGAGAAATCGATATTTGAAGTTGTTAAACGAGTTTCAATGTAATTATACAATGAACTATGTGGTATGGAATACAATAACTTTGTGCTGACGTTTGATTCAGAATTTTATTTGAATGAAGTCCCAGAAAGTCGTATTCAATTTCGTTTGAAGGCGGAAATTATTTTAAAGGGATTTACGTGTCTATTCCTACGAAAAGTCTGTAACTCTTAGTTGGGAGTGTATTTCCCTTGTATTTGTTGTTGCAAAGTCATAATAAATTATATTTATTCAAATTTTTGTTTGAAAACTTCTAAAAAATTAAGACCTGGTATCGATACAATCATAACATTGACAAATAAAAATTTTAATTTTTTTAATTTTGTTGTTGTTTTGTATGAAAAGTTGTGACTCTCAGTCTTAAAAATAGTCTTAAGATAGTCATAACGAGTCACAAGCAGGAATAGGCACCTTAATCAATTTAGCTCATTTGATTTAGTCAACTATTAAATTAAGTACCACCCCAATTAACGTAATCCTCGACGAACACAACTTCTTGGTTATCACAACAATTAATTGTTGCTATTATTAAGGATTTTTTAAAATAAAAAATACGAAATTTTCGAAAAACTTTTATATTTTAATAATTTCGGTCATTTAATTACGTTTCTTTCAATTTTTAAATCTTTTACTTGGGGTTTTACACACATTTTTATTTAAAACTCCGATAGTTGATTTGCAGTATTTGGTATGAAAATTAAAAAATAAAATATGAAAATTTGGAAATAGTACTAAATGAGTGATAGGAGTACAATAGTACTTTTGAGGTTCTAATAGTACCATAAAAAGTACTATAATACCAACTTTATCATCCCTGGTTTCAATGCATAGAAAAAAGATAAAAATATATTTCTATATAATTTTAATACATTGAATTGATTACAGATACGCTTTTTTACTTTACGATTAGACTAATGAAGCCTTAAAGGTCTCATTACTAGATCGTAAATGTAACGAGAACGAGTCGTAACGTGGTATTTTATTTTTGCTAAGTTACTCAAAATATGTAACATGCTATTAAGGATTGATAAATTTGATTTTCAGAATAGTACCAACCAGTTTAAAAATAGTACCAAAACTTGCACTTTTTTATAAAATAACAAGCAAGAACTTTCATAAAAATTCATTGTGGATTTTATTTTATCCCTGAAAATCGGATTCAATTTCATTTTAAATAGAAAATAATTTGTAGTCGATTTAGCTCATTTGATTCATTCAATCATTAAATTAGTTTTTATTTACTTAATTTGTTTACTTTTCAAATATAATATTTTAAGTGTTCGTTTTAAACAAAAGTTTTTGTATGAAAATTCAAAAAAAAAATTTTATTGTTTTTGCCAAATAATTTCTTTTTTAAATAAACTGGATTTCTATAGAATATTTGGAAATAACAAAAATGTGCCAGTGTACTAATCAAACTTTGATTGTGTCAAACATTATACAATTGTGCCACAAATTTCATCACTTGTATGCAACTAAAAACAGCTGTTTTGCTCTCTCACGTAAAAACGGAGAAAAAATTCTGTTTTCAACAGAAATGAACGGCAGGTTACGACTCGTTTACGTCTAGTACTCAGCACTATGTGTTTCTCATTAAGCAGGTTGAATCAGCTGATTCGTCGCGTTTCATTTACGTTCAAGTAATTTGGGCTTAAAGGCTTCATTAGTCTGATCGTAAAGTAAAAAAACGTATCTGTAATCAATTCAATGTGTTAAAATAATATAGAAATATATTTTTATCTTTTTTCTATGCATTGAAACTGTTGTCAAGTAAAATCGTAAAAAACTTCTGTTGAAAATAGAAATTTTCTATTTAATTCTATGCCAGGGTCTCGTGTGATTCCCTAATAGAGTTAACAAGATCAAGGGCATCTAGAAAACTCTGTAGGTTTTCTGCCCTGCCATCAAAGTCCGGAAGCAGCTTTGAGGCTAAATTCAAAAATTCTATCCCTGGTTGTGGCATTTGAAATTGTATTCAAAGAAGGTAAAAAAAAATTTTCCTTCAATTTTCGACTATCCTACCTTATGTAGGCTAATGTTAGTATAGAGAATGGAAAAACAAAATGTGTATATGTGTCATTACATCCGCTATCCGTTTCCTTTTGGCAACAGATCTCGGTTGTAATGGCAGATATCGGTCATCTGGTTGTCTGGTGACCGTATAAATTTTATCACACTGTGGGGGGGTCACGTATGAATCACCACAGTTGAAAAAATTATTAAAAAAATAATTGTTAGTAAAAAATTTTGTTGTTTTTTTTTTTTTTTATTTCCAAAAAAAATGTTCAATTTTGCATAAAGATTATCTTCTTTTTTTTCAAATTCTAATTTTATGTTTTTATAAAAAAATAGTTTTTATAAATTTTATTTAATTTCAATTTTTTCCTTTTCTTCTTCTGTTTTTTTTTTTTATATGTAAATAATATTCTTAATTTTAACTTACTGATAAGGTATTCCTTAATGGTTGGAAGAGATGATACGTTCTTTTAAAGTTTTAATGACAGCATCGAGAATTTGTTGAGTTGGTGGATGGGATGGAGTAGAAGATAAAAAATACAATATTTTTATTTTTTATACTCTTTTTATTCTTTTTTTACGATACTTCCAAACTAATTTGGGCTTAAGCCAGCCCGATTACAGTTCAGTGTTGCCAGTTTTTTTTCAGACTTTATCCCCAATTTTCAAATTGTTATCCCCAAAACTCCCCAATTTTCAATTTGTTATCCCCAAAAATCCCCAATTTTTATTTTCTGGAAAAAATTCGTATTCGTTAACTTTTTTCTTTAAATTAATGTAAAAATACCATATTATTTAATTATTTTCGGTACCTTATACACCAAACTCAATAAATTTTGTAATTCTAACAAATTATAAAAAAAGAACAAATAAATTTAAATAGCAGCATAAAAAAATTGGAGCCAAATTTTTTCGTTTTAAATATTTCAGAATAAAAATTTTGCGATTCATCAGTTTCAGACATTTTGTTGCGTATGGTACTGTACAGGGATGATAAAGTTAGTACTAAAGTACTTTTTGTGGTACTATTGGAACCTCCTCTCCTCTGAGTAATTTAGTACTATTTACACATTTTCCGATTTTTAAATTTTTTTGTGATTTTTTAATTTTCATAGATATTATAGTGTTTATAGCGAACACATCAAATATCGGAGTTTTAAATAACAAATACTTATACTTATACAAATACTTATATTTATATTTAAAATATTAGATATTACTATTGAAAACACAAGTTAAACACATAAAAAATGTTCTTTCGCATTTTTAATTAAAATACGTATACCAAAAAATATTGAATATTAGGAGAATTAAGAAATCTAGAAATTTTTGTGTTTTTTGAAACTAGCAAAATGTTTTTTCCCATCAACACTCATAACCAATTCACTCATTCGATTTTTATTCTAAATGATTATATACCTAAACCCTATTTCGAATAATCGAATGAATTCTTAATCCACCCAATTCAATCATCAAATACATTTGATTTGATTTTCAGTACATTTGTTTATTCGAAAATATTCTTGTGACAATCACAAGGTAGAATAGACCCCTAATTACCTTTAAAATAATATTCGCTTTAAAACTTTAAATTATGAACTCTACACTCACATAAATAAACCTGTAAAATCGCAAAAAAAGGCCAAATAGCAAAAAATGGACTTACAGAAGAAACTGCTGAGATTATCAGATTTTTTTGCTAAATACTAGTAAGGTAAGAACAGCAAAAATAAAATTGGTAAATTTACAAAATTTTAGTTATATTTAAGTTACTTTTAGTTCATTGAAAATAACAAATTATACTGTAAAATCTGCTGTAGTATGTTTGACTACTCTGTATTGCATACCATAAGCATGCAATACGATACTCTTATATGTCCATACTGCACTAAACTTATAGCGTGGGATATGCATAGTAAGCATATTCCACTATTGTACATTTGAGTATAATTAAGTAGCTTTAAGTATTTTTTGATTTAATAAAGTAGTCTCGTCGTAGACAATAAACTACCCAGATCGTCTTTTAAATATTATATCGAACTATTTATATTACATGGCGATCCTGCCAGTGTCTGCTTAGCAGACTCTGGACGGGAATTAAAATTAAAAAAAAATAAAAGACAGTAAGTAATAGCCAAATTACTACAAAATTGAAGGCTCGCCCAACAAAAGTGACTAAAACCTTAAAAATGTAAACTGAAAGTAGTGAAATAAATAAATTAAATTTCAAGAATAAAATAAAAGTGAGATTTTGATGAAAAGAATAATAACACAATTCCAAACAAAATTCGAGAACATAGTAGAAAAATCGAAAAGAATAAAAGGACGTTAAATTAAAAAAAACCACCCCAATTTCAATACAACAAATACTGTGAGTATTAACGAAGAAAATAAAACTAGATTAACAATAAAAAAAAAGTCAGTTCAGTCGTTAAAGTCAAAATAGAACCGAACAATCCAAGAAAATATATAAACGATAGTATAGTAACAACAAGTGTGAAAAAAAATCATAAAAAACAACAAACACTACAAAATCAAAGTACAAGAACTAAAGAAGTTATTAAATATGAAGAAAATAATACACACAACTTGACAAAAAAAATGCTATTGCGTGAATTAATTGAACGGCAGAATTTTTATTGTCAAAAGATAAATAACAAAAAAAAAAAAATATATCAACTATAGACAATTCAATAAACCATTACAAAAATATAATTACTAATAACTAATTAATTAAGTTAACAATAAAAATAAAAAAACAACATAAAAAATGGGTTACACGCCGAGTAATCCGACGGAAGATGTTGGTGTGGCCAATACACCAGTCACCAACTATCTTCTCCACATCATGATGAAAAAAGCCATAAAGCGGCTTCAACAAAGAAAACATCAACTACTCCATCTCATCCAACTCAACAAATTCTCGATGCTGTCATTAAAACTTTAAAAGAACGTATCATCTCTTCCAACCATTAAGGAATACCTTACCAGTAAGTTAAAATTAAGAATATTATTTACATATAAAAAAAAAAAAAACCGAAGAAGAAAAGGAAAAAATTGAAATTAAATAAAATTTATAAAAACTATTTTTTTATAAAAACATAAAATTAGAATTTGAAAAAAAAGAAGATAATCTTTATGGAAAATTGAACATTTTTTTTGGAAATAAAAAAAAAAAAGAAAAAAAACAACAAAATTTTTTACTAACAATTATTTTTTTAATAATTTTTTCAACTGTGGTGATTCATACAGTGTGATAAAATTTATACGGTCACCAGACAACCAGATGACCGATATCTGCCATTACAACCGAGATCTGTTGCCAAAAGGAAACGGATAGCGGATGTAATGACACATATACACATTTTTTTTCCATTCTCTATACTAACATTAGCCTACATAAGGTAGGATAGTCGAAAATTGAAGGAACATTTTTTTTTACCTTCTTTGAATACAATTTCAAATGCCACAACCAGGGATAGAATTTTTGAATTTAGCCTCAAAGCTGCTTCCGGACTTTGATGGCAGGGCAGAAAACCTACAGAGTTTTCTAGATGCCCTTGATCTTGTTGACTCTATTAGGGAATCACACGAGACCCTGGCAGTGAAGCTTGCGAAAACCAAATTAAAAGGTTTCGTAAGGAACTTGATTACTTCGGAGACAACTCTCCGGGAAATTGCTTTCAAGTTAAAATATTCCGTGAAATACGAATCAGTCGAGCTTGCCTCGGCTAAACTTTTTAATATCCGTCAAGGCAGTAGCAGTGCGAATTCATATGCTACTAAAATTGAATCCTTGACAAAATCTTTGGAAAATGCCTATATTTCGGACGGAGTGCCATTAGGATTGGCAACTAAATACTCAACCCAGGCAGCGGTAAGGGCAATTGCCAAAAATGCTGCAAACGAAAGGGTGAAGTTTATAGTAGAGGCAGGCAATTTTTCAAATTTGAATGAACTACTTGCCAAGTTCATCAGTAGTTGTACCGAATCATACGGACAACCAAATATATTATTCAGTAATGCTAATAATATTGGTAATAGATGCGGAAAAAATCGTAAACGCAAACGTTACTGTATCGTGGGCAAAGAAAATTTTTACAATGACTACAATTCCGGTCGAAGGAGTAAATACAAATACCCCGACCGAGAAATTTTTTATAATGGTAGAAGAAACCATACAATTTCATATGACAATATTTCATATGATAATAATCAGATCGTAACCGACAATGTTTCGGAAAACTAATAAGCACCCCTAATTATATTAGGCAAATAGAAAATAAAATTTGCAACTTCAATCTATCTCTTTATAGCTACCTCTCCATTAGGACTACGTTAAACGGAGAGAGATCCACATTTTTAGTAGACGCGGGAGCCGATATTTCTATAATTAAAATCGGTAAAGTTCTTAACGAACAAATTGATGCAAATATAACGACAACTATTAGTGGTGTAGGACAAGGTTTGATAACTACACTTGGAAAAGTCGAAACGGATTTGAAGGCTGAAGATCTCCTTATAGCACATGAATTTCATGTTGTTCAGGATGACTTCCCAATTCCATCTGACGGAATAATAGGTTTAGATTTCATACGGAAGTATAATTGTGTACTCGATTATCAGAGCGAGAAGGACTTGATTATTTTAAGATCTGAAGAATGTCCATATGATATCGCTTTGGAGATGCGAAATGCACCGCAAATCAACTCCATATCTCTTCCTGCAGGATCTGAAGTGATTAGACTTATCAATATTCAGAGTTGTTGAGTCTATTAACTCCCTTTCCACTGATGAGGATGAGTAAAAAAACTCCGAGGATTTTTTAATAAAAGCTTCTTGCTTTATTGAGGGCAATTCTTAGACTAATTTTATATATAAAAACTAAAATGGAATTTAAAGTTCTCTAACTAATTTAAAGCATTATGTACAAAAAAGGCGCTACAATAGTAGCCAATAACAAATTAGTTCTAGGAGAACTCTAATTAGAAAAAATACTCTCCTTGAGTTATAAATAATAGAAATTATATGCAGCAAAAAATACTGTTTTATGAGAAAAGATTTAAAGAGTATACAAACTGAATTAATGAGTTATTTTGCCAATCGCTTATTTAACCCTTACTGTTGAACTGGGTTCAACATACTGCCGGGCGAGAAATGTGGTTACAGTTGCATTCTTTTTAGGACATCATCTTTGAAAGTACGGCACCATCTAGTTCAAGGCATGTTTCGAGCCTTTACTGATTGAAAATAGTATATTTTTTCCTGTTGGCTTCTAGCATTCTGAAGATACAAAACCTGGGCAAGTTTGAGGTTGACTGACCTAAGTTTGAGGTTGACTGACAAGCTGCAACTGCAAATTTCTGACCATTGTAATGGCTAGCTAGGGAGAAAAGAAAGAATATATACTGTGTAATTAGAATTTTGTTAAGCGACTACTTTCTCTTTTTTTTTGTAATTTTTGCATCTAAATCCGGAGGATTAATTTTAGAGATTTGTTGTTGGATCGAATAATGAGTGTTAGTTAAATTGGTAAAATACAGAGTTTTGCGATCGGTCGACTAATAGTGCCATTTTGTGTTTTTACTTCGGCGACTCGTACTTTGCTGTCTCTCCCATATACGACTTTTGTAATGCGTCCCAGACGCCACTCGGTGGGTGGTAGAATATCATCTTTCACGATAACAAAATCGTTCACCTTTACATTATGTTGTTCGGTTTTCCATTTGAATCTTCGCTGAAGCTCGGTGATGTATTCATTTTTCCAGCGGCGTGCGAAAATATGTTGTAGGACTTTTAGACGATCCCAGCGTTTGATGAAACTTAGGGTTTTTAAAGGAGGTTCTTCAGGGGCTTCAGGAGGAGCTGTAAGCGGTGCACCTCTAAGAAGATGACCTGGGGTTAAGGGAAGTAATTCGGACGGATTTTCGGTCAACGGTGACATTGGACGCGAATTCAGTACAGCTTCAATTCGAGTAAGCAACGTAGAAAATTCTTCAAAAGTGAAGGAGAGATTATTAGCGACTTTTTTCAAATGTGATTTCATACTTTTGACGGCAGCCTCCCAGAGGCCACCCATGTGGGGTGCATAAGGCGGTATGAAAGACCAGGTAAATCCGTGAGCGCCGTACTTTTCTACTAAGGCTTTTTCGGCATTTTTAATAATTCATTGTGGCTTTTAAGTAAGGCTATGCTGGCACCAAGGAAATTTCGACCATTATCCGAAAACATTGTTTTTGGAAGACCTCTATGTCCTGTAAATCTCGAAAAACAGGCAAGAAAAGCATCGGTTGATAGATCTGAACAGACCTCTAGATGTACTGCTCTTGTAGAGAAGCATACAAATACCGCTGCATATCCTTTTAGAAGTTTGGCGCTACGTAAATTAGATGCCTTTATGGTAAAAGGACCGGCGAAATCAACACCCGTGTATGTAAACGGTAACGAAAAATTGACTCGTTCGGGGGGAAGGGCAGCCATTATTTGGTGCTGAAATTTATGTTTATAAATGGTGCAGTTTTTGCAGTTACGAATACATTTCCGGACCAAATTTTTAAGTCGGAGGATATAAAACCCTTGCCTTATAGCTCACAGCATTATATAATGTTCGGCATGAAGTAAGATTTTGTGAGTATATTCCACAAAGAGTACCGCAAAATGGGATTTTTCAGGAATTATTATAGGATGCCGTTCTTCGTAACTTAACCCTGAATTATTAAGCCTACCACCTACACGCAGTAGACCATCTTTGTCGATGAATGGGTTTAAAGTAAGTATTCTGCTTTTTCGATTTATGGGGCGTTTGTCTTGCAGGCATTCATACTCCTTGTAGAAGTGGTTCTTCTGGGCTATTAGTATAAGTCGGTTTTTCACAAATCGTATTTCATCTGTTGTGATAAATGATTCGGTTTTAAATGGGCGTTTTAAAACGCGGTTGATGAAACGAAACTGGTAACAGATGACCCTTAAAACTCGTGCTAGCGATGAAAATTTTTCCAAAAAATCTTCCAGTTTTGTACCCTTTTCAGGGTTTAAGTTATTTTCAGATTTATCGTTTACCTGGGTAGCCATTAGATGAAAATTTGAACTCTTTTTCGTTTCCAAATCTGTTGGGTCAAAAATACGTGGTCTTGGCCAAAGATCAACAGGCTGTTTAAGCCAGGTGGGCCCATGCCACCATAAATTACTCTCAATGAGTTCTTGAGGGGAGCAACCGCGGGTTCCCAGATCGGCCGGGTTGTCATGAGTTTTTATATGTTTCCAGTGATTTTTGCTGGCAATGCTGGTGATTTCCGTTACACGATTTGCAACGAAAGTTTTTAATGTTTGAGGATCTTTTTGCAGCCATCCGAGGACGATTGAGGAATCTGTCCACAAATACAGTTCATAGGGGAACTTGCAGTTTATCATCAAGCTTTTTACTAGTCTCGCCAGTAATAAAGCCCCACACAATTCAAGTTTAGGAATGGTTGTCTTTTTTATAGGAGCAACTTTGGCTTTTGCCACGAGCAAATGACACATTATATCTCCTTCTAATGTCGTGGTTCGCATGTAGACCGTTCCGCAATACGAACTTTCTGATGAGTCACAGAATCCGTGTATTTGCACGTGACCGGTGGGCGAGAAATGTACCCATCTAGGAATTTTCAGTGTAGAAATTAGTGGTAAATTCTTTAGAAATGCGTTCCATTTTATTAAAATAATTGGTGGTACACCTTCGTCCCAGTCTAATTTTCGTTCCCACAACTCTTGCAGCAACAGTTTGGCAACCACGATAATTGGACCTAACCACCCCAGAGGGTCAAACAATTTAGCTATAACCGATAATATCTGCCTTTTCGTTACCGAGGGTGAAATTGGTATCGGTTCTACAACGTAATAGAATGAGTCAGATATCGCATTCCAGTGAATCCCCAAAGTTTTTATTGTGCTTGAGTCGTCAAGCTTCAAAAAATCTTCATCCAGAAGATCCTCCCGGGCCAAGTGTTCCATTAGATAATTATTGTTGGCCGTAATCTTTTTCATCGGGAAGCCAGCTGAATTTAAAGCCTCGTTGAGTTGAATTTGTTTCACTTTTGCCTCTTCAAGAGTATGTCCGCCTGACAAAATATCGTCTACGTAAATTTCGCTTTCCAAAATCGCGGACGCCTTTGGGTATAAATTTTCGCAGTCCTCACTTAATTTCAGAAGCGTTCCAATGGCCAAAAAAGGCGCACAATTCACCCCGAAGGTGACAGTTTTTAATTGAAACGATTCCACATAACTGTCCGCTTTGTCCCTAAACCAAATACTTTGGTATGGACGGTCTTCTCCATGCACTAAAATCTGGCGGTACATTTTTTGAATATCGCCTGTAAACACATATTTATAATAACGCCAATTCAGCAATATTTGCATTAAGTCTGTTTGTAAATTTGGGCCTTGATGAAGCACGTCATTCAAGGAAAAACCGCTGCTAGTTTTCTTCGATGCGTTAAAAACCACTCGTACTTTTGTTGATTTACTTTCGGGTCGAATAACCGCATGGTGGGGTAGAAAAAATGAAAAATGTTTTTCAACATTTGATTCATTGTGTAAAACTGGTTCCATATGATCCAAGTCTATATATTCTTGGAGAACCTGTTGATATTGATCCTTCAAGTCTGGCAACTTTCCTAGCGTTTTTTCCATTCGATGATACTGCGCTAGAGCCATGTTCCTTGAGGGACCCAAAAAAGTATCATTGGGAAATTCTTCTTTAAAGGGTAGTCGCACAATATAGTGACCATCTAATTGTCGAATAGTTGACGTTTCATAAAATTTTTCGCAATATTTATCGGCCTCGGTTACCGTATAGTCCCTTTCGACCTCTTCAAGTTCCCAGAACTTTTTCATCTGTTCGTGAAGAAGAAAATCATCTGAATCCGAAACTGAAGTCGAAAATACATTTATATTGCTATTGGGCTCTAGCCCCGATATGTACCAACCAAAATGAGATTCCCTGGCTTCAAACGTATTCAATATATTCAATCGAACCCCCTTAAGGTTGATAAAGGGTAGATAATTACTTCCAATAATCATATCGATTCCGGCTGGTTTATTAAAATATGGATCGGCAAGAGTCAAATCTTTGATCTCTTCGAGTTTTCTAATCTTAAAAGGCCGTGAGGGCAGAAGATTTGATAAAGTTGCCAACACCACGGCATTGATTTTAATTTTAAAATCTGAAATTCTAGATTTTAAGGTAACATAACACCGCCCTTTTGATTTTCCTACTATCGCTCCGCCTAATCCAGAAATTTTCATGTTCCTGGTCTCAAGTGGTATAGAAAATTTTTGTTGAATGCGTGTTGTTATAAAACTTTTTTCGGACCCGGTATCAATTAAAGCCCGAATCGTAAATAATTCGCCTGCACTTTCAATTTGTGCTAGTACAGTGGGCAAAACTGTGGTTCCTTCATTTTGAGCAAAATGGGCCTGAACTTCTTCTATGGTACTTTCATTAGATTTGGCCGAGTTGCTAACATGCGTTGTATACGTTTGAACTTGTGGTTGAATTCCTGAGGAAGAAGGATTTTCCTTATCTTGAACTTTAGGCTGTGATTGGGGTTTTGAATACTTGTAGTTGCCTGTATTTTCGCGTTTCTCTAGGTGCAACATTGTATGATGCCTTTTATTGCAAATGCTACAAGTGTTAGTACTGGGACATTTTGATTTAAAATGGTTATTTGACAGACAATTGACACAGTATTTATTTGCGTAAACGAATTTTAAACGCTCATTTGGGGGTAACGCTTTAAAATTGCTGCAAATTCTTAAAGGATGATTTTGCTTGCACTTTTTGCAGCTATAATTTTGTTTATCTGCTTCATCCTGTGCATAAAATGATTGAGACTTTGAAGTATGCTTTTTCTTACCTAAGGGCTTCCTCACTTCCGTCATCGTTTCCAAAAACTCAATTCTAGAGGAGAGAAATTCGCTAAGTCGACACCATGAAGGTAGCTCCCTATGGTTTTCTATTGTAGTATTCCAGGCTCGTAAAGTTTCCTCAGGAAGCTTTGTAGTTACTAAATGTAGTAAAAAGGGATCATCATCCGCCACTTCTACCTTGAAGGTTTTCAAAATTGATAAGCAATCGGTGATTGTGTTCTTAATAAATCTTATAGATTTTAGTGATTCAGCTTGCGATGCCTGTATTGCATGCACTTTTTTCATTTGATCGTTTACCAAAAGCCTTTTATTTTCAAACCTGTTCTTTATAGCTTCCCAGGCCAAGTTAAAGTTCCCATCTACCGAATCGTAATCTTTTATGACATTAAAAGCATCCCCTCTTAATTTGGTTTTCAAATAATTAAGTTTCTGTGACGGTGCCAGGGATGTTTCTCTTCCCACAATAGCCTGAAACATGTCTCTAAAGGCTGGCCATTTCGCATAACCCCCCTCAAAGATTTGAATGTCCCAAGCTGGTAGCTTGAAAGACGATTTATAAACAACCGGCTCATTCGGTTTAGTTTCAGTCGCTTGTAACTTGACTAAAATGTTCGCCTTCACTGTCCGAAACACCTTACCTGCCTCTTCATAACGTACATACAGTTCGTCTTTAAATTCTTTTTCCTTAGCCTCTTCTTCTCCTAAAACGTATTCTTCATACGATTCCACTAGCTTTAGCCATCTTCTTTCCAATTCCTCGCGTTCTAAATTTAGAAACGCAGATGTGCACCGTTCTGGACACGTCCTTTCAAAGTTCGTGCAGAACTCCGTCAGCTGGTTCAGATCGAACCTGCATCTTCTTTTTGATGCTATCATTATTGTTGCCTACCCGTACCGAAAAACAACCCTATTGACCAAATCAAATCTAGAGGAATTTTATTCGAATTATTTGTTTTTCGCAACCACTTATTGGTTTCGTTAAGAACAACCAAAAGATTTACCTTGAATAACTTTCTCCAAGAAATTACTTTGTAAATCGTTAAATCGTATCACCCTATTTTTCAAAAAATCTCACCAAAGATTTTATTTCAATAAATTTCGCCACGAAAAATTGGTAAAATTAAAAACAAATTTTTATTCAATTTAAAAAATGTTGATAAATCCAAAAAACGCACCACTCTAATTGTGAAATTTTTCCACAAGAAAAATTTTTTTCCAATAGTCACTCTAATTCATAAAAATTTTCCTCACGAAAGTTTTTTTCTTTTTTGATTATTTGTAAAATCGTGCCACTCTAAATTGTAAAAAATTTTCCCATAAAATGTTCCGATAATTGAGCAATCGATCCACTCTACTTGTGAAAATTTTTCCTTCCAAGCAAATGTTCTCTTTTCTACTTTTGTAAATTTCGTTCCACCCTAATTTGTAAAATTTTCCCCCAACAAAAGTTTCTTTTCAATATTTGTAATTTTTAACCACTCTTATTTTCAAAATTTTTCCTCCAAGAATGATTAATTAATAAAATATACTATTGTCACTCACCAATTTCCACAAAACATTTCTTTCCCCGTTGAAACTAACTTTTTTCCGTGTGGGAAACCCTTGCTGTTTTGCTTCTTTATTTTATGACGTCACTTGTTGATGTACTGCTGCTTGTAGTTGTTGTTTAAAATGCAGTCACCAAGTTTAATTGTTGGATTTGATACACTGGCGTTTCTTTGGAGCACATTGATTTTTTATGTATTATACGATTGTTATTTCTATGAAGTTTTATTCTGTTTTATTAATTTTTGCACTTTAATTTTCACTTCTCTTTACAACTTTAACATTGCCAAACTTCTTAGTTACTTGGTTGTGGTTCGTTAAGAATCCCTGTTTCTTTTAACAAGTGGTTAATGACGTCACTTTCTTTTGTTGGTTTTTATACACTGTTTTATTTGATGCCACTTTTTCCTTTATGTAGGTACAACTTCATTAATTGTAGCGGTTGTTTTATTTTATTTGTAGCAATAATTTTATATTCTAAGAATTTTAATCATAGAACTTTTTCTTTTTACAACCAATTTTCTTCTTTTTTTTCACTTTGTTTGCCTTCTTTCTTCTTTAGTTTTTTACGTGGAGTAATCCTTTTTTTAGTTACATTTTTTTTTTTTATTATTCTTTTGCACTTTTGTTTTATGTTATCCCGGCACACGTTCTTTTGACTTTTTTATTTTTGTAGATCTATCAGAGGTGAAAATATTTAGTCTAGCTCTTTTATTAGTGATGGGTATTTTTAGTGTTTCTTTGAATGGTACACATGAAATTGAAACATTAGCAGGTTCCAATTAGAGTGGGGGAGAGCAATTTAAATTTGTTGTTGGGCCGGTGCTAAATTATCCCGCTTTTTTTCCTGTTGAATTTATTAGCAATGGACGATTTTAATTTTTTCCTTTGAAGTTAGTTTAGTGGGACTTTGTTTTTGTTCTTTAAGAAATT
The DNA here is from genome assembly GCA_949987735.1 of Leucophora obtusa. NCBI lineage: Eukaryota > Metazoa > Arthropoda > Insecta > Diptera > Anthomyiidae > Leucophora > Leucophora obtusa. The sequence goes on from OX465298.1 coordinate 92,263,530, forward strand.
ATTCAGTGGTAAATATATATATTATATTTTTTAATACGGCGATTTTTACGGGTATATTTTTTTTAATATTGTCGTTGATTATAATAAATTGCAAAATACTAAACTTGTGTAAAAAGTAAATCTCGCAACATTTGCCTCTTTTCATTAAATACGAGTACATTCATGGAGAAAATATATTGTCGCACAAAATACCAAAAATACACAGTACATACCTTTTTCCCTTTGAAATTCCCCTTAGCCACTCTTCGTTCATGTATAGCTTGCCTTGTATGTTGCGTTGTGTTAAGACCTCTTGTTTTTAGTTGATATGCACATATAATGCATACGTCTTTGCCTGTTTTATACAGACTCCCTTGTCTGTTTTTGTTGTTGTTGGAGTTGCTGCTGGGGGAGACAACTGCCAGTTTGTAGATATTCCGACTTCCTTCTGCCGGAATGCACAATGAAGTACCTTTTATATTACTACAGACTCCCTCGTCTGCTTTTGCTGCTGTTGGAGTTGCTGCTGGGGGAGACAACTGCCAATGTTGTAGCTAATTAGTGGACCACAATGTCACTAATTCTTTCCTGTCCTAGTCTAGCTTGTTCTAGGACTTCTTCGAAGGACCAAAATGTTGAGTCTAGTAACTCCCTTTCCACTGATCTTATCAGGATTAATAAAAAACTTAGAGGGTTTTTTTCTTTTCTATTAGAACAAAGCTTCTTGCTTTATTGAGGGCAATTCTTAGACTAATTTTATATATAAAAACTAAAATGGAATTTAAAGTTCTGTAACTAATTTAAAGCATTATGTACAAAAAAGGCGCTACAATAGTAGCCAATAACAAATTAGTTCTAGGAGAACTCTAATTAGAAAAAATACTCTCCTTGAGTTATAAATAATAGAAATTATATGCAGCAAAAATTACTGTTTTATGAGAAAAGATTTAAAGAGTATACAAACTGAATTAATGAGTTATTTTGCCAATCGCTTATTTAACCCTTACTGTTGAACTGGGTTCAACAAGAGTAGTGAAGATGAGGTATTGATTCCACACCAAATGTTACGAAATCGTGTTTATATTGCGAGTACAATAACTTTGAAATTAATGCCACTCGTTAGAATTGTTAACACAACAAACGAGAATATTATTATTTCAAATCCTCAAATACGAACGGAAAGTCTAAACGACTACGACATTGTCCAACAGAGCCGAGATTCTCAAAAAGATCGAGAAAAACTGGAAAGATTGTCCAAAAATGTTCCTAAATTTGTCGAGGACAGATTAAGGAATATATGCTCTGAATTTGTTGACATATTTGCATTAGAATCTGAGAAGATAACTGTTAATAATTTTTATAAACAAAAACTCAGATTAAAGGATAATGAGCCCGTATATATGAAGAACTATCGCATACCACACTCCCATAAAGAGGAGGTTAATAAACAAGTGGATAAACTAATTAATAATGACATAGTCGAACCATCAGTTTCAGAATATAACAGTCCAATTTTATTAGTACCGAAAAAATCGTTACCAGGGACTAACCTTAAAAGATGGAGACTTGTCGTTGATTACCGAGGAATAAATAAGAAGCTTATAGCTGATAAATTCCCTCTTCCTCGCATAGATGATATTTTGGATCAATTAGGTAAAGCAAAATTTTTCTCCTGTTTAGATTTAGTATCTGGTTTTCATCAGATAGAACTGGAAGAAGATTCCAGGGTTATTACATCTTTTTAAACAGAAAATGGTTCCTTTAAATTTAAAAGACTTCCATATGGTATAAAAATTGCACCGAATTCATTCCAAAGAATGATGTCTTTGGCTTTTTCCGGGCTGTCGCCAGCCCAGGCATTTTTGTATATGGATGATCTAGTAGTAATCGGTTGCTCAGAGGAGCATATGTTGCAGAACTTAAGAGATGTATTTGGCATGTGTCGAAAATATAATCTCAAATTGCATCCGGATAAGTGTTCATTTTTCTGTCGTGAAGTGACATTCTTGGGACACAAATGCACGGACAAAGGCATTCTGCCTGATGACAGCAAATTTTCGATAATTTAAAATTATCCAACATCTAAAAAGGTGATGAAGCTAAACACTTTGTTGCATTTTGCAATTATTATAGAAGGTTTATACCTAATTTTGCTGAGTCATCGAGACATTTGACTAGATTATCTAGGAAAAATGTTTCTTTTGATTGGACTGAGGAATATGAAAACTCTTTCAAATACCTCAAGAGTCAATTATTAAGTCCGAGAATACTGCAATATCCAGATTTTACAAGGGAATTTTGTATAACAACAGATGCAAGTAAACATGCTTGCGGAGCTGTTTTAAGCCAGGAAAATCAAGGTATTCAACTACCTGTGGCTTATGCATCCAGAACATTCACAAAAGGTGAAAGTAATAAATCTACGATTGAACAGGAGCTAGCTGCCATTCATTGGGCAATTAAATATTTCAGACCATATATTTATGGTAGAAAATTTTTGGTCCGAAGTGATCATAGACCTCTAACCTATTTATTTTCTATGAAAAATCTGTCATCAAAACTGACGAGAATGAGATTAGATCTTGAGGAATATGACTTTACGGTCCAGTATATTAGGGGCGGAGACAATTATGCAGCTGATGCGCTGTCTCGCATAGAATTCTCAGATATAATGAATACTGAGACTAATAAAATATTGAAGGTAACCACGAGACTTCAATCAAAAAGGGAGAAAATTACCCCTGAGACTATGAAGGATAAAATTTTAGTTCAACCAAACGTCTATGAGGTGCTCAATAATAGCGAATTAAAGAAAAGTGTAAGATTATACACTAAAGATACCGCAATAAATATTAGAAAAGGGAAAAAGATAATTCTCAAAATGAATATACCTAACCTTGTTGCTAATGAGAAAATCGATTTAGATCAATTCTTCTCACAGCCTGAAAAGATAGCTGGTAATAACGGGATAAAGTTATTCCAAATGTCACTAGATGACAAATTATTTAAATATATAGGAATCGCGGAATTTAAAGAGAGAGGAAACGCTTCCCTCAATAATGTAAAAATAGCCCTCACACCTAAATTACGGAAAATAACAGACGAAATAGAAAAGCGCAATATACTGAGAAAATATCATGATGATCCAATTTTTGGAGGACACTCAGGTATAACACGGTTGACTAATAAAATAATAAAATATTTTCGCTGGGACAAAATGACTAAGGACATCAAAAGATATGTCAAGTCCTGCGATCAATGTAAGAGAAATAAAGCACTGAGAAACGTTAAGGAGGAAATGATAATTACTCCAACGCCAGTGAAACCATTCGATGTTGTTCTGATAGACACAATTGGTCCATTACCGAGATCTAATAATGGAAACGAATACGCTGTAACTATGATTTGTGACCTTACAAAATATCTTGTAACGGTGCCAATACCCAATAAAAGTGCGAAAAGTGTAGCTAAAGCTATTATGGAACACTTTGTACTATTAAATGGTCCAATGGGGAGAATTCTAACGGACATGGGTACTGTATACGTGAATCAAGTTCTTCAGGAACTTTGCGATCTCTTACATATAGAGAAATCAACATCTACAGCATATCACCATGAATCCATGGGTACAATTGAAAGATCTCATAGAACACTTAACGAGTATCTCAGATCATATTTGTCCTCTGACAAATCCGACTGGGACGAATGGTTAAAATCTTTTACATATTGCTACAACACTTCGCCATCAACAGTTCATGGTTATTGCCCATTTGAACTAGTATTTGGAAAAATACCTACTGACTTTGGCGTCATGAACCAAGGCCAGGTGGATCCCATATATAATGTGGATTCCTATAACCTAGAAGTAAAATATAGGTTACAAGTTTCGAATCAGAGCGCTCGGAAATTGCTTGATAAAGCTAAGAGAGCACAAAAGATCTTCTATGGTAGAAACTTGAATAAAATAGGTATTGAAATAGGCGATTTAGTATTGGTTCGGAACGAATCCGGCCACAAATTGGATGAACAGTTCAAAGGACCTTTCGAGGTAATGGATATAGACAATAGAAATAATGTACTTTTAAGTGATGGCAATAAGTCCACCTTAGTACATAAGAACAGGGTTAAGCTATACTATAAGAAAATTAATATATTAATTTAATATGTGATGACCACACATTATATTAAGTGAAAAAAATAAGAATAAAAATAAATAAATTTCTTTTCATTAAAAAAAAAGGGGAGGAAAAGGTACGCCCTAACTCCCATGTAAAATTAAATTAAAAAAAAAATGTTTATAATATTAAAATAAATTTAAAATTTAATATACAAAAGAATGATCAATGAATATTGATCATACCCAATTGATCATTCTTTTTCTGTAAAAGGGAGGTGTAGTATGTTTGACTACTCTGTATTGCATACCATAAGCATGCAATACGATACTATTTTATATGTCCATACTGCACTAAACTTATAGCGTGGGATATGAATAGTAAGCATATTCCACTATTGTACATTTGAGTATAATTAAGTAGCTTTAAGTATTTTTTGATTTAATAAAGTAGTCTCGTCGTAGATAATAAACTAAGCAGATCGTCTTTTAAATATTATATCGAACTGCAGAAAATATTAATATTAGTAGACTAAAAATACAATAGCAAAAATAAACTGTTATTATATCTACAAAATTTCTGTTATTTTTAAGTTAAATTTAGTTGCTAAAACCAACGGAACTGGTTGCTAAAAATAATAAACTGCAGATTTCACAATACTAGATTTTTATTCTTATTAAAAAAATTTAAAAAAAGGTTTCCAGATTTTAATTTTTTTGTGATTTTTTAGTCTACTAATTATTATTTATTTCTGATTTTGGCAGGTTAAGTCATTAACTAAAATTTATTCAAATATAACTAAAATTATGTATATGTATTTAATAGTTTTGTTTTTGCTGTTTTTATCTTACTAATATTTTACAAAAGTCATCTGATTACATTTTTTTATGCAAGGTAATTTTTAACTAATCTTGAGCAGTTTTAACTAAAATTTTCACGTTTCTCTATTGCCGTATGAGTTAGATATAACACAATTCTTTATTTTTTATGAATTTTTATTTGTTAATTTATGATGATAAAAAAATTTTTGGTACTATAGACGTCGAAAAAGTACTATTTTTTAAGCCGGTTGGTACTATTTTAAAAATCCCATTTATCATCCCTGGTACTGTATAAAAAAGTTTTAATATTTCAGCAGATGGATTGAATTTTTGACAATTGACTAACATGTAAAGTATATATTTAATTTAAGAAGAGCTTCTTATAACTCATATTACATTCGAATAACCTTAAATATTTTGGCACCAAAAGGAATTCAAATTTTCACCAAAAGGAATTAAGGTTTGTACGCACATTAACTTTCCAGACACAAATTTGTGTAGCCTAAAATCATGCACTATTAAGTATCATCAACTTAAAAGAAATATATAAATATTTAGAATTTTCAGGGTTAAATTCATAAAACTATAAAAAGGCAATAATATTTTATCCCCAAAAAATCCCCTAAAATTTCGTGTCGTGTTACAGTTCCCAAATTAACCCGACTCACCTGCCTACACCGATAAAATTTCATAGTTGGATAGTTAAAGAAATTCATAGTTGAAATAAAAAAGATTTATAATAACTACATTAATCGAAAACAACTATAGATTATGTTAAAAACAACGACAACTCTAAAAAAAAATATTTGAAATTTCTAAAATACTTGGAAGTTTGAGTCAAAAATATTATTAAATTCAACTTGAACGATACTTGAACAATCAACAATTATATCTTTTTTATTTTTATAAACGTGTGCGCATTTTTAATTGCAATATAAATTTCGGGAAATCTTCTGTCGTTTATGGTCTTACTGAAAACTTTACTTATTATCAGTAATTATGGTACGCCGTTTACAACAATTACCAAAATAATTACGATACGCCACTAATAAAAAATATTAAACATTTCCAACCTTATGGTAAAAAACCACGTCATCCAGGCTGAATTTGGGAAAAATTAATTTCGAGAAATGTCGTTCAAGATCCTACTGAAATCTTCACGGATCATGAGTCATTATGGTACGCTGCTAAAAACAAATATCAAACATTTCCAACATGTTATGTTAAAAAAAACCATCACCCAGGCTCAATTTTGGAAAAACCGTTAAATTTAAGCTCTTTTATATTTCACAGTTTTTGTTAACTGAGTTCATTTATTTCCATTTGGTATTATCTATTATTATTTTTGTATTATCTTTAACAAAATTTGTCCATCAAAAATAAAATTTACAAGAACAATTCCAATCCGTTGGTATAATTCAGGGTTATATAGATTTTTAAAATGACAACATGGATTACATTTTTTTTAGTGTCCTTAATTTTAACCATTATTGAATTCTCATTAATTCAGCTATAGAATTGTCGCTAGTAACTCAATATATAGTTGAATTTATAATTTTTAAAAACTTAGTTATAGTCAACTAAATCAATTCAACTAAGGATTAGTTAGGGGTTTTTCACCTATTAATATTCGTCAAAATCAACTAAGGAATTTTTTGGGTGTATTATTCTCGTGAGTCACCGATCGTAGTTACCATATTCCCTCGTTTTCCCGAAATAATACGACTCACCTGCTTACTATTCTCGTGAGTTACTTAGAAATATTTACTAATTGTATTTACTATATTCCCTCGTTTCCCCGAAATAATCCGACTCACCTGCTTACTATTCTAGTGAGTTACTTAGAAATCTTTACTAATCGTATTTACCATATTTGCTCGTTAACCTGAACCCAGTTGAAGTTTTACTATACTTCGTCCTTCGGCGAAGTACACAAGAATAAGCCAACAAGGTCGGAGTTACCAAAATAACCCGACTCACCTGCTTACTATTCTCGTGATTTTCTTAGAAATATTTCCTAATCGTGTTTACCATATTCCCTCGTTTCCCCGAAATAACCCGACTCACCTGCTTACTATTCTCGTGAGTTACTTGGAAATATTTACTAATCGTATTTACCATATCCCCTCGTTTCCCCGAAATAACCCGACTCACCTGCTTACTATTCTCGTGAGTTACTTAGAAATATTTACTGATCATATTTACCATATCCCCTCGTTTCCCCGAAATAACCCGACTCACCTGCTTACTATTCTCGTGAGTTAATTAGAAATATTTACTAATCGTATTTACCATATTTCTTCGTTTCCCCGAAATAACCCGACTCACCTGCTTCCTATTCTCGAGAGTTATTTAGAAATCTTTACTAATCGTATTTACCATATTCCCTCGTTTCCCCGAAATAACCCGACTCACCTGCTTACTATTCTCGTGAGTTACTTAGAAATATTTACTAATCGTATTTACCATATTCCGTCGTTTCCCCGAAATAACCCGACTCACCTGCTTACTATTCTCGTGAGTTACTTAGAAATATTTACAACTCGTATTTACCATATTCCCTCGCTTCCCCGAAATAACCCGACTCACCTGCTTACTATGCTCGTGAATTACTTAGAAATATTTACTAATCGTTTTTACCATATTCCCTCGTTTCCCCGAAATAACCCGACTCACCTGCTTACTATTCTCGTGAGTTACTTAGAAATATTTACTAATTGTATTTACTATATTCCCTCGTTTCCCCGAAATAATCCGACTCACCTGCTTACTATTCTAGTGAGTTACTTAGAAATCTTTACTAATCGTATTTACCATATTCCCTCGTTTCCCCGAAATAACCCGACTCACCTGCTTACTATTCTCGTGAGTTACATAGAAAGATTTACGGGTCGTAGTTCAATACCTAACCGGTGACAGAGCTAACGACGTTTGGAGAAACTGCAACCACTGCCAGAGTTGCCGAAGATCATCCTGTGCACCGAATCATCGAAGACGTTTAAAGAATAACAGTCATTAGATTAAGTAATTTAAGATCTTGGTAAATAAAACTGTGTGCGATACAGGATCGTACAATTGAATTGAACAAAAGAAACGATTGCTGTTTTATTTTAAAGGAGACAGACCTTTGACGAACCTGAACAAACTAAATCTTACCCCGGCTGGAAACAAAAACTGCATCACAAATGGCGCCCGAGCAGGGACACGTTTCCAACGACGCATCTAGTGGAAAAACTAACCAAACTACCAACGAACTTGGAGCGGGTACAGGACACAGCAATTACCAAGATCTTGATAGCTTTCGAACGCCGAGTAGCCTCAGTGACTTCGAAATCATGGAAGTAATCCGCCGATGGGATCTGACCTATGATGGTGGTAGCACTTACACGAAGTTCATTGAACGGATCGAAGAAGTAGCCAAATGCTACGCATTTCTGAAGAACCGGCTTCTCTTCTCGCTCCTTGAAATATTAAAGGGGCGAGCACTTCAGTGGTATCGTATCAAGCGGCATGAAATCCATTCGTGGGAGGAGTTCAAAAGACAAGAAGATCGATTCTTTTTACCAAAACGATACTTAGCCCATCTTGAAGAGATAATATACCGCCAGAAACAATTGCCGAAGGAAAAGGCGAAGTATTTTATATTAGATATACACTCAGGGAATTATGTAGGTAAAATCAACTGCAAATGACAGTTAAAATAACTGCATTTGCACTTAAAAAGGTGTAGACTACATTTGCAGTTAAATTAACTGCAATATGAAGTTATTTTTAACTGTTAAAAATAAACTGACAAATGTAGTAAAAACAACTACAAATGCAATTGAAACAACATAAATGCAAATTATTGTAAAACTGTACAAACAACTGCAAATGTAGTTAAAAAATATAAATAAAAATTATTTTAAAAATTATTAATTTAATAAAAAACAAATTTATGTAAACACTCCTAACTTAATTTTATTCTATTTAAAATTGAGAAATAAAAATTTACACTAATGTCACTTTTATTTTTCACTAGTAAGATATTGTTGTAGATGTCCCCAGCAAAATCTTTCATTACCAAATAAGTGGTTATATAATAGAAATTCATAGCTCCGCACAACTTATTTTTTGGCATCTAAACTCATTATTTTTGTTTGGCGTGGTCGTTTTTATAAGTAGTCACGCTTACCCGCTCGCTTACGAAAAAATGAGAAATAAGTAGTTATAAGATTTTGATTAATAAGTGGTTACACACATGCTTACAAAAAGTTGAATTAAAAGTGGTTATCCGATTACTTACTTGATTCTTAAAAATAAGGAGTTAAGCAAATACTATTAGCTTAAGGAAATACATTCAGAAAAATTTAAGTTTTCTCTAGTGTGTAATTTTAGGACTCGTCATAAAAATTTAAACATCCCGGTGAAAAATGTTCATATACGCTCAAACATGTTCATATATGGTTTATGTATGGACACATATGAACAAATATGGATTTTTTATGAACATATAGGGATTTTATATGAACATATATGGAAGTATATGTGATTCCATATATGGAAGCATCTGTTATTTCATATATGGAAATGGCACTCATATATGGACAAATATGAAAGTATATGTTATTCAATTTATGCAAAAGGGACTTGTATATGAACATATTTCGAAGAATACATTTTTCCATATATGTAAAAGGAAATCATATTTGGATAAATATGGAATTATATTTAATGCCATGAATAAAAAAAGGAACATATGTAGCCCATAATTTGAATGTCATACATAAATTTATATCTATCGTACAACCTTATAATAAAGGACAGCAACGTTCGCATGTATTCGCATATATTTAATAAATGTATATGTTCATATATGCCCATATATGAACATATACTTAGGTGTTACCTCATTTTTCGGATCCATACATATATGGTTGAACCATAAATGTTCATATATGGACATTTTTCACCGGGATAAAACATATTTACATATAATAAATAGAAATGTATAAAATTTAACTGTGTAAAAAGAACTTATTTAAACTATTACGAGTAAGTCATTATTTTATATTTAGAAACAATGAATACAATAGGTCGTTATTAGGAAGTCATTATTTTATATTATAAAATAATGCAAAAGGTAATGATATATCATTTTTGGTAATGCAGATAGTAATGAGGTGTCATTACCAATATTTTGCTGGGTCCGTCTGTGAGGGATGAAATATGGCGTTGTTTGGCTTCCTTTTTTTCTCCAGGTAGAAAGAGATGAGAATATAAAAGAACTGAAAGAAAATAAATACAATAATTTTTAATAATCCCGTAAATAAATTTATATTATAAAACTTACCTTATTATTTTAATAACTTAATAAAAAATATATAAACTTTTCCATATTACGCGTCCTCACTCTTTGGCGTTGTTTTATGACTAAGACAAGAGAAAACATGTTCTACTCATATTCTTTCACTAGAAGTTTCTAAACAAGCGCGTCATACACATGCTCCTGATTGCTTCGTGTGTGTGCACACACACTTGAAAATATAAGTATTTGTAAAAAAAATTCAAAATAACTGCATAAAATAAATGTTACTACAATGTGGTAGTTTTTGTAGTTAGTTTGAAAAAATAACTGTCAAAAACATTGAAAATTAACTACAATTGTAGTTAAAATAACTACAACCGCATTACTACACAAATAACTGTCATGTAGTAACTGCAGAACTTTTCTGAGTGTATAAACCCTCATCCATCATCACCTTGAACTACGAAAATTGGATCACACGGACCGTATCTATTATGGTCTCAGAACAGGTGAATATGAGGCGATTATAAATAAAGAGAAAAGCCATACTAATCATTTTTTGGGGATTATGTCAGCGCAGGAAGTTTACGGTCGATCTACACATTGCTGGCGCTGTAAGGCGAGAGGGCACACCAGAAGGCAATGCCGTAATGCACTGCGTATTTTCTGTTCCCGCTGTGGTACTGACGGCGTGATGTCCAGAGATTGTCGTTGCACATTACAAATAACCGAAGGTGGACAACCTGTTCCCCGATACTTCCTTCCAATTCACAGCAACGACATTGAAGATCGCGCACTAATCGATACGAGCTCCACACTCCCCCTTATAACAGCCCAAAATAGCCAGAAATCGGCAAGAAATATATCCGGGTTGAATTTCATAAATCGAAAAAGATTCAAAGGACATCGATTGCAGCGACAAAACTGGCCGTTCTAGCGAAGCCGAATTTCCCGAGCCTTCCTTCTCGATTTCTTGTGACCCCATTGATAAAACATCACGACCGCTTGAACTCGGCAGAACAATCGTATATTCCAAATATGCGAACACTTACGACTTTTGGTTCAGTGTAGATTTTAAAATTGCGAATATCTTCTAAACTAGGCTAGATAGCAAGAAAAGGACATTAATTTGGTTTTTTGCCTATATCATAAAAACTAAGCGATATAGGGCAAAACGGACAAAATTTTGGACCTTTGGGTATTAATATACCCCTAAACCTTATATGCAATGACCAGATCAGGCCTACCTTAGCTAGATTTTAAAATTGCGAATATCTTCTAAACTAACAATAAGCTAGATAGCAACAAAAGGACGTTAATTTGGTACTTTGGCTATATCTTAAAAACTAAGCGAGATAGGGCAAAACGGACAAAATTTTGGTCCTTTGGGTATTAATATACCCCTATAGCTTATATACAATGACCAGATCCGGCCTACCTTAGCTAAATTTTAAAATCTTCTAAACTAAGCTAGATAGCTACAGAAGGACGTTAATTTGGTACTTTGGCTATATCTTAAAAACTAAGCGAGATAGGGCAAAACGGACAAAATTTTGGCCCTTTGGGTATTAATATACCCCCAAAACTTATATGCAATGACCAGATCAGGCCTACCTTAGCCAGATTTAAAAAATGCGAATATCTTCTAAACTAAGCTAGATAGCAAGAAAAGGACGTTAATTTGGTACTTTGGCTATATCTTAAAAACTAAGCGAGATAGGGTAAAACGGACAAAATTTTGGACCTTCGGGTATTAATATACCCCTAAAACTTACATGCAATGACCAGATCAGGCATACCTGAGCTAGATTTTAAAATTGCGAATATCTTCTAAACTAAGCTAGATAGAAAGAAAAGGACGTTAATTTAGTACTTTGCCTATATCTTAAAAACTATATAGAGCATAGAGTACTTCTTTGAAATATTGCACTTTTTACTTTTTTATTTCCTTTTTTTTAAAATGGTAAATTTTTTGTAAAATACATACAGTAATGTTTTGAAAATTTGTACTTTTTTGAAATTTAACGTTTTTTGAAAAATTATACTTGTTTTGAAAAATAGTATTTTTTTTAAAAAATAGCACTTTTTTTTGAAAAAATAGTACTTTTTTTTGAAAAATATTACTTTTTTTGAAAATTAGTACTTTTTTTGAAAAATAATACTTTTTTTGAAAAATGGTATATTTTTTTAAAAATGGTACTTTTTTAAAAAAATGGTACACATTTTCGAACAATAGCACTTTTGTTTTGTCGAAAAATAGTACTTTTTTGAAAAATTGGACTTTTTGTTAAATTGTATTTTTATTTTTTTTAAATGCTACTTTTTTGAAAAATAAATTTTTCCGATTTTGATGAAATTTGGATATGTGATAGAGAAAAACAATCTAAGATGGAACTGTCTCATCTTATCGGCCACCTCGGAATTTTAAGGGTCCAAAAAGGGGTTCAAAAATGGGTCCTTTTTAGGTTTTTTTGCTTTTTAAGATATTTCGACCAAAGAACCACACTCGTAAGTGAAATCAACATAAAAATTTTGTTACTTTTTTATGAAACGAATTGTTAAAACAATATATTTTTTAATCAAATTAATGTGTGTTGTTTTTTAAATCAACTGCTTTTTTTTAAATGAACATACTTATTTATGTCAATAATTCTCTACAAAACAATTGTTGTTTTGATAATTTTTTGTCCATTTTTTAACAAAATTTAATTTGGTAACTCTAAAAAATTTTGTAAAAAGGCAATTTGAAAAAAAAGAGTATTAAATCTGTGGAAAAAAGTTTAGTGAGGTTAGTTTTGTCGCGTCATTACTCTGCTAGCATGTGTATTTGTAATTGTCGGAAATATCAATAAATTGACATTTAGTGTGTTTGTTTTTTAAAGTATAGATAATTAACAAATTCAGTGACTTAAAGTGAATTGCTAATTGAAGATTTATTAATTTAAATAAATTTATATAATTTTGAACGTTATCAATTAAATCGTACATTTTAATTTCTGTCATTAATTTTGATATTATCTATCTTTTTGTTATTTTGTTTAAGGCAAACTATTAATGAAAGTTATAAATATAATGTATTTGAATTATTAATTTAAATAAAGTTATATGTTTTTGTATACAAAATGGTACATGTGTTTTAAATAAAGAGTTTTTAGTATGTGCTTACTATAATTTCAATTTTATATTTCATTATTTTTTATATTTTTTCAAATTCATTATAAAAAAGACATTGTATATATTGCTTGAAATTGGTGAAATATAAAAAAATAATGAAATATAAGTCTAAAAATTAATAATAAAATCGATAAAAAATTAATTAATTAAATAAAATGCATTGTTGAATTTAATAAAATGCATTGGTAAAATAACAAAATCATTATGTAATTTAATTAAATATAATTGTTAAGACAACTAATTTTTGTTAATACATTTGACGATATTTTGTCAAAATAATACCACATAAAATAGTTAAACGTCAAAATATAAATCTACTAAACAATACGTTAAATTGATGGACAGGTTTTGTTAGTTGTATAGTGATCACCCATTCATCAATTTAATATGGATTTTAGTTGATTTCACAGCTGTTTTTGGTTCAGTGCATATGCAAGTGTGGTATTGTTGGAAAGGGATTTTTAAGGGCTGTTCAGTGGTACTTTTTTGTTCTTTCGAATTTGGTATTTTAAAATTTTCAAAAATTTTGGGTACTTTATATGCTATGGCTGCTGAATTCATATGGGTTATATCAAAAAATGTGATAAGTTTTTGGGCCAAATCTGTGAGAAACAAAAAGTGTTAATATTTCGGTTTTTTATTAATGGAATCAGTAAGTTTAGTCATTATAAACCTAATTGCAAAAAATCTCTTCTACAATTTGTCGCAATAACTTTTTTTGCATAATTTTAATTTTTTTTGTGGTAACGGAGTTTACATTTTCACAACCAAAAGATATAACAAAAAAAAATTGCGTACGAATTTTCTTTAATTTATTAGTTTTTTGTATTTGGGGTTTCAACATGCTTTTCGTTAATATACAATTTGTGTTTATCAAATTGGCGGTTTCGCGAATAAAAATTTAATTTAATTTTGTATTTTTGCTCCTTTTAAATACTTTTCAAAAATATAAAATTTTTTAAAATCCAATCAGCGGTTACGCAGTTACAAAATAATATATTAAAAACATAACATTTCGCGATCAAAAAATTCTTAAATTGTTTGAAACAAATTTAATTTGTCAAAATAATGTCAGTAATGGCTCGAAATATCGATTCCAAACCAATGAAATGCAAAATCAGTCGTTTTTCGATCCAGCAGTTTAGGGTAAAAATCTGATAACTTTTTTTTAATGTGACGCAAAAGTATTAGTTGAATCGTCTTTTGACGCTTAAATACTAGTTGAATCACTTCTGTTTATGGTTATTTTAATATATTTTAAACATTTACCTAAATTTTTTTCAATGCAATCTGATGCAAACAATTTTAGTTACGGAGTTTACAGTTACGGAGTTTACATTTGGCTACTTTTTTAATTTTCTTTCAGAAACGCTTTGTCCGAATTTTCTTTCCGAAACAAAATCGTAAGATGCCTACAAGGTGAATCCAAATATGCCATCGTTTTTTTAACTCGTTGAATAGTTTGGTGTAAAAATTAGGAACGTAGTTTACAACATTTTTTCAAATCTTATTAAAAACATCCTTTTTCATCTCGAAAATGTTACATGCTGCAGAAAAACTTCAAGTCTGTCCAACGATTATTTGAGTATAAATAAGATTATACTTTTCGCAATATAATTAATAGATAACTCCAAAATTCGTGTGTATGCATTTTTATCAAAAATTATGACGAAAAATCGTTACAGAGTTGAAGTCATGTTAGCATAGACATACGGAAAAGTTTGTAAAATGTATTAATTTTTGCTAAAAACGTTACTTTTCCTCTTCATAAAAATTCTTACAGTTAGTGTTTAGCTTCATTGGTTATTAAAATATAAGCTATTAAAGTTAAAAAACCTTATGATTTACTGGTTACGGAGTTTACATTTGGCCTATAAAATTGGCCACAAATTTTATGTATTAACCAAAAATTCGTCAGATTGTTATAAATTTTGTAAAACAGGTGACAATGCGCTGATATGTATCAAAATATATAACTCAAATGTAATCCATGCATTAGAAATTAGCTGGTTACATGGTTTTTATCACATTTTTTGTTATCACCCATATATATTATTCCTTATTAAATTTAAGCGGACACGTGTTTTTGCGTTTTTCGATATTCGCACTACATAAGGTTTCGCAAAATTTTTTTCATATAATTTTTCATATATTTAGTTGGAATATTGTTCTAGCTAAAGTCCAAATTCTAATGTGATATTGTCATATTATATTTTATTTGTTTTTTCAAAAAGGCTGACAAAAAAACAAATTGTATTTTTTAATGCCAAAATTAAAATAATTGTTAAAATACTTTTTAATATTTTTTGAATAAAAGTAAGCTGCAATACAAAAATTTATGTAATTAATGAAATGTATCAATATTAATGAAAAAGAAATACCATAACTAATGAGCAGGGCAAGTTTTTTTTGCTTTTGCCATTAAATGCCATTTTTGCCATTTTTTCACTTATTTTGTAAAAATGCAATTTTTACAAATCCTTGCCAGAAAAAAGCATTTTGTCTATTTTTTAGACTTTTCATTAAAAAACTGCTATAAAATTCAGTAAAACTCACCCCTCAATTCATAAATCCTTTGTAAAGTTATAGCAGGTTTACAAAACGTAATTTTCATACAAAATTTGTTCAATAAACCTCCTATAATTTTACAAAGCGTTTATGAATTTAGAGGTCAATCTTTGTAAATAATTTTTGGAAAACATTATAAAAAACGGTATTTTTTCTAATATTTAATAAAATTCCAGATTTTTTTTACTAATACTAATATACGGCGAATGCACTTTAGCAGTTCAACGGTAAATTCCTTCATTATTGTATTTTTCTTAAAAACATTCAGAAAAACACTTAAATCAACTATTATACTTTAAAATTTTTGGAATAAGCGTGCCACTTTTGCGTTTTTTGTGCCAATTTTACTAATTTTTCGTGCAATTTTGCCTGCCAATTTCAACTTTTTTTGTGCCATTTTAAACTTGCCCTGCTAATGAGTAATGAATGATAGCAAGAATGACAAATATTAATAATTATAAAAAAGGTTTTTTTTAAATTTATTTTCAACGAAAACTTCCCAATGTAGAAAATCATTACCAGATATGTGGTTATGTAACTACATACTTGGTAATGGTAACTAGTTACTTTTGTTATTACATTTCTTATTACCTTTATATGGCGATGTCTCGAAAAATAATGAGTTATGGTTACACACCAAAAAATCAAAAAATATATCGTTACCTATGTGCTTACCAGTACTGACAAAAATAACGAGTTTAAAAATAGATTTTCAAAAAAATAAATTATATAAAATAAAATATTTTTTATTGTTCCGTGAAAAAAAAAATTTTATTCGGTAGCATATTTTTTTTTATTTGGCATCATACTAAATTATATAAAATTTGATCCGGAAAATGGATTAATCAGATTGTATATAAACGAATAAAAAAGATATTTGAATTGATATAATTTCATCCAATTCTATCGGAGTTTTGGTCTTATTCTATTGCATTAAATTTTGTTTGTTTATATGAATATGTATAATGTAGGAAAATTAACTCAGAGAATTACCTGAATTATATTAATAAATTTTTGCATAAAACCGATAATCTCTGGGCCTTGTCCAATCATAGGCGTACCTAGACCATTTTTCTGGGGTGGGCAAGGGCCACATTTATGTTCGGCTGTTTATTTGCCCATTCTCAGAACCTTAATCTTAAAAAATACTTTCGACATTATGCTTGCGATTTTTTCATACAAAATAAAGATTTTTAAAAATAACTCCTTCCCTTCTGAAAAAATTTTCAAAAATTTCAAATGTTTTTTTATAGAAAACTCTGCAAAATGCATGCTTTTTTCTGAAGAAAACCTCCTGCAGGGAATGCAGAATAGTACAAAATTTTGATATTTGATGCAGAAAAGAAATCTAAGATCAACCTGTCTCATATTTTCTTCCACCTCTGACGAACCCATTCTTACCCCATACACATTTTCATAGCAGAATTTTTTCTTCTACAACATATTGAAATTTTCTCAAAATAGTACACTCATAGAAATAAATCTGTAAAAATATCAGAAAAAGTAACTAGAAATTAGTTAAATATGATGCTGCAGAAGAAACTGTTAAATTAGCAGATTTTTTTTTGCTAAATACAAGTAAAATAAGGACAGCAAAAATAAACCTGTTAAATTTAAAATTTTACAATTTTTTTAGTAAATATTTCTGCTAATTTAACATTATAGACTGCCTTTTGCATTCAGCTAAATTTAGCTTAAAAATAACAAGAAATTATAGATATAACCGTTGGTTTTTGCTATTTTTAGTCTACTAATATTTAGCAAAATTTTCTGTACATTTTACAATAAAATTTGTCATTTTCAATTAACTAAAAGTTAACTTAAATATAACTAAAATTCTGCAATTTTAACAGCTTTATTTTTGCTGTTCTTATTTTACTAGTATTTAGCAAAAATAAAACCTGTTTTTCTGGAGCATCATTTTTAACTAATTTTGAGTTGCTTTTTATGCTATTTTTTACTAATTATTCCTTTAAAAAATTCTGACTATGAAACTGGCAATTAATTCTTTACAAAATAAATTCAACATCTTTTACGCTACTGTCGACATTGACAACTACTTTGTCACAAATTTAAAAAACATGTAATTTTGTATTTAAAAAAAACTTTGTCACATTTTGCAAGTTTAAGTTTTGTTTTTCATCACATTTATGAAGCTTTTTATAAATATGATGGAGGTTTTTCATTTAAATTTTCAGTAGCTATTTCAACATATTGAAATTCGTTGTAATTCAAACTTCTGTGTTTATCATACACAGAGTTGAATAGAATCAGCTGAGATATCTTAAGAATTAAGGTTCAAAGCAAAAAAGAGTAATAACAACAAAAGGATAAAAAATAGCATTGTTAAATTTCGTTGATGTTAGTCTAAGTTGAGTTGTTGATAACAAACTCGATTTGCTTTCAACATTCATATAAGTAGACGATTATCAAATATTAACCCACTCAAAGGCGAAAGGCACTGATGATGGCTTTGTAGCGAAAGCCGAAAATGCGCATTCTGCCTTGCTGGTCTTATCGAATTTTTTCAATAATTTTTATTCTTTGTAATTTACTTGTAAAAATTGTATCATCTTTCTTTGATTTGAAAATAATTTAAACAGAAAGTGATATTAATTTATGATCTTGAGTCAAACTAAAATAACATTCATTTACTTAAAATAACAGATCAACTAAAAAAACTTTTCCCCCATTCATCTTAAACACATTGACACGGTGCAAAAATATAATTTAATAACATACATTTAAATTTAAATTTAACGGTTCGTTGTAATTCAAACTTCTGTGTTTATCATACACAGAGTTGAATAGAATCAGCTGAGATATCTTAAGAATTAAGGTTCAAAGCAAAAAAGAGTAATAACAACAAAAGGATAAAAAATAGCATTGTTAAATTTCGTTGATGTTAGTCTAAGTTGAGTTGTTGATAACAAACTCGATTTGCTTTCAACATTCATATAAGTAGACGATTATCAAATATTAACCCACTCAAAGGCGAAAGGCACTGATGATGGCTTTGTAGCGAAAGCCGAAAATGCGCATTCTGCCTTGCTGGTCTTATCGAATTTTTTCAATAATTTTTATTCTTTGTAATTTACTTGTAAAAATTGTATCATCTTTCTTTGATTTGAAAATAATTTAAACAGAAAGTGATATTAATTTATGATCTTGAGTCAAACTAAAATAACATTCATTTACTTAAAATAACAGATCAACTAAAAAAACTTTTCCCCCATTTCAGACTTTTGTTGGACGAGTTTTATAGTCAGCACAAAGCACGATTTTAAACTCATATTTTATTTGTTTGAAAATTTCTTACCAAAGTGTTATTAAAATTCGTACTTTGTGCTGACTATTGGTCTTAAATTTAGAACTGTGTGAAAAAGTTGGCGTTTTAATTCATCAAAAAGTACTCAAGTTACTGACTAAATCTTTAAGTTTGTAATCGTCGTTTAAATTAACCCTTTTGTGCATAGTGTTCCTTTAAAGGGGAGAGTTTTTTTGTTGTGCGCAACGAAATTATTAAATTAAAACCCGAATCAAGGATATAATTCTTTATACATGTTTTTGTTGTCGGAATAATATTCAGTCTGGTACACTCAAAAAAATAAGTTAGTAGAAAAATTAGTAAAACGTCTTGTATATCAAGTGTACTAGTTTTCAGCAATTTTTTTTGCTGAAATTCCGGTTTCAGCAAAATTTTTAGTTATATTTTTTTAGCACTAAACTAATTTTGAACTAATGTTTTACTAATTTATTTTGCTACAAAAATTGTGCTGATAACCGCATTCATAGCGTGGACGACAAACAGATAGACAAGATGTAGATGTCGCAGCTTGTCTGGAAACGGAAATGACAAAAAAAAAGAAAAACAACTCTACACATATTCTATATTTAAATTTTCAGCAAATAAATTAACTAAAGTAAAATTTCGCTACAAGTTTTTTGAGTTTTTTTCAGTCTACTAATATTCAGCAAAAAGTTTAATGATTTTAGCAAGGATTTTTTTCATTTGCAGTCGACTAAGTGTTAGCAAAACTTTTGCTGAAAATTACTATTTTTTTGGTAAAAATCAGCTCGCTGATTTTCAGCAAACCTTTTGCTGAAATTACCAACTTTTTTGCAAGCACGCTGCTGACTAAAAATTTGCTGCCACAGCAACATTTTTTGCTGACTTTACTGACTTTTTTTTTTGAGTGTATAAGTCGTTGAGTTTTAAATTTTCGTTGGCCGATTCCGCGACACCGCAGTTTAATGCAAAAACTATGAAAAAAAATGTTTTATTCTACTTATGTAATTAAAAAATATCAAAACAGAATTTGAAAAAAGTTGAGTTTGCAATGAGTTCTTGTGGAACCAGTTTTGATTTGAGAACAGATTTTTTTTTACATGAAAAATAAAATAAAACATTAGTTCCGTCCGCTTTCATTTAAGGTAAAGATTTGTAGTTTTACTTTTTTTAATTTATAGTGCGGCCCTTTATAATTTATGAAAAACCACAATATGGCCCTCGGTGAAAAATCCGTGCCCACCCTTGTTATATATCATCCCACATAAGCAATTATTTCAAAGTGATTTTATATAAAACGAGTAAAAAGGTTGAAGTCGGGCATGCCGACTATACAATACTCTACACCAGTCTGGGTAAAAGCCAACTAATGTTTGAATCCGAAATTCGAATGGGTTAAAATGGGGCTTGTGTCAAAATTTTCTATAATGTGAGTCAGCGCACCAAATTTCATTAAAATATCTTAATATTTGCGATCTGCAGTTTGTAACCAAGCCAATTTTGGGAGGACCCTTATTTGGGCACTAGGTCTAAGCACGGACCGATGTTCACCAAAATCAATAGGCTTCGTCCTTGGGCCAACATAGGTCTGTGTACCGAATTTCATCAAAATATCTTAATATTTGCGAACTGCAGCGTATAAACAATATAATTTTGGGGGGCACTAGGTCTAAACATGGACCGATTATAACCAAAATAACCAATAGGCGTCGTCCTTGGGCTGATATAGGTCGGTATACCAAATTTCATCAAAATATCTTAATATTTGCGACCTGCAGCGTATAAAAAATATAATTTTGGTAGGACCCTTATATGGGCACTAGGTCTAAACATGGACCGATGTTCACCAAAATCAATAGGCTTCGTCCTTGGGCCAAATTTCATCAAAATATCTTAATATTTGCGACCTGTAGAGTGCGGACAAGAATGCATGGACAGACAGACAGACAGACGGACGGACGGACAGACGGACATCGTTAAATCGAAATAAAAAAAAATTCTAAGCCGATCGGTGGGTCTAGGACCAATATTTTTTGGTGTTACAAACATCAGCACAAACTTATAATACCCTGACCACGTAGTGGTGTAGGGTATAAATATATAAGGTCCATATAAAACCGTATTATATTACTCAAGTGAGTCGTGCGTGAGCGTGAATAAGAATATATAACCCGTGCATGATTCGTGTGTGAGTTTATTTTTTGCATCATATATTTTTAGTAATTTTTACTATTTTGTAATATTTTACTATTATTCTTATATCTTGGTTGTATAACATGATCCTATTAACTTTAAAATTTCAGTCTTGTTAACTTTATTTTAAAATTACTAAAAATAAAGAAAATTTTGTTCATGTTTAATGCACTGTCATGGTAAATCTGGATAAAAGTAATGGAAGATTTATCGAAATTATAGGATTTCCAGCAGACATTTGGGTTAATCATTATATTTGGAAATTAATTACATATGCAATTACACAATTACATGTAATTGTAATTGAAAAAAAATCAATTACAATTACATATTATTTGTAATTGTAATTAAAAAAAAAACAATTACAAGTAATTTGTAATATAATTGTATCAAACTATGTCCACTTTTATAACATTTTATATAATTTTATACAAAAAGATATAATTTGATATAATTGGATGAGGACAAAATTCGGATACAATTGTATCGAATTGCATAAAATTGTATCAAATTGTACCAAATTGTATACAATTGTATACAATTCGATACAATAAGATGTTCTCATTTTTCGGATATAATTATATATAATTACATAAAAGATTATATATAATTAAATATAACTTCATATGGCTTCATATCATTTTTTTTACTTGGGTGAAGACAAAATATCTTTAAATTAAAGATACGGAATTTTCCTTAATTTAAGAAAGATTTCTTTAAAATAAAGACAAAAATCTTTAATATAAAGAAAAATTTACTTTTTATTGAAGACAAAATGTCTTTAAATTAAGGATACGCACTTTTCCTTAATTTAAGAAAGATTTCTTTAAAATAAAGAAAAAAATCTTTAATATAAAGAAAAATTTACTATTTCTAAGTGCAACATAAAATCCTTTTTTATTAAAATAGGGAATTTTTTCCTTATTTGAACCCTTTTGATTTGTTTTTAAATTGTGTAATGTATGTTTAATTAAATAAGCAGCATTCCCATTTATCCAAAGGAAACACACTATAGAATAAAAAACAACAAATTGTAAACTTAGCAATAATTTAGTATTTAAGAAAGAAAATTTATCAATAAAGTCGTCAGAAATTCACAACTCGTTAGTGTCTCAACTTCTTTCCACTTTTTCTCCACTGCAACCAAGTTCAAGTGCTTGAGTTGCTCCAAATTTTATCTTGGTGATACTGCCTCGATAAAAAACCCAATACAAATTCATTGAAGGACAAAAGAGTCCATTCAATAAACATTTGGTGACCCCGACGAGATCTTTCTTCAGTGGAGATTTTCAACACAAATTTACCCCGCGATTCAACAGCCTTCGAAACATTGTTGCCTACAAACATTGGTGACCAGAATATCATCAGTTCTAGAAAAACATTTCTGTAAACATTTTGGTCATATCATATGCAACCATTATCCAATTAGACACGCTTGTACTGTACCAGGTCGGGTTTCAGTCTTTTGGATTTTCAACAAATCAACAAATATTCCCAACTTCATCAAGTTCCAGGGATCTTAAGCTGTAAGCAGTAGCGCAAGGCTACCCGCAGTTATCGCACAATTTAAGCTGTAAGAAGTAGCGCAAGGCTACCCGCAGTTATCACACAATTTAAGCTGTAAGCAGTAGCGCAAGGCTACCCGCAGTTATCACACAATTCAATCTGTGACCAGTAGCACAACATCTACAAATACGGCAAATTGAGATCCGGGCAAAATCCTGATTTAACACCAATTGCTCATCCCGTACAACGATTCGATTCCAAAATTAATATTTGAAACGGATCATCAGTGCATTGTGCTAGCTTCAGAAGATGGCAGAAGAAAAAATCAGTATGGACGTATTGGCTCAATCCCAACGCGAAACGGGTGATATCATACAGGGAATCATAAAAAATTATAAGAAGGACTCCCAGTCCAGGAAGGCCCTAGAGTACTATGAGGAACGCCTTAGGAGGTTGAATAGCGCATGGGCGGATTTCGAGATAACTGACAACAAAATACGTTGTCTTGAAAATCCACCATTAAACCACGATTATTTTGTCAGTAATTACTACACTGGCATAGCGGCGCTCGTGGAAAAATACAGGCAGGAATTTGAGTCGGCAATGATGCAAACACCGGTTAACCAGCAAAAAGGTCCAACCAATCCAGAAGCAGAGTATCAACATCAAGAACTGGCCGCCGCTAAGTCAACTATAACAACGGCAAGGACACAAGCTCATCATCAGCCTCCACAAATTCAACAGCAGGATATGGCTTTCCCAACATCTACTCCATCCGCAAGAGCGTCGCAAATTACCTTATCCATTAGAAGACAAAACGTAATGATATCATCTCTAAAACGGGTAATCACAACGGACCCAACAGCAACAAACATGAAATTGAAAGAGAAGCTATGGGAACAGATCCAGGAGCTACATTTCTCAATTTGGGAAAACTGTTGTTGCACGCTTGGTTGTAGAAACCCTATCCAACAGAACAGTACGTTGGCATGTCTAATGATGAAACGACCAGCTCAGAGGTTCAAGGGCATTGTTCTGTACCCCGATGGATGCGTGCAATCATAGAAATTCATGCCTTAATATAAATGCCTAAAGAGCGATAAATATTTTAAACAGAACGTAGAGAGAGGATGCTGTGTTCTCTTAGAGGTGCAATTTTCCCTACCCAAACACTACCATAGGGTAGTACGCCTATGGCAATTCGAACACCCCACATTTTGACTAATTGCCCCTTGAAAAGAAAGTTGCAGCGACTATTTATTCATTGTAAACAATATTATATGCATTCCCTTTATTTTAAATCTTACTAGCAATTCATTTTAGAAAAATCTTATATATGTATGTATAAAATAAGAGAAATTATTCGTTTAAACGTAAATTTATGAAAAAAAAACTAATCATTAATTCCTCAATATTAATAAAAAAAAAAAGTTTTTAAACAATTGTCATATTTGACAAAAATAAAACTGGTTGAAAAACAAATTTATAAAATTATTTGGTAAATTTATATCGATATAAAATTTTATGTATTAAAGAATAAAAAATTTATATATAGTCTGGTCAGGTTAATACTTGAATAGAAAAGTAAAATGTATAGTTTAAATACCTGGTTTTAGTTCGTTATAGTAGGGTTTTACTCTCAATAATTTACCATTGATTCAATGTTTCTATTTTCGATGGTTTCGTTGGAAATAAATATACAAATAAATACGATGATAATGACGTTGTCTTCATGATGAATGTTGCGATGTTAATAAGTGAATGATTATGACGTTTTTACTTCATGATGATCGTTGTAATGGCCATTCAACGAGTCATGACGTTATGCACTTCTGTAATTATGTTAGCATAAAGAAAGAAGCAAAACCAATAAACCTGAATCAAATACGGTATGACGTCATAATTGTGACACATACATACATTACACTTATTGTTTTTTTTTTTTTTTTTTTAAAACTTTACCTTGTATTTATTTTAACTATCTTACTTTTCAATTCTTAATTTTTTTGTCCGTCCGTTTTAATATAAATAGTAATGAATACTAAATAAATAGATTTGATATTATTTAAATAATGAAGACAATATTCTCAATTTCATCAAAACAATACAGCAAAGAAATGCACTCTTTAAACGATTTTACATAACTAAATTAGATTTTTGTTTTGATGTCTGTCCAAACTATCCTTGTTGTTGTTGTTAGATTTTGGAGACATTCTCTGCACTTGATGGAGACGATCGTAGAAAATCATCAATGGAAAAAAACTCATGAATGAAACGAGTAGTACATAGGTTTGGTTTTATTGTAGTTTTTGTTAATTTTTTTTACGCAAATATTAAAAAAAATCATACCCAGTAGGAAATTTCCTTTAGATTAAAGTAAATGTTAATGAAACAAATATATTAAAATTTGAATTGACAAAATTACAATATAAAAGTTACCTTGGGTGTTTATAGTTAATAAAATATGTATGTGCAATATGAGAAACGATTTGTTATATTTTTGGTGATAAATTGGTTTAAAATGATAGTTGTCAATTACGCTTATAACACAGTATTCCTTAATTCGCGTGGAATAATTCTGCATTTGATTTATAATCTTCTTTAAAAAAAACACACCAACATCACGAATTAGAGTCCCATTTTAAATTATTTATCTTTATGTGGTTTTGCAGAAATATTTGATGAAAAGTATAGTTTAATAACTTGATAATTCTTTTGAAAATATACAATTTTCACAATTTCAAATGATTTTCAAGATAAAAAAAATATTTTCCTATCACGTGTATTTTCTTTTCCAGGGTTTGAAGTAATCTCTTTCAAGTCTAAATCGAAATAGGCAGGAAATAATGTGACGTAGACGTACTTGGCATCAAGTGTAATTGAGAATTCAATTCAGCAGTGTTAAAAAGCAAAACGTGATGCCAAGTTTGTAAACCTTAATAGTAGATTAGAGATGTAAACTTCAGCAATACAAATAACCACTATATTTATTCTTTTAAAACGAAACAATTCGTAAGAAATTTTTAAATTTAAGAATATTGATTTTCTTTTTCCTTGCAAAAAAAATATTATAATGCATGTCAGAAAATTCGTTACAACACTGCTTCGTTGTGAAAATCCAATTTGAAAGAACGAAGAGAGAATCAATAAAAAAAAATTATAGAAATTGGCCTTATCGTGTGGCCTTATCGTGTGGCTCGACCCACTATTAGCCGGGCAAAGGCTTTCACTTCTAGCACTTTTTAAGATCCGAAGCATGATATCTACCAACGTAATTGCCCTTCAAATCCTCTATATCATATAAAGAATTACCTATACGTTTTTGAATTCTACATTTTAAAAACTTCGGCATGAATTTCGAGTTGATTTTCTTGGATAAGTTGCTTAAAACATGATTCCTACGAAAGATGGTTTGGCCTTTTTCAAAATTTACTTTTCTACATCTTAAATTATAAGACTTGCTGGCTCTCTCATGTGCCTTATCTAGATTATCTCTAATTTTCTCCCTGATATTGTGAAGCCTATCGTAATTTGTTGAAATGTCCAATTGGTCATAATTCAAGCTGTTGAGTTTCTCCAAAAGCTTATAAGAAGACCCATGTTGACACATATTTTGCCCGAAAAGAGCATAGTATGGAGAGCAGTTTATGGAACTATGATAATCACTTCTTAGAATTGACAAAATTTGAGGAATGTGTTTATCCCAATTCGAATGATCCTTATCACCTTCTAAGAAACAACGGATTTTTGTGATAATCTCCCTATTCACGCGCTCCGACGCATTGGACTGAGGTGCGTAAAATCCCGTTTTTATGTGGTCTATCCCATACATACAAAAAAAATCATTCATGTCCCTGGATACAAATTGTTTGCCGTTGTCACTATGAATATATTGTGGTACGCCAAAAGTTGGAAACAATTCGGATTGGAAAAACAAGGTGACATTGGCTGTTGTAGCGGATCGCATTGGTTTTAGAAAAATAAACTTGGTCAGGTGATCGAGGCAAATAAATATATAAGAGTTTCGAGATTTCGAACATGTATAAGGACCCAAAAGTCACAAAACAGACGTTGAAATGGTCTGAAAGTTTGAAACGAGTTCCCCATAGGAGGTCTAGAAATCTGGTTATTAGATTTCATGGATTTACAAGTATCACATTTACTTATGTAACCTTTAATGTCCTTGGACATTGTTGGCCAAAAATATTTCTGCCTTACTCTTGTAAGTGTTTTAGAGAACCCCCCGTGACACGTTGTAAACGAATCATGAGCCGATTTAATAACCTTTTCCGTTAAAGAAGAAGGTAACCAAAGTTTCCACAGATTTTCCTCTTGATTGTCCAAACCATGTCTAAATTTCACCCTTTTAAAACCATGCTTATCCCGAACACACAAGTCAGGAAGAGAATCCTTCTGTTCACATACAGTTTTCCGAAGGTTAAAATATTCCTCGTCATCAAAATTAGAACAGTTCAAATCAATATCATAATCCAGGATTCCTAAAGCCAATTCGTCAACATCGAAACGGGATAAGGTGTCAGGTACCGTGTTGAGCGAACCCTTACGGTGTTCGATTTGAAAATCAAAACGTTGGAGTTTTAGGCTCCACCTGGCCAACCGCCCAGACAAATCCTTCTGGCCCATTAGCCATTTCAGGCTTGAATGATCTGTCACAATGCGGAAAGGTAATCCTTCAATGTAGGGCCTAAATCTTTGTACAGATAACACAGCCGCCAGGCACTCTAGTTCCGTCACATTATAATTCTGTTGAGCCCGGTTCAACTTTTGTGACACGAAGGCTATCGAATGCTCTCTACCTTCATCATCATACTGCAGCAAAACACCACCTACACCTATTCTAGAGGCATCACATTGAATTACGAATTCCTTTGAAAAATTCGGCTGTGCTAATACAGGCGCAGAAGAAAGTGCAATTTTTAACTTTTCAAACGACTCAATAGCATTATTCGACAATTTAAAAGGCTTGTTTGACTTTTTAAGACAATCAGTCAAAGGACCACTAAGATTAGCAAAATTCTGTATAAAACCGCGGTACCAATTTGCCATACCGATAAATCGTCTAACTTGGCGAGGAGATCTTGGCAATGGAAAACTGGTAATACTTTCAACCTTAGAAGGATCTACTTTCAAGCAACCCTGACCAACGATGTATCCTAGGTACTTGATCTCCCGCTGGCAAAACTTACTTTTGCCAACATTAATCGTAAGTTTTGCAGATCGCAGACAATGGGCTACTTCACCAAGCAATTTCAAATGTGATTTAAAATCTGGACTACAGACGAGTAAATCGTCCAGATAGATAAAGACATTTTCCCGTAGTCTGGACGGTATAACTCTATCCATTAGTCTACTCATGGTCTGTGGTCCATTGCACAAACCAAATGGCATGAATTTATACTGATAAAGAGGTTTTCCCGGTATGACGAATGCGGTTTTTTCCTTTGAGGATTCCGACAAGCGGATTTGAAGAAAAGCATCCTTCAAATCAATGCCACTGATAAAATGAGTGTCTTTCAATCTACTCAAGAGGCCACTTATATGTGGTAATGGGTAGGAATCTTTCTTGGTAACTGAATTCAAACGCCTAGAGTCTATACAGAGTCTGACCTTGCCAGGTTTCCTCACGAGAACAGCGGGTGAACACCATGGTGAGTTAGACTCTTCAATAACCCCCAAAGATAATAATCGGTCAATCTCCCCATAAGCCTCAGCTTGCCTCGGTGGAGATAAGGGATATTGCTTTGCCTTTATGGGCACAGTGTCCCCGGTATCTATGTGGTGTTCAAGGAGGTCAGTGCAACCCAAACCCATTTTCTCAAAAGACGGGAATGCTAAAATAATGTTGTTCAACAATAATTGTTGCTCTGGCGTCAATTCATGAAATTTAGAATCATCTTTATCCGACATCCTATCAATTTCAGAAATACAAGGTATTATCTCTGGCGCGAGACCAAATGCCCGCCAGAAATCAACTCCCAAATAGGCGACCTGGTTTAAACTCGGTACCAAGTAGAAAACTATATCTCTAGTCACATTTTTGTAAAAAACAGGGAGTGAACAATATCCGATTATAGTTTGCCTATCACCATTAGCAGTAGATACGGAAGATTTAAATTCTCTAAGTGGAATGTTATTTCGGGAAATGAATTCCATGCAATTTTTCCCAAGGGCAGAAATATTAGCCCCAGAATCGAGAAGACCCAAAAGCGATTCACCAAATATTGTTATTTTACCATATGGACGATCATCAGTATCAGAAAAAATAGTAGATTCAATCATTCTACGAATATTTCTCCTAATTTTAAATCTCTCACGACACTTTAAAATTTTAAAAGACAATGATTTCACAGGTTCTGTTTGCATCAGGTCAGGAGCAGGTAAGAATAAATTTATGTTTTCAGTCTGTGAAACAGCACTCGAAGTATTTACATTCAAATCACGTTGAGGGGTAAGAATAGATTCACGAATTGAGGACTCTTTACGAAATGAATTATCAGAATCGTATTGAAAATTGGGAGTGGTTTGTTTAAATGCAAAATCTGTTATACAATTAGAATTGTTCCTGCCCAAAGGAGGTACAAGTCCCTGATTGAAATTATTAATTTCCCCAGATTTTGTATGGAAATAAGTTTCTAATTTGAAGTTTTTGCCGGACTCGGGTTTTGATGGGTCGAACGAGATGTCCCGATATTCACCTCGCCTTTTAAGTTTCCCTGGTGTTTATTAGGGCAATCTAGCGTCACTAACCCCTTAAAACCACATTTATAACAAAACACATTTCTAACCTTATCAGAACAGTAGATATATGAGTGACCAAAAGCGGAACAATTCCAACACTGAATTCGAGAGTAATCCGGTTTCGAAAAACGTTTAGAAAACTGCAGAGCCTCAACTTGGGGATCATTTACTTCACTATCAGAATTTTCCTCACCTTCTACTTGTATTTCACTAACATGTCTATGAGAGGAATAAAAAGGATACCCCTTACTGTCACGTAAAACTTCCTCACCTTTACGAGCCATATCCCTTAAATCATCTAAAGTTTTTGGTTGAGAATTAAACATCATAAATTTAAGGCTATCGTTAACATTTTTCTTCATAATGTCAATCAAAGATGTTTCAGGTATTGGATTACTGAGCCTAGCATTCATAGCATTGACAGCAGAGTGATAATCATTATATGACTCCTTATGAGTCTGTTTCCGTAGAGAAATTTTAAGGATGATATCATGGTCGCTTTCAAGATTGCCGTATTCCTTAGTCAAAGCCATCTTTAACTGCGAAAACTTAGCATTTCTATTCTGTTTGGTGAAAAGCCAAAACCAATCTTGAACTTTGCCGCTTAAAAGTACATGAAAATTTGCCAATAGGTGGTCCTCTGAACACCGTGAGCGTTCCCATAGTGTTTCGACTTTAAAAATAAAATCTGAAATTGAACTGGTTCCATCGTATGTAATATTCCATTCCTTTATAAATTATTTTCGGTATTGATAGAAAAATTTGAATTAGAAGAACTTATTGGTGCTGCATTAGCATCCATGTGTATATTTGATGTAGAAGAAAATGTCGGGTTATTATTTAATGACGAAGGAACGTTTTGATTCACCTTTGGGGGAATTTTTGGTATTGCGCCTGTGTTTCTTGGTATATGTGAATATAAATTAGATGGAAATACTAACGGCGGATTCGTAATTGGAATTCGATGGGTTTGATTTGAAATAGATGAAACTGTTGGTGTTGTTGTAGTATTTACCGGATTTTGTAATTGAGATTTTGATTCGTTGTGAAGGATACTCTTGAGCGAGTCAAATTCCCTACGAAATTCTTCCTGTGTATTACGTAAAGTTTGCTGAAAAAAATTCATTAAATTATCTATTGAATTACCGTCGTTATGCACATATTGTTGTAAATTACCGGAATTATTATCCAGTATACTACTTCTAATAGAATTGGATTGATATGAATTATTTAAATCAGTACGGGGATTTACTAAAGTGTTTTCCAGTGGCAAGGCTTGAGCTAACTCCTAAGATTGTGTTTCCACATTGACAAGAGGAGCAGATAAACTCGTATTGTTCGTCTGAGAATTATTTGAAGAATTAGAAATATCCATATTAAGAATTAAATCTTCTAAAATAACCGGTTCACTGGTTAAACTTTTATTTCCGAATGATAATTTCTTAGCCGTATTCGAAACCTGCGGGGTGCTCACAACTTTTAGAGAATTTTGGTGTGAAGTTGGAGGCCTCTGAGGTGTATGCGTAACCTTCGGAGGGTTCTGAGAGGGAAGTAAAGGTCTCTGAGGACTGTGTATAACCTTTGGATTATCTTTAGATTGAAAAGAGTTTTCTAATGTTATTGGAATATTATTCGGAGTATTGTATTTACGAGGTCTTCCTCTTTGAGGTGTATCCCTATTATTCGTATTAGGTTGGTTACTTGAGTTATATCGTTTACCGTAACCCCTGGTTTCCATTCCCGTAATACAATTTACAAAAAAAATTAATTAGAACAATTGCGTCCAAATTATATAGAAATAGCGACAATTATTTAAATATGGAAAAAAAATGTATTCAGAAAATATAATATAAAATATTTATATATAGATTGAAATTTATGAATGAATACGTATTAAATATCGAGTATCATGTAAAAATTCAGGGAATGCAAAATAAAATTGATATCACAAACCAATAGTACTACAAAAATCTTGTAATAAAAGATGCAACGAAATATGTTTATAAACTGTAACAAAATACACGGATCTATCTTTTATTATTATTATTTTTTTTTTAAAACGATAATTTGGTTAATAATACTTGTCAATTACGACATTTACATTTCTAATAAAAAAAAACGTATTGCGAAAATGGACTAATTGACATTACTAAAAACTATCTTTGCACCAGTCTATTGCAAACGCAAGTATTCGAGTTCAACTTAAATACATTGGGACTAATAGATGAAAGCAAAGACTGTATAGGCGACTGAAACAACTTAAGCATTAATGCAACTAGATATCGAAATTGAAATAAATTTGAAACTCTAAGGACTATTAATTTTCAGAAGCTATTTGGTTGTAAAATTTAAAATTATTAAACCTATACCAGTAATTATCATTAAAATGATATATAATGTATCCAGAAAAATTTTGTTCTGTTGAAAAAAAATTACAAAGACAAAAAAAAATTTTAAGTTGGAAAGTTTTATAATTAATATTTATAATTTGTTGGCCTTTGTTTCGTTGGGCGCCACCTCTGTTGCACGCTTGGTTGTAGAAACCCTATCCAACAGAACAGTACGTTGGCATGTCTAATGATGAAACGACCAGCTCAGAGGTTCAAGGGCATTGTTCTGTACCCCGATGGATGCGTGCAATCATAGAAATTCATGCCTTAATATAAATGCCTAAAGAGCGATAAATATTTTAAACAGAACGTAGAGAGAATATGCTGTGTTCTCTTAGAGGTGCAATTTTCCCTACCCAAACACTACCATAGGGTAGTACGCCTATGCCAATTCGAACACCCCACATTTTGACTAATTGCCCCTTGAAAAGAAAGTTGCAGCGACTATTTATTCATTGTAAACAATATTATATGCATTCCCTTTATTTTAAATCTTACTAGCAATTCATTTTAGAAAAATCTTATATATGTATAAAATAAGAGAAATTATTCGTTGAAACGTAAATTTATGAAAAAAAAACTAATCATTAATTCCTCAATATTAATAAAAAAAAAAGTTTTTAAACAATTGTCATATTTGACAAAAATAAAACTGGTTGAAAAACAAATTTATAAAATTATTTGGTAAATTTATATCGATATAAAATTTTATATATTAAAGAATAAAAAATTTATATATAGTCTGGTCAGGTTAATACTTGAATAGAAAAGTAAAATGTATAGTTTAAATACCTGGTTTTAGTTCGTTATAGTAGGGTTTTACTCTCAATAATTTACCATTGATTCAATGTTTCTATTTTCGATGGTTTCGTTGGAAATAAATATACAAATAAATACGATGATAATGACGTTGTCTTCATGATGAATGTTGCGATGTTACTAAGTGAATGATTATGACGTTTTTACTTCATGATGATCGTTGTAATGGCCATTCAGCGAGTCATGACGTTATGCACTTCTGTAATTATATTGAAATGTTAGCATAAAGAAAGAAGCAAAACCAATAAACCTGAATCAAATACGGTATGACGTCATAATTGTGACACATACATACATTACACTTATTGTTTTTTTTTTTTTTTTGTTTTTAAAAACTTTACCTTGTATTTATTTTAACTATCTTACTTTTCAATTCTTAATTTTTTTGTCCGTCCGTTTTAATATAGTAATGAATACTAAATAAATAGATTTGATATTATTTAAATAATGAAGACAATATTCTCAATTTCATCAAAACAATACAGCAAAGAAATGCACTCTTTAAACGATTTTACATAACTAAATTAGATTTTTGTTTTGATGTCTGTCCAAACTATCCTTGTTGTTGTTGTTAGATTTTGGAGACATTCTCTGCACTTGATGGAGACGATCGTAGAAAATCATCAATGGAAAAAAAACCCATGAATGAAACGAGTAGTACATAGGTTTGGTTTTATTGTAGTTTTTGTTAATTTTTTTTTACGCAAATAGTAAAAAAAATCAAACCCAGTAGGAAATTTCCTTTTGATTAAAGTAAATGTTAATGAAACAAATATATTAAAATTTGAATTGACAAAATTACAATATAAAAGTTACCTTGGGTGTTTATAGTTAATAAAATATGTATGTGCAATATGAGAAACGATTTGTTATATTTTTGGTGATAAATTGGTTTAAAATGATAGTTGTCAATTACGCTTATAACACAGTATTCCTTAATTCGCGTGGAATAATTCTGCATTTGATTTATAATCTTCTTTAAAAAAAAACACACCAACATCACGAATTAGAGTCCCATTTTAAATTATTTATCTTTATGTGGTTTTGCAGAAATATTTGATGAAAAGTATAGTTTAATAACTTGATAATTCTTTTGAAAATATACAATTTTCACAATTTCAAATAATTTTCAAGATAAAAAAAATATTTTCCTATCACGTGTATTTTCTTTTCCAGGGTTTGAAGTAATCTCTTTCAAGTCTAAATCGAAATAGGCAGGAAATAATGTGACGTAGACGTACTTGGCATCAAGTGTAATTGAGAATTCAATTCAGCAGTGTTAAAAAGCAAAACGTGATGCCAAGTTTGTAAACCTTAATAGTAGATTAGAGATGTAAACTTCAGCAAGACAAATAACCACTATATTTATTCTTTTAAAACGAAACAATTCGTAAGAAATTTTTAAATTTAAGAATATTGATTTTCTTTTTCCTTGCAAAAAAAATATTATAATGCATGTCAGAAAATTCGTTACACTGTGTCAACCCACTCGAAGAAGGATATGACATGGACTCGTACACGGATCTAGAAAAAATGGTGATACAAAACTTCAAACACACAACAGTACCTACAGCACAATACAGGGCAGAGTGTGCACAAACGAACGCGTTGCCACTTCCCAAAATTACAATTCCGAAATTTGAAGGGGATTATTTGAAATGGCCTGCGTTCGCTGATCTTTTTTCACAGCTGGTAGTCAACCAAAACATTCCCGCTGTGCAGAAAATATGGTATCTCAAGGCGAACGTAACCGGTGAAGCTGAAAAACTCATCAGCCATCTTTCCGCCACCGCTGATAATTATGAGACAGCCTGGAAAGCATTACAAGACCGGTACAACAATAAGCGTGTACTAGTATCAACACTAATGCAGAAACTAATCGATCAGCCGTCATCTGGGACGTCAGCAGCCTCCATAAAACAGCTACATGATGTCACACAAGAGTGTCTGCATGCCCTCAACAATATAGGGGTGGACACTTCTTCATGGAGTCCAATGCTGCTTCATCTTCTCATAAAAAAGTTAGAACGGGGTCTTCACTCGCAATATGAAAAAACAATAGAAAATCCAAAGGAATTGCAGCATGTGAGCCAATTCCTAGAATTTCTAGAGACCCGGTTTCAATCAATGGAAGCCATGGGGCAGAAGGAAAAAGGGTCAGCCAAGTCGTGCGCTTCAGTAGCTTCAACACACCAAGGCAATGTGGCATGCACGCTATGCAACGATGGCAGTCACAAACTATTTCAGTGCCAGACCTTTTTGAAATTAAAACCCTCGGAGCGACTTAACTACACTCAAAGGCAAAAACGTTGTGTGAACTGCTTACATACGGGACATTCAGCAAAACAATGCACTTCACGATGTTGCATGAAGTGCAATAAAAAACACAACACACTGTTGCATTTGGACAACAAGCAAGAGTCCTCAAACAAAAAGGACAATCAAAAGGTATCATCAGCCGCATCAACTAAAACAGCGGGGGGGCGCAGGGCCTTCATCTTCAACGTCATCATCTCAGGCGACCAACGACATAGAAGCTACCTCATTAGCAGCATCTAATAATCAACAAGCAAGTTCGTACGTGATACTCAGCACAGCAGTTGTGAAAATACAAGCAAATGGAACAGAAGTGGAATGCCGTGCTTTACTCGACTCCGGATCGCAAGTCAATTTCATCACGGAACGTCTAGTAAAATGTCTCGGCATTTCCAGACAGATTTCGAATATAAGCATCAATGGAATCGGTTCAACAAATACAAAGACAAGGCACCGAGTAAATTTAGGACTCAAATCCCGAATTAACAAGTATTCGAAGCGACTTGAGGCCTTTGTTCTGCCGCGTATATTGGCACCACAACCATCACAGTTCATCAATACTGACAAATGGCCACTACCCAAAAATGTGGCACTCGCTGATCCAGCTTTCAACCGCCCCGATAGAATCGACATTCTGCTGGGCGCAGAACACTATCACGACTTGCTGGCGATCGGACAAATAAAATTGGCAAATCAGCTTCCAACACTGCAGAACACTGTATTCGGATGGATAGTTTCTGGAAAAATACAGGAGGAACAACCCAACAATCTGACGTGCGGAATATGCACCGCTGATGAATCACTTGATGCTTCCATCGCCCGACTTTGGGAACTAGAAGAGATCAAAACATCCAGTAAACCAATGTCCATCGAAGATAAACAATGCGAAAATCACTTCGAACAACACACCATAAAGGATAATCAAAATCGATTTGTGGTGCAGATTCCTTTCCATCAAAGTCCTGAGGCTTTAGGTGACTCACACGGAATCGCAATCAATCGCTTCTTTTCTCTGGAACGGCGATTGCAGAAAACCCCGGAATTAAAGGCTCAATATGCTAATTTCATGGAAGAATACGAAAAGCTGGGACACATGACAAAGATACCAGCAGAAGCGATTCGCTCTCCAAACTATTTCATTCCACATCACTGCGTGCAACGACCGGAAAGCTCAACCACAAAGCTTCGGGTCGTATTTGATGCTTCAGCAAAAACTTCATCGGGACACTCACTGAATGACCTAATGTACACAGGTCCAACTATTCAAAGTGACTTGTTCTCCATACTTCTACGGTTCAGGTTGCCCAAATATGTATTCACAACTGACATCGAGAAGATGTACCGACAAATACTCGTCTCGCCTAAGGATCGTCACCTTCAATTAATAATTTGGCGAAAGGAACCCTCGCAACCCATAACTTACTATCAACTAAACGCAGTTACGTACGGCACCAGAGCGGCACCATACTTAGAAACAAAATGCCTGCAGCAGGTGGCCAAGGCAAACACGATACGGTACCCGCTCGCGTCGCAGTTTCTCCAAGAAAACTTCTACGTTGATGATGGCCTGGGTGGATCCGATAGCCTGGTGACAGCGTTAACACTACAACAGCAACTCATACAAATCATGAAGGAGAATGGCTTTAACCTACGCAAATGGTGTGCCAATAACCCACAATTGTTGCAGTACATTTCGAAAGGAGATCAGGAAGTCAATTTAGATTTTGAAAGCTCAAAGGTGGATTCGATCAAGACGTTAGGCCTCACATGGCTCCCAAAGGATGACACCTTCTGCGTAAAGGTCAACATTGACTCGGTTCGGAGAATCACTAAACGATCGGTCACATCCGATCTAGCAAAGCTTTTTGATCCGTTGGGGTTATTAGCACCAGTCATAATAACAGCAAAAATATTTATACAAGAGTTATGGGAATTAAAGTTTGACTGGGATCAGTCGCTGCCAGAATCGTTACACACTAAATGGGCTACATTCAGAAACGACCTGAACGCGTTTAAAACTCTTCGGGTATCGCGGCACATTGGTAAGGGAAAGATGCCCCAGTCGATGCAACTACACATCTTCACCGATGCATCAGAAAAAGCATACGGCGCAGTGGCATACATCCAATCCACATTCAAGGATGGAACCACCATGACTCGAATTCTTTGCGCAAAATCTCGGGTCGCCCCTCTTAAGCGACAAACTATACCAAGGTTGGAACTCTGCGCGGCAGTACTTGGAGCTCAGCTTGCATCAAGAATCAAAACTGATCTTCAATTATCATGTCCTGTCTGGTTCTGGACCGACTCGGAAATCGTTCTGGCCTGGATTAATTCATCATCTGCCGCCTTTCATACATTTGTGGCAAACAGACTGGCAATCATTCAAGAGTCAACCCAAGCAGATCAATGGCGTCATGTTGGCTCAAAAAGTAATCCAGCCGATGTTTTATCTCGCGGGATTTCACCAGCCGTTCTAAAAGATTGTGCACTTTGGTTCTGTGGCCCTCTGTTTTTACACGGAAACGAGTCGATGTGGCCACCCACATACAATTCACAACTGGCAATCCCAACGGAACTAGAAAGAAAACGTAAGGCGCCTGAGGCTCTTGTCACTTCAGTAGCTTCATCTGACTTTATGTATCTAATAAGACACAACAACTCATTTGCCCGTCTACAACGTATTATCGCTTATATGCTGCGTTTCAATAATCGATGCAGGCGCAAGGACATCAATCAACAGACTCAGCAGGCACTTACCACAATCGAACTAGACACTGCCCTGATGTACATAGTCAGGGGGATGCAAGATTCGGACTTCAAGGAAGAGATTGACCAGCTAAAAAAATATCAAGAATTGCGCGGAACAAGCAATTTACGCAACTTATCACCATTCCTGGACAACTTCGGCTTACTACGCGTTGGAGGTCGTCTTGAAGAATCATCGTTGCCATTCGACTCAAAACATCAATTATTAATTCCCTACAATGATCCAATTTCAAAACCCATCTTTGAAATGGTCCATCAGGAGAATAAGCATTGTGGAGCGCAAACTCTGCTGGGAATCGTACGACAGCGATTCTGGCCACTGAAAGGAAAAATCATGGCTCGAAATATTGTTCACCGTTGCATAAGATGTAGCAGAGCTAAGCCAATACTGTTCAACCAAGTCATGGGAAACCTGCCTTCAACACGGGTAACACCAGCACGAGCGTTCATTAATACCGGAGTTGACTACTGTTGCCCTCTAACAGTCCACTACAAGCTGCGGGGAAAAAGGCCTACATTGCAGTCTTTTGCTGCTTCGCGACAAAGGCTGTGCACCTAGAATTAGTGAGCGACCTCACAACTAAGGCCTTCATAGGTGCCCTCAAAAGATTCATTGGACGACGAGGCCACTGCCAAAAAATATATTGTGATAACGCAACAAATTTTGTTGGAGCGAAAAATAAGTTACCAGAGCTGTCAGAGGTCATACACACCCCGGCTGCGCAAGAAGCCATTACAAACGCCTGCAACAACAAGGGTATCCAGTTCAATTTCATTCCGCCAAGAGCACCACACTTTGGTGGCCTCTGGGAAGCGGCTGTCAAATCAGCCAAGCATCTTCTGGTAAGAAGCGCAGCAAATGCTTCCCTAACTTGTGAGGAACTTGAAACATTAATCGTAGAAATCGAGGCAATACTGAATTCAAGGCCCATCTCTCCAATGTCAAACGATCCAAATGACATAGGCGCGCTGACCCCGGGACATTTTCTGATCGGTGAACCACTCACGGCCCAAGTTGACGCACAAGCAAGGCCAGCGGCATCGAGCCTGGCCACTAGATGGAAACTGGTCTCCCAACTTAAGCATCATTTCTGGAGCAGATGGTCCCGAGACTATCTAAATGAATTACAGTACCGCAACAAATGGCAAGAGCAGTCGAAAAATCTTGAACCAGGATCCATTGTCATCGTCAAAGAAGATAATGCTCCAGTAATGCAGTGGCCACTAGGGCGTGTCATAAAGACATACAGAGGAAAAGACAACACAGTTAGAGTTGCAGATGTAAAAACAGCCTCCGGTGTGCTCAAACGAGCCATCCACTATCTGGCACCACTGCAGAGACTCAAACAAGACACCACTAGCGAGGAACAACTAACCACGTCGCAGCCAGTTGACACAGATGAGGAAGAGGAAAAAGCTTCGCTAACTTCACAAGACGAGAGTCCAAGCAGGAAAAAACGAAAGACAGTCACTTCCGGTGTAATGATGACCATGTTCGTTGCATTACTAGCTCTTCCACTAATCTGCAACGCGAATAAAATAGAAATAACTAAGTTTCAACCAAACATTGGCATACATTTTGAAGGCATCGGCACAACACGAATTTCACGGTCAGAATGGAAAATCATAACATATTATGAATTACAACCGTACTGGCGAGAAATGCAGACTTTCACAAATGGCACGGCATCCCTACAGCATCTATGTACCCTCGTATCTCAAAAAAACAACATGTATAAACGTTCTCCAAAGTCTCAAATTTGGCTTCTCAGATCTTAAAGATGGAAACACTTTACTCAAGAACAAAAGAAATAAACGTGGTGCAGTAGATATCGTGGGAAATGTTGCCAACTCATTGTTTGGGGTACTGGATTCAACCTATGCTGAACAAATGTCGAACACCATCGAACAGATCAAGGAAGATGAAACTTATCTAATGCAACTGTTAAAAAACCAGACCTCATTCATAGACTCAACCCTCAACATCTTTAAGCAAGATGAAACTCAGATCCAGAGCAAATTCGACAACCTCGACGAGCAAGTAAACAGAATTGACTCCAGGTTACGCGACAACGAACAACAAAAACATGAACTTAAGTTAATACAAATTTTTGTTCTACTAGCTACACAATTGTCATTGATGTCAGCAAGACTACACCGAACTCAAACAGCAATAATCACGGCATTGTCGGACTCTCAACATGGCAAGATCAGCCCATTACTGCTGTCACCATCACAACTTCAAGCCGAGCTGATACAAGTGAGAAACAACTTACCCTCAGCACTACAACTACCAGTCAATCAGGACAAACTGCTTCAGCTCTATAAAATCATGAACGTGAAGGGAGGAATCGCAAACAATCACATAATTTTCCATATAACAATTCCTCTATGTGATCCAGAGACGTTGGAACTTTTTAAACTGCACCCGATACCAGCTCTTCTCCACAACACGATGACAGCTATCCAGCCATGCAGTCAAATCATCGCCATAAACGCTCACCAAGATGAATATTATACGTTGACTGAACAGCAATGGGCATCTTGCACACCATTAACAGAAGATGAAGTCTTGTACTCAAGCATGCAGTCTAAATTCAATTCAGATGCAGCCAAATTCCTATGTGAAATTTCGTTGCTGAACAATGTCACTAGTACCAACTGCAACGTAACTCCGTTTGTAGAAACCACATCACTCATTCAATTGAACCACAACAATCAATGGATGTACACCATGCCGCACTCAACCCCTATAACCGCCGTGTGCAGCGAAGAACACATTCGACTCAGTCTACAGGGCACTGGACTAATAAAAATAAGCCCAGATTGCACACTTAAATACAAAGCTTTGTTCTTTCAGGGACACGAAATCTATTCAACATCCCTATACACATCATATACTGCTACTGCCAACATGAGTGAAATTAATTACCCAACCGAAGAAGAAGTCAGCAGTATTCACCTCAAAAGGTACATAGACCATATAAAAAATATATCGGATATCCAACAAGAATTACACCAACAGGTACTCACTAATCTACCCCAACAACTGACTCACATAAAAAGACACCATGCAGCAGTAGCTTACGCCGCCCTTCTTCTTACAATCGGAGTTATCATTGCGACAATCTACCAGAAGCTACAAGGTCGAAGAAGAAAAATAGGTCAACAAACCTCACCAGCAGCAATTTGCCAGCATGCAGCGTCATCAGAATTTACAGTAACAGTAGCTTGAACAACAAAGAAATAAAATTAAAACAAAAAAAAACATTATTATTTTTTTTAATACTTATATCATCTAGTGACTAGGTCAGGAACATTCAAACCATTGAAAATATCAATACAATGTAATTTGTCGAGCATAGCTCAACGGCGGGGAGCATGTTCATACATTCACATCGCTTGTTTTTGTTTTCTTTATTTTCTTTATATTTTTGTTAATTATTTACGCTGACTCAAAAATTTATTTATTTGCCCCAATAATAAACACACACACACACACTTGCATAAAAACTTTATGTAAACAAATAAAATTGTCGCAATAGTCCAATGAACCACACTGGTCAATGCACCAATAATAAATTGTAAACTTAGCAATGAATTATAAAAAAAAAAATATCACATGTATGTATGTATGTATGTATGTATGTTTAATTAAATAAGCAGCATTCCCATTTATCCAAAGGGAACACACTATAGAATAAAAAACAACAAATTGTAAACTTAGCAATAATTTAGTATTTAAGAAAGAAAATTTATCAATAAAGTCGTCAGAAATTCACAACTCGTTAGTGTCTCAACTTCTTTCCACTTTTTCTCCACTGCAACCAAGTTCAAGTGCTTGAGTTGCTCCAAATTTTATCTTGGTGATACTGCCTCGATAAAAAACCCAATACAAATTCATTGAAGGACAAAAGAGTCCATTCAATAAACAATAATAATATATAAACTCAAAATTCCAAAAATTAACATTTACATGATATCAAATAATACAATAATATATTTAAAAATTAATTAGATCTAAAAAAAAAAATAATTAATAAATGAATGCTGCAAGAATAAATTCTAGAAACAGTTGAACTCTCACAAGATAAGCTTTCAAAGTTTCATTAAAAATTCGTACATACTAAAGCTATCCATACATTGCGCAACCTCTCCATTTAAGACCCCAAATGATATTAGAATAAAGAAATAAAACAAGAAGCTGTACAACAATATTGCAAGTGTATGGCCAGACTAAAGAGATGGAACATATAATTTCCACTTAAGATTCCAATACATGCAAACTTTCTCAGTTCCCTAGGCAAATCATTCCATAAACTCGACACACGAGTTTGAAATGATTTTTCAAAAATACTTAGATGTCTAATGGGTGGAATAATTTGGGGATTTCGTATTGAACGAGTAAAGTGAAATTTATCAACAATGTATACCGGGTATCCATTAACGATAGATTTATAAAAAAATAATAATAACCTTATGCTTATGAAATTTTCAAAAGACGATCCTATAAAACTAAATGTATGTTGAGATACATGATCTCTTCTTTTCAAATTAAAAACGTAATGAATAATCCTGTTAAAAACAAGCTTATATTTCCTCCATGTCATTTGTAGCGAATCCAAACCCCATTAACTTCATCTTGACTGGATTGACACAGAAACCATTATCGGATGACCATGACACAACTTCCCGCAATATAAAATTGACGCCCTCCTCCAACACATAGACAAACTCAGTATTAGAATAGCAAACAAATTGCACATCATCAGCATATACATAAGGCAAGCAGCAAACACCATTAAAAGAACGTAAAAGATCATTCATATAAACCATAAACAAAAGTGGGCCAATAACAGATCACTGCGGGACACGACTAGTG
This sequence comes from Leucophora obtusa, assembly GCA_949987735.1. Lineage (NCBI taxonomy): Eukaryota > Metazoa > Arthropoda > Insecta > Diptera > Anthomyiidae > Leucophora > Leucophora obtusa. Next base: position 92,306,397 of record OX465298.1, read on the forward strand.
ATCCGTAGAGTTCGTGAGAAAGAGTTACCAATAGATACATACTGGAATCTATCATATAGGTACGACTTAATCAATTCGCATGCACGGGTAGAAAACCGGAACTCGTACAGCAATTTATACAGTAATCTAGAGTGCATTACTCTATCAAATGCCTTAGACAAGTCTATCGAAAGCAATACAACATTCTTACGGCTACACTCAGAAAAGTTCTGCAGTTACTACATGACAGTTATTTATGTAGTAATGCGGTTGTAGTTATTTTATCTACAATTATAGTTAATTTACTTAGAACAAAATTTTTCAATGTTTTTGACAGTTATTTTTTTAAACAAACTACAAAAATTACTACATTGTAGTAACATTTATTTTATGCAGTTATTTTGAATTTTATTTACAAATACTTAAATTTTCAAGTGTGTATGCACACACACGAAGCAAACAGAAGTATGTGTATCAAGCGCTTGTTTAGAAATTTCTAGTGAAAGAATATGAGTATAACATGTTTTCTCTTGTCTTAGTCATAAAACAACGCCAAAGAGTGAGCACGCGTAATACGGAAAAGGTTATATATTTTTTATTAAATTACTAAAATAATAAGGTAAGTTTTATAATATAAATTTATTTACAGGGAATGTTAAAAAAATATTGTATTTATTTTTTTTTCAGTTCTTTTATATTCTCATCCCTTTCTACCTGGAGAAAAAAAAAGGAAGCCAAACAGCAGCATATTTCATCCCTCACAGACGGACATGTACAACAATATCTTAATAGTAAAAAAAAGTGACATTAAGTGTAAATTTTGATTTCTCAATTTTAAATTTATTATAGAATAAAATTAAGTTAATAGTGTTTACATAAATTTGTTTTTTTTATTAAATTAATAATTAAAAAAAAAAATTTTATTTATGTTTTTTTAACTACATTTGCAAGTTGTTTGTACAGTTTTACAATAATTTGCATATATGTTGTTTCAATTGCATTTGTAGTTGTTTTTACTACATTTGTCAGTTGATTTTTAACAGTTAAAAATTACTTCATATTGCAGTTAATTTAACTGCAAATGTAGTCTACACCTTTTTAAGTGCAAATGCAGTTATTTTAACTGTCATTTGCAGTTGATTTTACCTATGTAATTCCCTGAGTGTGAAAAATAAAAGTGACGTTAAGTGTAAATTTTGATTTCTCAATTTTAAATTTATTATAGAATAAAATTAAGTTAAGAGTGTTTACATAAATTTGTTTTTTATTAAATTAATAATTTTTAAAATAATTTTTATTTATGTTTTTTATCTACATTTGTAGTTGTTTGTACAGTTTTACAATAATTTGCATGTAGGTTGTTTCAATTGCATTTGTAGTTATTTTTACTACATTTGTCAGTTGATTTTTAACAGTTAAAAATAACTTCATATTGCAGTTAATTTAACTGCAAATGTAGTCTACACCTTTTTAAGTGCAAATGCAGTTATTTTAACTGTCATTTGTAGTTGATTTTACCTACATAATTCCCTGAGTGTATCCAAAAACTGTCTAATAGAATCCGTTAGCGCTAGCAGTAGAGAAGTAGTACTATAACCCTTTCGAAAGCCTGATTGGGATGGATGAATAAGAGAGTTGCAATCAAGGTACTCGATAATTTGGTCTTTCAAAATATATTCAACCACCTTAGAAAGGACTGGTAGTACTGATATAGGACGTAAATTATCTAAATCACTAGATTGACGGTCCTTCTTTATAGGGACAACCCTAGCTATTTTCCAATTCCTAGGGAAACACGAAGAGGCAATAATTGTGTTCACAAGGTGAAGTAAATTTGAAGAAACAAATGGGAAAATAATTTTCAAAAATATCAATGGCAAGGAATCATGACCAACCGCATTAGACTTGATTCTGAGCAATGATCGGTATAACGTGTCAGAATCAACACATGAAAACGAGAAACCTCCATCAACAGAGTTGTTCATATTATTCGAAAAATCACCCGAGTCTCGTAACTGACAAGCAGCAAAATAATCATTTATCTCATCAGGATCAGATGAAGTTAAATGTTCCTCAGACTCAAGACAACCATTGTTCCTTAAGAATCCCCACATTTTTTTCGAACTAATATCATTAAAAAAGTGTGTGTGAGCTCGCATCCTTACCTTCCTTATAACCCTTTTCACCTTATTCCTGTTTACACAATAAATCGGCCAATTATGTGGAGTCCTATGTTGGAGGTAATGATTATATGCCAAATCTCTCAATGAAACTTGAAACGAAATTTCCCTGTCATCAAACCAATTATCCAAACTCAAACCAACCTTTCGACGAACTAATGGCACCAAATCATTAATATTCGACATGAGAACTTCAAGTTGCGCATCCACATCATCAGTCAGGTATATGGTATTAAAATCACAATTAACAACCGCAGCCTCCCAATCCTCCATTCTCAACGCTTTATAATTCGGGTACGATATAAAACGTTGAGATGACGAATTCGGAACATCGACAGCTATAAAAATGAGAGAATGTCGAGTCAACCAGGAAACTGCATCTGACCAGATGTGCCCAAGGAAAGAGTATTACTCAAAAGAAAATAATCAATTAGAAAAGTCGTATCACACCCCACATGGTAATTCGTTGGTATACAATTGTGGTGGTAAGTCAAATCAAGTCGCTGACACACAGAGCGTAAAACAACAGAATCAATTGGACAAAAAATATCCGTATTAAAATCTCCCATCAGAATAACATTTGAGTACCTTACTAACAAATCACCCACAGAATCCTCAAAAGCACTTAAATCACCATCAGGCAAATAACAAACACCAACAAGCAAGTTAATATCCCTGACAGTAACCTCCACAAACAAATACTCGCAAGCGTCATTGCCATCGGACATAAAAACGGTTCTATATTTCATACTGTCCGATATAAACAACGCAACACCTCCACCTCTTCTTTCACCAGGTCTATCATTTCTGCATATACTATAGCCTGGAATATTTATAGCCTGAGACAAAATGTAAGGCTTTAGCCAAGTTTCACTGAAACCAACAATATCCAAATGATTACCATCTAGAATATGCCTTATCTTATCAATTTTATAAGATGTAGTGGACGCACAAAAACTTGTTACATTCCAATGTCCGACCCTTAAAAAACGTTGGAACGTTGGAACTATTGGCAATGAAAGAATTATCGCTGTAGATAGGACCTAAATTTACAGCATTCATTATGTAATAAAAATAAAAAATAAATAAAAAATATTAATAATCGATATTTAATTTTAAAAGCAAAATAAAAAATAAATAATTATTAATAACAAAGAATAAAAAAATCAAAATCAAATGCTCATAATAGTTATTAAGAAAATTTAAAGGAATTAAAAAAAAGCAAACTTCTCAATTAAAGCAGCAAGTTACCAAACTGAAATTATGATTAAAAAATTTGTTTTTTTCTTTTACTTCACACTTTGAAAACCGTAGACATAATTGATACATTTGCGGTATTAAGGAATCAATCAAAATATAAAATTTTCCTCCAAAATAAAAACGGATAACGGATAATACAACTACTTATCTAACAAATCAGTTAATTCGTTATGAAATTAAAATAAAAAACCTCTATAAAAGCCATACAAAAAATATAAATAGAGATATCTGACTAAAAAAAACTACTATGCACACGAAAACCATAAATGAGTCAGCTCTACGTAAAGCCCATAAATGACCAACAAAAATTATAAGTCCACTCCTAAAAGTTAGTCGGTAGAATCTACTGAAAATGACACTAAAAACAAAGGTATAAGCAGTTAAAAAGGCGACAAAGGTATTTAACTTTAAAATAACTAAAACTTCTGTAATTTTAACTGTTGAAAAATAACTAACAACTGCATTAAAATAACTACCAATGGCGTAAAATTAACTGAATTTTTACTACACAAATTTAAAAAACAACTGACAAAATCGGTAAAATCTACTGTTTTTTACAGTCAATTCTTTTAAATGACTAACAAAAACTACTGTTTACTGTAAAAATACTGTTTTGGTAGTTCCTTATTATAATACTAAAAATAACTGATTTTAACAACTGTTACGAAATTACAGTACTTTTCTTTAGTTGTTTTCTTAAATAACCGGCATAAAAGTTGATTTGCCTTTTTGCTATAGAAAAACAACTGTAATTACTGTTAAATACAACAACTACTGATTACTATACAAACAACTGTAATGTATTAACTGACAAACTTTTTTGAGTGTATCATAAAAAAAAATTATAAAAATCCCTAAATTTATGTATGTGCTTTGCAAGTTTTAAATAGCCGCTTAAAACATTCATCATGAAGAACACCACCCTTAAATGATCAATTCCCGTCTTATTATATTACTGTTAATAAAAGCAAACCCGGACAGTCCCCAAACTAACTGAATGTCTCCATACTAAACACTTGATCGAAAAACTGTCCCCGTACCATGCGGTATGCATACATATATATATATATATAATAATATAATGCGGTATGCATTAGGGCGGGTCGATTTAATAATCGCCCATTTAATAATTTTGCCATGGGGAAAAAATCGCCCATGGCTCAGGGAAAATCGTATTCTAGGGATCAAAATAAGAAACTTTGCCGAAGGAACGAATTCTACTACCCCCCAACTGTTGACTTTTGTCCCGTAGGGTCAAGTTTTGAAAAATCCCACTTTGACCCATTTAGAGTGCCCCAATCGAGTCCAAATGTATGACCGACCACCACTAGCTTTGGAGGGCCGATCCACCCATGCCAGTGGCACACCCCCTGGAACTCCCCTGGGGGGTTCCCCATACAAACATTTTAAAAAATCACCATTTTTGGCACTTTATTTTATTATTTTTTATTTATTTTTATTATTTTATTTATTTTTTCTCTTTAGAAATTTATTTAGTCAGAACATATGTAAATGAAAAAATTAATTTAACTTAGTAATAGAAAAGAAAATAAAAAAAATTACTGTTTGAAGTCTTTTTTGCTTTCAAGTCTGGGCAATTTCGCACGGCTCTCTAATGTCGTCACCATAACAGCCTCTACATTTTCCGGTATAACTCGTTTGGAAACGCTAGCTAGCAATTGAACGTGTCGTTCTGTTGCAGGTCGTAAAATAGGTTGTGTGGGTTTTTTAAGCCACCACAAGACACAGCTGCATGTCGTAAACTTACTTAAGCTAAATCGGTTACAGGTAGAATTGAGCATAAAATTATCATAAAGGATTTTCCAGAAGTAATAAAAGGCGCACTTGCTTAACAGAATTTGTGGTCAGATTAACGTTTAATTTACATGTAAGTACTTTATGGGCAGTTTTGACAACAAAATCGGTTACAGGTAGAATTGAGCATAAAATTATCATAAAGGATTTTCCAGAAGTAATAAAAGGCGCACTTGCTTAACAGAATTTGTAGTCAGATTAACGTTTAATTTACATGTAAGTACTTTATGGGCAGTTTTGACAACAAAATCGGTTACAGGTAGAATTGAAATTACCATTTCATTCTTATTAACTCGTCTCCTAGACCATATATAACGCAACAGTTTTTGTGAATGCATTAAGTCGTTGTGAAGAACTCGAAGTGTGAAGTGCTAATTTGAGATAAAAAAATATTTAAAAAAAAATCATTCCAAATCAAGAAGTTTACAATGAATCCACCATCCTCTACACCGCAAGATGAAGCAATAACAACATCAACAACTATCGAAAACCCAATGAGTCATATACCCAGGCATGATGTTACTGTTTTTGGTGTGTCTACTGATTTGACTGATCTTAATTTACCAACCCATCTGGATATCTTGAGATATTATTTTTACTTGAGCGAACAAAAAAAGTTGTCCTATAAAGCATTCACTATTCAAGTACAAGATAAGTTGATTGGAATTTGGGAAAAACTTGGTATGGAAATAATGCTGAAAAAAAGTGTATGTAATAAATTGAATAGATTGCTTGACAAATATCAAGAGCAAATCAAGAGAAGAAACAAACCCCAACAATTTACAGAGTATGTAAAATCTCTGGAAACAATTTTTTTCATTGGAACATGTAAATGCGATTTGAAGGCAGCTCCATGTGCATGCGGTTTGGTTCCCGAACGCCTCAAAGAGTTTATGCACGATCAACATAATCAGAGAAGTCTAACAATGGATGGATTTGCGATGGAAATTGAAGAGCAAGGAGCAACGTCTATGTCATCAATGCCAACATACCAAGATCCCGATGATTCAACATACGCACCGCCACCGGTTCAAGAAGATTTGGATATAAGCACAAGTTCACAATACACACAGAGATACGATTGTTTTAACTTTGCCTTGGTATGTGACAGATTTGGCGTGCCTGATAGAGTAGCATCAGCAATGGGAACAGCTCTTTTCCAAGATTTTAAAATGAAAGATATCCATGGCAAACCTCTCATCATGGATAAATCGAAAGTTCGCCGAGAAAAAGAGAAATGCAGACAAGAAGTGCTTCGCAAACGGTTAGATGATTCCAATTTGTTAGCATTTTCATTCGATGGCAGAAAAGATGATACTTTAACGAGAGATACAATTGATCAGAAGTATCATACTAGAATGGTAAAAGAACCTCATCTTGTTATTTTGAGAGAACCGAATTCTGAATTGATTGGTTACGTAAGACTGGAACATGAAACCGCTGAATACAAAACAACCAAATTAAATGATTTTTTCAACGATAAAAATATATCACTGGATGCATTAATTGGCATATGCACTGACGGTGAGCCAACAAACACTGGCCCAAACGGTGGAATTATACGACGATTCGAATTGCTGTTTAAAAGACCATTGCATTGGTTCGTTTGCCTTCTACACTTCAACGAACTTCCGTTTCGGCATTTGTTTGAAGCTTTGGATAAATCAACCAGCACTGGACCAAGATCGGCAACCGGAAAATTGAGCCGTCAAATCGAAACTTGTGAAACTCTTCCGGTAAGTTATTGCTATCACTCATTTATTATAATTGTCAACCGTTTTTAATTGTGGTGTTTGTGGTGTGTTTTTATATATTTTCAGGTGGTGGACGGCTTTCAGAAAATTGAGTTGAAAAATATGCCCCCTGCTCCAGAAAAAATTTAATTTTCCACCGATTCCAAGTACTTATACGACATGGCCCATGCAATTTCTAGCGGCGTGGTTTCAGTGGATCTGGCAAACATCAAACCAGGGAAAATTGTACATTCTCGGTGGCTCACCAAGGCCGCTAGACTATTACGATTATATGTGACAACGGAAAATCCAGATGCAAATTTAAGAATACTGGTTGAATTTATAATTACATGTTATGTGCCAATGTACTTCAATATCAAGTATTACAGCTCTGTCGTGTACGGTAGTAGATTATTTTTCAAATTCATTAGTTGGTCAAGATTTCTAGAACCTCGTTTACGCAAAATTGTCAATAAAGTAATTACAGATAATTCATATTATGCGCATTCGGAAAATGTCTTGTTATCAATATTGTTTGATGATAGCAAAGAAAAGCGCGACTGTGCTATCAAGATAATTCTACGCTATCGAACCGATGTTGACGACCCAACGGGACTTAGAGCTTATAAAAAACCAGATATAAACTTTTATTGCACAAGTTACACGGAAATGATCAATATGAATGACATAAATGACGTATTTGAACCACCATTCACGCGAAGCATTCCATACGATACTTTGAAAGAATATTTAAATCAAGATGATCCACGGTTTAATGATACAAAAATTCCATCACACATACAAGAAACAGAACGACACGTTCAATTGCTAGCTAGCGTTTCCAAACGAGTTATACCGGAAAATGTAGAGGCTGTTATGGCGACGACATTAGAGAGCCGTGCGAAATTGCCCAGACTTGAAAGCAAAAAAGACTTCAAACAGTAATTTTTTATTTTTTCTTTTCTATTACTAAGTTAAATTAATTTTTTCATTTACATATGTTCTGACTAAATAAATTTCTAAGGAGAAAAAATAAATAAAATAATAAAAATAAATAAAATAAATAAAAAATAATAAAATAAAGCGCCAAAAATGGTGATTTTTTAAAATGTTTGTATGGGGAACCCCCCAGGGGAGTTCCAGGGGGTGTGCCACTGGCATGGGTGGATCGGCCCTCCAAAGTTAGTGGGGGTCGGTCATACATTTGGACTCGATTGGGGCACTCTAAATGGGTCAAAGTGTGATTTTTCAAAACTTGACCCTACGGGACAAAAGTCAACAGTTGGGGTGTAGTAGAATAGAGGTATGGTTCCTTCGGCAAAGTTTCTTATTTGGATCCCTAGAATACGATTTTTCCTGAGCCATGGGCGATTTTTTTGCCTCCCCACAAATCGACCCGGCCTAATATATATATATATATATATTAAGGTGGACCTTGAAATGAAATTTTTGCGATATTTTGGTAGATGAGGGCTCTATTCCGTGCCTTTTTGAAAAAAAATGACAATGCCGAAAAAAAAAATTAAAAAAAAAAAAAATTAGGGGTTGCGCACGAGCCGAGAAAAAGGTCCACTTTGCCAAAATTAGGGGGGAAATTGCCATAGGTCATCAGGGGTCACCCGTAGGGGGGAAGAATGTATGGCCGACCCCCATTAACTTTTTACCGCCAACATTTTCCCCCAAGCCACCCACCCCCTAGCTCCTCCCCTTAGGGGGGTCACCATACAAAAATGGAGGTTGCTCAGTATTTTCGAAAAACACCATAGGTCATCAGGGGTCACCCCTAGGGGGGCAAAATATATGACCGACCCCCATTAACTTTTCATCCCCAACATCTTTTCCGAACAAACTTACCCTCTATCTCCACTCCTTGAGGGACTCCCCATACAAAAATAAAAGAAGCTGTAATTGAGTAGTACTACTAAGCACTTTTAATATAATATAGTCAAATTAACATATTTTTGTTCGCTGATGGGTATTTCTTGCGGTAAGAATCGATAACATGTAGTAAATACTGTTTCTCTTCTTCGCCTTGACACAGTATTCTATTATAATCTTGTATCATTTTTACTCCTCTTTCGGCAGTGTCGTTCACAACGCGCAAGTTATTTACAATTCTACGACCTTCTTGATAGTCTGCGCGAGATTTCCAGGTTGCTGGATTTGCTAGAATGAAATCTTGCGATATTCCAAATCGTACAAATAAATTTTTGGTATTATGAGAGACGAAGTTGCTCAAGTCTTTAGCCAAGAATTCCTCATTCACATCTTTGAATTTCACCTCGATTTTTTTAACGCTGGTGCTTTTGATTACGACGCGAGGAGCTGGGGGAACCGGGTCGTCTTCTTCATCTTCTTCACCTTCTTCGTCTTCTTCGTCTTCTTCATCTTCTTCACCTTCGTCATTCTCCTTTTCTAGCAATGCTTGGGCCATTTTGGCCTTCAACTCATTTGAAACCTTGTCATCGAAAAAGGCAAGGGCTATGTGCTCATCGGCGAGATACCATAGGTGACCGATAAATTTCTTTATCATTACCCGAGATAAATCCTGGTCAACGGACTTGTACTCGACGATGTCCTTCAAAAACTTCCAATCTTGATTCGGCGCCTCAGCTGCTCGAGAAGAACCAAACCATGCCTTGACGTAAAGTCGCACCACAAAAATACAAACGTGTCGAATACCATTCAATTCACATACAGATAAGTGAAAAGTTCTCCGAAACAAAAACATCTTGAGGCTGTAAATGGCTTTTGCCATCCATCGAGCATGGGAAACGGGTCCTGGAGCTCGGAAATGGTAATTCTCAAGTTTTTCACCCAGAAACAAAAGAATTAATTGTAGCATTTCTTTGTAGTCATCGCGAGGGTGTTTCTCCTTCAATTGATCTAAGCAAAACTCCTTTATGCCGACTTGCATTGCCACAGGAATTTTTCTGACGACTTGATCGTCTATCAAGCCAGAATGGAATGGTTTAACCTTTACAGCGTCCCATTCCTGTTTGAAACGGTCAAAGCAAGGAACGCCTGGTGCACTGGTCTTTCCCATTTTTGTCTCAAAAACTTCCCTTAGCACCAGTTCGTATACGTGGTGTCTGCAAGGTAAATATAAGATTTCTCTCTCCAACAGCCGCTCAAGAGCAACTGCGGCTCCGGAGAATGGGCCACTGTTCGTTGATGTCGTGTCGAAAGAAAGTCCTTGTATTCGATGTGTCATATGCCAAGATGCCAACAGTTGATAAACGGCATGTGCTATTCTCCGGCCTTTTCCTTTCCCATCTTCTACTTTGGGAACTCCAAGAAGTTGTTCTTTTTCTCCGTACGAGACAATTACCGGTAGACGGTCCACCTTCTTTGTACCCACAAAATCCAAAAGCATTTTGCCATCCCAATGGACTACGAAGGATTTAGCTGCGACAAGCTGGAGATAAATGAAACGCGTTGAAGAATAAGAATTCTGAATGAGAGCAAATAAATCTATGCGATCTTACTTCTGGATTGTCTTTCACATAACTCAGCATGTTCTCTCGATTTGAACGCCGACATCTCCGAAGCGACGTACGGTTTATTGTGTATTGTTGAGGATCGCGTCCAAATGCTTCTGCCGCCGCTATCATAATGCCGACCGCGTCTCGGTCAGTCACTTTGCACTTGTCCAAAGCTGATAGGACTCGTTCAGTAAAACATTGTTTGTAACCTCTTATGTCACCAACATTTGATGGGCCAGCTTCTGCCGGGAAGTTTTCGTCCTGTCTCCCATTATCATCGCTTGAATCACTGCTTGAGAATTTAACCACTGCAATTGAAAGAATTTCATTTGAATATAAACATTGGACGAACACACAAAGCGCGAAATAACTTACCGCCTTTAGCGAACTGATCTCTACTAGATTCCGTTGCACGTTTGCGTCGCAACTCTTCTTGTTCTTCGCGCTCAGCTTTTCTTTTCCTCGTTCGAGTATCAGTAGCGTCCACACCTCCCATAGTTCCTGGCCGGCCATCTTCTCTTTGCTTTAGCAGAAACTCAATGTCTTCGGTATTTGTCATTTTCTCAAGGGCGTTGGCGTGTGCGATGTCGAAAAGATTATCCAAGCTATCAGAAAACTTATTCTCTTTTTCTCTAGTGGACTCAGTCTTTCTGTGAGATGACTTTCTTAAAGCATCCCACTCATCGTGCAGCGCAGCTATTTTTCTTGTAACATCTCCTCTGGCTTTCGTCGGAATAGCTGCTTGGCGCCAAAAAATCATCACTGCGTCCGCGACTATAACCGCACTATTTTTCTTCGACATGTTTCGTTTGCGAATGTTGAAGAAATGCATTCTTAGCACTTGCTTCTTCGACGGTAATTTGTTCCCCGTAATATTCATGCTTGGATAACCAATCAAAAAAATATCGTCGCGCGATCTAAGTTGTGTTGTCATCTTAACTTTGGTGGAATATTGGTGGAATTTCTGTAAAAAAATCAAAAAAAATCAAAAAAATCTCGATATTGTGCAACTGTAAATACATAGATTTTCAGTATTTTTGTATGGGGAGTCCCTCAAGGAGTGGAGATAGAGGGTAAGTTTGTTCGGAAAAGATGTTGGGGATGAAAAGTTAATGGGGGTCGGTCATATATTTTGCCCCCCTAGGGGTGACCCCTGATGACCTATGGTGTTTTTCGAAAATACTGAGCAACCTCCATTTTTGTATGGTGACCCCCCTAAGGGGAGGAGCTAGGGGGTGGGTGGCTTGGGGGAAAATGTTGGCGGTAAAAAGTTAATGGGGGTCGGCCATACATTCTTCCCCCCTACGGGTGACCCCTGATGACCTATGGCAATTTCCCCCCTAATTTTGGCAAAGTGGACCTTTTTCTCGGCTCGTGCGCAACCCCTATTTTTTTTTTTTTTTAATTTTTTTTTTCGGCATTGTCATTTTTTTTCAAAAAGGCACGGAATAGAGCCCTCATCTACCAAAATATCGACACAAGGTCCACCCTAATATATATATATATATATATATATATATATATATATATATATATATATATATATATATATATATATATATATATATTTGCGCTGGATTTCATACTGAATATTTTTGAGTTTGCTAATATATATATATAAACTCAAAAATATTCAGTATGAAATCCAGCGCAAATGTAAAACTGGAGAAGTACTCCTCAGCTGACATCCAGTGTATCTGAAGAATCAGCTGCATCATTTGCTTCATTTAATAGATTAATACACTGATCATAATTAAATATATTTGCGGCACCATCCAACATTAAAATACTAACTTTAGGGACGTCATAATTCAAATGCGTATACTTTTTTATTTTCCGCTTGCATTTAAGTTGTTTACAAACAGCAACTAATTTCTTTGCAGCAGGCGTCAAATGATCATTTAGATATACATTTGACTCAGCATTACCACAAATCAAATCTTTTAATAAAATGGAACAATTCTTATAATAATTAATCATAATTTGGTCGCGAATATGGACGGAATTGAACTTCACTAGAATCGCCTTACTTCCTCTGAAATATGTGCAATGATGAATGTCCGAACCAGTAATATTAACATTACACTTCAATTCACATTCACGCAAATTTAAAATTGACTTAGGTAAACCTCTAATAATTATATTTGACCTATTAAAACGCCTTTGGTCAATGTTGGATTGTATCTCAAGATGCTGTATTTTACCACCAGTTACAACATCAACATGTTTATAATAACATCGCAGCAGTTATTAATATACGATTTTAAATCTTTAATTTTAGAATTGTTCTGAAAAAATTCCTTAGAAAGTTCATCAATCTGCACTTTGATAGAGTTAACTGCAGCATCTAATTTCTCCTGTAGTTGAAGTTTATTTTCCTGCACTTTCAACTCAAATTCTTTTTCCAGAGACACTGTAAGTGCAGAGAACCTTTTCTCAATTCTTCATGAATATTAGAAGATTGAAGTGCATTTGGACAACTTTTACAAACAAACTTTAACAATTTGTGCCTTGCCATGAAATTAAATTCTTCTGAAGTGACATTGGCACAAGTTGTATGAAAAAATAAGCCACAACAAGCACATCCAACAGATTTTTTAGTTTTTGTTACATTTTTTTTGCATGTAGGGCATTTAAAGACTTCATGTTGCGGCGCCATTTAATAATAATTAAAGAACCCAAATACTGGTACATATATAAAAAAAATAAACAAGATCAAATGTGTCCAAGCAGGAATCAGTTTTAATAATTGGTATAAACGTCCAGAAGCAGAAAACAATTGCAATTTAATTATTAACAGCAGCAAAAAATGGTGTATTTATTTTTGTTCTCTTTTGTTTATGTTTTCTGTTTTCCTTTTTTTTTTTGTTTTTTTTTTTTTTTTGCCGCCACACAAACAATCACGACTTTTTAAGTCTTAATAACTCCAACAGAAAAATTAAATAATTTCAATATTTAATTATACCACATAAGTTTTGCATTATTTAAATTTGACTTAAAAAACACACAATTTACTTTAATTTTATTTATTTTCCAAAATAATTTTCTCAATAACAAATTTTTGCTTTATCCTTGCATGGAGATGTTGCCAGATCGACCAAGCAAGCAAAAAATATTGTCGAAAAAATAGTATTAAAGACATAACTTCTTTAATTTATGTCCATAATTTTAGATTTACTTAAATTAAGTAGAGAGTTTTATTTAAATCAGTTACATTTTTTACACAAGATAAGAAAACATATACTCGTATTAACTCAAGAATATAATTTTATATTTTTTAATGCTATAAAAGATATTATTTTAAGAGTCTCAGAAATTATTTCCTCAAATTAAAGAAAAATATAATTGGTTTATTGAATGTTAGCATTGAGTTAAGGCAATTTTTCCTTAAATGTACACTCAAAAAAAAGGATAACTTTTTACTGAAGACAAAATATCTTTAAATTAAGGATACGGAATTTTCCTTAATTTAAGAAAGATTTCTTTAAAATAAAGAAAAAAATCTTTAATATAAAGAAAAATTAGGGAAATTTTTTCCTTATTTGAACCCTTTTGATTAAACGATAAGGTTAACCATAGTCCCTAGGATATTAAAAATTTTTTCTTTAGGGTATTTTATGTTTAACTTTTTTTTAATAATTTCTTTAAAGTATTTTAAGTTTAATGACATTTTCGTTATGCCATTAATTTCGTTTATGGCATTTTTAGATTAATTTTAGCCATTTGAAAAGGTTTTAAATCGTTAATGATGTTTCAGGGTTAGTGTTGGCAAACCATGTTTTTTATTGATATATTGAATTACTAGCGGGCGCCGCCCGCTACGTTGTTAGCGTGCCTTAAAGGTTAGAATTAAATTTCTTTTATATAAAATAAAACAAAATATTTGTTGCTAAGGTAAAATAATTGTTAAGGTAAATTTATTATAGATAAGTCGTATTCGTGGTTGACCTTCACCCAGCCACCACAAATAAATAATTCTGACACAACAATAATTCTTGACAATATACGTGTGTATGTCAAGATAATTTGGTAAAGTTCGCACATAGGTAGATGGACCCGTAAATAGTTTTGTTCATTTGTGTTTTGAATAAAAATAAAGAAACATTTAAAGCAGGGTTGGCAAGCGATTTATAATATTAAAGATAGCTGGCAAAGCCCCCTACGTTGTTAGCGTGCCTTAAAGTTTAGAATTAAATTTCTTTTAGATAAAATAAAACACAATATTTGTTATTAAGATAAAATATTTGTTAAGGTAAATTTATTGTAATGTTTAAGTACAAACACTATTTTTTGCCTCTTCATTTTTATATAAATAAATCATTTAGTATACCAACACGTGAGCATGTACCAACTAATTGTCTGTTGTTCAAGCCATCGGCGTAGATAGGTCGTATTCGTGGTTGGGTGGGTAAATTCGCTTTTTTTATTTAAAGTACAGTGTTTATAATAAAAGCCTTCACCCAGCCACCACAAATAAATAATTCTGACACAACAATGGGTTTAAAATAAATAAATAAATAAATATTTGATCACTTTTTCTCATGAAAGTAGATTGTTATTAATGAATTCATTACAAATTGCAATATACGTGTGTATGTAGATAGACCCGTAAGTAGTTTTATTCATTTGTGTTTTGAATGAAAATAAATAACGTAAAGCAGGGTTGGCAAGCGATTTATAATATTAAAGATAGCGGGCATAGCTACGTATCTACGTTGTTAGCGTGCATTGAAGTTTTTTTTTAATTCCAGTTTATGTAAAGGTGGACCTGGCAATTCAAGTAAATTCACAAATTCAGTTGGAAAATTTACTGCGTCGGTTTCTTCCACCGGTGCTTCGTTACCTTCAGTTTAAATATCAGAATATATAAGTTCCATTCTTTTTCTAAGGTTTTTTCTCTTTTAGAAAATTTGTTTAACTTTTTGGAGAGTATGTTTCAATGCTACATATTCCGTGGATAGTGTTTGAACAGGTAATTAAAAGGGGTTCTTCACCCCTTTTTGTTCCTCCCAGTAAAAATCCCAAATACATATAATCTTGCCTCAATCGCATGCGAAATTTCAAGTACCAAACTCCGGCAGTTTGAGTCATTCAAATTCCATTCCATTTTGTTTAACAATTTTAGTGTTCCAATGCAACTCTTTCCAAAATTCCATTTCGTTCACCATTCCATTGCATTTCGTTCCCATTAGCTTTTATTCCAATTCCACTCATTCCACGTTTCATTCCATTTCGTTCCTACTGTCTTGTGTATAGATATTGATATCAGTCGCTTCTATTTCCATTCCATTTCTTTGCACTTGCTCCGTTCCATTCCTCTTAATTGCAGTGTTTCAATTCCATTCGTTCCCCGTTCTATGCCATCTCGCTCCTCATTCCATGTCGTTCTATAGTCCATTCCATTTCGTTCCCTCTTCCAATCCATTTCCATTGTCTGTAATTTCAATTCCACTCGTTTCCTATTTAGTTTCTTAATTTTAGTGTTCCATATACACTGGTTCTTTAAGTTTTAGGTTTCTAGCTAAAGACGCAGACGTTAAGTGGGGGGGGGGGGGCAATTTTCCCCTTTTGAACCACCATTTTTACCACGTTCCTGTCCAAAGTCCCAAAAATGCCTTGTCGATAAGTTAGCCTATACTCCAAGGAAAACATATTATATATTACAGGTTTCTAGCCGAAGGGTTCGGTTAGGCCATCAAGGGGGAGAATTATTCCGTTTTTACTCCTCCCGGTATGAATTTCCAAAAATGCCGTCTTAGAGGACGTCTGCGTTGGAGGAGGAACCTACTACATACATAATTTTAGGTCTCTATATCTAGCAGTTTGGCCAGGCCGTCAAGGGGGAAGTTTTTTCCCTTTCTACCCCTCCCGGTATGAATTTCCAAAAATACCGTCTTACGAGACGTCTATGTTGGAGAAGGAACCCAAATACCGAATTAAAGCTCCCTAGTTCCAGCAGTTTGGCCAGGCCGTTAAGGAGGAGACTTTTCCTGTTTTTGACCCTACCTGTGGAAATTTCCAAAAATATTATCTTACCGGATGTCTACAATACAGGAGGAACTTTAATACCAAATTTCAACTTCCTACCTCCAGCGGTTTGGGCAGGCTTTTAAGCGGGACTTTTCGCTTCATTAATCCCCATTTTTGCAATGTCCATGTCCAAAATTCCAAAAAGCACCTTCCCGATAAGTGAGCCCATACTCCAAGGAACATATGTTTTACATTTCAGGATTCTAGCCAACTTTTACTATTTGAGCCTTCTCGTTAGGAATTTTCGAAAATCCATCGACAGGGAATTTCAGTTTCCTAGTTCCAGAAGTTTGAGAACTTTCCTTTTTTTGTCCCTCCCGGTTGGAATTAGGCTGGAAGAGGAACCTAAGTACCGAATTTCAGATTCCTAGTTCCAGCAGTTTGGACAGGTCGTTAAGGGGCCACTTTCCCTTTTTGAGCCCCCATTTTATAACGACGCTGTCCAAAATTCAAAAAAGTATCTTTCTAGTAAGTTAGCCCTTACTCCAGGGACCCGCATTTTAAATTTCAGGTTTCTAGCCGAAGGGGTTTTTACAGGCCCCCAAGGGGAGGCTATTCTTCTTTTTGCCCCTCCCTTTAGGAATTTACAAAAATTCCATCTTCGCGGCTATCTGCGATGGATGAGGAACATTCATTCCAAATTTCAACTTCATTGCCTCAGCGGTTTGGGCAGGCCGTTATTGGGGACAGTTTTCCCTTTCAACCACCATTTTTACTATGTTCCTGCTCCAAAATAGAAAAATTAAGTTGCCGGTAAGTTAGTCCTACTCCAAGGAATACATATTTAAAATTTTAGGTTGGCCAAAAGGGATTGGGCAGGCCGTGAAGGAGGAGACTTTTCCCCTTATTTCCCCTCCCGATAGGAATTTCAAAAATTCCGTCTAAGCGGACGCCTACACAAAAGGAGGAACTCACATACCAAATTTCCTTTTGGGATATCCTATAGGGAATTCCAAAAATACAAACTTAGTCGATGTCTAATACAGTGGAGGAACCTTTATACCAAATTTCAACTTCTTACCTCCAGTGGTTTGGGCAAGCACTTTTCCAATTTGTGAGACTGTTTATGGGGAGAGTTTTCCCCTTTTTGCCCGTTCCGGTAGGAATTTCCGAAAATCCCGTCTTAGCGCACGTCTATGCCGAATATCAAGAAACCTTCTTTTAGCGGAGATATCCGTGGGGGGAAGAAAAGAAGTACTTTTTTGAAAATATATTTATTTAAATAGTACTTTTTGGAAAAAGATACTTTGTTTTTACAAAGTACTTTATTTGTACTTTTTTTGAAAAAGGTATTTTTTTTGGAAAAATGTATTTTTTTGGAAAAATGCATTTTTATTTGGAAAAAGGTACTTTTTTTTGGAAAAGGTACTTTTTTTGAAAATAGTATTTTTTTGGAAAAATGTATGTTTTTTGGAAAAAGGTACTTTTTTTGGAAAAGGTATTTTTTTTTTTGAAAAGGTAAATTTGTTTAGAAAAAGGTACTTTTTTTGGAAAAAGATACTATTTTTTGGAAAAGAGGTCCTTTTTTCTTGGAAAACGGTACCTTTTTTGGAAAACGGTACTTTTTTTTGAAAAAAGTACTTTTTTGGAAAAAGGTACTTTTTTGTCCCCTTTTTGCCCCTCCTGTTAAGAATTTCCAAAAATGCCGTCTCAACGGACGTCTACACCGGTGGAGGAACCTACATACCAAATTTCAACTTCATAGCTCCAGCAGTTTGAGCAGGCCGTCAAGGGGGAGACTTTTTCCCATTTTTGCCCCTCTCTGTAAAAATTTCCAAAAATCCCGTCTTGGTGGATGTCTACGATAGTGGAGGGACCTTTATACCCAATTTCAACATCCTACCTCCAGCGGTTTGGGCAGGTCGTCAAGAGGGGCTCTTTTTCCCTTTTTAACCCCCATTTTTGCAACGTCTCTGTCCAAAATTCTAGAAAGTACTTTCCAGAAAAGTTAGCCCATACTCCAAGGAACACATATCTTAAATTTCAGCTATCCAGCCATAGGGGTTTTGGCAGGCCGTCAAGGGGAAGACTTTCCCCCTTTTTGCCCGTTCCGGTAGGAATTTAGAAAAGTCCCGCCTTAGCGGACGTCTACGCCGAAAGAGGAACCTACATACCGAATTTCATCTTCCTAGCTTCAGCGGTTTGGGCTGGGCGATGTTGAGTCAGTCAGTCAGTAACGTTATTCTTTTATATATAGAAAATATTTCATAATTTGTGTTAGATATGATTATATATTGACGAATAAGAACCCATATATAACTTAATATGGTTCCGTATCTACAATATTTCATGATTTCTTTAATATATAACAATATAACGTTCTTTATAAAATCATCTATAATTATATATCATCCCACATAAGCAATTCTTTCAAAGTGATTTTATATAAAAATATATAAGGTCCATATAAAACCATATTATATGTGGTTCTATGTTAACAATGATTTTGAACTAGTTTTAGATTTATTAATTACTAGGGATTGGCGCATGACTAGAAATGTTCGTGAGTCACGTTAATCACACGTGATCGTGTGTAATAATTACTATACTCAAGTGATTCGTGCGTGAGTCTGAGAATATATAATTCGTACTTGCTTCGTGCGTGAGCGTGAATAAGAATATATAACCCGTGAATGATTCGTGTGTGAGTTTATTTTTTGCATCATATATTTTTAGTAATTTTTACTATTTCAATTACTTGTAATTAGGTAGAAGAATATTCTAACTAAATATATGAAAATTATAGAAAGTAAAAAAAAAAAACAATTTTTGTATTTTTAATGCAAAAATTGCGATAATTGTTGAAAACAAGCATACCACGGCTAAAATCTCATTCAAATATTTATTTTGTTTTGAGTTTAAAGTTAGTTGTTTTTACAAAATGTATTGACAACAAACATACATATAAATAGTACCCAAAGGGTACTTTTATGTAATTGTTGCTTTCAAAAAGGAGTTGATTTATAACTGGTTTTACCAAATCAAACAGTTCATATACGAAAGTATAAAATTCTCGTCCCGTTGATTTTTTGTACCTTATGTAATGTCTCGGTTTGAGTAAGAAAGTTAACATTTTCTTATTGCGGACAACTGAAGAGTAGGGTGATGCCTACGAAACAATTGTATTGTCTATCATGAAAATGATCAACCCCCTTTTTGAAACAACAAATAAAATGTAATATGACAATATCATATTAGAATTTGGACTTAAGGTAGAAGAATATTCTAACTAAATATATGAAAATTATAGAAAGTCCAAAAAAAAAAGAAAAAAACAATTTTTGTATTTTTAATGCAAAAATTGGGATAATTGTTGTAATTGAAAATTTGCAAGGTCTGCCTCCTTTGAAATAAAACAGCAATCGTTTTTTTTGTTCAATTCAATTGTACGATCCTGTATCGCACACAGTTTTATTTACCAAGATCTTAAACTACTTATTTAATCTAATGACTGTTATTCTTTAAACGTTGTCGATGATTCGGTGCACAGGATGATCTTCGGCAACTCTGGCAGTGGTTGCAGTTCCTCCAAACGTCGATAGCTCTGTCACTGGTTTGATATGATTAGGTATTGAACTACGACGCGTAAATCTTTATAAGTATCTCACGAAAATAGTAAGCATGTAAGTCGGGTTATTCCGGGGAAACGAGGAGATGTTGTAAATACGATTAGTAAATATGTCTAAGCGACTCACGAGAATAGTAAGCAGGTGAGTCGAGTTATTTCGGGGAAATGAGGAAAAGGTTGTAAATACGATTAGTAAATATTTCTATGTAACTCACGAGAATAGTAAGTAGGTGAGTCGGGTTATTTCGTGGATATGAGGAAATACGATTAGTAAATATTTCTAAGTAACTCACGAGAATAGTAAGCACGTGAGTCGGGTTATTTCGGGGAAACGAGGGAATATGGCAAATACGATTAGTAAATATTTCTAAATAACTCACGAGAATAGTAAGCAGGTGAGTCGGGTTATTTCGGGGAAACGAGGGAATAGGGTAAATACGATTAGTAAATATTTCTAAGTAACTCACGAGAATAGTAAGCAGGTGAGTCGGGTTATTTCGAGGAAACGAGGGAATATGGCAAATACAATTAGTAAATATTTCTAAATAACTCACGAGAATAGTAAGCAGGTGAGTCGGGTTATTTCGGGGAAACGAGGGAATAGGGTATATACGATTAGTAAATATTTCTAAGTAACTCACGAGAATAGTAAGCAGGTGAGTCGGGTTAATTCGGGGAAACGAGGGAATATGGTAAATACGATTAGTAAATATTTCTAAGTAACTCACGAGAATAGTAAGCAGGTGAGTCGGGTTATCTCGGGGAAACGAGGGAATATGGTAACTACGATTAATAAATATTTCTAAATAACTCACGAGAATAGTAAGCAGGTGAGCCGGGTTAATTCGGGGAAACGAGGGAATATGGTAAATACGATTAGTAAATATTTCTAAGTAACTCACGAGAATAGTAAGCAGGTGAGTCGGGTTATCTCGGTAACTCCGACCTTGTTGGCTTATTCGTGTATACTTCGCCGAAGGACGAAGTATAGTAAAACTCCAACTGGGTTCGGGTTACCTCGGGAACACGAGGAGATGTAAATACGATTAGTAAATATTTCCAAGTAACTCACGAGAATAGTAAGCAGGTGAGTCGGGTTAATTTGGGGAAACGAGGGAATATGGTAAATACGATTAGTGACTCACGAGAATAGTAGGCAGGTGAGTCGGGTTAATTTGGGAACTGTAATCGGGCTGGCTTATTCTTGTATACTTCGGCCGCGGGACGAAGTATAGTAAAACTCCAACTGGATTCAAGCTCCCCCTTAGGCCATACAACTTTTCCATTATAAGTAATAGGTTTTATTAACCTAATAAGAATTACAAGAATATTTGCCCATTCAAGTGAAAATATATTGTTGGTTAGGGGTATCAGCATTTCCATTAGGTATATGAATAAGTAGGTTATTTGTAAAGGCACGTTACAACATGAAATGTAATTGATTTTTTTTTAATTTCAATTACATTTATTTGCAATTGTAATTGAAATCCCCCAAGTCTGATCTCCAGATATTGCATATCTTTTTTATTTAAAAAAATAATTTTTGTATATTGTTAGATGTGGTCATATATAATATGATCAAAAGTATAAGGTCAATATTTAGATATAATTCTATCAAACTATGTCCACTTTTATAACATTTTATACAAAAAGATATAATTTGATGTAATTGGATGAGGACAAAATTCGGATACAATTGTATCGAATTGCATAAAATTGTATCAAATTGTACCAAATTGTATACAATTCGATACAGTAAGATACAATAAGATGTTCTCATTTTTCGGATATAATTATATCTAATTACATAAAAGATTATATATAATTAAATATAACTTCATATGGTTCCATATCATTTTTTTTACTTGGGAATGTAACTTTTTACCCTACACGCAATTCAATTGGTTGAATTTTAACATTAACTAACATTTATGAATGACTGTTTTTCACGTTTGTTTAGGGATTTACTTCCTTTTTTCGTGCTTTTGAATTTGTTTGTAGTGATAATTATTCTCAACCCGCCAAAAAAATACACAAAATTTTTTTAGTCAAATATATTTTTTTGTAATGATCATTATTCTTTGTCATTACCATTACATATACGTAATTATGTTGAAATTAATTTGAATGTTCATTGCAAAATTAGACACGGATTTTCATCATTACCGTTACTTTTATACAAAAGTAAATATTACGCGCAAAAAGGGCGTATTAATTATTTTGTTTTTAATATAAAATAATAGTTTCTAATTGCGATTTTTTTTTGTATTTTTTTTATTTGAAATACACTTTTCTAATTCCATTCAATAATGAATAAATTTACTAGAAATTATTTTGTTAACTTCCATTTTTCATCTTTTCATTTTCTATTATAATTCATATAAAATTTTCTAATTATTGTTCTTAAGTTAAAATTTTAATAAAAACAAAATTACTTTTATAAAACTAAAAAAATTTCAGCACTACTATCAATATTTTTCAAAAGTATATTTTTTTTGTTAAAGTCGACTTTATTTTAAACCAAAGGTTTTGTTTTTACCGTACCTTAGAAAATATTTAAAATATAACTTTTAAAGCAATAAAAACAAAATGAATAAATATGAAATAAAAACAAATGAAAACTTCAAATTTAAAGCAGAATTTTAAAGTACATTTTAAATATTTTGTATGGTAAGAAATTTAAAATAATGGTCGACTTTTGTGATTTAAAACCGACTTTTCCTTTTTTATAGTAAAGGTGTTTGTGTTTTTATTTCTTTTAACATGTTTTAAAGATTTCTTTAAAACAAGTTGCAATCTTTTTCGTTATAGATTGGATTAGATACGAAGGCACTACTCACTGCGACTAATATAGATCTTTTGTGCTGCCTAGAGTTCCCTAGAGATTCAGGCTACCAATAAAGCCAATAATCCTGTTGGGAGAATTTCCCCAAACGTTCGAAGATGACACGAAACGGTCAGCCAGAAATCTGAGTCTCCTGTCACAAAGTCTCGGACATTCGCAGAGAATATGCTACGATGTCTCACTTTCCAGCTCACAAAACCTGCAAACATCAGTGTCTGACCGGCCCTGTTTGTGAAGCTGGTACCTGAGCCCACAGTGCCCAGTTAAGTATCCCGTCAGGGTCCTAAGGTTAACCCTGTCGAGTGACAATAGTCGCCTTGATACTTCGCTGGACAAGGAAATAAATCTTTTGGCCTGCCTTTGGCCAGTATAAGTTTCCCAATGCCTAGCAAACTCAGTCTCTCTCCATTGCCTGAGTTTTTCCCTAATCAACACAGTAAAATTGAATATGTATTCTTGTAGATGAAGGCTATAGACAAGAGAAAATGCTTATTGGTGCTATTTATATACCAAATAAACCTAATAATAATTCGGATTTTGGTTCATTAATGTCTAAAATAGAAGACTCATCGCTGACGTATAATGACATTGTATGAGTTGGTGATTTCAAAAGCAATATTTTAACCGAATCATCCCTAACTGAGCCAATGCAACTCAACGGCCTATTACCGGTCAACACAACAATCCCAACTCATTATAACAGAAGCTCAAACAGTCTCATAGATGTGTTCTTTGTTAGTCAAAAATCTAAAGTTTTGCGTTATAATCTAATATCCGCACCAGTTTTCTCCAAACATGACTTAATATTTCTCACTTATGATACGCATGTAAACATTGAGGATACCCATTATACTTTCCGTGATTTCCATAATATTGACGAGTTGTTAATAAATCAAAAGCTTGATAGTGTTCAATGGAGTTCAATATACAATATGGATAATATAAATGATCAGGTTAACTATTTGCAAATTTATATAAATAATATTTTCAATGACTGTGAGCCTGTAAAAACAAGGATAATAAAAGCTAAACAACCGCCATGGTTTAATTCAAGAATAAAACATCTCATCTATGAACGTGATTTAGCGTACAAGAGATGGAAAAAATACAAAACTCTGGAATTACTTTTCTTATTTAAAAACGCATGAAATAAAGTTGTGACACGAATTAATGAAGCGAAATTGCAATACTACAACCAAAAGTTTTCCTCTGCTTTAGGCAGGAAGGAAATACGTGAAATAGGCATAGGTGCTAAAACTAAATGCATTGCCAATAATGATATTGATGTGGATAGTCTTAACAAACACTTCATTGACATTAATATTGATAGACCAACACAAAATCCCTATGAGAATATGTATACAACCCCTATTGAGAACACTTTCTACTTTCAACGTATCGATCAATTTGAACTCATAAAAAGCTTCCTGGCTATTAACTCTAACGCTGTTGGCCCAGATGAAATTAACCCCAAGTTTTTAAAAATGGTTCTTCACAAACTGTTACCTTTTCTCACCCACATTATTAACACAGCCCTTATGAAATCTATATTTCCTGATGAGTGGAAATACGCTAAAATCATTCCAATTCCTAAAAACCATAGTGACTTTCGTCCTATAGCAGATCTTCCTTTTTTATCTAAGGTCCTAGAAAACATCAGGCATAGACAAATGGACAAGCACTTAAATAGTTTTGGTTTATTATCTGACAGGCAGTCAGGTTTCCGACTAGGAAGAAGCTGCATTACAGCATTAATTAACGTTGTTGAGAACTTAAGGAGCCAACTTGATGAAAATATGGTCTCCTTCCTTGTGCTTTTGGATCATAGCAAAGCTTTCGATTCTGTGGATTACACAATACTAATTACCAAGTTAGAAAAGCTATTTTATTTTTCTAAGTCCGCTTGTAAACTCATACGGTCGTATCTTTCAAATAGATATCAATTTGTGACATTAAATGGAAGGACTTCAAGTGTTCTGCATGTTGATAGAGGAGTACCACAAGGGTCAATCCTAGGACCTTTACTCTTCTGTATGTACATAAATGAGCTGCCCAATGTGGTTTCTTACTGTAAAATACAAATGTATGCAGACGATGTACAACTGCATAAACTCAATAAACAATGATCTGGCTCACATAAACAACTGGGCTAATTTGAATGGCTTGTGTGTGTCTAAATCATATCGCGAAATAATTTGAAACTGGAAATTGATGCTCATATTAAAATTAACGACGAAAATATTACTGTTGTGCAAAATGCTACTAATTTGGGAATAATTTTTAATACCCAACTTTCGTGGACTAACCATATTAATGCTACTGTTGGTAAAGTTCACGCAATGCTAAGGAATCTTTGGGCTGTGCAAACATCAACACCATTCGATATAATAATGCTTTTAGCGAAAACCTACTTGATACCAGTTCTCCTCTATGGTTGTGAAATATTTGCGAACACTGATAGTGTTGATTCCAGAAAACTTCTTGTTGCCTACAATGATATTGCCAGATATGTATTTAAGAAGAAACGAAGAGACCATATATCAATGAATTCGTATAAACTGTTTAAAATGTGTTTTGATGACCTATTAAAATATAGGTGCCTTCTCATGATCCATAAGATTATATACTTAGAAGAGCCGAATAACTTTTTTGAATATATACATTTTGCAAGATCTCCACGTGGAAAGGGACTTGTCCCACCAAAAAGACAGTTCTTTAATCATACCACCCGTCTTTGGAACAATCTGCCCAATAATATTCAAACTATTAGCAACACAAAACGTTTTAAAAGGCAAATTTTAATATTGTTCAAATAAAATAATGTAATGATATTAATTTTAATATAATTATGTTTATATTTTTGTTTATTTTTGTTATTATTATTTTTAATTTTTAATGATTATATAACTCAATTTAATTAGCAAATTGATATTTTTAATGTTGTATTTGTATTTGACTACTCAAAATTGTAAATGTAATATATCTTCCAGCACAGTCATTTATAAGAAATCATTCTTGTTGTGCTGGAAAGTCAAATAAAATAAATGAAAAATAACGTACCCGCTAGGTATCCCAAAGAATGGTTCCGGGCCGATGAATGATAGACGGGCTCCACAATTGGCTACACAATCAGCCCTTTCGTTACCCTCATGCCCTTCATGACCAGGAATCTATCCCAGTGTAAGGGAGTTGTTCCTACCGACTAGACCAGATGACACCCCGTGAGCTCCTAGAGCCTTTAGCGCAGTTTGGCTGTCAGAAAGAATGTAGATGCGGGATCTAACCGTGCCTCTCCGCAGGGCACTCTCTCACACATATGCAGATTGGGAAAATCTCCGCCTGAAAGATCGAGGGGTACTTGCCCATTGGTAAAGCACGCTGGAATCCGGGTCCAAAGACACCTGCCCCCGTGTCACCATTAGCTTGTTTCGAGCCATCAGTGAACCATACCTGAGCCCCCTCTTCGGGCTGCCAGGATTGGCTGGTCCACATATTTCTGTCAAATGACATAATGTCAAAATGCCTGACAAAAATCTGCTCCGGGATCATTTTATCCGCGACCCTTAAGATTGGGTCGTCCATAAAGATCCCGGCGATCCTCATGTGATCCGTCGGGCACGATCGGCCCCGACGGATGCCATTGGGGCCCTGCCCCTGTAATGCCAGTACACACCAGCCGATACAACTTCTTTAGAGTATCCCTTGCAATCGACTGCTCAACTTTTGGCCACCATGCTAAGGCAGCATACGTGATCATAGGTTTCACAATGGTGTTGAATGACCAGTAGACCATGTGTGGTCTTAGACCCCATATTTTCCCAAAGAGCCTCTGACAGGCATAATATGCCCTGGTGGCCTTCTTGGTTACGGAGTCAAGATGACCATTCCACGTAAGGAATTTATCAAGAGTCACCTCTAAATATTTCACACTATCCGAGAAGCTTATCGTTTTTTCCCCAACAACAGGTTCGGTCAGGTTGACCCTTCTTCTCCTTGTGAACGGTATCAGGATCGTCTTCGTCGGGTTGATAGTAAACCCTTTTTCCCGACACCATGAGTTAGTAAAGTTCAGAGCCTGCTGCATACGATCAGAGATGGTCCTGTCATCTCAGCCGACAACGGAGATGACAATATCATCGGCGTAGCCATAGGTCCTGAAGCCTAGGTCGTTCAGACCCTCAAGGAATCCATCAGTGAACGTGTCCATAGTAAAGCCGACAGTAAACCGCCCTGAGGACATCCTCTGGTCGCATTCACGGTCCTACTAGTAGACCCTATAGCGAACGTGATTTCCCTAGGGTTGAGCATATCCAATGTCCAATCATTGGAGATATGCCACTTTTTAACATAGACAGCCCGATCCCATCGTAGGACGTGTTGTCAAAAGCGCCCTGTATATCAATAAAAGCACAGAGGGCAATATTCTTTGCCTCCAGTGCCTTCTCTGTCAACGTGACAACATGATGGATAGCACTTTCGGTAGACTTACCCCGTTGATACGCGAACTGAAGCTCGTGTATCGGCTTACGACTGAGGTACGTGTCCCTAATATAGTGGTCCAGAACTTTCTCCATTGTCTTAAGAAGAAAAGAGCTGAAATTGGTCTATACGATTTAGGCAGCTGTTCGGATTTCCCCCCGCCTTTGGAATAAGACCACTTTAACCCCCCTCCAATTCGTCGGAACATGACCCAGCAAAAGACTGGATCTAAATTTACTAACTAGTTGTGGGGCTATTATATCCACCCCCGTCTGCATCAGACATGGATAGATCCCGTCGGGGCCTGGCGACTTAAAGGACGAAAATCCATTTATCGCCCATTTCACTCTGTCCTCTCGAAAGACGGCACCAGTTATGCGTACATACCACCACGTCAGGTTTGGGATTCTTTGAAAGTGTGTGTAGGTGACCCAGTCACCTGTTTCCTTGGCTCTGTTGAATAGTTTCCTGGCCTCCCTTTTGAACGGAACGTCCCTTTTCACCTTCCTGGTCTTTTGAGGACAGCTCGCAAAGTAAGCAGAAGTCAAACTCGATTGAATCTCTGATGCCTCATAATCAATCTCATCTGGGCTCAGAATGAGCCCTTCAGAGAAATTGGCATCGCTTTCCAAGTGATGACGGAAGTTCTCCCAATTTGTGCATCTGGGATTACGATATTTTTGACACGAGTCCAGCGCATTAACAACATCAAAGACCAGGTGTTGATGATCAGACATTGATATTTCGCTGGAGACATGCCAGTTAGAGATGACGAAAGAAAGGTTAGAACTAGTAAGAGTGAGGTCCAAGACCTCTGACGTAATAGCATTCTTAAACGTCGGTTCGTCACCCCTATTTGCTATGTTTATACCATTACTACATATAAATTCAAGCAGGTGCTCACCTCGTTTGTTGATATTGGTGATTCTCCACATTGTGTGATGAGCATTTGCATCACAGCAGAGGATCCAACTCAGACTCCTCACCCGGCAATATTCCACGAAGGCCAAGACCTCAGCGGTTGGTGCCGCGTCGCTGTCGCCAGGCAAATACGCAGAGGCCAACATCACCTCGTGCTCCCCAGCCAAGGAAGGCACTTTTGCCCAGATCGCAACCAGTTCTCCCAATATAAACTCCAAAATTGGAAGAAATGTTAGGTTGCTCCTCACAAGGATGGCCGCTCTAGGCCTACTGTGCTTGGAATCATATATCAACCTACCATGGTTCACGTTTAGCCCCTTAATGGCTCCAATGTGCACCCACGGCTCCTGAATGAATACTACATCCAGAGCGTCGACTGTGAACCTTCTGTTGGCAACATCAGATGCCGCTTTGGAATGGTGAAGGTTCACTTGCAAGCAGCTGAGGAGCTTCGGTTTTCTGCCCCTTGTGGCAGTAATCACTTACGAGCAAGTTTGGCAGCACGCTTTGCCACCTTTCTGCCCCGATTGGCGTTCAGCAGAGCAGCTTCCTCTGCCGAGTTCCTGTTCAAAACCTCACAGGAAAATAATTTATAATTTCTTACGTATGTATAAAGAAATTACGACATATCGACATCACTCAGTTGCTACAGTTGGGCATTTATGTAAGTGTGTCACATTTTAGCTTTATCAAGCAATTCATTTATTTTGCTTTAACATGGAATTTATAAACTAAAACTGGCACACTTCAAAATGCTATTCGGCAATAATATAGTATTTAATGGGAAATGAATTTAAAAAAAATTGTAGAAACATTAAAAACACCGTTGTGTGAATATATTTCTGCCTTCTCCAATTTAACCAAGTAACAAAAGCTTGCGTTAAAAATATTATTATCTTGGTGTATCACCTTGATAATACCAACAAACAAACAAAAAAAAAATATAAAGTTTAGTGATCGGCAAACTAGCCTTTCATTAACATTTTGGTGACCCCGACGTGATCGTTGTTTCGAGTTTCCCCCCACCAGTGGTAAGGAATTCTAAACACGACTTGAACACACGCCAGCAGCACAACATCTACCTTGGTGAAACCCATATCCTGTAACTTGGCACAGGATCACATTCAACTCTAAATTATTAATCACATCCCAGCAAAATCTTTCATTACCAAATAAGTGGTTATATAATAGAAATTCATAGCTCCGCACAACTTATTTTTTGGCATCTAAACTCATTATTTTTGTTTGGCGTGGTCGTTTTTATAAGTAGTCACGCTTACCCGCTCGCTTACGAAAAAATGAGAAATAAGTAGTTATGAGATTTTGAATAATAAGTGGTTACACACATGCTTACAAAAAGTTGAATTATAAGTGGTTATCCGATTGCTTACTTGATTCTTAAAAATAAGGAGTTAAGAAAATACTATTAGCTTAAGGAAATACATTCAGAAAAATTTAAGTTTTCTCTAGTGTGTAATTTTAGGACTCGTCATAAAAATTTAAACATCCCGGTGAAAAATGTTCATATACGCTCAAACATGTTCATATATGGTTTATGTATGGACACATATGAACAAATATGGATTTTTTATGAACATATATGGATTTTATATGAACATATATGGAAGTATATGTGATTCCATATATGGAAGCATCTGTTATTTTATATATGGAAATGACACTCACATATGGACAAATATGAAAGTATATGTTATTCAATTTATGCAAAAGGGACTTGTATATGAACATATTTCGAAGAATACATTTTTCCATATATGTAAAAGGAAATCATATTTGGATAAATATGGAATTATATTTAATGCCATGAATAAAAAAAGGAACATATGTAGCGCCTAATTTGAATGTCATACATAAATTTATATCTATCGTACAACCTTATAATAAAGGACAGCAACGTTCGCATGTATTCGCATATATTTAATAAATGTATATGTTCATATATGCCCATATATGAACATATACTTAGGTGTTACCTCATTTTTCGGATCCATACATATATGGTTGAACCATAAATGTTCATATATGGACATTTTTCACCGGGATAAAACATATTTACATATAATAAATAAAAATGTATAAAATTTAACTGTGTAAAAAGAACTTATTTAAACTATTACGAGTAAGTCATTATTTTATATTTAGAAATAATGAATACAATAGGTCGTTATTAGGAAGTCATTATTTTATATTATAAAATAATGCAAAAGGTAATGATATATCATTTTTGGTAATGCAGATAGTAATGAGGTGTCATTACCAATATTTTGCTGGGATATCATGTAACTTGGCACAGGATCACATTCAGCTCTAAATTATTAATCACATATCTTGTACTTTGGTACAAAATCACATTCGGTACAACTCTTGCTTCTTCTGTAACCTGGCACAGACGCAACAATAGCAAACCTCATCGACAAACTAAGATCCGGGCAATATCCTGATTTAACACCAGCTACACCCACACGACAATGGCACAGAGTCCAGAAGACTCAAATATGACTGTGTTCAGTCAATTAATCGAATCCCAAAAGACAACGGGTAACTTCATTGAGAACATTATTCGAAACGTCAAAAAGGATTCAGCATCTCAGAAGACAGTACTTTATTATGAGGATCGTCCCAAAAGATTGGATATGGCATGGTCTGATTTCGAAACCACCGACAACAAAATACGGTGTCTTGAAAATATACCAACAGACCACAAATACTTCACCGAGAAGTATTATGAGAAAATATCGGAACTTACGTTAAAATACCGAGAAATTTTCGAAGCAGCCATGATGGAATCTCCAACTGGGCTAGCAATGGAACCAAATCAACAGCATGCTGACGGTAAGCCCACTGTTTCAACTAGGAAACCTGCGACTAACCAGGATCCAACGGCACCAAGCGTCTCCACAACTAACTCAACAATTAGGAGGCAAAATGTGATGATGGCATCTCTCAAGCGGTTACTCATCATAGATCCGACAGCGGCGAATATGACTCTTAAGGAAAAGTTGTGGGAGCAAATCCAGAACTTGCATTTCTCAATATGGGAATCCAGTCAAAACCCACAGGCAGAAGGCTACGATATGGAGGCGAATACCAATCTCGAAAAAATGATCATCGATAACTTCAAACAGTCATCAAATATAACACCAGAACGAAGATCCCAACTTGAGCAGAACAACGTTCTACCGCTACCAAAGGTAACTCTCCCACAATTCAATGGAGACTATGTTAAATGGAGAACGTTTTTTTATCTCTTTTCTCAACTTGTCGACAACCAACAAATTCCCACAGTACAGAAGATGTGGTACCTTAAATCTAACGTCATAGGAGAAGCAGGAAAACTAATAAGTCATTTTTCCGCTACAGCTGACAATTATGATGTAGCTTGGAAAATGTTACAAGAGCGATATAACAATAAGCGAATTCTTGTCACAACGCTAATCCAGCAACTACTTGATCAACCATCAACCGGGTCATCGGCAGCAGCCATTACGCAACTGCATGACGTAACACAGGAATGCTTGCATGCATTACAAAATATTGGGGTCGACACAGCCACTTGGGACCCTATTTTACTGCACCTACTAGTTAAAAAACTAGACCGTAGCACCCATGTTTTTTATGAGCGATCCAAAAGAACTACCACAGGTCAAAGATTTTCTGAATTTCCTGGAAATACGTTTTCAATCAATGGAAGCAATGGGTCAGAAAGAGTAATCATCTTCAAAGGTATGTGCTTCTGCATCTTCCAGCAAAAACGAAATTGTGTTCATACTTTGTAAAAATGGTGCTCATCTTCTATATCGGTGCCAAAAGTTTCAACAATTGACACCACCGGAGCGCCTACATTTTACACAAAAACACAAATTGTGCTGCAATTGCAAAGGGTTCATCAAACCAAGCAACCGACAACAAGAGGACATCATTAGATGCAACTGCACTATCTACAAACGATAAGCCAGACACCACCTTTTCACATACTTGCCCACCAAATGAATTAGAAGCCGCCTCACTCATTGCAGCCAACAAGCAATCACCAAACTCATACGTTTTACTCAGCACAGCAGTGGTAAAGATCCAGGGTGAACATACAGAAGTTGAGTGCCGAGCCTTGCTATTCAGGATCTCAAGTAAATTACGTCACTGAGCGTCTAGCGAAACAACTTGGTATATCAATGAAGCCATCTTTTTTAAATATTAATGGAATTGGAACAACTAACACCAAAACACAGCACCGAGTAAATGTGGCACTAAAATCTCGAATGAATGGGTTTTCAACTCCACTTGAAGCATTTGTTCTGCCTCGCATCATCTCGCCGCAACCATCACAATTTATCAACACAGACAACTGGTCGATACCCAAAAATCTGGTGTTATCTTATCCATATTTTTACGGTCCTGACAAAATCGACATATTATTGGGTGCGGAACATTATCATCAGCTACTGTCGATTGGACAAATCAAGTTATCTAAACAACTTCCAATACTACAAAACACGGTATTTGGGTGGGTTGTCTCAGGTAAAATTGAGGAAAACAATAGCACAAATGCATCATGCTTTGTCTGCACAACCGATGAAAGTCTTGAACTTTCCATAGCTCGCTTATGGGAGTTGGATGAAATTAAACACAATGACAAAACGCTTTCCGTAGCGGAACGGCAATGTGAAGAACACTTCACGCAACATACCGTCAAGAACGACGAAAAACGATTCGTAGCAAGGATACCTTTTCACCAAAGCCCTAATGCTCTAGGCGAGTCACATAAAGTTGCTCTCAACAGATTTCTATCACTTGACCGTCGACTGCAGAAAAATCCCGAAATAAGAACCGAATATGTCAAGTTTATGGATGAATACGAGTCAATGGGGCATATGACGATAATCTCATCAGATGAAATTCTCTCACCAAATTACTTCATTCCGCATCACTGCGTGTTACGGCCTGAGAGGTCTACCACTAAACTGCGCGTAGTATTCGATGCATCAGCCAAAACATCATCAGGATACTCACTGAACGACCTCATGTACACAGGACCGACGGTGCAAAACGAGTTATTCTCCATACTACTAAGATTTAAATTTCCTAGATTCGTATTTACTACTGATGTCGAAAAAATGTATAGACAAGTCATGATATCCCCCGAAGATCGCCGATTTCAACTTATTATTTGGAGAAAGGACATCAATCAGCCTATTTCATACTACCAGCTTAACATTGTTACATATGGAATAAGAGCTGCCCCATACTTAGCAACAAGGTGTCTACAAAAACTGGCTAAGGAGAACAGCGGTCGTTACCCACTGGCCTCGAAATTCCTCCAAGAGAATTTCTACGTCGACGATGGTTTGGGCGGGGCAGATAGTTTAGCAATTGCAATACAATTACAAGAACAGCTAACGAAGATCATGAAAGAAGGTGGTTTTAACTTACGAAAATGGTGTGCAAATCACCCGCAACTGCTCAAAAATGTTCCACAAGGAGATCTGGAAATAAATTTAGATTTTGAAAACTCAAACGCTGACTCCATAAAAACATTAGGGCTCACCTGGCTCCCGAAGGATGATAAGCTATGCGTTAAGGTTAACGTAGAAGAATTTCAAATTTTTATATCCCTATCAGTTCAACTTTCGATGATTTCCGCCAGATTACATCGAATTCAAACAACAATATTTTCTGCATTATCCGACTCGCACCACGGAAGAATCAGCCCGTTGCTATTAACACCATCACAACTTGAATCAGAACAAGTGCAAATAAGGAATCACCTTTCGGCATCTCAACAATTGCCGGTAAACCAAGACAATCTTCTTCAGCTCTAGAAGATAATGAATGTGAAAGGTGGAATAACTGATGACCATATCATCTTCCATATAACCATTCCTTTATGTGATCCAGAAACTTTCGAACTTTTTAAACCACATCCAATTCCATATCGAGCAAACAACATAATGGTTGCCATCCAGCCATGCAGTGATCTCATAGCTATTAATGCACATAGGGATCAATATTTTGTATTAACTGAAAAGCAATGGATCTCGTGTATCACAATATCCGAAGATGAGTTTTTATGTCAGAACATACAAGCCAAATTTAACGCAGACGCGGACAGATGTTTGTGTGAAATTTCACTTCTCAATAATGACAGCCACGCTAATTGCAACATTGTACCTACCACAGATAACACCTCGTTTACACAATTGGCACACAAGAATCACTGGTTGTACACAATGCAAAACCCAACTCGAATAAACGCCCTATGCGGACAGACGCATTCTCAACTGAGCTTTAAAGGCTCTGGTCTTCTCAAAATAAGTCCAGATTGCACTCTAAAACACAAATCCTTCATTGTGCAAGGTCATCAAACATACTCATCGTCAGTTTACTCATCATACACTGCCACCACAAGCATTATTGAGTACATGTCAGCACTTGAGGAAACTTACAAATGCAGGCATAAAAATATCGGACAAGAGGACTAAAGTATACTTTTCAGAAAGCAAAAGGTTCGCTTAATATAAATCTGGCCTCAGAAATGACCTTCCATATCAGACTTTCGAGCTATATAAATGGGAAAAACTTTACTTTTCTTCAAAATATTTCGAATCGTATGTTTCCTCGAAAAATATTTTTAACAAGATTTGTAACGGCATCTGAATATACTACTCTTCCTCTTTAAAATAGTTTTTGAATTCTTTTGATAACATATTTTTTTACGGATATATCGTTTTTTGAAATTTGGGTCTTTTATTTTTTTCACAATTTTACTTTGAAATTGCGGTGAAGGCCCAAATTTCAATAAACGATATATCCGTAAAAAAATATGTTATCAAAAGAATTCAAAAATCATTTTAAAGAGGAAGAGTAGTATATTCAGATGCCGTTACGAATCTTGTTAAAAATATTTTTCAAGAAAATATACGATTCGAAATATTTTGAAGAAAAGTTAAGTTTTTCCCATTTATATAGCTCTAAAGTCTGATAAGGAAGGTCATTTCTGAGGCCAGATTTAGATTAAGCGAACCTTTTGCTTTCAGAAAAGTATACTTTAGTCCCCTTGACTGATATTTTTATGTCTGCACTTGTAAGTTTCCTCAAGTACTGACATGTACTCAATAACGCTCCCCACTGTAAGTAATGTCATGTATTCAACTGAATTGCAATCATTACTACACAACTTTCACATCAGAAACTACTCCGATCAGCTTCAAAATTTATCAGACATCCAGCGCAAGCTGCATCAACAAGTATTGACAGATTTGCCATTGAAAATCCAGCACATCAAATACCATCATGCGACCATTGCTTATGCTGCTCTAACCCTCGCACTTGGAACCATCATAATCATCACATACAAACACACACAACGACAAAGGATAAACCTAAACCAGGAACTTCCATGTCCAGCAGTTCGTCCAAACGTGCAACCAGCAGAATTTGAGGTGACTGTTAATTAATATATTTACGATGCAGTAGATTGACCTTGAAGCCATTTATTTATATTAATTTTTATTTTTATATCAATTTCACACACGTACTCACAATTATTTACACTTAATAAATTATTCAAAACAATAACATTCAAAAAAAAAAAATTATAGCAACTCAGTGCTGTCATGTCAGTACATTTTGTTTTGTTTTTTGTGAGCAAAGCTCACGCCGGGGTGCATGTTCAAAACCTCACAAGAAAATAATTTATAATTTCTTACGTATATATAAAGAAATTACGACATATCGACATCACTCAGTTGCTACAGTCGGGCATTTATGTAAGTGTGTCACATTTTAGCTTTATCAAGCAATTAATTTATTTTGCTTTAACATGGAATTTATAAACTAAAACTGGCACACTTCAAAATGCTATTCGGCAATAATATAGTATTTAAGGGGAAA
Organism: Leucophora obtusa; assembly: GCA_949987735.1. Classification (NCBI taxonomy): domain Eukaryota; kingdom Metazoa; phylum Arthropoda; class Insecta; order Diptera; family Anthomyiidae; genus Leucophora; species Leucophora obtusa. The sequence continues at coordinate 92,342,600 of OX465298.1, forward strand.
TGAATTTAATAAAAATTGTAGAAACATTAAAAACACCGTTGTGTGAATATATTTCTGCCTTCTCCAATTTAACCAAGTAACAAGAGCTTGCGTTAAAAATATTATTATCTTGGTGTATCACCTTGATAATACCAACAAACAAACAAAAAAAAATATAAAGTTTAGTGATCGGCAAACTAGCCTTTCATTAACACCCACTTTCCGCGAAGAAGAAGTTCATCCTCTTCATCCGTTGGGATGTTGGTATTGGTCACTATAGTTGGACCCGAGAGGTCCTAAGTTATAATTCCAACGTCCATCGGTTCAGCAACGTTAAGACTAGAAACGTCTTCTGTTGGTTGAACCATGGCTAACTTCCCCTTAGCATCATTTGGGCATAAAGCCCATTTACCTATTGAGGATAGATCCGCGTTGATCTTCTCTTGTCCATTTTCCGTATATTGGCCTATTGTGTCCATCTGAAAAATAAGATAAAAAAGCGATTAGAACAGTACGCTCGGTAGCAGAGCCCTGTACTACCAGCGGGCTAATACAACCAGGGTTCGCCTCGTACTAGTGCTATTCGTCCCATGGGCACGGTTGGATAACACCGGGTATTACGGGTTTTTATCGTGTGTCCGCTCTAGATCTGCCATATTCTGCGAAAGCAGGGACATCTCGGCGGATGTGGCTCTTCACCACGCATGGACGGTCTTTGGATTCCTTAAGAGGTTAAGGCAACATCAACAGATTTTCTAAAAACGCTTCAAGGCCCCTGTAGCACTGCACTTGTCCCCAAAATCGTTATAATTAAACCTCAAAAGAAATTTTAATAAAAACAAACAAAATAATTACTTTTTTTTAATTTCTTTTAACCTCTATTAAAGATTTATAAATTATTATATGAAATGAATATGTAGCTGCAAAAATCAATTAAGTAGTAATAATTTCACATCTATATGTAAAATATAACTACATTCAAAACAATCTCCACAACACTTTTAGTAATATAATTTTGTATAAAATATTTTTAATGAATATAAAACTATTATCTTTTTCACATTCATTCAATACCTATACTCGTATCATATTTTTTCCATATTGCATTTATGTACATAGTATATTTCACAAACCTAAACATACATACATATATGTATGTTATTGTAAATATACTTTTTAACATATTTTTCTTATTTCATACATTCAAATTTTACTATTTATTTAGATTTTTTAATTTTTAATAATCAACAAATTTTACGTTTTCAACGAAACTTGACAACATATAAATTTTTTAAATTATATCAAACTAGCGGGCACAGCCCGCTACGTTGTTAGCGTGCCTTAAAGGTTAAGCTGCGCCCCCCACAATTTTTATTAAATTCGTTTTTTATTTAAAGTTTTTTTATTTAAAGCCTTCACCCAGCCACCACAAATAAATAATTCTGCACAACAATGGGTTTAAAATAAATAAATATTTGATCACTTTTTCTCATGAAAGTGGTTTGTTAGTAATCAATCCATAATAATTTGCAATATACGTGTGTATGTCAAGATAATTTGGTAAAGTGCGAACTTAGGTAGATAGACCCGTAAGTAGTTTTATTCATTTGTGTTTTAAATGAAAATAAAAAACGTAAAGCAGGGTTGGCAAGCGATTTATAATATTAAAGATAGCGGTCGCAGCCCGCTACGTTGTTGGCGTGCCTTAAGGTTTAGGGGGGGGGCGCCCCTCCCCCCGACAATTTTTTTTAAATTCGCTTTTTATTTAAAGTACAGTTTTTATAATAAAAGCCTTCACCCAGCCACCACAAATAAATAATTCTGCACAACAATGGGTTTAAAATAAATAAATATTTGATCACTTTTTCTCATGAAAGTGGATTGTTAGTAATGAATCCATAATAAATTGCAATATACGTGTGTATGTTAAGATAAATTGGTAAAGTGCGAACTTAGGTAGATAGACCCGTAAGTAGTTTTGTTCATTTGTGTTTTGAATGAAAATAAATAACGTAAAGCAGGGTTGGAAAGCATTTTATAATATTAAAAATTGCGGGCAAAGCTACGTTGTTAGCGTGTCTTAAAGTTTTTTTTTAATTCCAGTTTATGTAAAGGTAGACCTGGCAATTCAAGTAAATTCACAAATTCAGTTGGAAAATTTACTGCGTCGGTTTCTTCCACCTGTGCTTCGTTACATGAAGTTTAAATATCGGAATATATAAGTTCCATTCCTTTTCTAAGGTTTTTTCTCTTTTAGAAAATTTGTTTAACTTTTTCGAGAGTATGTTTCAATGCTACATAAGGTTCATATTCCGTTGATAGTGTTTGAACAGGTAATTCCCTCTTCCAATCCATTTGCATTGTCTATAATTTCAATTCCACTCGTTCAACGTTTATATCAATTTCATTCCACTTGTGTAGTGTTTCAATCCCACTCGTTTCCTATTTAGTTTCTTAATTTTAGTGTTTCATATACACTTGTTCTTTAAGTTTTAGGTTTCTAGCTAAAGACGCAGACGTTAAGGGGGGGGGGCAATTTTCCGCTTTTGAACCACCATTTTTACCACGTTCCTGTCCAAAGTCCTAGAAATGCCTTGTCGATAAGTTAGCCCATACTCCAAGGAAAACATATTATATATTACAGATTTCTAGCCGAAGGGTTCGGTTAGGCCATCAAGGGGGAGAATTATTCCGTTTTTACCCCTCCCGGTAGGAATTTCCAAAAATTCTGTCTTAGAGGACGTCTGCGTTGGAGGAGGAACCTACTACATACATAATTTTAGGTCCCTATATCCAGCAGTTTGGCCAGGCCGTCAAGGGGGAAGTTTTTTCCCTTTTTACCCCTCCCGGTATGAATTTCCAGAAATACCATCTTAGGGGACGTCAACGTTGGAGAAGGAACCCAATTTAAGATCCCTTCTTCCAGCAGTTTGGCCAGGCCGTTAAGGGGGAGACTTTTCCTGTTTTTGACCCTACCTGTAGAAATTTCCAAAAATCTCATCTTAGCGGATGTTACAATAGAGGAGGAACTTTAATACCAAATTTCAACTTCCTACCTCCAGCGGTTTGGGCAGGCCTTTAAGCGGCACTTTTCTCTTCATTAAACCCCATTTTTGCAATGTCCCTGTCCAAAAAGCACCTTCTCGGTAAGTGAGCACATACTCCAAGTAACATATGTTTTACATTTCAGGTTTCTAGCCAACTTTTACTATTTGTGCCCCTCTCGGTAGGAATTTCCGAAAATCCATCGACAGGGAATTCCAGCTTCCTAGTTCCAGCAGTTTGAGCAGGCTGAGAGGAACTTAAGTACCGAATTTCAGCTTCCTAGTTCCAGCAGTTTGGACAGGTCGTTAAGGGGCAACTTTCCCTTTTTGAGCCCCCATTTTATAACGACCCTCTCCAAAATTCAAAAAAGTATCTTTCTAATAAGTTAGCGCTCACTCCAGGGACCCACATTTTAAGCTTCAGGTTTCTAGCTGAAGGGGTTTTTACCGGCCCCCAAGGTGAGGCTTTTCTTCTTTTTGCCACTCCCTTTAGGAATTTACAAAAATTCCATCTTCGCGGCTATCTGCGATGGATGAGGAACATTCATATCAAATTTCAACTGCATTGCCTTAGCGGTTTGGGCAGGCCGTTAGTGGGGACATTTTTCCCTTTCAACCACCATTTTTACTATGTTCCTGTTCCAAAATAGAAAAATTACGTTGCCGGTGAGTTAGTCCTACTCCAAGGAATACATATTTAAAATTTTAGGTTGGCCAAAAGGGATTGGGCAAGCCGTCAGGAGGAGACTTTTACCTTATTTCCCCTCCCGATAGGAATTTCAAAAATTCCGTCTAAGCGGACGCCTACACAGAAGGAGGAACTCACATACCGACTTTCCTCTTTGGATATCCTGTAGGGAATTCCAAAAATACAAACTTAGTCGATGTCTACTACAGTGGAGGAACCTTTATACCAAATTTCAACTTCTTACCTCCAGTGGTTTTGGCAGGCACTTTTCCAATTTGTGAGACTGTTTATGGGGAGACTTTTCCCCTTTTTACCCGTTCCGGTATGAATTTCCAAAAATCCCGTCTTAGCGCACGTCTATGCCGAATATCAAGAAACCTTGTTTAGTGGATATATCCGTGGGGGGAGGAAAAAAAGTAGTTTTTTTGAAATTATATATTATTTTAAATGGTACTTTTTGGAAAAACGAAATTTTTTGGAAAAAGATACTTTGTTTTTACAAAGTACTTTATTTGTACTTTTTTTGGAAAAGGTATTTTTTTTTAAAAAGGTGTTTTTTTTTGGAAAAATGTATGTTTTTTGGAAAAAGGTATTTTTTTGGAAAAGGTACTTCTTTTGGAAAAGGAAAATTTTTTTAGAAAAAGGTACTTTTTTTTGGGAAAAGGTACTTTTTTTTGGAAAAGGTACTTTTTTTGAAAATAGGTATTTTTTTGAAAAAATGTATGTTTTTTGGGAAAAGGAACATTTTTTTAGAAAAGGTACTTCTTTTGGAAAAGGAAAATTTTTTTAGAAAAAGGTACTTTTTTTTGGGAAAAGGTACTTTTTTTTGGAAAAGGTACTTTTTTTTGGAAAAGGTACTTTTTTTGAAAAAGTTATTTTTTTGGAAAAATGTATGTTTTTTGGGAAAAGGTACTTTTTTTGGAAAAAGGTACTTTTTTTGGAAAAAGGAATTTTTTTTGGAAAAAGGTACTTTTTTTGGAAAAAGGTACTTTTTTTGGAAAAAGGTACTTTTTTTTGGAAAAAGGTCCTTTTTTTGGAAAAAGGTACTTTTTTTGAAAAAAGATACTTTTTTTTGGAAAAAGGTACTTTTTTTGGAAAAAGGTACTTTTTTTGGAAAAAGGTACTTTTTTTTGGAAAAAGGTACTTTTTTTGGAAAAAGGTACTTTTTTTTGGAAAAAGGTACTTTTTTTGGAAAAAGGTACTTTTTTTGGAAAAAGGTACTTTTTTTGGAAAAAGGTACTTTTTTTGGAAAAAGGTACTTTTTTTGGAAAAAGGTACTTTTATTGGAAAAAGGTACTTTTTTTTGAAAAAAGTACTTTTTTTGGAAAAAGGTACTTTTTTTGGAAAAAGGTACTTTTTTGGGAAAAAGGTACTTTTTTTGGAAAAAGGTACTTTTTTTTGGAAAAAGGTACTTTTTTTGGAAAAAGGTACTTTTTTTGGAAAAAGGTACTTTTTTTTGGAAAAGGGTACTTTTTTTGGAAAAAGGTACTTTTTTTGGAAAAAGGTACTTTTTTTGGAAAAAGGTACTTTTTTTGGAAAAAGGTACTTTTTTTTGGAATAAGGTACTTTTTTTTGGAAAAGGGTACTTTTTTTGGAAAAAGGTACTTTTTTTGGAAAAAGGTACTTTTTTTTGGAATAAGGTACTTTTTTGGAAAAAGGTACTTTTTTTGGAAAAAGGTACTTTTTCGGAAAAAGCTACTTTTTTTGGAAAAAGGTACTTTTTTTGGAAAAAGGTACTTTTTTTGAAAAAGGTACTTTTTTTGGAAAAAGGTACTTTTTTGGGGAAAAAGGTACTTTTTTTGGGAAAAGGTACTTTTTTGGGAAAAGGTACTTTTTTTGTCCCCTTTTTGCCCCTCCCGATAAGAATTTCCAAAAATGCCGTCTCAACGGACGTCTACACCGGTCGAGGAACCTACATACCAAATTTCAACTTCATAGCTCCAGCAGTTTGAGCAGGCCGTCAAGGGGGAGACTTTTTCCCCTTTTTGCCCGTCCCTGTAAAAATTTCCAAAACTCCCGTCTTAGTGGATGTCTACGATAGTGGAGGAACCTTTATACGAAATTTCAACTTCCTACCTCCAGCGGTTTGGGCAGGCCGTCAAGGGGGGCATTTTTCCCCTTTTTAACCCCCATTTTTACAACGTCCCTGTCCAAAATTCTAGAAAGTACTTTCCAGAAAAGTTAGCCCCTACTCCAAGGAACACATATCTTAAATTTCAGCTTTCTAGCCAAAGGGGTTTTGGCAGGCCGTCAAGGGGGACACTTTCCCCCTTTTTGCCCGTTCCGGTAGGAATTTCCAAAAATCCCGTCTTAGCGGACGTCTACCCCGAAAGAGGAACCTACATACCAAATTTCAACTTCCTAGCTTCAGCGGTTTGGGCTGGGCGATGTTGAGTCAGTCAGTCAGTCAGTCACGTTATTCTTTTATATATAGAGATATTACAATCTATACATACATACACACATACAAAAATATTTGTGAGAGAATGAGACCAACACTATTCTCATATTTCACTCATTTCACCACGAATATCAAAAAAAAAACCTACCAAAACGTCCAACGACCGGTAGCTGGCCTTCGTCAGCTAGGTTCGTTAACTTGCCCATCGGCCAACTAGAAATTCAAATATTCTAATCTTGAATTTATTATTTTAGCCGTTGCAAACGCACTTTGCACATCCTCGTATTCAATGGCCCTTGGACTGATCTTGTTGATGGTGTTTGTTGAGTGTTCGATGACTTTGATTTTAATATTTTTTAAAAATTTTTTTGCGCAAACTATTTTTTGATTAATTTTTAACTAATCTACTTAGCAGAAAATGTGATTTAAAAAAAGAAATAAAGAGCAAACGAAATTAGAAAAATAATGACTTATAAAATAGTGTCAAAAAATTCTTTGCAAAATGATACTAAACACTTGTTTAAATTAAAAAAATCTTTATGTTTGGCAAAAATCAAATATTTTTTTTGACGTTTGTGTTTGAAATTTGTGTGGTAATCGGAAAATTAAATTTTCATAACAAAAAGGAGATCTTTCAATATGCCAGGCAAAGGAACTTTCTCAAATCTCATTCAATTGGTATACTACCATTATGAAAAAGGAAAATCTGCAAGAGAATTATCTGAAATGTTTTCAATAAAGGTGAGAACCATTTACAATATTATTAGCAGTGCTGAAAATGAAGGAAGGCTCGATTTAAAGCCGACAACAGGCCAGTGTTGCCACCAGTTAAAGAAAAAATTACACAGCTGTAGGTCAAAAATTATCCAAAACCGTATGAAATTATACAAAAAATTATAATTTCTTATATAATTTCAAAATAAACTCTCCTGAGCACAGTGGGGAAGAATAAATTAATTTTGAAAAAATTTAGCCATTTCTTACCAAAGTTTTAAATTTTTTCTATTTATAAACCGATTTTTAAAGACTTACTCCTAAATTCATAAACGCTTTGTAAAATTATAGGGGGTTTATTGAACAAATTTTGTATGAAAATTACGTTTTGTAAACCTGCTATAACTTTACAAAGCATTTATGAATTGAGGGGTTAGCATTTTGTCGTCTGCAATGTGCAAAAGTTATTTGCATTTTAAAACTAAAATTTTGCATTTTTGCAATAACCTGGTCTGAGTTTTTGCCTTCTTCAAAAGCAAATCCAGGCCAATTTCCCTGAAAAATATAACAAATTAGTCTATTAAATAAAGGGAATTTCAATTCAATATCTTTTTCAGGCTTAAAACGGCGTTCTGTTAAATTTGAATATTAATAAAATGATATTTTATCCACATTAAAAGCTTCTTTCAGAAAAAAGTATTTATGTTTTTTTCAGAAAGGGTACTTCATTCAGATTCGTTGCACGCAAAAATATTACCTACTTGCTAATTGTTCTCTCCCATACCCCTCAAATTTTAACCATAAATAAAAATATAACAATTTCACAAAAAATTACCGATATTTTTTCTTAAAAATTTGATACGATTCTGTTGAAATCTGCTACATGTTGGATTTACCGAAGTCTGAAATATTTTGATTCTGCTCCAACTTGCTGCGTTCACAAAATGTTCGTCTGGTCAAGGCCAGTGTCATGTTAACTACATCCAAAAAAATTTTCACAGATTAGAAAGCAACAATCATAACAAACCCAAATTTTCCCACTCTTTCGCTGCATTTTTATATGGTCTTGCAAACCAAGAGAATTTTTAAAAGAAGCTTGCAAAAAATAAACAAAAGAGCTTTAAACACAACAAAAAAAAATACATAGCACCATTTTTGCTTTCTTCTAAACTCGGTTTAGTGTTGAAAAAATTTACAAAATCATTCACCAGAAACTGGAGATTTGTGGTAAATGGTTCACAGACAATCTCGTTTCGTCTATATATCTACTAATTTTTATAACTTTCAAAAATTTACGGAACTTTTAAAAATTTTCGGAAATTTCTGCAAAAAGTGAAATTACACAAAAACTAGACAAAAAAGTCATTATTCAAAAATTATCCAAAGAATGGTGGCATTCGGCAGAGAAACCTTAAACTGATACCGGTGACTTGTAGCGCTTTGTGATTACTTACTCTGCTGAACGATGTTTTCTTTGTTTTGTTTTTAAATACATTTTTTCTATATTTTCCTTTGATTTTATAAATTTTTTATTTCCGAATTATATTTGAATGTTTTTATTTGTCAATCATACAAAACAAAAATTTTTTAAAATCAACAACAACAAATGTATCACTATTTGATCAAAAGTAGCAAACATTTTTTACGCTACCAAAATATGACAGCGCTCAGACTGAGCGGTTAGTGATCAGGTCGTTCAGCAGATAGTTGCACAACTGTTGTAGAACTGTTGACTGTCAAATTGTATCTGCCGAACGTACCCAATGTGTAAACAGTCCCGTTTTTGAATAATAATTCAAAAAGTGGCAACACTGCAACAGGTAGAAAAAAGGAGCTAACACGCCGTGATGAAAACAAAATAATGAAAACTATTGAAAAACACCCCCACACAAGTACAAGAATGTTAGCCCAAGAGTTGAAAGATGACTGTGGGGTGAAGCTGTCCCATGAAACTGTTCGACAAGTTCTTAAAACACACAAGTAGTCATCACGAGTCGCCAGAAAAAAGCCATTACTCTGCGCAGAATGTAGAAAAAAGGCCAAATTTCGCTACAGAGCATATTTCTCGTCCCATTGAGTACTGGGTAGGGTTTGGGGTTCGGGAATTCCCGGGAAATCCCGGGAAAAGTTTGCCGGGAATTCCCGGGAAAATAATATATTTATCCCGGGAAAACGGGAAATTTTAAAAATATTAAATTTTTTAAATTGTTTTTGTTTCGAATGGGATTTTTTAATTTTAGTCATAAAAAACATTTTAAATACCAAAACAAAAATGTCATTGTTAAAATATTTTAAAAGAGAATACATTTATTTGACACACAAATAAAATCTTTGCCAAGTAAGAAGGAGCATTTCAACTAATAAAGATTTTTCACATAACTTATTCAAAATTTAAGTAGTAAAACCTAAAAACTTGGTAAAATGTTTAAAAGAAATATGAAAAAAAGCTTTGTTTCTTACTAATAATCGCTCTTACTATCTAAATTTTTCAAATGGATAATTTAGGTAAAGCCGACTTTAGTTAAAATATTGGGTGGCAGTATACCTTGACTTGGTTTATTTTTGGAGCATTTTGATTGGTTAATTTATTTTCAACTAATCAAAATATTTGAAAATATAATTATTTTTGTAAGGTTTTCATACACAAAATGAACAAAACCGTTTGATTAAAAATAAAGTCGACTTTAAATTTAAAATACGCCTTTATATTAAGGGTCAATAATTTTAAAAGTAAAGTTTTCATTAATAAATGTGAAAAGAAAAGACTAATGGTTAACGGTGGTATTTAAATTTGGTTATCCGACATCTACATTTGGTTCACAAAAAAAAAAAAAAAAAAATTGATGGTCAGCTAAAATTAGCAAAGTACCTGAAGAAAAAAGTGTAAGCTGAATAGGCATTAAAGGTTTTATGGTAGGGCAAACATTTCCTGAAATGGTATCCAAATTAGCTGCAGTCAATCCGCACCATAACTAGATCTTCGTTTATTCGAAAAAGTTTTTATAATAAAACCTGGCATTGCAAAAAAATGAAACCGATGTAAAGAACATTATATTAAATTACTACAATCATGTAAAAGATATCATGATAAAAGAAATATCGAGCAATATTTCTAACAATAGGAGATTTACTGTATTCTTAGATGAATGGACAAGAATATCACAAAAGAGATATTTGAATATATGTATAAACGGAAATAATTCATTTTATAACCTGGGGTTGGTTTATTTATCAGGAAGATGTAATGCTGATGAAATAAGAAGAATTGTAGAAATAAGACTAGAAGATTTTTATTTGTCTTTGGAAAATAACATTGTGGCCACCATATCTAATGGGCCAAGTGTGATGAAACGGTTTGTTTCCGACAGTCCAGTAGTACGTGCCTGCTGGAATCATGTAATTCATTTGGCAGTGCTGCGAGTAATTTATGTGAAATCAAATGTTCAACATTCTGATATTTTTTACTTTGAATTCTCACTACACAGACTGCATTTGTACTGAAATAGTGTTTTTTTGTTAACAAAAATTACTTATATAGGTGGTTTTCGTTAACAATTTTGTTCAAAAATATTTCCCGGGATTCCCGTTTCCCGGGAAATAAAAAAGTCCGGGAAATCCCAAACCCTAGTACTGGGATAACGTGATTTTTTGTGATGAAACGAAAGTAATGCTGTGCTATCACGATGGACCCAATAAAGTTTGGAGAAAACCACTCACTGGCCTTCAAAACAAAAATATTATCCCTACCGTAAAATTTGGGAAATTATCTGTAATGGTATGGGGATGCACATCAAGCAAAGCGTTGGGCAGATAAGAATTTTAGAAGAAATAATGACTAAAGAGGTATACCTGGATATTTTAAAAGAAGAATTAATCACCAGTGCTAAAAACTTTGGATTTTTTGATCACGAAAATAACCCAAAGCTTAAGTACAAACTATATCAAGATAACGACCCTAAACTAGTGTTTCCAATTCGGTTAATCGATTAACCGATTCCTCGATTAATCGCCTCTATTTCGGTTAATGTCGAAACAAATAATTTAAAACTCAAATAATTATTCGACCCAAATAATCGGTTAAAATAGGTCGATTAACCGGTTAGATTTTTAATATGGAAGTTTTCCTTTATTTTTTTCCCAAAACTTCATAATTTTCTTAGCCTTGGCTAAAAAATTGCAAGAAAACTTAGAAAAACAAATACTAACTAAAAATACCACAAAACTCTTTAAAAATCGAGAGAAAGAGGACCTTAAGCCTTTAAATACTTTTTTCGGAGAAACTCCAAGAAAGTCGGCATTGCACCAGCGAGATACCTCATCTGTTTTAAGAGACTGATAAATTTTAATAAAATTTGTTTGCAAATATTTTAACAAAATATCAAAGTTTCTATTTGTAAAAAAGAGCTTTAAAAAAACATTGCGAAAGGCCCAAATAAAGGTGTTTTTCAAAACATTTTCCAAACACACGACGTGTTTGGCAGGTTTTAGGAAATACAATAGACAATGCTTCATTTCTGTTTTAATTCTTCTAAAAATTAAAACTAAATTATATTTCCATGTCCCTTAAGTCAAGGTTGCATTTGTTTTAAAACTGTCACACAATTGACATATTAGTGTAGGCCCAGAATAAGAGCGCAGTGATTTTTTCCATACATTTTGACATTTAAAAATCGTTGGACCGGTTTAAATGTCGGTTTAGCTGTTGTGAGATAGAATCTATTTTATTTTAATGCCGGTTTTTGTTATTCTCCCGTTTTTTCTTTCTCATACGCTCACCAATGTTGTCAGCTCTATTATTATTTTTGCTGGTGTTCACTACATCAAAGAGTACAGCTAACAAAGGCAATCAATGGCTCTTCTGACTCTTTTTCTATTTTTTTTGCAAAAAAAAATAAAATTTTTAAATTATTAAAATTTTGTTTTCTTTATTCAATTGAGATATTGAACATTATTAGTAGCTCGTTAGTTCATCGTTTAACATTGTGTATTATGTTTGCAGTAAACTAAGAGACATATGAGTGGCATAAAGTCTGCTTGTTATATATAACTAGGGTTTGGGGTTCGGGAATTCCCGGGCGGGAATTCCCGGGAAATCCCGGGAAAAGTTTGCCGGGAATTCCCGGGAAAATAATATATATTTCCCGGGAAAACGGGAAATTTTAAAAATATTAAATTTTTTAAATTGTTTTTGTTTCGAATAGGATTTTTTAATTTTAGTCATAAAAAACATTTTAAATACCAAAACAAAAATGTCATTGTTAAAATCTTTTAAAAGGGAATACATTTATTTGACACAGAAATAAAATCTTTGCCAAGTAATTAGGAGCATTTCAACTAATAAAGATTTTTTCGCATAACTTATTCAAAATTTAAGTAGTAAAACCTAAAAACTTGGTAAAATGTTTAAAAGAAATATGAAAAAATAGCTTTGTTTCTTACAAATAATCGCCCTTACTATCTAAAATTTTTCAAATGTATAATTTAGGTAAAGTCGACTTTAGTTAAAATATTGGGTGGCAGTATACCTTGACTTGGTTTATTTTTGGAGCATTCTGATTGGTTAATTTATTTTCAAACAATCAAAATATTTGAAAATATAAATATTTTTGTAAGGTTTTCATACACAAAATGAACAAAACCGTTTGATTAAAAATAAAGTCGACTTTAAATTTAAAATACTCCTTTATATTAAGGGTCAATAATTTTATAAGTAACGTTTTCATTAATAAATATGAAAAGAAAAGACTAATGGTTAACGGTGGTATCTAAATTTGGTTATCCGACATCTAAATTTGGTTCACAAAAAAAAAAAAAAAATTGATGGTCATGCAACTTCTCTTAAAGAAAACAACAACAAGAACAACGTTTCAGCTAAAATTAGCAAAGTACCCGAAGAAAAAAGTGTAAACTGAATAGGCATTAAAGGTTTTATGGTACGGCAAACATTTCCTGAAATGGTTCCAAATAATCCGCACCATAACTAGATCTTCGTTTATTCGAGAAAGTTTTTATAATAAAAACCTGGCATTGCAAAAAAAATAAAACCGATATAAAGAACATTATATTAAATTACTACAATCATGTAAAAGATATCATGATAAAAGAAATATCGAGCAATATTTCTAACAATTGGAGATTTACTATATTTTTAGATTAATGGACAAGAATATCACAAAAGAGATATTTGAACATATGTATAAACGGAAATAATTCATTTTATAACCTGGGGTTGGTTTATATATCAGGAAGATGTAATGCTGATGAAATAAGAAGAATTGTAGAAATAAGACTAGAAGAGTTTTATTTGTCTTTGGAAAATAACATTGTGGCCACCATATATAATGGACCAAGTGTGATGAAACAGTTTGTTTCCGACAGTCCAGTAGTAGGTGCCTGCTGGAATCATGCAATTCATTTGGCAGTGCTGCGACTAATTTATGTGAAATCAAATGTTCAACATTCTGATATTTTTACTTTGAATTCTCACTACACAGACTGAATTTGTACTGAAATAGTGTTTTTTTTAACAAAAATTACTTATATAGGTGGTTTTCATTAACACTTTTGTTCAAAAATATTTCCCGGGATTCCCGGGAATCACGGGAATTAAATTTTTTCATTCCCGTTTCCCGGGAAATAAAAAAGTCCGGGAAATCCCAAACCCTATATATAACACATGCTCAATTATGTCGCTGCCGCTGTACGTCGTTATTTCGGACGCGTTTTTTCTCAGAGCGTAAATCGCTAGCCTCTGCGCTCTTATTCTGGGCCTACACTTATTTCGGACGCGATTTTACTCAGAGCGTTAATCGCTAGCCTCTGCGCTCTTATTCTGGGCCTACACTTAAGAGCGCAGAGGCTAGTGATTTACGCTCTGAGTAAAATCGCGCCCGAAATAACGACGTACAGCGGCAGCGACATAACTGAGCATTAGGGGTATAACCAATTTTTGGCCCTAGCACCACGCGATGGCGAAGGTTGTGTTATTTACGAAAAAATAATTTTGGGGTCATTTCGGATAAAAAACCTCACCCACGACTTCTTTTAAAATCCATTGTTTTTAAGTATTAAACACAAACTCGGAATATTTGAAACACATTAATAATTTTCTTTGAATAATAAAAACAATTAAAGTACATAACGTAATTTTCAATGACATACATTCAGCTTCGTAAGTATTTACATAAATGTTAAATGCAGGTTGATATATTGATAAAAAAAACTTTTTTGCGCCTTTTAGGTAAATAAATAAAAAAAAAAAATCATTTAAAAACTTTACCGCGTTTGGTGGGTGAACTTTTTTGACAACTGCGAAAAAGTAATAGCATTTTTTTATATAATTTTCAATGGCCTATTCGACTATGCTAGGGCCATTTTGATATTTGCAAAAAATTGCAAAAAGTTATATCCCTACTGAGCATGTGTTATATATAAAAAGTAGACTTTATGCCACTCATATGTCTCTTAGTTTACTGCAAACATAATATACAATGCTAAACGATGAACTAACGAGCTACTAATAATGTTCAATATCTTAATTGAATAAAGAAAACAAAATTTTAATAATTTAAAAATTTTATTTCTTTTTTGCAAAAAAAAAAATAGAAAAAGAGGCAGAAGAGCCAGAAGAGCAATTGATTGCCTTTGTTAGCTGTACTCTTTGATGTAGTGAACACCAGCAAAAATAACAATAGAGTTGACAACATTGGTGAGAGTATGAGAATGAAAAAATGGGAGAATAACAAAAACCGGCATTAAAATAAAATAGATTCTATCTCACAACAGCTACGTCCAGCGATTTTTAAATGTCAAAATGTATGGAAAAAATCACTGCGCTTTTATTCTGGGCCTACACTAATTCTGTAAGAACTCTAGCTTTTCTTACTTCTCTCAAGAGAGTGTGTACAATCGGTTCAAAACCACATCAATTCTACATGTTCCACTAGAATACCATGTAACTAGAACCCGTTTCCATGAAATTAAATTTTTATTCGAATTAAAAAAATAACCAAAAAGCAGAAAATGAAAGTTAAAAAATATAAATTTATATGCAATTTGACATCTATAACCGCACACTGAGAAAATTGTGTACGTGCTATTTATGAATTTTTAAATTGATTCAATTAAGTTTCACTGGAATTCGTCCATTGAAAGTTTTCATTGAACTGATGCAGTTTTTGATAAAATTTTATGAAAAATTTCATATTATTTATTAAAAATATTATACACCCAAAAAAAGTTTTATTAACAAGAGCTTCATAAAAATAATTCACTTTGGGAAGAAAACTTCATTAGCTTACTCAAAATTTTCATTAAAACTCGTCTGACGAAATGCTATCTGCGTAACTCATCGTTCAAACTTTAGGTTATTTTTTTATTATTAATGGGCCTTAGAAAACGGAGACTGAGAAAATCAGGGAGGGGAGAAGGAAGAATCTTAATAAAATCTTCAAAACTTCAGATATAACATTTATTTAAATGCAATATTAAATTTTTTGCGGCAGTATTGACTATTGTTCTTAAATTCCCAGTGTAGAAAGGGTAATGACATATCATTATTTTTTGGACTACCAGTAATGACACCTACTTACCTTCTGCATTATTTTAAAACATATAATAATGAGTTACTGATAATGACTCATTTTTGTCATTATTTCAAATAGAAAATAATTTTCTAGATTTTTTTGAAAATTTTTTGAAATCTATTTTTAGACTCAATATTTTTTAAACACTGGTAAGGATATATGTAACCACATATTTTTTGATTTTTTGTATGTTGGCGAGTAAGCTTACTTGTGTGCAGCAGGTCAATTATGTTTTTATCTATTAAATATTACATGTCGATATAACTCAGATGGTAGAGCTGTTGACTGGAAATCTGTAGACCCAGGTTCGATTCCCGCACCAGCAGATTTTATTTAAAAAAAAAATACAATAAAAAAAAATTTTTTTTTATATAATTTTTTTTTTTGAACATCAATTATTAGACTCATTATTTTTGTCAGTACTGGTAAGCACATAGGTAACGATATATTTTTTGGTTTTTCGTATGCTGGTGTGTAACGACAACTCATTATTTTTCGCGACATCGCCATATAAAGGTAATAAGAAATGTAATAACAAAAGTAACTAGTTACCAAGTATGTGGTTACATATCCACATATCTGGTAATGATTTTCTACACTGGGTTACTAATATTTGCCAAACCAAAAATCTTTTAGCAGTTCTTTCTGCCATTTTCAATCAAATTTTAGTAGCTTTAGAAAAATGTTTGCAGACCTTTGTCTACTAAGAAAACTTTTAATTAAAAAAACCTCAGATTCCAAAACTTTTCAACCTTAGAATATTGAAACTTGTTTTAAATATAGCGAGTTTATATGTAACGTTGATATGTAACAAAAACAGGCAGATCTTTGTGTTTTTATTGATAAAAACTTTGTATTTTGTATTAAACGATTAATCGATTAATCGCCAATTTTCTAGATTAACCGACCCGAATAACCGATTAATCAGTTTTAGGCATTTTTCGAATAATGCATTAACCGGTTAACCGCCTACGTCGAATAATTGGAAACACTACCCTAAACATAAGTCATATTTATGCAGATTCTGGTTGCTGTACAACTGCAGTAAAGTCATAGATACTCCAGCCCAAAGTCCAGATATAAATCCCATAGAAAATTTGTGGACTCATTTGAAGAAAAAGGTAGCAAAAAGATCTCCCAAAAATAAAAATGATATAATTAAATTTATTAAAGAAGAATGGCGAAATATTCCAAACGAATATTATATTCCAAAGCTAATTGGTTCAACGCAGAGACGATTGCAAGCTGTAGTTGCTGCTCATGGTGGACACACAAAGTATTAGGCGGTACAAGTTTATTGTTGTGCTGTGCGACGCAACTACTTTAAATTTATTAAATTTTGCAAACAATTTCTTGACACTGTTGTATGTGAATTGTTGGTTTTCTTTTTATGTTATTTAGTCATTTTGTGTTGATATCATAATTTTTGTTTGTTTCTAGTTATAAACTAATTAATAAACCTAAATAAATAAAAAACATATATAAAAATCCTTGTATTTGTTTTTGTTATTGGTTCATAAAGTGAAATTATTTGAAATATTTTTCTTGTGCAAAGAATTTCTTGACAAACTGTACATTAGAAAGGTCAAAAAAAACATGAAAGTTGGAATTCGCGATCTCCACAATGTTGCCCCTATTCCTTAATTTCTAAAAACTCTCTGTGCCAAGTTTCAGCTAAATCCGCTTTTATTTAGGGGTAGCACAAAAAGTTGTCTTTTAAGAATTAGTAATTTAGCTCTAGAGTAATTTATACAAAAAGTAGGGTTGACTTTAAATTGAATTATTTCTTAACCTGTACGCTATTATTTAACAATTTTTTTTTAAATCTGGTCTTAATTAATGTGAACAAAAGGAATTTGAAATCAAAACTTAAAAAAATTACGTAACTTTTAAGTAATTCGCGTTTTTTTTTTTTAATTTATACAAAAACGAGTAAAAAGGTTAAAGTCGGGCATGCCGACTATACAATACCCTACACCAGTCTGGTGTATTGTTTGGATCCGAAATTCGAATGGGTTAAAATGGGGCTTGTGTCAAAATTTTCTATAATGTGAGTCAGCGCACCAAATTTCATTAAAATATCTTAATATTTGCGACCTGCAGTTTGTAACCAAGCCAATTTTGGGGGGACCCTTATATGGGCACTAGGTCTAAACATGGACCGATGTTCACCAAAATCAATAGGCTGCGTTACTGGGCCAATATAGGTCGGTGTACCAAATTTCATCAAAATATCTTAATATTTACGACCTGCAGCGTATAAACAGTATAATTTTGGTAGGACCCTTATATGGGCACTAGGTCTAAACATGGACCGATATTCACCAAAATCAATAGACTACGTTATTGGGCTAACATAGGTCTGTGTACCAAATTTCGTCAAAATATCTTAATATTTACGACCTGCAGCGTATAAACAATATAATTTTGGTAGGACCCTTATATGGGCACTAGGTCTAAACATGGACCGATGTTCACCAAAATCAAACTTGTTCGTCCTTGGGCCAACATAGGTCTGCGTACGAAATTTCATCAAAATATCTTAATATTTGCGACCTGTAGAGTGCGCACAAGATTGCATGGACAGACAGACAGACGGACATCGTTAAATCGAAATAAAAAAAATTCTGAGCCGATCGGTATACTATAAGGTGGGTCTACGACCAATATTTTTTGGTGTTACAAACATCAGCACAAACTTATAATACCCTGAACACATAGTGGTGTAGGGTATAAAAATACATATTTTAGACAAATTTTCTAAATTTTCCGAAAAGATGTAATTAAAAATTCAACTTGTTTTTGCCTTGTATGCGCAAATTTCTCAAATCTGATCTTTATTTTTTTTTTTTTTTTTTTTTTTCAAATTTTCTGTTTTATTGAATCTTTCTCTTAAGGAATTTACAATAAGTGAACAAATCTTAAATCTATTTTCTTAATGGTTAACTGCCAGCGCAGTCAAGCCAATTTTTGTGAGCAGGAGTGTATGTATATGTTAGCTTCGAGCAATGTCCAGGGTGTCTAATCTTCTTAGACGCTGATGCCCTGGATATGTAAGTAAATTTTGAGCTAAGCGGTTAGGATGAGCGGTTAGTTTAGACACGTATTTGATACTATGCGTTTTAATTTCGTCGCGGACTACAGGGATATTGAGATCTTTGTGGATATTAGAATTACGTATGAACCATGGGGCACCAGTGATAAATCTTAATAATTTCGATTGTCTTCTTTGTAATTTGTCTATGTTCGAGGCTGAGGCTGTTCCCCAGAGTTGAATACCGTATGTCCAAATGGGTTTTATTATGACTTTATATATAATCACTTTAAAGTCCAAACGAAGAGTAGAGTATTTATTAAGAAGCCAGTTTAACTGAGCAAGTTTTAGATTAATTTGAGTTATTTTAGAATCTATATGATGTGCCCAAGTAAGACGTCGATCTAGGTGAATTCCGAGATACTTAACATGATTTTGATGTGGTACTACAGTGTTATTAATGATAAGATTGGGGCAATTTTCCCTTTTAAGAGTAAAGGTTACGTGAACACATTTTGAAGCATTTACTTTTATTTTCCATTCGTCGAGCCATTTTTCTACATTATAAATGTGAGACTGCAATTGGAAATTCGCCATTTTGGGATTTTGGTGGACGCTCATAAACGCCGAGTCATCAGCAAATGTGAAAGTGTGAGTAAGTGGATGAGTTGGCATATCTGCGGTGTAGAGAATATAAAGCAATGGACCCAGTATACTACCTTGGGGAACTCCAGCACAAATTTTCCTACTTGATGATTGACAATTTTTAGATTTTACTATGAACGATCTTTGTGAAAGATAACCTTTTAGTAGTTTGTGGGTATTGGATGGCAACAGAGTTATTATTTTATGTATAAGACCGTCATGCCATACTCTGTCGAATGCTTGAGAAATGTCTATAAATAGAGCGGAGCAATATTGTTTGGCTTCAAATGTCATCCTAATGAGAGTAACAATGCGGTGAACTTGTTCTATCGTGCTATGTTTTTTTCTAAAACCAAATTGATGCATGGGAATTAATTTATGTACCTCTATGTGGGATGATAATACGTTGTAAAGGATTTTTTCGAAGAGTTTTGATAGCACCGATAATAAACTAATTGGCCTATATGATGCTGCAAGACTTGCGTTTTTTCCAGGCTTGGGAACCATTATTATTTCCGAAATTTTCCAAGAAGTAGGGAATACACCAGTACGTAGTATAGCATTGAAAATAAACAAAACAATTTTAAGCGCGCCATCTGGTAGCTCACAAACCATTTTTGGAGTAATCCTGTCCGGGCCTGGAGACTTTTTTACATCGAGGCTTTTTACGTTTTCTTTTAGAGTAGAGAATCGGATTTTTATAGGTGAGGAAATTGTATCGTTTATATGTGGAAGATTTATTGATGAGATTGTATCGTTGGGAGTAAAAACTTTTTCTAAATGATCAGCAAAAGTTTCAGCCTTCTCAATGCTGCTTTTAGCCCATGTTCCATTTTCGTTGCGTATGGGTGCTTCATAATTTGTGGGATGTTTTAGTTTTTTTGAAGCCTTCCACAAATTATAGTCTGAATTTTGTGTTGGTTCTAAATTTTGTAGGTAGAATTTAAGGGAGGACTCCTTATTTTCTTTCAGAACACGATTTAAATTTCTTTGACATTGTTTCAGTTTACTTTTAAGAGCAGGGGATCTTGTTTGTTGCCACTGTCTACGAATATTTCTTTTTTCTATTACGAGATCTTCAACTCTTTTTGAGCTGGCAAAATTGCATTTCTTATTGTTTTGGGTCTTTGGAGTAGCCACTGTTACTGCCGAGGAGAGTGTTTTTGAAAACTGATCTATGGCTTCTTGGATTTCTTCACCGGTTTTTAATGAGAGGGCTTGGGGTAAATGAGAGCTGATGTACATTTTGTATTTGAGCCAGTTCGTTCTTCTATTGGGAAAGTGATTTGTTTCCATCAATAAACTAGGATTGGATGTGACCAAACTAATAACAGTTGGAGAGTGATCAGATGACAGGTCCAGAGAAGAAGCTATCGAAATGTGTTTTCGTTTTATGTTTTTAATAATTGCGAAATCAATTAGGTCCGGGATTTTATTTAAGTCTGAAGGCCAATAAGTAGGCTGACCGCCAGAGACCACATCGAGGTTTGATGAATTGATTGCATTGAGTAGTTGTCGTCCTTTTGGAGTGATGAGTCGGGAACCCCAATACGTATGTTTTGCATTGAAATCCCCTGCTACAATGAATTTATGACCAAGTGTAGAGAAAAAACTTGTGTATTGTTGTTGAGTTATTTTGTGTCTGGGAGGACTGTAGATAGACGAAATTGTAATGTTAACATCTGTCAGAGTTAGGGATGTAGCTTGTATGTGATCGGTTTTATACTCTTGCAATGGGAAGTGTCTCACTCTATTACTAATTATAATAGCAGTACCACCACATGCTCTGTCACTTGGGTGTTTAGTGTCATATGTCGAAAAATTGTTAATTCTAAAGCAATTTTTAGAGGTGAAGTGGGTCTCAGAGACTAATAATATGTCAATAGCTTGTATTTTAAGAAAAGATTCAACTTCTCTTTTGTGTTGGCTTAAGCCGTTGGCATTCCAGAAACAAATATTTAATGGGATCATTTTTTTTCCAAGATGGCTTGCATAAGCATACCTTGATTTCTAAGCATTTCTTGCATCATTATTTGCATATTATTAATAAAGTTATTCATAGTGTTTACAAGATTTTCGATGGAGACTTCTAGAGGGTTTCTGTGAGAAGAGGACGAAGGTCCTTGCGTGATACTAGCGTATGAAATATTCTCATCAATAGTCGATGTGCTGGATTGTACTTGGGATGGGTTATTGAGATTGGTTCTGATTGTTTGGGAACTAGGAGTAGTGTAAGGAATACTGTGGGTTAGTCTTGGGAAGCTGGTTGGTTGATATTGATTCCTATTCGTTTTTTGTAACACGTTTTTTTTAATTTGACTATAAACTGGGCATCCTCTATAATTGGCCGTGTGGTTTCCACCACAATTGCTACATTTCTTTAACGAAGGATCAGATTTTGGTATTGTGCAATTTGAACTCTTATGAACTTCACCGCATATTACGCATACTGAGGGCAATTTACAATACCCTTTTGTGTGGCCAAATTCTTGGCAGTTAAGGCATTGGGGTAGGCCATTACGTTTCCGGGGCTCTTCCACAGTTATTCTTCTGTGAAGTAGATAGCGCAAATTATAAATTGGATGTACTTCGTTCTTTTTTATTTTACTTGAGTCAAAAGCTATTTCTACTCTAAATAAGGGCTGTGGATTTTTATTTTTATTAATAATGTTTTGAATAGATTTTACTTCATATCCTTGTTCCTGTAGAGCTTCTTTTATTTCCTGTGTGGGAACGTTACTCTCAATTCCTTTAATAACTACCCTAAGGCCCTTTGAACTTTTTAATTGAAAAGTGTAATAACTTTTTCCCTCAGAATCAAGAAATGTTGTGATTTTCCTATAATTATGTTCAGTGTATGTTTTTATTTTGGTTTCAAGTACGTTCCCTACACGTAATGATACAACATAAAAGTTGTTTTTGCCTACAAGTTGAGATAATGAGTTAACTAGGGTGTTTGAATTCTGTTCACGTAAGAGAATCGGCGGTGGTATTGGCTCATTCTTTTGTTCTGTTTGAGTATCTTCATTTTCATCAGTTTCTAAGATAGAAAAACGGTTTTCATTTGGCAAGTTGACAGGATCTGTCTTTTTCTTAAATTTTGGTGAGGGTTGCATTTTTGATGAATTTGGACTCAGCTTACGCTTTGTAATTGTAATATAACGATCAATACCAGTTTGAGGTTTTATGTTATTTACTTTATTTTCCTGTTTTCTTAATTGAATTTGTTTGGGTATAGCACCTTTTAAAGCGACCATTGCCGATTGTTGAGTGGTTTGATCATTTGATGAAATTTGTGCATTTGCATTATTTACGCTCTGGGTAAGAGATATATTACTACTTACCATCTCTCGCTCACTTGTTATGAGAGCTTCTGGATTATTTATTGTATTTACTGTGTTAACGGGTGTGTGAGAACTACATGTTGACATTATCGGTATAAGAGATGAGTTTGAAGTTGTCACAGTAGTGGTTGTAGATGATTGGGTTGTTACTGTTGAGCATGTAGTAGAGCTAGCTAATGTATTTACTGGGCAACTAGTTGGGGTTGAGGGTAAAGGGAAAAACGTTTGATTTGAAATTGTTGTATTTGGAGTTTTACATTGTGTAGACCAAGAAAGTGGTGTTGTTGGAGGGGGGATATTTGAATTTAACATATTTAAATTAGAAGGAGATGCTATTTGCGCGGGAGAGTTTACATTTGTTCTTGGATTGAGCTCATTATTGTTGTTGTTGTTTGGAGGAGAGCGCCTTACTGGCATTTAATTAATTTAATAACCACTATTCACTTATTATTTTTGTAATAATTTTGTTTTCTTTATTTATTTTTACAGAATTTAATTTCTAACGTTTATAGCGTTTTTCTATTTTCGTAACTTGTTTTTAAAGAATTTTTACACTTGTTTTCTGGATTTTTTCAAAATTTTTCATTTTATTTTAACAAAGATTATGAATCAGCAATCGAAATTTAAAAAAATTTGTGGTTTATGAATTATTTGCGGTTTTTGAAAATTCAAAAAAACTCAAGTTTTTTTAGGTATTTTCCTAATTACCTGTAAACGGTGTTATCGAAAAATCCAATTTGTTATATTTTTGCAATTTACTTACCAAGGGCCATCATTAACACTAATTTTAATTTTAAAAAGGATAACAGATATCCTTGCAAATTAACTTAAAATTTGACTTTTTTTAATATTTCGGTATTATTTAGCTTGTTATATTTTATTGCTACCAAAGACCCTATCTCACATAATAGGACATTCCACAGATATATGTATATTAATGCAAAAACGAAATTTTCATATTGGTAAATATAAGAAAACATCCTGATCAAAGTTGAACATTTTTTGTATGAAATTTTCAAATTTCGCGAAATCCGCAACGACGATTTCAATTTTGATTTCATATTCGTAATGTACACCTAAAAATATATTAGATTTGATATGTCGCGATCATAATACAGTAGACGCTCGCAAATTAGAACCGCTTTGTTTTTGAGGCAATTCTAATTTCTGGACGTTTTTTTTCGTTTCGTTTCCAATGATAAAGTGTTTTTTTTACGTTTATTTAACATTTTAAATGATACACTTTCACTATTTAATAGAGACTGCCAAATAATATGTACACGCGTATCAAATTTCACAAATAAACTAGCCAAAAATGTACATAAATGCGACAGAAAAAAAAACAAATAGGGAAAAACATATATAATTTGATGATTCCCCTTTTTAGTTTTAATTTATTCAAACAGAATATAAATAAATTGGGGATTTCCTGTGTATTCAAATAACCAAAAAAAAAAACGCTCAGAAATTAGAATTTTAAATTCGAATTTCAGAGCGTTTAATGTATTGCAAACATTGATTCTAATTTCTGGACGTTCGAATTACTGAAAGCTCTAATTTGCGAGCGTCTACTGTAATTATATTTAATTTTTCTAATTTTTTTCATTATTTTTAATTAATTAAAAATAATAGAACAAGTACAACCTCGAAACTTCAATTGCGATGTGCTACCTCTAAACAAAACTTTTTTGGTGATTTTTTTGATCAGACCACATTTTTTTTCAAAGTGGCATATTTGTAGGATTGTGAAGCGTGAACATTCCAACTTTTTTTTTGGACCAGTCTACTGTACATATGTTGAATCACAATCGCTTTGGCCGATTTAGTCGAGGAGTTGTTGATTTTAAATAATTTGCAAGGTTGGCAAGTTAGTGATAAGTGATAACGTTATTGCAACAGTATTTCGTTAGGTTATTTTAAGGTTATCGCTATTTTAAGTTATATCGTTAAGTTATTTTAGGGTTAACGGTATTTTAAGTTATTTCGTTGGGGTATTTTAAGGTTAACGGTATTTTAAAAAATTTCGTTAGGGTATTTTAAGGTTATCGGTATTTTACGTTATTTCGTAGTATATTTTAAAGATATCAGATTATTATTTTTACTCTTATTAATAAGTTATTATATAACACAATATCAGTAATATATTATTTTAAAGCCTCCAAATAAGTAGTGATATATCTCTATACAATATAAATAACGTATTACTTTAGGTTTATAAGTAAAACCAAGGTTAAGGGGTAGCCATTGCCAGGCAATGCGTGAAAAAGGCTAACCCATTACCAAGGTTTTGCTGGGTGGTTTTGTGCGTCCCGGTATTATGAGCATTTTTACCATTTTTTGAGGTAATTATTTGTTTACTCTCATTTTACCAGACTTTACCCAAATTTTCGTCGAACTACGGTCGTACGTATAGTTAACAATACCATTTGTAATTAATCAAAACAAACTCCCACAAACTTATTTTTTTTTTGTTATTTAATTTTTATGTTTTTTAGAGAAAAAAAACCTAATGTAATTCTATTTCGTTAGGGTATTTTAAGGTTAACGGTATTTTAAGTTATTTCGTTAGTGGTATTTTAGGGTTAAAAATAGTTCGTTGAAAGGGTTTTGAATCGTTAATGGTATTTTACGGTTAGTGTTTGCCAACCATGATAATTTGTTGAACTTATTTTCAGGTTGATGCGTTGAAGATTGATTCAGGTACCAGGAAGAGATTGGATGTTTGTTGAACCGTACTCTGATAGTCCCTTGACAAAAGATATGTGGCGTTGCTCAACCATACTCTACCCTTTAGTATTTATAAGTTTATTGCCTAATGTGATATTGGTATCACAAGTGGTGTATACTTTCCGTAGGAAATTTAAAGATAATTAACGAAGGACCTTTATTTTTCTAGGACGTAATCCTTTAATCTGGTTCGATGGATCATGAAGACGCGTGTACTTTCTTCACGCGTGGTGAGGTTGTAAATTTTGAGAAGTAAAGTCTTAATTTTGATATTTAATAAAATTCTTTATTCAAATAAGATTTACTGTTCACCAGATTATTAATCACTTTCAATGTTGATTTGTCAAACTCTCAAAGTCAATTGAAAGATGATTTCTTAAAACTAAAGAATGTAAGTTCTTTTAAAAAATATAATAAAAAGTAACACTGTTATATAAGGTATATAATATACATTGGCGGACTTAGACTGCTTTTTGCCCACCCCAGAATTTACAAAAAAATTTGTCTACAATTATTGTTCTATGATTTTTTTTTTTAATATCACTTAATCCTGTGTTTTTGATTGGGAAAATGTCGGCTAGTTTTCTAGGAGGATAATTTGTTGGAATCTAAGGGTAAGTTTTATAACCAGAACTAATATCGATTTTTGTCTTGAATATTCCTTAAATAAGAAATGTTGTATACAAATTCTTACTTAAGAAATATTTAAGAAACAAATCGATCTTAGTTCTGGCTATAAGAAATCCAAGAAATTTTTATTGGATTTAATATTTTTTTAAAGGAATAATTAGTTAATATTACACTCATAAAAATAAATCGGTAATAATAGAATAGAAAATAAGTTAAAAATGATGCACCAAAGAAAACTGTTTTTTTTTGCTAAATAGTAGTAAATTAAGAACAGTAAAAATAAAGCTGTAGAATTTTAGTTGTATTTAAGTTAACATTTAGTTAATTGAAAATGACAAATTGTACTGTAAAATCTGCAGAAAATGTTGGTAAATATTAGTAGAATAAAAATAGCAAAAACAAACTGTTATATCCATATTTTTTTGTTATTTTTAAGCTTAATTTAGTTGAATGCAAATAGCAGTCTATAATGTTTAATTAGCAGAAATATCTACTTAAAAATTGTAAAACTGTAAATTTAACAGGTTTATTTTTGCTGTTCTTATTTTACTGGTATTTAGGAAAAAAATCTGCTAATTTAACAGTTTATTCTGCAGCATCATTTTAAACTAATTTTTAGTTACTTTTTCTGCTATTTTTACGGATTTATTTCTATAAGTGTACTATTTTGAGGAATCTTCAATATATTGTACATAGAAGCAAAAATTCTACGATGAACATGTCAGTTTTGATCACCTCGGTAATTACAGTGATCAAAATATGGGTTCGTCATAGGTGGAAGAAAATATGAGACAGTTTGATCTTAGATTTCTTTTCTCCATCAAATATCAAAATTTCATACTATTCTGAGCGTATAGTATTCCCTGCATGAGCTTTTCTTCAAAAAAAGGATGAATTTTTCAGAGTTTTTTATAAAAAACAATTGAAAATTTTATCAAAAGGGAGGGAGTTATTTTTAAGTCTTTTTTTGTATGAAAAAATTGCATGCATTAAGGTTCTGAGAATGGGCAAATAAACACCCGAACATAAATGGGGCCCTTGCCCACCCCAGAAAAATGGTCTAGGTAGGCCTATGATAATATATATATTAGGGTGGACCTACCTTATTTGGAAGAAAAAAAATGGCGACCTGTGACCCACCCTCCTATAAATGTGCCTTTTGGTTTAAAAATACACCATGCAAAAAATTGGGGTAATCGGATAACGGGAACACGTGTCACATCGGCCCTGAAGTTTGAAATACGAAATGGTCTGAGAAAATTGCAATTACTAAAATGTTTTACAACCGATTTTTGATTTTTATACATTATGTCACGAAACCCTGGTCATAGCGTACCGGAAATAGCCCCTATTTGTCCAGCTAGCTCACGGACGACAGGGGAGGTAAGACCCGCTATTTCCGGCAGAGGGTCGGACACTAAAATTTATAAAACTCACAAAAAAAACTACATAAAAACTAAGCTCATAAAAAAAACTCAAAAACTAAAACAAAACAATGAGCTCATCTGGGACAGAATCCCACAATTACTCAAAACAAAACCCCCATTAAACCCTTACATAAAAACCTACACAAAACTAACAAAAAGGTACTGTATTTGCATAAAAAAACAGACGGACGAAAACCTACAATAAACAGAACTGAAACAAAACATTTTGAGGACAAAAGATGGAGCTTGTCCCCCCTGGCCTGCCCACCCTGCCATGGTAACATAAATTGAACGATGACTATGTTACCCCACGAACACTACACTGGTCACTTTAACACATACTTACGTTAACACACCATTTTAACAATTTAGCCAGACATTCTCTTATAAATGTTCAGCCAAATGAAAACATGTATAATTTGTTAATTTTTCTCAAAAACAATAAATATAATAAAAATTTATTTAAATTAAAATTTGGCACTTTTTTTTTACTTAAACTTAGTTATCCTAAAACAAAAACAGTAAGTAAATAATAAAAAAAAAACTATACAAAACTCAAAACTTAAATTTTTATTTAAACTAACCTAATACAAATAACAAAAAAACCCTAACACTAACAAAACCCAAAATTACACCTACTGTATCTATCCTAATAACAGGTTATATAACTAAAATTTAATTTACCTAACTCGAGAGAGCT
This sequence comes from Leucophora obtusa, assembly GCA_949987735.1. Taxonomy (NCBI): domain Eukaryota; kingdom Metazoa; phylum Arthropoda; class Insecta; order Diptera; family Anthomyiidae; genus Leucophora; species Leucophora obtusa. The sequence goes on from OX465298.1 coordinate 92,370,518, forward strand.
CTCTAAAGTGGTCTTTCTTTATACAGGATTAAAATCTACCCGCACTGAATTCAAACAGACACTCCACTGTACTTTTGGGCTAACAAATATTCACTTACACTAACACTATTTTAAAATTATTTAACCACTATTATCTATTTATATCACTACAATTTATGCTTTAATCTTTATATTTTCCTTTCTTTAAAAAAAAACTTTATTTATTTATTCTTAAACTTCTTTTCTATTTTCTTTTTTTTCTAAATTTTCACCTTTAACTTTTTAACTTTAATTTTCCTTAATTATAAGCCTTTTTTTAAAAGACTCACCCACTCTTAAAAATTTATTGAGTATTTGATGGCACCTCCGTTAAAATAAAATGGCCTCCTGGTACACATACATAAAAACATGGACGGCCTGATGGAGTAATGGCGGTTTGCTGGAGCAATGGCGGCTTGTTGGAGCAATGGCGGCTACCTCAACCGGTGGTATAACAATGGTGGTATACCAAATCGGGAGTATCCAAAAAAAATATATTGGGGGAATCCAAAAAATGGGAGTAGCCAAAAATTATCCAAAAAGATGATGTGGACTACAGTCCTAGGGATCACAGGAGACCCTTGGCCTTCCTGGTATTTCCCACAAACGAGGACTGTAGTCCCCCGCTCCAAAGAAAAAACTTGCAAAGTTTTTCCCTTCAAATTCCGATGAGGACTGGGCGAAACTCCTGGATAAAAATCCAATTAAAATATTACAAAAACTAATGGTTTTCAACCAACTTACCCCTTTTCCCTCTACTCAACGGCTTGGCGGTTATTTGATAAAAACACAAATTCTACAAAAAAAAACTATGCGGCAGCGCCCCAACTTCAACTTGCGCTAAGTTAGATAGTTTAAACAGCAATGAAGATTTACAATTTTCATACTAACCGCCAAGCCTCATTCTAATAAATTTCCCTACTCCGAATTTATCTATGTGCAGCCGCCACCCCAATTGCCATCCTGTTCTTTCAAATACCCAACTAGACTTCGGCAATATTCATCCTATTCTTACCGATCGCATACAGATGTAAATTCAAGAAAAATGAGAAACAGAGAGCGGGAATCAGGAGTAAATATCGTCATCCCTATTGCCTTAATAAAATTTATGATGTACCATTTTATACGCCAAAATATTAATTTTCACTTGGCTGAACAAAATGCCCTCACAAAAATCATCCCCATCTGTTGTCATTCCGATATCATTGCCATTTCTTTTGCTCCCTTTCTATTTATTTTACATTTGCCTATTCTCACTTCTATTCAGCAAATCAGCTGTCATACTACTTTCAGTTTACAACCATTCACAACCGGTCTACCGCTACAATTACCAGAAAGATAATTCAGTCTAGATTATGATTCTATTTACATTTTCTAAAAATACGGTTATTAAAGAGCCAATATTTTGAAAGAAAGCCAAAAAAGTGATTTTTTCGCCTTGTAAATCGTATTTCAAACTTCAGGGCCGATGCGGCACGTGTTTCCGTTATGCGATCACCTTAATTTTTTGCATCGTGTATTTTTATACCCAAAGGCACATTTCTAGGGGGGGACGCACAGTGCTTCGTCCCCATATAGCAAATCAGCAAAATTATAGGAGTTATCGTACACTCTAAAAAATGTTTGTAAATTTACTACTATAAAATGGGTAAAATTTTGTTTAATTTTACGAAAATTCGGTAAATATAAACAAAAAATGCGTAAACTTTTTTCATACACACTTCCATACACAATAATACACACACAAAGTATTTTTAGACATTATGTGTTTATAAATAAACACATTGTGCCTAAAATTACTATTGTTTTGTTAAATAAAATTTTTACGCACAAAGTTGGTAAATATACTATCCTATAATAGTAATAAATACTCTGACATTTCAATTTGGAAAAAATTTAAAAAAAATTATAAATAATAAAAAAAGTGAAAACGGATTATTTTTAGTGAATTACAACATTTCCACAAACACATTGGAGTCTGGAAATAGCAACATAAGCATGAAATTGTTTTTGGTAATTATTGCTAACGCATGTTGTAGTCTAAACCTCATTTCAAAATTGAAAACGCCGTAAGAGAGACACGGCCTACGCAGGAACAACTGGGTGCAATGACTCCTGCTCAACAAAATGCCTTCTTTGCAAGGGAGGCAGTCAACCAACAACCGTCAACAATAACGGGAGAAAATGCCGTAAGAGAGATACGGCCTTGGTAAAACAACTGGGTGCAATGACTCCTGCTCAACAAAGTCAGTATTCATTGAGTACTGCCTAACTTTCAAAGAAAGCATTTTGTTAAGCAGGAGTCATTGCACTCAGTTGTTCCTGCGTAGGCTATATCTCTCTTAAGGTGTTTTCTCCCGTTATTGTTGACGGTTACTGCCTCCCTTTCAAAGAAGGCATTTTGTTGAGCAGGAGTCGTCGCACCCATCCAATAGTTATAACAAATTTTTATATGAATTTTATATAAATGCCTTAAGATCCCAAAACGACCAATTTGGACATAAACGATTATGAGAGAATGACTCGGATATTATTATTAATAAAATACGTACTATAAATAAATTTGTTATTTTATTTAAAAAAAAATTTAGGGTGGTGCTTAAAGTTAGCACAACTGTTGTAATTGTACGCATTATATTGGATTTTTACGCACTTTCTGTGGATTTTTGCGCATTTTTGTGAATTTTTTTGTGTGAAACACGTGAAACGTGCTTTTTTACATACAAATTTAGTAAATTAACACACTAATTTAAAAATTTCATTTAATTTTACGCACTTTCAATGTAAAATTACAAATTATTTGTGCACCAACTTAAACACAATGTGCGTATTTTTTTTCAATTACGCACATAGAGTAAATTTACCCAATTTATAGTAGGAGTTCAGTTTCCTACTATAAGTTGGTTAAATTTCAACAGAATTTAGAGTGTAGAAGAATGAAATTCGGTGTGCTGGTTCAGAACATGTAAATTAAGAAAAATTCGAAGTTTCAGCAAAATCGGTGCAAGGACATGACTACCTCCCATACATCCTTAATCTAAAATTTTTAATTTTAGCTACAATTATAAACAGAATAAAGCGAAAATTCGTTATTGCCGGTCAAATTATGTCCTATTACTCAGTGGTTAATTTTGTTTCATTCGGGACAAGGACATGACTACCTCCCATATATCCTTTTTCTAAAAAACAATATTCTGGCTTAATTTATGATCAGAATGCACTAAAAGCTTAAAATAGTTTGTAAAATAATACTTTTTAGCTATTTGGAACATTTTGTTTCATTCGGTGCAAGGACATGACATACTTCCCACATATCCTTTTTCTAAAAAACTATATTTTGGCTACATTTATGATCAGAATGCACCAAAAACTTAAAATAGCTCCTAAAATAATACTTTTTAGCTCTTTGGCAAATTTTGTTTCATTTGGTGTAAGGACATGACTACCTCCCATAAATCCTTTTTTTCAAAAACTATATTTTGGTCAGATTTAAGATCAGAATGCATTAGGAACTTAGAATAGTTTATAAAATTATACTTTTTATCTCTGTGGGAATTTTGTTTTATTCGGTGCAAGGATATGACTATCTCCGGTATATCCTTTTTCTCAAAAACTATATTTTGGCCAAATTTAAGATCAGAATGCACTAGGAACTTACAATAGTTTATAAAATTATACTTTTTATATCTGTGGCAAATTTTGTTTCATTCGGTGCAAGGATATGACTATCTCCCGTATATCCTTTTTCTCATTCATTATCAATTTTAAGGGCGCCACAGACGAGCAGTATTATTGGTCAATTTTTACAAGTTTTTTTATGGTGCAATATTATTTTATTTTAGCAAAACCTTCAATATGAAACACACATGATCAAAAATATTGGGAACTTGCTAAAAATTTGTGAAAACAATTTTTGACAAAATAATCAATTTTCATAAAATGTCCTGGAAAGGAGTTGCCCCCCACACAAAACCCGAATTATCATTTTTTCAATTTATTATTTTTCTTTAATAATAACTATTATGTTACAAAAATAGCTTTTGACATTTCCAAATTATGTATTTAAAAAAAAAATTTGACAAACAAATAAAAAAAAACCGTTTTTTCCATTTCTATTAAATTTATGGGGATTTCGGTTCTAGGTTAAAGTGGGTTAATGATATCCAGCGAAACCAAAATTCCGTATCTGAATAGTTTTAAGTATATTTAATGAACAAGTTAAATAAAAAACTAGTGTTTGCAAAAATTTCGAATTTTGTGCATTTTTAATTGATAGGCTATTTTCTTTTCCAAAAATGGGCCATTTTCGGCCGCAATTCAGCAAGGGTTAAAGTTCTCTAAGAAAAAAATTAAATTCTTCAATTTTGAACCTACTAGATGAAAACTACAGTGTAATGAATGAAAATCGAAAAATCGTATTTTAAGGGACAGCTTATACATCTACATACATACATATATACATATATATCTACATAAAATTGAAAAATTGGGATATGTAGAAAAAGTTAAAAATTTAAAATTTGCGGTTCAAAATTTAAATTTTTTTTACAGAAAATTATACATTCTAATGGACTATCTAAATCATAAAAAGAACTAATTGTTTTTTTATATCTTTTTTAAATTTCTCCAAACTGAATGGAGGAATATTTAGTTGATCTCTTATTTTTAAGTAAATGAATGTTCTTTTTTAGTTTGACTCTAGATCATAAATTAATATCACTCTCTGTTTTTAAATTATATATATTATATTTTTATTTATAAAATTTTAAGTTTTCCGCAAAAAAGTTTTATTACTTAAAATTTGTTTTTTTAAAGTTTCTTGAATTTTTTTTTATTTTTACACCATATAAAACCGAAGCTTGTGTTTTAATTTTCAAGTTCTTTTTTTTTAAAACGTTATTATTTTAGTTTTTGGTGGTACCTTAAAATTTAGCTCTTTCTAACTTTGTTAAAACTCAGGTAAAAAGGTTTGGAAAATGTATAAAATTTTTAAATTTGCGGTTAAAAAAAACTATTTTTTTCCAAATTCTATTAAAGAGCTTCAAGGTGTGCTAAAATCATAAATAAAAAAAACATGTTTTTCCATATTTTTTTTTTACTCTACTAAACTTAAGCAACTTTGAGATTTCCAGTCAAAAAATGTCTAAAGTTTTCGATGCCACCAAATATTATTCTATAAAAAATTTTCGCTTAAAATAATTTTTGCTTATTGCGAATATAGTAAATAACAAAACCACAGTGTTTCAAAGAATTATTTTAAAAATAAATGTTTGCCAATTTTTTTTGTTACGCATTTAAAATTTGATTTTTGTTTAACTATTTTAACTCAAAATTTTTTTGATTTTAGCGTCCTCTGTTGTTAACAAAAAGAGAAGGTATTGAATTCCTCTTTCAAATTTATTTATGGTATTATGTCACCTCTTCAAAAATGTATAAATCACTAACGTTCCGCACACATTTTTTTTTTTAATTTTGCCTATGGGACAAAGCACTGTGGGACGGCCTTAAATCGTAAGTTGAAAAATAAGGTCGACCCTACTATATATAGTTACGTTTGGTATGCATATTTAACGAAGAAACTATAATACAGATTATTTTACAAAATACAACGAAAATACAGTGCTTAACGCAACCCTCGATAAATGCAACTCCTCGATTATTGCAACTCGTAAATTGTTCGCATATTTGACTAAGTTGACGCAAATTTTCAAAAAAAACCCCAGTTATCGCAACTTTTCTCCCAAAATGATCAGTTTAGTCTTTTTTATTTACATATTATTTTATTGAAATTACTTTTAAATGTTACTGCTGCCTAAAACTATTGCGTTTAAAATTAGTTTTGGAATTGCCGCTATTTCAAGAATACTGAAATATGTATGGAAATAAATATGTTGCACTTGTTCTTTGTAGATATGTAGGTACTCATTTGAAAGAAACTATTTTCGTGAAAGATTGTTGTATATTGAATAAAATGCCAGTTATTATAAAATTTGTGAAACTTTCAATAAAACAAAAAAGTGATAATCTTATTAAACTTGATAGGGGCATATCTGTAAAAGAGATTTGCGATGAACATAAAGTGCACAAATCAACAATATCCAGAATTAAAAAAAATGAAGCTGTATTGAAAAAATTTGTTGCAAATGCTGAATCTGGACCAGGCAAGTGTGGTGCAATAAGAGCTTGTGAATATCGAAAAATGGAAAAGGCTCTGTACAAGTGGTTTATGAAGCAAAGACGCAGAAACCTTCCAGTCAAAAGTATGCCAATTCCATAGTGAAATTAACGACGAGCCAAGAGATTTTAATGCTAGCAACGGCTGGGTTGCTAATTTTAAGAAACGCCACGATATACGGCTGCTTAAAATTGTTGGTAAAAAACTTTCAGCGCTAATAGATCCGTTTGTGGATAAACAGTATGTTTCTTCAAAATCTTCGTGAAATTGCAGTGCAGAAAAGTATTTCATGTAATAAAACACAGTCAAAAATTTCCGGATTTTTGATTGATTTTTTACGGTTAAATTTACACATTCAAATTTGTATATACGTTGTACATTAGAATGTGTATTTTTTATTTATTAATAGTGTTTTTATGTTATTTTTAATAAAATTAATGAATTTATTTCGAAAATAAATGATTTATATGTCATAAAATTTGCTTTTTTTCACTTTAAACCCTAAAAGAGTGTGACTCGGTTATCTCAACAACCTCAGTTTTCGCAAACAGCCCAAATTTCTATTAGTTGCGTTAAGCGAGGTTGCACTGTAAGTATACAAATTTAAAGGCTAATTCAAATCAAGTTAAATAATTCAAAGAAGTAAAGGAAAATTGTTGAAATGGCTTCAAAACCGAGTTTGTTGTTTATATTTTCTTACATAGGAGAAAACTCCTAACCCAAGCCGAGGGTCGACAACACAGAAAATCTTTACTCAGCAAAGCCACTAAACTGCCCATTAAAGGGCTGCATGAGTGCAATCGGTTTGTTGTAGTCATTAAATCACATGGTGCTAGTGTGTGTGCATTACGACTTAAACCACCCTGTTCGACTAGAAAACAAATCACAACGTAAGCGAGCTTAAGCATTAAACATGGCAACGAAAAAAACAATAAGTGATTGTTGTGACACACGATTGTTCGCTACCATAACATAGCAATTAGTACTTTGAACTAGTGTTTAAGTATCGCAATGAATGCTAGGTGCGATGGTGTGTTGTGTTATAATATGTAGGTTTTATAAAACGAAAAAGTATAAATGTACACTCAGATAAAAAAGTTAGCAGTTAGTTAGTTCTTTATTTTCAATTCAATGTTTGTTTTACAATTTTTATATTATTATATAAAAAAGTTAGTAAAAAAATAAATTAATAATGTTATTAATGCATAATAAATCATAAAAACAAAAAAAAATAATTTATATTTATTCTTATTTTAAAATTTTTAACTTGGTTGGGAAACACTAACCGTAAAATACCGTTAACGATTCGAAACCCTTTCAACGAACTATTTTTAACCCTAAAATACCACTAACGAAGTAACTTAAAATACCGTTAACCTTAAAATAACCTAACGAAATAAATTAAAATACCGTGAACCCTAAAATAACTTAACGATATAACTTAAAATACCGATACCCTTAAAATAACCTAACAAAATTCTATAAAATAAAATTTACCAAATTCATTCCAAAAAAAAACATTAAAAAAAAATCGGTGGTATAATTAAACAATATTGAAAAATAAAATTAAAAATAAATAATATAATAAAACCAATACGTAGTAGAGTTTGCTAAAAACCCTACTCAATGTTCCCTAATGTATTCGTCGCTTTAGAGCTTTTTTTTGGTATCATTAGAGTATTTCACATATTAAATAGTTGAAATATTCATTACCATCAACTAAAGAATTTTTTGGGGGTAGACATTTGTCTATTTTAATTTTTTCATTATACCATTGGCCGATCATAATCGGCTTTTCAGACCTACACAACACAAATGAAAACAAAACTCTCAACTAAAAGCATAACAAAAAAAAAATACTCCATTCATTAGCATGATAGCTTTCAACAGAGTATGTTGCAAAACCCTTGACCAAAGCTTCCCAGAATGACCCATACTGACCGCCTAGCTCAGGGATGTCAGGGGGGATCGACCGATCACCTGGGAAGAGGACAGAACAATAAAATTTCTAACAAAAAAACTAACAAAACTCAAACAAAAAAACCATACTAAAAATCTCAAAAATAAACTTTGTATATAAAACTTTATATACAAAAAAAAAAACATGATAAAAAAAACCATAATGACAACTAACGATGGGCACTTTGGAACAAGTCCCACAAAGAAAAAAAAACCCACAAAATTTACAAATTACGTTAACCTAACACTGACAGATATTAATGCAAGCAATATTTAACTAATACTACTAGATTTTACTAGGGACAAGAGATGTAATATGTCCCCCTAGTTGCCCACCCTGCCTTGATAACCTAATCCTAATTCTAATAGGCTATCCCACAAATAACACGGTCGCCGGTCACCCTACATACTTACATTAACACACTCACCGAAATTATTAACCAGACATCATCTTACTCGACGTCAGCTAAATAAAAACATTTGAAATTTAAATTTAAAATACAAAAATGGAATTTTGTTTTATTTACCAAAAAAAAACTTTAGGATTTTAAAAATGGAATAAAGAAAACCGTAAGTATTTACAAAGATGGATACCAAAAAAAATGGCTGATAAAAATTTAATAAGATATTAAACTAAACACAAGTACTACAAAAAAACTTTAAACTTAAGTAGTAATTAAAAAAAATGTTATCTTATTTTCTAAACGATTAACAAAAAAAATAAAATCCTAATCTATCTCCCAAAAATAATTTTCTAAATACCCTAACCAAATTTTGGTATATTTTCTAAAAATAAAACTAACGCGTTCCTATATGAGAGAGCTCTCTAATATATTTTTCTTTCCTCACGGCTAAATTGACCGTATACGCGGGTTATTTAAAAAAGGGTATTTTATCACAAAAAAAATTTCCGGGCTCACAACAAAAAAAAAAAACACTTAACACTAGACACTAAATAAAATTTTCTGATAATTACTGCTTATTTTTATTTCTTTTTGAATTTTTAAATTTTTTTTCTTCTTAATTAATTTCTTTCAAATTCTTTTTTTTTTCTTTAACTTCTTTAATATCAATTAAATTTCCTTTAAATTTTCTAATTTCTTTTTTTTTCTAATATTTTTTTATAATCTGTTTCTTTGGTGTTTCAAAACAAAAACACTGACACCGTTTTATCTTTTACTGCCGTGTTTTATGTTTTCTTTTTTTTCACTTTCAAATACATAAACTTTCAATTAATTCTTCGGGCTCACCGAGACCATTTATTATCTGGTATACTGCCACAAGTTACCCCGGATTGTTGGTTGCCACAAACCATATGTTGAAAACACAATATACACAAACGTTGACCCAAACAGAAAAAATGTTGACCAAGGAGTATAGAGCAGGTTGACCAAAAATACGTAGAAATAGAACAGGAATGTTGGATAGGACAAATAATACCAGAATGTTGTACAGCAAAATAAAGTTGTGGACTACAACCCGTCCTTGTTTCCTTGGCAGTTGATGGGTTGTAGCCCTTCTTCCGCATGTACACAAAAAAAATGGCGTTTCTTTTTCCTACCAAACGTATCAATAAAACACAAATTTACTAAAAAAAATTATGGTTCCACTCACCCTTTCCACGGCAGTAGCTACCTAAGCGGTGTCCAGCGGCTTGGCATAAAATTTACGGTTGGCAGCCAGAAGTTCCGAAGTTATTTCCAAAAAAAACTGGTTATACCTTTACTGAATCCCAATCCTTCTTCACAAAAATAAAGGCAAACCTCTACCGCAGCCAGTGACTCTATCCAATATTCAAGCAGTAATAAATTTGCCGCGACAATTAACTTTGTGCCAAGCCGCTTCTTCTAAACAAATTCAGCTGAACTTGTTTAGCACCGCCCCTAATTCTTAAAGTTAGCTGCCTATATCTATCTTTCTCTGTGTATCTTCTATTCTATTCTCTGTTTGGCCCTATATCTTATAATACCATTTTTTTTAATCCCCCATCTTTTCTGTTAATATTTTCCTTCATAATTAAAACAAAATATTATCCATACACAAAAAGATGGCACCCTCAGGTCAATAACCGCCGAAATATTTGACCATGAATCGCATTCGGCCATTAAACCCTTAGATTCCTGGCCAAATATTCCCGTTCTTCTGGCTCTGATACAAGGCGAACAGAAAAATCAGTACCTGACGGTTATTTAAAAAAAACCAATCTTCTTGTTCTCCATTCCATTTTAATTTATTTTCCCTTACTCCATTCTACCTCCATTTATTCTATGTTCATTCCCCCACTTTCTAAACAATAACAATCAACAGCTGATTGCTATTGGAAAGTTGAAGTATAAACCTGGTACAGCAGACGTGCACTTCTGTGCAACTCTGTCACTGCTACAAGTAGGTACGTATTTCGGTTACATACATCAGTGTTGCCAGTCTTTTCATACCTTATCCCCAATTTTTAATTTGCCATCCCAAAAAATTCCCAACTTTTATTTTATATAAAAATTTGTTTTCGTTAATTTTTTAGGAAAATTAGTGGAAAAATACCATATTCGTTTATTTTTTGCGTTAAGTTGTACACTCAGACTCAATAAATTTGTGCTTACAACAAATTATAAAAAAGAACAAATAAATTTAAATAACAGCAAAGAAAATTTGAACCAAAATTTTTCATTTTAAATATTTAATAATAAACAGACATTTAATAAATAACAGACATTTTGTTGTGTATGGTACTGCATTAAAAAGTTTTAGCATTTCAGCAGATGGATTAACTTTTGACAATTGAGTAACTTGTAAAGTATACATTTAATTTAAGAAGAACTTCTTATAACTCTTATTAAATTTAAATAACTTTAAAAATTTTAGAACCAGAACGAATTCGAATTTTCACCAAGAGGAATTATAGTTTCTACGAACATTTGGGGATAAACCCCCCAAACTGGCAACACTGTTATACATAAGTTTTCAGTAACACTAAATCGATGGTGTTGATATTGTGTTGATTGCTTAAGTTCACAATAATATGATGTGGTAATGTACTGTTGTCATCCGTACTAAACGATTCATGACGGGATTCGTCTCACTATCCATATGCTTTTTTGCCATCGTGTTTTTTTTTGTTGTTTGTACTGATTCAATCGTTATAAAAAGTAAAACCACACAACTTGTTATGGCTTGTAGGCTATCATGTGTCTTGAAATCTCATTTAAGATGAATCGTTCAACCCTTTACTGCACATAGGAGAAAACCCCTAAGAAAAAAGCCATGCGAAAAGTCGATGAAAAAATAAAAAATGTTTTTTTAGTCCACAATGGGTTAATATTTTGGGTCATATTGGACCTTATCAAAAAGGCATTTTACAGACCTTCCAGTTGTTGTGCATTTTGTCCTGATTGAATAAGTATCTCCGGACTTATTCCAATTTTTTTACTTTAAAGCCCCGCCCACTCGAAAGTAGGCGTGTCCGAAAAAAATATTTATATTTTTGAAATCACCTCAAAAAGCACTACTTTGGGGAAAAAAATAAAAAAAATTGGGTCTATGCCCGTAAACTGCACTTGTTTCAATATTATTTTGACAGCCCGAGTAAAAAAGTTTTGATATAATCATATATTATTTTATGTAATTGCATATGTAACTTATAGTTACATATGACCACATATGCTTTTAAATTCAAGCAGATATACTTTTATATAGTCATATGTTAGATATTTTTTCCTCAAAGGTTTTTATATGGAGACATATGTGATTTTATATTATTACATATTGGCCTAAATATATATGTATGTGCTATATATAACTACATAAAGTAATATATAAAAGACATAATTACATGTACGTTTATATATAATTTAGTATGACACTATACATAATAATATAAAACTATGTGGATCCATATAAGAAATATTTTATAATTTGTGTTAGTTATGATTATATATTGACGAATATGAACCCATATATAACTTATAACGTTCTTTATAAAATCATCTATAATTATATATCATCCCACATAGGCAATTTTTTCAAAGTGATTTTATATAAAAATATATAAGGTCCATATAAAACCGTATTGTATTATATTTGGTTCCATGTTATCAATGATTTTGAACTAGTTTTAGATTTAGTAATTACTAGGGATTGGCGCGTGACACGAAATGTTCGTGAGTCACGTTATTCACACGTGATCGTGAGTAATAATTACTATACTTAAGTGATTCCTGCGTGAGTAAGAATAACCCGTGATTGATTCGTGTGTGAGTTTATTTTTTTATGTTTTTAGTAATTTTTACTATTTTGCGTGAGAATTTTCTGATTGTAAGTTTAATAAGTTAATATAATCATGTGTGCTGAGTAAAAAACGAAAAGCTCGTGCGTGAGTAATTTGTTTTTTTTTGAGCATGAGTCGAAAATGGCTTACGCACCGCACCCATAACATTACCAACACTGAAGCTTTAATACGAAATTCTCTATACTATAACGTACACTTGACTGATTTCTTATATTTTGGTTGTATATCATAATCCTATTAACTTTAAAATGTCAGTGTTGTTAACTTTATTTTAAAATTACTAAATTAAAAGAAATTCTTTTCATGTTTATTGCACTGTCATGATATATCTGGATAAAAGTAATGGAAGATTTATCGAAATTATAAGATCTCCAGCAGGCCTGGGGTTAATCATTACATTTTGTAATTAATTACACATGCAATTACATGTAATTGAAAAAAAAACTCATCTATAATTACATATTCGGCCTTATTACGAGTGTCGTAGTCGTAGTCGAAACTAAGTCGAATTTGCTGAAAATTCACTAAAAACGCAACTTTTGAACCATTTTTCAATTGGATTTACCATATATAGCACTCAGATTTAAAAAAAATCCAGCATCAGAGTTTCATTTCTTTATAATTTCCATTATATACAAAATCATTTTATATGGAGTCGAAAATTTCGACTACAAATTCGACACTCGTAATCAGGCCGATTATTTGTAATTGCAATTCAAAAAAGAACAATTACAATTAAAAGTAATTGAAAATTTTTTTTATTTAAAAAAATTATTTTTGTATGTATATTGTTAGATATGGTCCTATATAATATGATATAAAGTATAAGGTTAATATTTAGATATAATTGTATCAAACTATGTCCACTTTTATAACATTTTATATAATTTTATACAAAAAGATATAATTTGATGTAATTGGATGAGGACAAAATTCGGATACAATTGTATCGAATTGCATAAAATTGTATCAAATTGTACCAAATTGTATACAATTGTTTACAATTCGATACAATATGATACAATAAGACGTTCTCATTTTTCGGATATAATTATATCTAATTACATAAAAGATTATATAAAATTAAATATAACTTCATATGGCTCCATATCATTTTTTTTTACTTGGGAGATCAATATTTGCTGAAAGAAGTTTCCAAAAATCACACGGCAACAACTTTAATCTTGGAATGGCCCAATCTACGCTGTCGGTGGTTTTAAAATAAGTTGTATAATCAACGAACAAAAACTTTGTACAACACAGTGCAACGAGAAAAAATATAACCATATACGGACACCACTACGTGATAAAAGACAAAAAAAAAAGAACCATGTCTCCCAGTTTTGCCCCAAGTCATGCACTTTTTTTTATGGGGTCTCGGTGTCATTTTTGCAAAAAAAGTGATAATTTACTCAGGCTCATATCTTGCAAACCGTTCGGAATTTTGATTTACTCTCTGAGGCAAAGTTGTAGCTTTTGTCAAAAAGAACATATAAAATCAAAAAAACTTCATCTTCAAGATTAAAATCGCAAAAATTTTAAAAAATTCAATTTTTTACCTTTTTTCCCCTGTTCAGGTCCATAGATAGCAAAGCGTTCAAAATTCAAGGAAACAATCAACTACAAAAATGTACCTACACGCAAAAAATAAAAAGGGGGAAATCACATATAATAAGGGTATAAGTTACCCAGTTTTAGTATGTATTATAGCTCTACCCAAGTTGTGGGTATAACATATAATATGCTTGGCATAAAATAAGAAAACAAAAACTAACAATAACTATACAAAAAAAAACTTGGTAAATATTTCTTATTCTGTTTTTAGAATTGTTAGCTCTAATTTATTAAACATAAGCTGTATTTTATTATTAAAACAATTTGATTAATTTAATTACCCAGCCCTATTAAAAAAATTAATATGGAGCTTTATATGGTAATATATAATTTAATGTGATCCATATACCATTTCATCCGAAAAATGACCCGATATAATTGTGTCAGTTGGTTATCACTTTTTATCTAATTGTATCAGTTTAGATCTTAACTGATTAGATTATATATTAAGCATATGAAATTTTATCTGATTTTTGACCTGATACAATTTTATGGGTTTATGTCGCATGGTATTAGTTTAGATCCAAATTGATACATTACTATACAAACTTATATAGTTATATCTGAATTTTGACCTGATGCAATTAGATCTGCTTTAAAACTTTGATACAATTATATAAAGCAAATGTCGTATACAAATATATTTTATTTATATAAAATTGTACCAACCACGATCTTAACAGATACCATTAGATATAAACCGCTAAAATTGTATCAGGTCAAAAATTAGATATAATTTCATCTGAATAATGTATAATTTTATTAGTTGAGATCTAAACTAATACAATTAGATAAAAACTGATAACCAACTAATACAATTACATTGGGCCATTTTTCGGATGAAACAGTATATTTATACAGATATAACTTAATCGCATTTTATACGACTATATGTAATGTTGCATTTACATCTGCACCCAAATCCCGAGATTTCGACTAAAATTGAGATTTCAGTGAAAATCTCATGTGAAATCTCGAGATTCCCCATACAAAGGAAATTCCGTAAATTTGCGAGATTTCGAAGAAATCTCATGAAAATCTCACAAATCTGGAGACTTTTACAGAATACAACACTGTGTTTCACTTAATTTGTAGAGTTTTTGCATGAAAAAGTGGCAACGATGGTCAACAGCTGACTAAAAAAATAACCTAAAAATAACACAAAATAATGAAATAAAAAAATTGTTATTAATTCAATAAATATGACCTTAGACCCAATGGAAATGTACTAATGATTATAAGAAGTGTTGCGTAGTTCTAATTTTTTCTTCCCGCGAAGCATAACTATGAAAAAAGCATTGGGATGTGCATGTCTTCCTTCCGCCAAAATATTGCAAAATCTGGGTTCTAGCTTGTCGTCCTTATAAAAAAACAAATTTACTAACATATTTGGCGTTAGATCTTTTCATAAAATAATGTAAATTGTACTCCGCCAATGAATAAAATAGTTTTTAGAAATATTTTTAATTTGAGGTTATTTTTTTATGGTACTTTGTTTACAAATAAAGTGCAGCTGTCAAATCGAAATCTCGCTACTGTCACAAAGTGCAAATGTAAACGTTCAAGATTTCGGTTCGAGATTTCCATTGAAATCTCGGGATTTGAAAACAGATGTAAACGCAACTTAACTGTTTTTACTCGGGAGGTGAAAATGTTCATATATTGTCATATATGGTTTCATGTATGATCATATATGAACATATATGTTATGTATGGAAGCATATATGGGTAAATACATTCAAATGTATGAATCCATATATGATAATATACTGCATTTATGGATCCATATATTGGTTCATATATTCCATATATCTTCATATATGAATTCATATATTATTCCATATATGGGTAACTAGCGGGCGCAGTCCGCTACGTTGTTAGCGTGCCTTAAAGTTTAATTTTTTTAAATTCGTTTTTTTATTTAAAGTACAGTTTTTATAATAAAAGCCTTCACCCAGCCACCACAAATAAATAATTCTGCACAACAATGGGTTTAAAATAAATAAATATTTGATCACTTTTTCTCAAGAAAGTGGGATTGTTAGTAATGAATCCATAATAAATTGCAATATACGTGTGTATGTTAAGATAATTTGGTAAAGTGCGAACTTAGGTAGATAGACCCATAAGTAGTTTTGTTCATTTGTGTTTTGAATGAAAATAAATAACGTAAAGCAGGGTTGGAAAGCATTTTATAATATTAAAAATAGCGGGCAAAGCCCGCTACGTTGTTGGCGTGCCTTAAAGTTTTTTTTTTTTTTTAATTCCAGTTTATGTAAAGGTAGACCTGGCAATTCAAGTAAATTCACAAATTCAGTTGGAAAATTTACTGCGTCGGTTTCTTCCACCGGTGCTTCGTTACCTGCAGTTTAAATATCGGAATATATAAGTTCCATTCCTTTTCTAAGGTTTTTTCTCTTTTAGAAAATTTGTTTAACTTTTTGGAGAGTATATTTCAATGCTACATAAGTTTTTTATTCTGTGGATAGTGTTTGAACAGGTAATTAAAAGGGATTCTTCACCCCTTTTTGTGCCACCCAGTAAAAATTCCAAATATATATAATCATGCCTCAATCCATCAAGGGGGAGATTTATTCCGTTTTTACCCCTACCGGTAGGAATTTCCAAAAATTCCGAGAACGTCTGCATTGGAGGAGGAACCTACTACATACATAATTTTAGGTCTCTATATCCAGCAGTTTGCCCAACTCCGCAAG
The DNA here is from genome assembly GCA_949987735.1 of Leucophora obtusa. Taxonomy (NCBI): domain Eukaryota; kingdom Metazoa; phylum Arthropoda; class Insecta; order Diptera; family Anthomyiidae; genus Leucophora; species Leucophora obtusa. The sequence goes on from OX465298.1 coordinate 92,387,283, forward strand.
GGGGAAGTTTTTTACTTTTTACCCCTCCCGGTATGAGTTTACAAAAATACCGTCTTAGGGGACGTCTACGTTGGAGAAGGAACCCAAATACCGAATTTAGGCGCTTTGGCCAGGCCGTTAAAGGGGAGACTTCCTGTTTTTGACCCTACCTGTGGAAATTTCCAAAAATCTTATCTTAGCGGATGTCTACAATAGAGGAGGAACTTTAGTGCCAAATTTCAACTTCCTACTATAGTGGTTATATTTCTATAAAAAGAATGTATAGTTTCACCAGAACAACAATTCTATTTTTTGTTTATTTTAAAATTATGTAAAACCAAATTGACAAATATAGAAAATAATATTTTGAAACATTTAAAAAAACATTTTGCATTTAAAAATTAAAACAAGTGTTATAATTACAAAGTAGTTAAAGCAAACATCACTACACTACCTCCAGCAGTTGGGCAGGCCTTTAAGCGGCACTTTTCGCTTCATTAATCCCCATTTTTGCAATGTCCCTGTCCAAAATTCCACAAAGCACCTTCCCGATAAGTGAGCCCATACTCCAAGGAACATATGTTTTACATTTCGGGATTCCAGGCAACTTTTACTATTTGTACCCCTCTGGGTAGGAATTTTCGAAAATCCATCGACAGGGAATTTCAGCTTCCTAATTTCAGCAGTTTGAGCAGGCTGTCAAGTGGGACACTTTTTCTTTTTTTGTCCCTCCCGGTTGGAATTAGGCTGGAAAAGGAACCTAAGTACCGAATTTCAACTTCCTAGTTCCAGCAGTTTGGACAGGTCGTTAAGGGGCCACTTTCCCTTTTTGAGCCCCTATTTTATAACGACCCTGTCCAAAATTCAAAATACTATCTTTCTAATAAGTTAGCCCTTACTCCAGGGACCCACATTTTAAATTTCAGGTTTCTAGCCGAAGGGGTTTTTACAGGCCACCAAGGGGAGTCTTTCTTCTTTTTGCCCCTACCTTTAGGAATTTACAAAAATTCGATCTTCGCGGCTGTCTGCGATGGATGAGGAACATCCATACCAAATTTCAACTTCATTGCCTCAGCGGTTTCGGCAGGCCATTATTGGGGACATTTTTCCCTTTCAACCCACATTTTTCCTATGATTCTGTTCCAAAATAGAAAAATTACGTTGCTGGTGAGTTAGTCCTACTCCAGGGAATACATATTTAAAATTTTAGGTTGGCCAGAAGGGATAGGGCAGGGCGTCAAGGAGAATACTTTTCCCCTTATCTCCCTCCCGATAGAAATTTCAAAAATTCCGTCTAAGCGGACGCCTACACAGAAGGAGGAACTCACATAACGAATTTCGGCTACATAGTTTCAACAGTTTGGGCAGGCAGAAACATCCACCTTTTGGGATATCCTGTAGGGAATTCCAAAAATACAAACTTAGTCGTTGTCTACTACAGTGGAGGAATCTTTATGCCAAATTTCAACTTCTTATCTCCAGTAGTTTCGGCAGGCAGTTAATGGGGACATTTTTCCAATTTGTGAGACCGTCTATGGGGACGTCTATGCCGAATATATTTGGAAATTCCGGTAGGAATTTCCAAAAATCCCGTCTTAGCGGACGTCTATGCCGAATATCAAGAAACCTTGTTTTAGTGGAGATATCCGTGGGGGGAGGAAAAAAGTACTTTTTGTGAAATTATATTTTTTTAAATGGAATTTTTTGGAAAAAGCGAAATTTTTTGGAGAAAGATACTTTATTTTTACAAAGTACTTTATTGAAGAAGGTACTTTTTTTGAAAAAGTTATTTTTAGGAATAACTTTTTCAAAAGGACCCTTTTTTTGGAAAAAGGTACTTTTTTTTGGAAAAAGGTACTTTTTTTTTGAAAAAGGTACTTTTTTTGGAAAAAGGTACTTTGTTTTAGGAAAAAGGTACTCTTTTTTTGGAAAAAGGTACTTTTTTTTTGGAAAAAGGTACTTTTTTTGGAAAAAGGTACTTTTTGTCGAAAAAGGTACTTTTTTTTGGAAAAATTTACTTTTTTGAAAAAGGTACTTTTTTGGAAAAAGGAACTTTTTTTTGGAAAAAGGTACTTTTTTTGGAAAAAGGTACTTTTTTTGGAAAAAGGTACTTTTTTTGGAAAAAGGTACTTTTTTTTGGAAAAAGGTACTTTTTTGGAAAAAGGTACTTTTTTTGGAAAAAGGTACTTTTTTTGGAAAAAGGTACTTTTTATGGAAAAACGTACTTTTTATGGAAAAAGGTACTTTTAATGGAAAAAGGTACTTTTTATGGAAAAAGGTACTTTTTATGGAAAAAGGTACTTTTTTGGAAAAAGGTACTTTTTTGGAAAAAGGTACTTTTTTGGGAAAAAGGTACTTTTTGGGAAAAGGTACTTTTTTTGGGAAAAGGTACTTTTTTGGAAAAAGGTACTTTTTTTGTCCCCTTTTTGCCCCTCCCGATAAGAATTTCCAAAAATGCCGTCTCAACGGACGTCTACACCGGTCGAGGAACCTACATACCAAATTTCAACTTCATAGCTCCAGCAGTTTGAGCAGGCCGTCAAGAGGGAGACTTTTTCCCCTTTTTGCCCGTCCCTGTAAAAATTTACAAAACTCCCGTGTTGGTGGATGTCTACGATAGTGGAGGAACCTTTATACCAAATTTCAACTTCCTACCTCCAGCGGTTTGGGCAGGCCGTCAGGGGGGCCTTTTTCCCCTTTTTAACCCCCATTTTTACAACGTCCCTGTCCAAAATTCCAGAAAGTACTTTCCAGAAAAGTTAGCCCATACTCCAAGGAACACATATCTTAAATTTCAGCTTTCTAGCCAAAGGGGTTTTGGCAGGCCGCCAAGGGGGAGACTTTTCCCCTTTTTGCCCGTTCCGGTAGGAATTTCCAAAAATCCCGTCTTAGCGGACGTCTACGCCGAAAGAGGAACCTACATACCAAATTTCAACTTCCTAGCTTCAGCGGTTTGGGCTGGGCGATGTTGAGTCAGTCAGTCAGTCACGTTATTCTTTTATATATAGAGGTGTTTTAATTTCTTTTTATCATGGGGGTAATTACGTGAGCGGATTCAAAAAATATTGAAATGCAATACATTTGATAATTTCTTAAATACAGTTGGCAATTTCTAAAATACAATTGCCAGTTTCTGAAATACAATTGATTATTTGTAAAATATATTTGATAATTTCTGAAATGCAATTACAAATTTCTGAAATACAATTAATAAATTTCTGAAATAAAATTTTCAGTTTCTGAAATACAATTCATAATTTCTGAAATACAATTGGTAGTTTCTGATATACAATTGATAAATATGAAAATCAATTGATAATTTCTGAAAAGCAATTATAAAACTGGAAATAAATTGATTTCTGAAATACAATTGGTAAATCTGAAAAACAGTTCATAAATTCTACAATACAATTGATGAAACTGAAATTCAATTGATTATTTCTGAAATACAATTGATAAATCTGAAAAACAATTGATAACTTCTGAAATAAAATGATAAATTTTGAAATACAATTGAAAATGTTGCAGTAAGATAAAAACAGCAAAAATAAAACTGCTAAATTTAGAAAATCTGCAGAAAATTTTGCAAAATATTAGTAAACTAAAAATGGCTAAAACAAACTGTTGTATCTTAAAAAATGTTCGTTAAATTTTGTTCAATGCAAATAGCAGTTTATAAAACCAACAGAAATATTTGCTAAAAATTTTAAACTGTTGATTTCAGAAGGCTAGATTTGTATTTCCATAAAAAACAAAAAACTGAAAAAGGAACTTCCCATGTGAAAATCGAAATATATATGAACACACATGATCATACATTGACTTGTATATGATCATGCATGGGCATACATTGTCATATACGTACATGCAAAGTTCAATGTATGACCATACATGCTCTCATATATTTCCATATATCTTTGGATCCGAAATTTGAGGGTATATGACCGTACATGTTCATATATGATCATATATGCTCACATATGATTCATGTATGCTCATATATGATCATATATGGCCATATACCTCCATATACCCTCAAATTTCGGATCCAAAGGTATATGGAAATATATGAGATCATGTATGGTCATACATTGAACTATGCATGTACGTTAGGGCGGGTCGATTTAATAATCGCCCATGGCTCAGTGAATCGTATTCTAGGGATCAAAATAAGAAACTTTGCCGAAGGAACCATACCTCTAAAACGAATTCTACTACCCCCCAACTGTTGACTTTTGTCCCGTAGGGTCAAGTTTTGAAAAATCCCACTTTGACCCATTTAGAGTGCCCCAATCAAGTCCAAATGTATGACCGACCCCCACTAACTTTGGAGGGCCGATCCACCCATGCCAGTGGCACACCCCCTGGAACTCCCCTGGGAGGTTCCCCATACAAACATTTTAAAAAATCACCATTTTTGGCACTTTATTTTATTATTTTTTATTTATTTTTATTATTTTATTTATTTTTTCTCTTTAGAAATTTATTTAGTCAGAACATATGTAAATGAAAAAATTAATTTAACTTAGTAATAGAAAAGAAAATAAAAAAAATTACTGTTTGAAGTCTTTTTTGCTTTCAAGTCTGGGCAATTTCGCACGGCTCTCTAATGTCGTCACCATAACAGCCTCTACATTTTCCGGTATAACTCGTTTGGAAACGCTAGCTAGCAATTGAACGTGTCGTTCTGTTGCAGGTCGTAAAATAGGTTGTGTGGGTTTTTTAAGCCACCACAAGACACAGCTGCATGTCGTAAACTTACTTAAGCTAAATCGGTTACAGGTAGAATTGAGCATAAAATTATCATAAAGGATTTTCCAGAAGTTATAAAAGGCGCACTTGCTTAACAGAATTTGTGGTCAGATTAACGTTTAATTTACATGTAAGTACTTTATGGGCAGTTTTGACAACAAAATCGGTTACAGGTAGAATTGAGCATAAAATTATCATAAAGGATTTTCCAGAAGTAATAAAAGGCGCACTTGCTTAACAGAATTTGTAGTCAGATTAACGTTTAATTTACATGTAAGTACTTTATGGGCAGTTTTGACAACAAAATCGGTTACAGGTAGAATTGAAATTACCATTTCATTCTTATTACCTCGTCTCCTAGACCATATATAACGCAACAGTTTTTGTGAATGCATTAAGTCGTTGTGAAGAACTCGAAGTGTGAAGTGCTAATTTGAGATAAAAAAATATTTAAAAAAAAATCATTCCAAATCAAGAAGTTTACAATGAATCCACCATCCTCTACACCGCAAGATGAAGCAATAACAACATCAACAACTATCGAAAACCCAATGAGTCATATACCCAGGCATGATACTGTTTTTGGTGTGTCTACTGATTTGACTGATCTTAATTTACCAACCCATCTGGATATCTTGAGATATTATTTTTCCTTGAGCGAACAAAAAAATTGTCCTATAAAGCATTCACTATTCAAGTACAAGATAAGTTGATTGGAATTTGGGAAAAACTTGGTATGGAAATAATGCTGAAAAAGTGTATGTAATAAATTGAATAGATTGCTTGACAAATATCAAGAGCAAATCAAGAGAAGAAACAAACCCCAACAATTTACAGAGTATGTAAAATCTCTGGAAACAATTTTTTTCATTGGAACATGTAAATGCGATTTGAAGGCAGCTCCATGTGCATGCGGTTTGGTTCCCGAACGCCTCAAAGAGTTTATGCACGATCAACATAATCAGAGAAGTCTAACAATGGATGGATTTGCGATGGAAATTGAAGAGCAAGGAGCAACGTCTATGTCATCAATGCCAACATACCAAGATCCCGATGATTCAACATACGCACTGCCACCGGTTCAAGAAGATTTGGATATAAGCAAAAGTCACAATACACACAGAGATACGATTGTTTTAACTTTGCCTTGGTATGTGACAGATTCGGCGTGCCTGATAGAGTAGCATCAGCAATGGGAACAGCTCTTTTCCAAGATTTTAAAATGAAAGATATCCATGGCAAACCTCTCATCATGGATAAATCGAAAGTTCGCCGAGAAAAAGAGAAATGCAGACAAGAAGTGCTTCGCAAACGGTTAGATGATACCAATTTGTTAGCATTTTCATTCGATGATACTTTAACGAGAGATACAATTGATCAGAAGTATCATACTAGAATGGTAAAAGAACCTCATCTTGTTATTTTGAGAGAACCGAATTCTGAATTGATTGGTTACGTAAGACTGGAACATGAAACCGCTGAATACAAAACAACCAAATTAAATGATTTTTTCAACGATAAAAATATATCACTGGATGCATTAATTGGCATATGCACTGACGGTGAGCCAACAAACACTGGCCCAAACGGTGGAATTATACGACGATTCGAATTGCTGTTAAAAAGACCATTGCATTGGTTCGTTTGCCTTCTACACTTCAACGAACTTCCGTTTCGGCATTTGTTTGAAGCTTTGGATAAATCAACCAGCACTGGACCAAGATCGGCAACCGGAAAATTGAGCCGTCAAATCGAAACTTGTGAAACTCTTCCGGTAAGTTATTGCCATCACTCATTTATTATAATTGTCAACAGTTTTTAATTGTTTTATTTTTATATATTTTCAGGTGGTGGACGGCTTTCAGAAAATTGAGTTGAAAAATATGCCCCCTGCTCCAGAAAAAATTTAATTTTCCACCGATTCCAAGTACTTATACGACATGGCCCATGCAATTTCTAGCGGCGTGGTTTCAGTGGATCTGGCAAACATCAAACCAGGGAAAATTGTACATTCTCGGTGGCTCACCAAGGCCGCTAGACTATTACGATTATATGTGACAACGGAAAATCCAGATGCAAATTTAAGAATACTGGTTGAATTTATAATTACATGTTATGTGCCAATGTACTTCAATATCAAGTATTACAGCTCTGTCGTGTACGGTAGTAGATTATTTTTCAAATTCATTAGTTGGTCAAGATTTCTAGAACCTCGTTTACGCAAAATTGTCAATAAAGTAATTACAGATAATTCATATTATGCGCATTCGGAAAATGTCTTGTTATCAATGTTGTTTGATGATAGCAAAGAAAAGCGCGACTGTGCTATCAAGATAATTCTACGCTATCGAACCGATGTTGACGACCCAACGGGACTTAGAGCTTATAAAAAACCAGATATAAACTTTTATTGCACAAGTTACACGGAAATGATCAATATGAATGACATAAATGACGTATTTGAACCACCATTCACGCGAAGCATTCCATACGATACTTTGAAAGAATATTTAAATCAAGATGATCCACCGTTTAATGATCCAAAAATTCCATCACACATACAAGAAACAGAACGACACGTTCAATTGCTAGCTAGCGTTTCCAAACGAGTTATACCGGAAAATGTAGAGGCTGTTATGGCGACGACATTAGAGAGCCGTGCGAAATTGCCCAGACTTGAAAGCAAAAAAGACTTCAAACAGTAATTTTTTATTTTTTCTTTTCTATTACTAAGTTAAATTAATTTTTTCATTTACATATGTTCTGACTAAATAAATTTCTAAGGAGAAAAAATAAATAAAATAATAAAAATAAATAAAATAAATAAAAAATAATAAAATAAAGTGCCAAAAATGGTGATTTTTTTAAATGTTTGTATGGGGAACCCCCCAGGGGAGTTCCAGGGGGTGTGCCACTGGCATGGGTGGATCGGCCCTCCAAAGTTAGTGGGGGTCGGTCATACATTTGGACTCGATTGGGGCACTCTAAATGGGTCAAAGTGTGATTTTTCAAAACTTGACCCTACGGGACAAAAGTCAACAGTTGGGGGGTAGTAGAATTCGTTTTAGAGGTATTGTTTCTTGGGCAAAGTTTCTTATTTTGATCCCTAGAATACGATTTTCCCTGAGCCATGGGCGATTTTTTTGCCTCCCCACAAATCGACCCGGCCTAATGTACGTATATTACTATGTATGTCCATGCATGATCACATACGAGCCAATGTATGATCATGTATGCTCATATATATTTCGATTTTCACATGGGTTTGAAGATTTAAAATTTTATGTGATGTTTTTTTGTCTATTACTACAATTTAATTTTATTTTCTAATAACTGAAATTTAGCTCAATTATAACTCAAATTTTGTAAACACATTAAAAAGTTTTTACTGTTCCTATCCTATTTATATTTAGCAAAAATACTCTGCTAATTCAGCAGTTTTCCATGTCTATTAAAAATTTCATAATTTCTCAATTTCAATCAAATGTACAACTTCATCAGTAACGTATGAATAGAATTATAATATTTACATTTAATTTGAATAAAAAAAGCAATATTTTTATTAAAAAATAAAAAAAATCTTTATATGAACATTCATATATCTCCATATATGGCCATATACCCTCAAATTTCGGATCCGAACCCACATATGTTGCCATATATGACCATATATGAACATTTTCACCTGGGTAGTTATTTCTTTATTTTATATTACAATTATTACTATTAGGTATATTACATTGCACACTTACTACTATATATTATAAATATATATTTTACTAAATAAAAATACTTATAATAAACAAAAAAAATATATTAATTACTTAACGTGTTGGACGCAATGAACTCATACATGTGTAACTTCTTGTACGATAGCTTCCTTCCTTCAGATCTTCCTTGGAATATGCACATGGATTTCTCTGAGGCACTATATGATTTAGTTTATTTATTACAATTAATTTTTATGTTTTATATTGTTTTCAATTCTTTTTTCACTTTCGGCATCTACTTTTCGCCATATTATTTTATCTTCTTTATTTTTTTTTTAACAATTTTCAGCTTTGGCAATTATAATGCTATTTTTAGGAATTATACACATTTTAAAAACATCTGGCAACAAATAAATGAATTGAAAACTTCCTAAGTTTATTTTGGGTCTCATACATAATTTTTTTTATCATTTTCCAATAATATAACTAAATATTGACAATTTTTTAAATAGATAAGAAAAGACAGTGATTTAACATAATGTAGAAAAGAATTTATAATGTACCAATAAAAAAATTATTTTTAGGTAATTAATATAAAAATTCAAGGGTTTGATTTAAACTAATCTAATGAAAACAATTTTTTATTGTAGGAAATCATTTTTACCAAGCATGGTTGTATAATATAACATACCTTAATTTTTTGCGTGTAAGATCTCAATAAACAAATTTTTAGAACATATGAACTTCCTAGGAATGATTCTTAACACCGTTTAGGTAGCGATTACCCGGTGTCTTCAAATGCAATAAATTATATGATATGAAATGTCAAAACCATTGCAGCGAAACGTCAAAATGATATTAATTGCAGAGTGGTGGAGAACACTTGACCATTTCATGGATAAGAAATATCATAGATTTTTCTTCGAAGAACAACAAATTTTAAGAAACATTAATGTATACCGAAAAATAATAAAAAACTAAACACTTTTCCATTCTTTTTTACCAAATTTTTTGTTGTTTTTCTATTACAAAATTAAAATGAAAACTAAAAGTGACATTTGATCTCTGGCATCATTGCAAGATCCGATGGCATGTCAGCGATATCATGATATTGCAATAAAATTGAGTGTCTTCACTTGGGATGAGAGCATTTTGACAATTGCTTGCTATCATTTTATTGCATGTCAAGACACTAGGTTAGGTAGCCGCAAAAGTGAAAAATTTCCCGAAAATTTTTTAATTTCATTTGTTTTTTCTTTACTTCAACATTGAGATACTATGCTATCTATTACAAAAATAATAAAAAAAAATATTCATATTATGTTTATAATGTTGATGGCCCTGGACTTGCAAATCGCACTCTCTTAAGTTGTGGATCCAAATCGTCGTCCCAATCTGACTCTGATTCAGAACTTATGGTGTCCACAGGCACGTCGCTTCCAGACTGCCCTCCATCATCAGCTTTTTCTTCTTCAAATATTTCATTAACATCATACAGGGTGATCTTGTGACTCCACCAACATACCTGAAATGAATTAGAAAAGAGATCAAAAAAGGAATGCAAAACATTGCATCAATAAAATTGATATTACCTCTGCAAGCAATGCGTCGAGTTTTTTTGCCTTTGTACCGTTTTTCCATGGGCATTGTGGTTTTGTGAAACTGTTCTCCTGGCTCATCGGATTCGGTATGGAGTTGTTTGATAAAATCGTCAAAATGAAAATGAAGAAAATGCAGCTTTAATGTCATCGATGTGCCGATTTTCTCAAAATAATACAGCATTTCTTTCACCCATTCTCTTGCTTCCGGTTCCGCGTCTCGATCCCCTCCCAAGAATCTGGTGCATACACGCTGAAGGTAAATCCATACCATTGAATGATTTTCATCAAGCGATGAATCAAAGTTACTCTTGAATAGCTTTCTAATGTCAGGGTCATTAAGTACGCCTGTTAAATGAAGACAAAAAATAAAAACAGGAAAGAAAATATTAACATAGTGTAAAAATTCGATGAATTTTTTAACAATTCCCAATTTTATGTGGAGCCAACATACCTGAAATGAATTAGAAAAGAGATCAAAAAAGGAATGCAAAACAATTCATCAATAAAATTGATATTACCTCTGCAAGCAATGCGTCGAGTTTTTTGCCTTTGTACCGTTTTTCCATGGGCATTGTGGTTTTGTGAAACTGTTCTCCTGGCTCATCGGATTCGGTATGGAGTTGTTTGATAAAATCGTCAAAATGAAAATGAAGAAAATGCAGCTTTAATGTCATCGATGTGCCGATTTTCTCAAAATAATACAGCATTTCTTTCACCCATTCTCTTGCTTCCGGTTCCGCGTCTCGATCCCCTCCCAAGAATCTGGTGCATACACGCTGAAGGTAAATCCATACCATTGAATGATTTTCATCAAGCGATGATTCGAAGTTACTCTTGAATAGCTTTCTAATGTCAGGGTCATTAAGTACGCCTGTTAAATGAAGACAAAAAATAAAAACAGGAAAGAAAACATTAACATAGTGTAAATAGTACTATGAGGTGAACAAAAATTCGTTTTAAATTTACTGCAATACATTTTTTAGTTTTGTCATCGCTACGCTTTGGGAAAACGCTTTTCAAATAGTCGAATGCGTTTGGACAATTTACAACGGCCACTTCGATGAATTTTTTAACAATACCCAATTTTATGTGGAGCGGTGGCAGCAAGATGTCTTGAGTATTGTCAATTAAAGGTGCATTCTTCAGTCTATGTTGTTTCATTTGTTCCTCCACACTTCCTCTTCACAAATTACATTGAAATTGATTCAGAGGTGAACGCGAATCCCAATTATAAAGAAAACAAAAGAATTTTGGGAAGCCGCCCTTATCGATGATCCCTTGCAAAATGTTGATGACCTTCAAATCACAGCAAATCTTCCAATTTATTTTCGTAGTATTTGATATTTTTCATTATATCTTTCAATATTTCATAGCTTTCTTTCATGTTAATACCCATTGCTAGCGGAATGGAAGGTTTTCGGTTCGACACATGCAACAACACTACTTTCGAGCTTAAAACAGAACCATAAATAAATAATATCCACTCACTAGCGATGTAGTTCATTCCCATTTTTCCACCAAAGCTTTTATATCGTTGCAGTAAGCGAACGAATTGTCATCATTCAGAGTGTAGAGGTTCTGAAATTCAGCTTGCCGTTTGCGGTACGCTGTAGAGTTAACATTAGCATGTGTGAGTTTTCTTTGCTTTAAAAACGCTTTCAAAAATATGGCAAGTCGCTCCGATAGTCCCAATATGGCCACAATGAAATCCATTTCCATTTGTGTTATTAGTTGTAGTCCATCTCTTCCCTGTTGGGGCTCATAATCGGTATCAAATGGATCCTCATAAGTAACACCACTTGCTCTACTCATACCTGTAAATTCTGTCGTACGATCTGGAGTTGGCGGCCTTGGTGATACAAAATTTTCAAGTGCTAGCACTGGTAGTGTGGCTGTTACAGTTGCTTTATTAATTTTGTTCTTCTGAGCATGTCGATTTAGACGACATGTGTAATTTACGCATGCATAGCAACTGGTTGCATCATGATCACCTGGGCGATTAATCCAGTTTACCGGCTTACAATATTTCATACTATCTTTGCCTCCACTCAACCATGCCATGAGATTGTTATAACATTGGCGACACACTGTATTAGGTGTGTAATTTTCACCGGCCAAGTCTACTTCGTCGAAAAACAACTTATACTCTAATGAATTCACTAGTTAAAAGAATATTTTCCTTTTGAAATCTTGTAGAATTTTTTTTCTGATTTGATGACCGCAAACGTAGCAAAATAAATCAATTTTTTCACATTACATATTGAAATTGTCAGTTGCCAATGTTGTGTGCGAATTATGCTGTAGCACTTTCTCTATAACTTTCACCGCTCAGCTCTCGTTGACGTCGCGCTGTGTAATGCCTCAATGTTAGCGTCGTGTCGCTTTTATATTGTGTGCTGCGTCCCTTGATGCGTGTGCTGAGCTTACTGCTTTGCCTGTGCTGCTGCGGCCGGTGCGTAATCGCGTGGGTTGTTTATTGAGATCTTAGGTACATTTTTGTAGTTGATTGTTTCCTTGAATTTTGAACGGTTTGCTACCTTTGGACCTGAACAGGGGAAAAAAGGTTAAAAAATCGAATTTTTTAAAGTTTTTTGCGATTTTAATCTTGAAGATGAAGTTTTTTGATTTTATATGTTCACAATTTATGTATCTTAAAATGTCGTTAGTACGATACAAACCTTAGTAAAAATGTATTTATTGTCATAACTTTTGCAAATGGAAACTTTTTCGCTTGAAATTTTGTAAGAACAGTTTTTAGATGTGACCCCATATTATACTAAAAGTTAGACTTTGGGGACATCTTGGAAAGCTATGCTGCCATCCAAAATTTTTGAAAAATCGCGATTTTAACGTGTAGGCCGCTATAGATGAATACATTTTTTTATTGAAATATTTTCCTTTTAATTGCTTCCTTATCGACCTCAATAAATGTAATGCCTTAACATTTATTGAGGTCGATTGTACATTCGGCGACTAAAGTCGCTGAAATAGCAAAAACCATAAAAACCTATATAAAACGCTAAGTAGTAGTTTAAATATCAAGAACACATCGCATTTATATCGTAAATATGACCACAGGTCCTGTGCTTACATTTTAACACAAAAAATTCATATTAATTGAATTTGAAAAATTTTTTTATATAAAAAACTGAATGGACACCCGCCAAACTTTAAAGACATTAAGCGAAAAATCTGTACCATTGATAAAAAAATAAAGTACACCATTGTAATCAGCATGTCCGAAATACACTTAAGTCTTTTTTTATGCGGTAGATGCGTTCCAAAAAAAACCGCATAAACAAAATCAGCATAAAAAAGAACTCTACTTCCACACAAAAACGGGAGATACGTTCCGAATATTTCAAAAACCGCAAAACTTTGAAACAAGGTGAGAAAATTGGACTAAAATCGTATAAAAAAACTATAGAATAAAAAAATTTCAAAAATTGTTTCATTTATTTTTACTTTTAACACAAAATAACAATTGTAAACATACAGTACATACCCAAAGAAAAAAAAAAACAAAAAAACAAAATCAATAAAAAATAATACCGCGGCTAAAAATCTACATATGTGACCTTCTCCGAGAAAAGGGACCTAGTGTGTGAAAATTAAGTTTTAAATTAAACTTTAAAATTTTAATGTTTTTCTCATTTTTATCGATTTTCCCACCCTTAAGTCCAAACCCGTTTTTTGACACACTAGGTCCCTTTTCTGGGAGAAGGTCACATATATGGATTCATACAGGTTAAATGTATGTTTGTGCATGATCAGAAACATGACTGCTTTTCTATACATGGATACATAAATCTCCATACATAAAAATCCATATATGTCTACACATGTGCATTAAGGAGAATATGATCGTATTCCCAAGAATTCAATGACAATTTTGAACTGATAACTGATTTTCTTACTTGAAACTCATTCATTTTAATTGCTCTTATTGAAGATTCTTCAGGTTTAAAATATTTTCCAATAGCAGCATATCTTTCACCATTTTCTACGTGATCAAAAATTACCGTTTTTGTTTCTTGGTTTTATCCATTTCTTTTCAGAAACACCTTTAAAAAAATAAGACAAATTTTATTTTAAAACGCTTTCTTATATTGAAAAATGAGTTGTGCCAATATTTAAAAACGCTAAAAATGGCAAAAAATTATATAAAAAGTATTATAAAAGTTGTAAAAAAAACGCAACGCAAGTCGATTTTAAAACCGCATAACTTCAAATCCGCATAAAAAGAGACTTAAGTGTATATAGAATTGATGGTCAGAGCTCTATTAATTTTTAAATGTCAAGATTTTGTCATGCAGTGTAATTATTACCATTTTGTTTAGTTTGGAACCACTGTACGTAGTAGGGTATAAAAAGACTTGTGTGAGTCACAACTCACACAACTGTGAATAAGCACATAAGACTGCAAAAAATGTAGACTTCAAAAATCATCAAAATGGATTATATTTATTAAATTTAATTTCCCTTGCACATCTAATTTTATTTTTTTAGTTAGGTTAAACCCAAATTGTAGATAAGTCCCAAACTTTGATAACTCGATCTTGACCAACTGTAAGTAATCGTTTGCGTTCCTCCTCTAAATCCATATAAATAATTGAGTGCTTAGCATCATGAAAGGAAGCCAAAGAAGGACGTCTAAAAACAATTGAAACAATTTAAATTATGTACAATGTAATATAATTTCAAATTAGTAGTTACTCGACAGTTTGTAGTTCATTAAAGCATGGGTTACAAACACGTACATCAAATTCAAAACCCATTATTGGTATGTTTATCCGATTAACGGAACAGTTGTCGCAAATAGCTTTTCCACAGTGTCTACAATGATGTTGGCGAATTCCTGTAAATGCAAAAAAAAAATCGATGCACTTAAGATGTTTGTTAAAAATCTACCCGGTTCAAAATTTTTATAAATGATAAATGATCATTGGGGCTTGGAATTTCCCGGACTTTTTTATTTCCCGGGAAATGGGAATGAAAAAATTAAATCCAGGGATTCTCGGGAATTATTCCATGCATATGAAAATAGAAGAATATCACTTAATACAACAATAATTTTTTAAAATGTTGTTTATTTTGGCGTGTTTAAATAATATAAAAGGAATTAAGGTTATATTATGTGATAAATAACTGTTTACGATAAAAACTAAAAATAAAAAAACATTTTTTTTGCCATTTCACATTTTATTATGTTTCACCGAATGAAAAAAAAACTTTTATCTGCTGACTTGTATCAACCAAAATTTTAACTTTTAAGAGTAAGTAACAAATCAACCCCCAAACTAGAAGTATTGTCCCTTTAGCACAATGCCAATTTGTTGTCTTTCGTCTTTACAGCTGACCGCCGTTTTGGGGCACTTTTGCGGCGTACGTGAATTTGGGACTATATATGTCAAACGATTTTTTATAAAAAAATCATTTTAAATTAGAAAAACATTGTTTGTAAATTATCGTTATGAATTCATGGGTAGGTACAAACCGGGATTCGCTTGCATATCGATTTCCTAAGCCATTTGTTTGATCACTAATGCCGGATTACTGAATTTCCAGTTAAAATTTATCCGATAGTTAAATTCAAATTGTATATGGGAAACAACAATGTGTCAGTTGTAGTCCCAGTTACTGGCTAACTGGGCAGTCAGTAATCGGGCCTTAAACTTAATTTAAAATTTTAGTAATCGACAACAATTAAAAAATATCGCGAGTAGTAGTAGTAATTCTTTATTTTCAAAAAATTTTATAATATTATTTTATTGTAATATTACAATAAAATTATTAATTATCTAAGATTTATACATACGGCTTTGGCATAGTCGTTGGCCGGAAAAACTGGTTTAATAATACCAAAAATGAATATTTTAGTTTAACTAGTAAAAACTTATATTATTAGTGATTATATTAATTAATTAAAAACTTTCGATATTGCAAAGCATTCACAATGTAATTTACTAAAATTTCCCAGATATTGTTGTGGTTTTAAACAATTGCAACCTGAGACTTAATTAAAAATAAGGCATCTGCATATAAAATGTTGGATATCCTCAGTTTCCTTAGTATTACACAAGCAGCATAGTTTAGAGTTACTTCTTGAAAATCGTGTGTATAGCTCGATAAGGTCACATCGGGCTTTGAAAATACACATCACAATTTGGCTGTCTTTATTCATGAAATAAAATTGACCTCTTGTAAAATTTAGGTTTTTATAAAATGTATCAGTTTGTGACGCTCTTTGTAATCGGTCTTCATAATATTTTATTTCCAAAAAATCTAATGTCTAATGTTTTTGTTTATTATTCCACTGCAACAATGTTATACCTGGTTGCCACTCAATATAATTATGTAATTCATTTAAACTTTTCGCCCAAAATATTTGTTTTTCCAAGATTTTTTTACTAAGTTTGTATGGGAGTCGGGAATCAGGAAACTCAAAGTACGCCTTATGTATCTGAAGATCAATTCCAGTGTATAGAAATGACACACTTCCAAGCCAGATTCTAGCATTAGGGAATAATTAGGGGTTGAATTTGGGAGCTTTAATATGCGGTCATACGCACTCTTCGAAGTGCGTATAACCCAAAACTTGGGCCCCGTACGATTGTATTGACCGTCTTACAGCTTTAACCCTTTGACGACCAATGGTTGATATATGTCCCATTTTTATTTGTTGTTATATTTTCCACATATTCCAACCGATTTCTTTTCAACTGCTTTGTATTAAAAACTTTTGAAAAATAAGTTTTTTTGTTCATCTTTTTTTGGATGTAATTTATTCAGATGTTATTGGTTTTGCAAGACCAAAATTTTGATATAGCATGTACCTGTGCCACCTGTTTTCAGAAATACAAAATCATTGGGAATAGTTTTGTTTTCATGCCTACAGGGCGCAAATTCAGCATGGGACATATGTGTCCCATTGGTCGTCAAAGGTAAACAAAAAAGAAGGTATATGTTTAATTTTTTTCATTAAATTAAACAAAAAATTAATAAAATTAAATAAACTATTCATTCAACCAAACATAAAAAAGAAAAAAATATTTGTTTTAAATATACATATCGTCGCCTAAAATGCAGAAGGGCGTAACAACAAAAAAATTCAAAATCGAGTTTTTGATTGATTATGATGCACTAGACTAAATACATGTCCCTACAAAAATTTAAATTTATATACAGAAATAAATCTATAGTCAAGAGAAGAAATATATCCTTTAATTCCAAAATATGTGTAATTCTACAATGTTTTTTGCTTCTCCTCTAAAAAGATAAAAAGTGTTGTTACGCCCTTTTGCAATTCCGGTGACGATATATCGATCGACTTTCTTTTGGTTTCACTCATAGCTCTTCCACATGACGAATTGTAATTATTTAAAATTGGTTGAATTTTATGTGCTCGATCATATGATGGATCGTGACGGCTTGGTTGCTGAACATTGTTTGTGAAATTCGAATTTCTTCAAAGCGTGGCCGAACCATAACATTTGATACAGGAGGCACAGAGTATATTGGTTATGTTAATTGGTGGGTTTCATAATTTTCACATGTGTTAAGCAATTCCTAACTTCATCATCTGCTGCATAAATTCGACGTTGATTAGTTATTTTCTTCTTGCAATTACATATTACACCGTGCAACATTTTCAAATTTTGTTCTCACCCAATATATATGTGAAGGTAGACACCTTTTATAGATGAACTGCATAGCCATCACGTCAGATGTCCTTTTTAAAGGGCTTTGAAATACTAATGCATACTAAAAAGGCAATAATTTTTTCACTTCTCTCCAAAATGGGTATCAAATTAGAAAGGATAATCTCCCCAGTTCAGTGATAATGTAAATTTTGACAAAAAATGACGAAGAAAAAATTTTTAGAAAATTTTCAGTAGAAAAAAAAGAAAAGCTTTTACTAAAATGTACAAATTCTCCTCTTTCATTTGATCCTCATATCAGCATCAAGGAATGTACAAAATATCCTTAAAAAAAGGTTTGCCAAAAACCATGCGTTGAAAATTTAAAGTCCTTTTATAAGGACTACTGAGGTGATCATGAAAAACTGAGTACGCAGTTTTACTAAACGTGGTTTCCGCTTTCATTTGTTAATCGATTTTTCCAAATAAGCAAAATTATTTTGAAAAAACGTTAGAACACTCGACTTTAAGCACAAAACGCGATATGCAAGTTACTTCGCATGATAAGAAAAACAAAAAAAGTAATAATCTACACTCTGTGTAAAAACTTACAACAACAACAAAACAAAAATGCAAATATTTCTGCAAAAATTAAAACAAAACACACTATACTCGCTACGAGCAGAGTAAGTTAGTTGTTCACAAATTTTTACCGTTGACGACCAATGGGATATATATGTCCCATGGATTTTTTCGATGAAGGAGTTGAAAAAAAATATTTTTGACGACACTTTTGTTCCAGCAGTTTATGTTCGGTCGTGAAAAGGTTAAATAAATTGTATTTTGTTTTTGTAGTTATTCGATTTTTACATGGTTGGCAGGTAATACCGCTAAAATACCGTTATCGATTCAAAACCCTTTCAACTGACTACCGTTACCCCTAAAATACCGTTACCGAAATACCCGGAATACCGTTATCCTCAAAATACCGTTACCGAACTAACTGAAATACCGTTATTCTTAAAATACCGATACCGAAATAAATAAAATATCGATAGCCTTAAAATACCGTTACCGAAATACATGAAATAGCGTTATCCTTAAAATACCGTTACCGTTATTTTTAATTCTCTACTCTTTGTCATTGCACGTGGTTATTGAGTATTTCACATAAATTAAGTCAATTAATTCGTTTTGTTTTTACTTTAGTGTGGTTTTTGCAAAAAAAAACATGCGGTATATACCGAAATAACTGACTACCGTTATCCTTAAAATACCGTTACCGAAATAACCCAAACATCGTAATCCTTAAAATACCTTTACCGAAATAACTCAAATACCGTTATCCTTAAAATACCGATACAAATAAATGAAATAGCGTTACCCTTAAAATACCGTTACCGAAATAACGTAAAATATCGTTACCCTAACGATAACCGCATTCGTTTCGGTTGCCATCCATGGATTTTTATTAAGAAATGACTTCCATGTGGCATTTATGCTACTTTTCCCCATGCTATTTCTATTACGAAAATGTTTAGTGAATACCATTTTGGGAGTCAAAATCATTCCTAGATAATTATATTCATTTACTATATCAATTTCTTCTCCTTTAAAGTACCACTTTTCTCTAATAGATGTTCTACCTTCATTTCTAAATATCATTATTTTCGATTTTGTAAGATTAACTTCTAAATTTCAGCGTTCACAATATTCTTCAAGTTTTTGTATCATATTTTGTAGTATATGTATTTCTTCTGCCAATATGACAATATCGTCTGCATAAAGAAGAAGTCTTATATTTAATTCCTCTACAAAAATGCCTCCTTTTAGTTGATCATGCAGATCATTAACATAAAGGGAAAATAAAAGCGGTGAAAGCAAACAGCCCTGTTTTACACCAGATATTGTGTTAAATGATTCAGAAAGTTCAGTTCCGTTCCAAACTGATGATTTAGTGTTCGAATATATTGTTTCTAAGAAATAAACCATTTTCGTAGATACTCCAAGAGCATGTAATTTATATATGAGGGATTGACGACAAATGCAGCCTTAAAATCGATGAAAAAGGCGCAGACCTTCTTCTTTGGATGTAACTTTAAATGCACAATTGCTGCTAGGTTGTAAATATTATCTATTGTTGAGTAACCTTTTCTAAAACCTGCTTGGAATTCAGTTATATTTTGGTTTTGCTCCGTCCATGTATAGAGCCGCTCACTTATTACTCCCATCATGATTTTTGCAATGACATTCATAAAGGATATCCCTTTATAATTATTCGCCAAATTTGGATTACCCTTTTTAAATATTGGATATATTACACTCATATTAAAAGCTTTATCCACTTCCGTTTTATGAAAAAGATTATTGTAACATTTAGCCAATTCAACCAATAATTCCATAGGTGCATTTATAAAAAACTCATAGGGTATCCTGTCTTCCCCTGGCGCTTTATTTAATTTTGACTTTTTAAGAATATGCAATATTTCTGTTGTTGTTATATCTGAATCTAAAATAGAATTAGTGTGATATAATGTGGCATACATAGCGATATTAAATGTTTGCAGTGGATTCAATAAAGTCATAGAATATGTTCTACACTCTGATGATGATACCTGCGATAGTTCATGATTAGGTTGATTTCGTATCTCTCTAGCAAGTTTCCACCAGGATTTACTATCACTTACGTAGTATATTTTTATTCCTAATTTTCTATAATACTTAATTTTACTTTCCTCACAGATAGCTTTATAATTTTTATGTGCTTGTAGATATTTTTTCTTATCCACAACACTTTGAGATTTTGTATATTCTGATAATAACTTAAAGGATTTTTTCCTTGCATTGTAGCATTTCCAATCAAACCAGGGACTTTTAGCTAAATAACTTTTATTCTCTTTATATTCTTGTTGCGTTGACTTTTTCATTACATTTGATATCATGCTTAGATCTATTGCAATATTATTTTCTTTTATTTGACGAATATTATTTTGAACATTCTCCGTACTTTTCCCTTAGATTTTCACTCCATGTTAGCTTTGGTAACAGATTGTTTGATTTGAAATTTGTTTTATTCGCTTCTAAATTAACTTTTAACAAAATCGGCAAATGATCTGACCAAGTTTTTTCCTCTACAAAAAATGCTTTAACATGTCTGAATACATCCTGTGATACAGCGCAAATATCTAAGACTGTCTCACCAGACCCACCCACAAACGAAAAATTTCCATCTGCATCCCCTTTTGTGGTACCATTCGCAACTACTACAACATATTCACAAAATTCCATAAATTTTCTACCCTCACGATCTGGTGTTCTTTTATCTTTTGATTTTCTACTACCTAAATAGGCTGGACATTCACTTTGAATCATGTCATCTATTGTTTGCTGTATTTCTCCAATATGTATATTAAGATCTCCAATTACTAATGCATTTTCATTGCCCTTCTCTACAAAATATTTTTTGACTTTCCTAAATTGTTCATCCCAGGTTGCATCTCGTAAATATAAAGGATATATTGTAATTTTATCATTATAAGTCTCAATATTTATAATATCAATATCTGAACTATTTTCAAACCAACATTTAAATCCAAACTGAATCAAATTTTTGTTGATTCCAAACATACAGCCCTCAATAGCTCTACCTTATCTACTAACTCTAAAAGCTGGTTTCCAAATAGTATTAAGATTTCTAAAATATTTGTTAAAATTTACAACTTTCTCTTCGCATATCCATGTTTCCGTCAATATAACTATATCAAAAGTGTTAATATATTTAAAAAAATCGTTAAAAAGCATTTTATTTTCAAGACCATGGACGTTATATGAAAGTATTTTTAATTCATTACAATATTTTTAACTCTATCCCGCATTACATTTGCATTTATCGACTTTCTTCAGTTTTTTGAAATGACTTTACTTAGAATATTACTATATTTTAAATCTAGGCAATGTATCAAGTGAAGAACTTCTTCTGCCTTTTTCATGCCGCAAATCAACTCCTTGTTTTTATTCCAATAAAACCACTTCTCTTCGATTTTCATTTTATCGTTCCGCACGCTTACTCGCTTGGATTTGCTAATAGATAGTATATCCTTTTTTAGTTGCATCATTACCTTTTTGTCTTGTAGTCGCTAGCTCCCTAGATCAAGCTCAATACTGATTGACGTACCTTTTAAGTTCCCAGTATGTTTTAAAATTTCCTGTACCATCTTTTTCGTCTTCAATTCAGCAATAACAGTCCGTTTTTCATTTTTTTCAAATATCTTACGAACGTTTTCAAATTCAATTGGCGTTTTTATTTTAAGATTTTCCTTGATAATACGGTCTACAGCTTCGTATATTGATTTGTTGTTGCATACACCTCGAATTATTATATTTTTTCTTTTAATATGTTCTTCCAAACGTATAATGGTTATATGATCTTTATTTTGATTCTCTCCCAAAACACGAACTTTTTCCTTAAGGATTTGATTTTCTTCTATGACATCATTTATTTTTGTTGTAAATGTGTCTACTTTCCTTTTAACTTCATCTAGATCTTCTTTAGTAGCTAAACCCTTCAGTTTCTCATCAAATAGTTTTGCCATAGATCATTGCATCATCTCCATCAGATCATTTGGATTCATCAATCCTACTGCATTCTCATGTTTTTCATCTGGTGATGTTTCTGCATGTAATCTTTTTACTGATGGTGTAATTGTTGTCATGTTTAATATTGTTAAGTTTTATTGTATACTTTTAGGATTTTAGAAAAATACTTGTTGAAGACTTACACAGAAAAAACAGTAGGCACCAACAATGGGAATTTGTAGAAACAATCAGATTTTCTTTAAAATTGAAATTTTATTTCCAACAAGTTTTTTGTTTGAAATATTTGGAACTCGTTTGTAAATTGTTATCTTTCATATAAAAATTGTTTAAAAATAAAAATTCAAAGTTACAAAAAACAAAAGAAATTTTTTTTGGATTCGCAAATTTCTTTGTTGGTGCCTTTTTAAAAAGTTTTTTTTTTTGTATTTACAAATTTGGTATGAGAAAGGTGTTTCAAATTTAATTCGAGTTTTGTAAATTCTTTCTGTGTAGGTTCCACAGAATGTTTATAGATGTTGCTAACGATGACGTTTATAAATGCAACACACCAGTTGATATATTCTTTATTATAACAGTTTAAATATTAATTTTCTGGCCTTTTCTGACTATATTTACACAACTATTTGTAATTATTCTTCTGCGTAATCGTTTTTAACGTAGAAAACTTTATTGTCCTTGGCAAATTCACAATTTAAATTCGAGTTTTTTCAACACTTTAACGTTTTTAAATACTTATTTCCATTATATAAAAAAGTTTATATATAATGATATGTGGCCTCATCTGATAATATTGTTACGAAATTGGATTAGCCTATTATAGAAAATTCTGAAATTTAGAAGAAAAATATCCCGCGAAAAGAGATCTACTAAACCTGTTAATCTGGTAGCACTACATTTAAGTACCATGTTAAGTGGTTTCAGTCCCACTGGAATTTTCTAGTATGTTCTACAATCACGGCCGTTAAAGACAATATATAAGACTGCCAATTGTTGTTAAGTAAGTCGCGTATTAGCATTTGTGAAGTTCTGTTGTACTGTAGCGTTTGCTTAGTTCAGAGACTATTAATTATAGATATAGGAAATCAAAACTTACACTACTCACCGGTAGGGGGCGATGATATTTAGTATCACTTTAGTATCAGCTGAACCTATATTTAAAAACTCAAAAATTGCTGAAAACTGCGCAAAATAAGAAAATATCAACCCGAGTAAAAATAGTTATATAGGAAATTATATAATTTAATATTGTCAAGTGCGACACTATATCTTTGCGTTTATAATTAGTATAGCTTTGAGTTTTTCAAAAATTTCTTATATGATGCCATATATAGATCAGTATAAGTATATATGTCTCCATATATATTAATATGTACAATATCTAGTTACATATGCTATCCCAAGTAAAAAAAATGATATGGAGACATATGAAATTATATTTAATTATATATAATCTTTTATGTAATTAGATATAATTATATCCGAAAAATGAGAACATCTTATTGTATCTTATTGTATCGAATTGTATACAATTGTATACAATTTGGTACAATTTGATACAATTGTATCCGAATTTTGTCCTCATCCAATTACATCAAATTATATCTTTTTGTATAAAATTATATAAAATGTTATAAAAGTGCACATCGTTTGATACAATTATATCTAAAAATTGAGCTTATACTTTAGATCATATTATATATGAACACATCTAACAATATACAAAAATTATTTTTTTAAATAAAAAAGATATGCAATATCTGGAGATCAGACCTGGGGGATTTCAATTACAATTGCAAATAAATGTAATTGAAATTAAAAAAACTCAATTACATTTCATGTAACTGTAATTGAAAATTTCCAATTACAATTGTAATTGAAAGTGATTTCAATTACATTTAGAATTAAAGTGTTTTTTGTTAAAATATTGTAGAAAAAACTGACTGGGATAGGTTGGATAGGCGTGGATAAGTATACAACGAATACGTCATGTTGGGCTGACCTCTCACTTGTTCTTTTTGTCATTATTTATTTTCCGAAAAAATGTAATTGTAATTGACATTTTTTCAATTACAATTATATGTAATGTATAATTGAAAATTTTCAATTACAAATTACTTGTAATTGTTTTTTTTTTTAATTACAATTACATATAATTATAGATGATTTTAGAAAGAACGTTATATTGTTATATATTAAAGAAATCATGAAATATTGTAGATATGGAACCATATTAAGTTATATGTGGGTTCTTATTCGTCAATATATAAATCATATCTAACACAAATTATGAAATATTTCTTATATGGCTCCACATATAGTTTTATATTATTATGTATAGTGTCATACTAAATTATATATAAACGTATATGTAATTATATCTTTAATATGTTACTTTATGTACTTATATATAGCACATGCAATTATATGTAGGCCAGTATGTAAAAATATAAAATCACATATGTCTCCATATTAAAACCTTTGAGGAAAAAATATATAACATATGACTATATAAAAGTATATCTGCTTGAATTTAAAAGCATATGTGGCCATATGGAACTATAAGTTACTATATGCAATTACATAAAATAAGATATGGTTATATCAAAACTTTTTTACTCGGGATGACAATTTTAATACAGCGTCATATATAATTAAAAATGGGTTTATCGGTAAACATATAAAGTCTTATATAGCTCAATGTTAATTTTTTTTATAAGTTCCCGAGTAAAAAAGTTTATATAAAATTATGTATGAATGGATGGATATATTTGCAATATGTAACTGGATATAATTTCATCCGAAAAATGGTTATATTAAATTGTATCAAATCGGATAAAATTATATTTACAAGGATACAAAGTTATACCAAATGATCAACTTATATCCGAGTTTTGTCCCGATCAAATTGGATATAAGTTAATACAATACGATATGATTAAATTTAAATCATAAAAAAAACTTTGTATACACTCATAAAAAAAAGTTAGTTAAACCCGTTCTAATTCAGTTGAACTAATTTTTCCTGTTATTTTCGTTTAAATCCGTTGTTTAGCTAAATTTGTTAGTTATTCAATTTTACCACAAAAACATATTTCTGTTGTACTTGAACTAATTCTTCCTCCTGATATTTAGCAATTTTGTTATAAATGATTTTGACAATGTTATCAGCTAATATAGATAAATTTATTGGCAACTTTTTTAATATTTGTGTTTTCAAAAGAAAGCGATAGGGGCGCTAGTGTATAGTGATTGATGGTGGTTGATGGTGAAGTGTGTATTTGTGAGTTTGCCGACCAATACAAATTAGAAAATTTCTAGTAAGTGTATTTTAATGTGTGTGATGAGTCATCACTGATGACGCTTACCAAAACAAATAAAAATAATATGCCGCTTGTTTAGAAAGTTCTAGTAAATAAAATAATATGATACGAGCATGTTTTCTCTTGTTTCTGTTAGTCAGCAAAGGAACGCAAAAGAAAAAGGAGGTACATTAACATTTCGCAGTTAAAATTGTATTTAAAAAATAAAATAATAGAGGTTGGTTTTATAATATAAACTATATTTATTTAAGGGAATACTATTAAATGTTATTTTTTTCTTTTATTTCAGCCCTTTAACATTTTCATCTAAATTCGACCCACAGGTAGACGAAAAAAAGGAACCAAATAATACAACTCCAGCGGAAGTTTAACATATTGGCAAGAAAATAAAAGTGATATATATATAGTGTTTTTGGATTGTGTAATTTATTCGAAAATAAAATATTTACATTAATTTGTTTTTATTCAATTAATAACAAAAAGTGATTGTAATTTTATCAGCATGTTTTGCAGAGTTCAACTGACCCACTTTCATTTCTATTAAACGAAAATTCTTCTAACTTTTTGAATGTTAACTGAATTTTTTACCTGTTTATAACCAACTAAAATTTAGCAGAAAACATGTGCTGATTTCAGCTGAGTAATTTTCATTTCCATTAAACAACATTTCTTATAAATTATTGTATTTGAACTAACTTTTTTACCTAAAATTTAGGTCACCTAAATTTAGAAGACCATGATTCTCAACATCATTAAAATTTCTGCTGGCGCAAATTCAGGTATTATTTTCTGTTATTTTAGCAGAATTTTTAACTATCTATACGGGCTTTTTTTATGAGTGTAGGAGGGCAGCAAGATTTCACGTCCTACGCACTACCAGCCGCAGGCTACTGTTGATAATGAGTAACTATTAAAGACGTTATTGTATAAATCCGTTATTGTTGAATTCTTTAAAGATTAGCCCCCGTATACAAAATCAGAAAGCATATTCCCCTTATGGGAATTTGTGTGTAAAAAAGTTAGCAGCAAGTTAGCATATACTTTGTCATTTTGAATACGGGTGTAGATCATTTCTTCTCAAATATGGGAATTTTCTTTGTACTTATAAATTTTTTTAAATACACTCATAAATAAAAGTTAGTACAAAAGTCTGTTAAACGCGTTCTAATTCAGTTGAACTAATTTTTCCTGTTGTTTTCGTTTAAATCCGTTGTTTAGCTACAGTTGTTAGTTATCCAATTTCACCACAAAAACATATTTCTGCTGTACTTGAACTAATTTTTCCTCCTGATTTTTAACAATTTTTTTATAAATGATTTTGACAATCTTATCAGCTAATATAGATAAATTTATTGGCAACTTTTTTAATATTTGTGTTTTCAAAAGGAAACGATAGGGGCGCTAGTGTATAGTGATTGATGGTGCTTGATGGTGAAGTGTGTATTTGTGAGTTTGACAACCAATACAAATTAGAAAATTTCTAGTAAGTGTATTTTAATGTGTGTGATGAGTCATCACTGATGACGCTTACCAATGCAAATAAAAATAATATCGCGCTTGTTAGGAAAGTTCTAGTAAATAAAATAATATGATACGAGCATGTTTTCTCTTGTTTCTGTTAGTCAGCAAAGGAACGCAAAAGAAAACGGAGGTATACTGGACATTAACATTTCGCAGTTAAAATTGTATTTAAAAAATAAAATAATAGAGGTTTGTTTTATAATATAAACTATATTTAAAGGAATACTATTAAATATGTTATTTTATTTCAGCCCTTTAACATTTTCATCTAAATTCGACCCGCAGGTAGACGAAAAAAAGGAACCAAATAATACAACTCCAGCGGAAGTTTAACATATTGGCAAGAAAATAAAAGTGCAAATAGTGTTTTTGGATTGTGTAATTTATTTGAAAATAAAATTAACAATATTTACATTAATTTGTTTTTATTCAATTAATAACAAAAAGTGATTGTAATTTTAGCAGCATGTTTTGCAGATTTCAACTGACCCACTTTCATTTCTATTCAACGAAAATTCTTCTAAATTTTTGAATGTTAACTAAATTTTTTACCTGTTTATAACCAACTAAAATTTAGCAGAAAATATGTGCTGATTTCAGCTGAGTAATTTTCATTTCCATTAAACAACATTTCTTATAAATGATTGTATTTGAACTAACTTTTTTACCTAAAATTTAGGTCACCTAAATTTAGCAGACCATTATTCTCAACATCATTGAAATTTCTGCTGGCGCAAATTCAGGTACCATTTCCTGTTATTTTAGCAAAATTTTTAACTATTTGTACGGGCTTTTTTTATGAGTGTATCTACAGAAAAGGAGTGGACCAAGAATAGAGCCCTGTGGGACCTCTCCAACAACATCAACAGCATTGGAAGTTAAGCCATTCAAGGAGACAATTTGTTTGCGGTTTAAAAGATATGATGAAATAAGTTTATTTGCAGAATTAGAAAAATGGAAAAGCTTTTGCAGTTTTGTTAGAAGTATTGAGTGATCAACTGTATCGAAAGCTTTGCTGTGATCCAATAGTACAAGAAAAGATACCATATCATTATCCAATTTGGATCTTAGTTCCTCAACTACTTCGATTAGCACTGTAATGCAGCTTCGTCCCTTTCTAAAACCAGACTGTTTTGCGGTTAGAAGATTACGCTCTTTTAAAAACTCATTAATTTGATGCTGCAGAAGATTTTCCATGACTTTGGACAAAAATGGTAGTATGGCAATTGGTCTAAACTCACTGTTGTTCTTGGGAATTATTTTCGATTCTTTCCACATATCAGGATAAATTGAATTGGTTAATATTGTATTAAAAATATACGTAAAGAAGGGCAGAAGTTTAGGGATGACAAGTTTTAAAAATCTATGATTTATTCCATCCAAACCCACAGCATTTGACTTAATCGATGTTAAGCTTTTGAGAACTTCTGATTGATCAACACATCGAAAATAAAAACACTTCTCAATAGGCACTGTATGGATTTCCTCATATTCATTTCCTATTGGCCTTTCCACTTGAATTTCAACAAATTGGTTGTTTAAATTATCAATATCAACGTCAGAACCAGCAGTGCAAACACTCCTTTTACCAATTCCTATTTCACGAATTTCTTTCCATTTTTTCTTGCTGTCTATAGCTAATGAAAATTTTCGCTGATAATACGTGGATTTAGCCGTATTAATATTACTGACAACTTCTTTACTAGCTGATTTAAACAAAGATTGCAATTCAGGGATTTTATATCTTTTACATTTTTTATAAGCTAAATCTCGCATATCAATTAAACGTTTTATAGTTAAATTAAACCACGGAGGCTGTTTTGCCTTGATAATCTTAGTCTTTTCTGGAACAGTTTCATCAAATACTTCAAGGAGATTATTTTGGATAAAAGCGACTTGATCATTGACATGTTCATAGTCGTAAATTAAGTTCCAGTTAATGCTATCGAGTCGCTGGTTTAGTGCCACACAATTTTTGCACTACTACAAATTTTGCAATGGTTATATTTTTAACGGTTTGAAAAAATGTATAAACATAACAATTATCATTAAATATTAAAATATTGTACTCACCAAATTGTTTTTGGTCCATCATTGAACGGAAATTCCAAAAAAAAGGACGAGAACATAACTGGCAGTTGTTATTTTCTACCCATGCAGGTACTTCCTTACGCATAGCATTCATTTCCCAAAATACTACAACATTATCTTCGCCGCAACTAATTAATTGTTGGGTGTGATTGGCATAAGCTAATGCTGATACTTTATTTCTAGATGATTAAAAAATATACATATATACAATATAATAAAGCAAAAAAAACTTATTACAAACTTATGTCCTTGTAACTCGTAAATTGTGCCCCTTTTGCCTCCAACGTCCCATACAATAACTGAATGATCACAAGCACCACTAAATAGTAATTGAGGTCCTTCCACCCATTTAAGGCAACGAATACTTGCTAAAATAAAAGAAAATATATATGGATGAAATCAAAAAATGTGATAAATTTTTGGGCCAAATTTGTGTGAAGCAAAAAGTGTTAATATTTCGTGTTAATAAACCTAATTGCAAAAAATCTCTTCTACAAGTTGTCGCAATAACTTTTTTTGCACAATTTTAATTTTTTTTGTTGTAACGGAGTTTAAATTTCTGCAAGCAAAAGATATAACAAAAAAAATTGCGTACGAATTTTCTTTAATTTATTAGTTTTTCGTATTTGGGTTTTCAACTTGCTTTCCAATGATATATAATTTGTGTTTATCAAATTGGCGGTTTCGCGAACACACAAAAAAATACTCGAGGGTGTATTGACTTGGTTGGCATAGGTAGCCAACTTTTGTATAAAAGTTAAAAAAATTGTTTTATTACCTATTTCAGAAGGTTAAAAATTTGCCTATTGACAATGTAATTTAAACTAATAAGAAAAGGCTACCTTTCGAAAATTTGATTTGAAAATCGATGTATTTATTTCCTTAATAGTACCCAACGGGTACTTTTATGTAATTGTTGCTTTCAAAAAGGAATTGATTTATAGCTGGTTTTACCAAATCAGACAGTTCATATACGAAAGTACAAAATTCTCGTCCCGTTGATTTTTTGTACCTTATGTAATGTCTCGGTTTGAGTAAGAAAGTTATCATTTTCTTATTGCGGACAACTGAAGAGTAGAGTGCTGTCTACGAAACAATTGTATTGTATATCATGAAAATGATCAACACCTTTTTGAAACAACAAATAAAAATCTAATATGACAATATCATATTAGAATTTGGACTTGAGGTGGCAGAATATTCTAACTAAATATATGAAAATATAGAAAGTCTGAAAAAAACAATTTTTGTATTTTTTAATGCAAAAATTAAAATAATTGTTGTATTAATTTTTATTAAAAACGGCACTTTTCCTTTTCATAAAAAGTCTTACAGTTAGTGTTTAGCTTTATTGGTTATTAAAATATAAGCTATTAAAGTTAAAAAACCTTATGAGTTACTTGTTACGGAGTTTACATTTGCCCTTTAAAATTGGTACCAAATTTTATGTATTAACCAAAAATTGGTCAGATTGTTATAAATTTTGTAAAACAGGTGACAATGCGCTGATATATATCGAAATATGTAACTCAAATGTAATCCATGCATTAGAAATTCGGTGGTTACACGGTTTTTATCACATTTTTTGATATCACCCATATGTATAAATCCCTGCCAGCAGGGATCGAAATTTATGACTCTTAAATAACTCCAGAATAAGATTATGTTCGAAGCCTTAAAAAAACATTTTTTATTTATTTATTTAATTATGTCTATGGATTTTAAATCCTTACAGACTATATTATTTAAATTAATTACAAACAATATTATTTAAATTAATTACAAACAATATTATAAGGCTATGTATTTAAAAACAAGATAATACTACGTTTAATGACACTAACACTCAAAGAAAAGTCAATAAAATTATACATCTCATTAAAATCTCTGCATATTCTACGAAAAGGATCAGAATTTGCGTAATTTGTTTGAAAGACCTGAAGATACAATGGTGTAAAATTGCGAGTTGATCGTTGCGGAACGTTAAATTTAACATTACACAGTACAACAGCCAATCTGGGGGGTGAGAAATTCCAAGTCAGGGTGATGGTACTAGGTCAGTATAGTAAAACCCTCAAAGGGTTTGGCGTTCGTATGTGTCATTTTTTTATGACCTTTTAAATTTTTTCCTTATCTTGATGTTTTTTCGCTTAGTTGTAACATTTTGGCAAAAACGTAGTTTAACATAACTCGAGAACCACTTGTCCGATTTTGATGAAACAAATTTTGAAAAATTTAGAATTACAATTTCTTTAATCCGTTCATATAACGTTTTTCTTTATAATCAACAGTTTTGCCGGTAAAAATAAATTTGTGGAGAAAAAAAAATATTTTTTTGCCTAAAAATTAAAAATTTTTTTTTTAAATTCATAAAAAATCCAAAACGGAAAAAAGGATCAAGTGTTATTAATTTCATGTAAAGTCACATAACCTATAAACAAAATTTAACGCGTTCTGCTTTTATTTACAATTAAGTGAAGGTATCCCATTTTGACAAGAATATTGATATTTGTTTTTATTCAAAAAAGTGTCATTTATCGCCTTGTTCATAAATTTTCCCCAATAACTCCAGACTTCTGGCCATAAACTACTAAAAAAATTAAGTAAACATTTTTATAATTTTATATTTTTATTTTATTTATTTATTTTTATTTATTTTAATAAATATTGCCTAGACTTTTTCGATGGTGGTTGTTCGGGACTAGTGGCATCGCATTCATCGCTATCATCAGTTTCTGAACCACACATAATGTCAATGTGTGACTCCACTGTTGGCCCTTCTGCATCTCCTGAAAATTCTTTATCATCAAGATCATCCTTGTCTTGCCACACTAACTTACTCCACCAGCAAATTTCTTACTCCACTTACTGAAATTTCCCCTTTTTTTATGTGTTGAGACATATTGACTACAGCAGTAGCAAAAGCTATTTATATCTGGCTTGCACAGTTCCATATTCTGTTCTCTTTTGTTCACTTTTAAAAAACTGGAGAAAAATCACTTTTACTGTTCGCGTTCGTCGGCACTTGTTGAATGACAAAAATCACAGAACCAGTGTGAGAAAGAGAAGAAGTATAATGACAATGCATGTTTTATGTGAACATTACAGAACCAGTGTTGCCACATCAATATTTCTCTTTTAGTACAGTAGAAAAATATGAGAGAGTTCGGCTTGTGAGTGTCAATGTTTTCTCCAAATAATGTTGTGCATATCTGGAGCAAATTTTTGAAATTCATACATTTACCTAATTGTGAATAAATGAGAAACGCGTGCATCGATTTTCATGATCTATGCCTTTTTTTGCTCATGAGTTGTGTGACTTTACGCGAAAGTAATTAGTTTTGGCACTTTTTTCCATTTTGGATTTTTTATGAATTTTAAAAAAAAAATATTTAAATTTTTAGGCAAAAAATACTTTTTTCCCTTCATACATTCATTTTTAACTTCGAAAGTGTTGCACATATAGGAAAACGGTATAGAGAAATTGTAATTCTTAATTTTTCTAAATTTGTTTCATCAAAATCGGACAAGTGGTTCTCGAGTTATGTTAAACTACGTTTTTGCCAAAATGTTACAACTAAGCGAAAAAACATCAAGATAAGGAAAAAATTTAAAAGGTCATAAAAAAATGACACATACGAACGCCAAACCCTTTGAGGGTTTTACTATACTGACCTAGTACCATCACCCTGACTTGGAATTTCTCACCCCCCAGACAATAATCCCAAAAATGTTCCATAGTGTTATTAAGCAGGAATTCAGAACAAACATTACCATTAAGCAAATTAACTAAAAACGTAATGTTAAGCACTTTTCTTCGGCTTTCTAGTGTAGGCAATTTAACTCGTTCAAGTCTAACTGAATAGGATGGAAGAGCTTCAGAAGGGTTCCAAGTTGAGTTCCCTAAGCAGAACAATAAAAATTGTTTTTGGACAGATTCTATTCGATTTATGTGAACATCATAATCAGGATCCCAGATAATGGAACCATGTTCGATGATTGGTCTTACCAAAGATGTGTATAACTGCTTTGTAATTATAGGATCAGTGAACTCCTTTGCCCAACGCTTTATAAAAGCAAGTACTCCACGAGCTTTGTTTATCATTGACGTAATGTGTTTTATAAAATCTAATTTTGAATCAAGTAAAACACCAAGATCTAAAATCTCTTTGACTAATTCAAGTTGGCGTAACCAAAAGTATAGAAACCAAGAGAATTCCATTTTCTGGAAAAACGCATGTGCTTGCATTTTGTTAAATTAAGTTCCATGAGGTTAATATTACACCAGTTATAAAAGTTATCCAAGTCAAGCTGAAGATTGAGCATTTCCGAAGGTTTTTTGTAGCTTAAGAAGATTTTTACATCATCGGCATACATTAATACATTACAATTGTGTATTGCACACGGCAAATCATTTATAAAAAGTGAGAATAAGATTGGACCAAGGTGGCTTCCTTGCGGTACTCCAGAATTGACGATGATGCCCTTGGATGTTGTATTATTAAAACGAACACTTTGTTTCCTACAGATAAGGTATGACTCGAGCAAGCGAAGACTGTTGTTAGTAAAACCCATTAGTGAAAGTTTACTAAGAAGAAGACTATGGTTGACCTTATCAAAAGCTTTACTGAAGTCTGTGTATATAACGTCCGTTAATTGACCATTATTAAATCCATTATTTACAATAGTGGTAAGTTGTAAGATATTTGTCATTGCTGAGCGACCTTTTCTAAAGCCATCCTGGAAAGGTGACAGTAATGAAGATGCTTGATGAGAGATACAATCAGTTATGCACTTTTCAAATAGTTTAGGGATAGCACTTAGTTTAGCGATACCTCTATAATTTTATACATTTGATTTGTTTCCAGACTTAAATAGCGGAATTATGTAAGATTCTTTCCACAATTGAGGAAAGTAGCCATATCTAATTGATAAGTTAAATATTATTGATAAAGGTGTGGCAAAAGCATTAGCACAGTTAGTTAATATACAGCTTCGAACACCATCCACTGTGGAAGGATGATTTTAAGCTTTTCAAACTGGTTACTATTTGGGAAGTTATAATGGGAGAAAATGATATTGCCTGGTGTTCATCAACCGCGTAAGGGTAATTATTGGAGTTGTTGTGTTGAATATCAGAATATGTAGTTGCAAAGAATTCAGCAAACATGTTATTATTATATCATTTCTAGATTCGTGATTTAAGTACTCCATTGTATTTGGAAATCCTGTAGATTTCCGTTTAGAATTTAAGAATTAATAAAATGACTTAGGATCATAGTATGTGTTTGAACATTATGGATCTGAGGACTCAACCGATTTACTTGTTCCACACATTTTTGTCTTTGATTGAATTGGGCTAAGTCCGAATTGGATTTATAAAATAAATAAATCCGTTTTGGATTTGCCTTAGTTTGGTTCTAGAGATTACATTTTAGCGGAATTCAAATTTTTTCTTTCATATTTTATTGGCGAATAGGTGTTTGGTTTGGGTAAAGATATATAAAGGATAAATCCGGTGATTATTCGTCTTTAAATTTAAAATTAATTAAAGTATACTCTGATGTTTTTATCCCCACCTCTGGTATACCTCAGGGTAGCATTTTAGGTCATTTGCTGTTTAATATTTTCATTAATGATATTTGTCATTGTTTTAAAAAATCTCAGTACCTTATGTATGCTGATGATCTAAAGATTTTTAAGCCAATATCTTCTTTTGGAGATATTGCAGACCTGCAGGAGGATTTGTCTAGAGTTATTTTGTAGTCTGAACGTAATGGTTTACCTCTTAATATTGCGAAATGTTTTTATATGGTGTATCATAGATGACGTCATGTTTTACTTTCTCAATATAGAATGAAAGGTCATACTCTGTCATCTGTGGCTGAAATATTGTATTTGGGTGTAGTTTTTGACGCCAAACTGATATTTCGCAGCCATTTAAATTTTATAATTACTAAAGCTTACTCACTATTAGCTTTTATACGTCGCAATTCTACTAATCTTTTTGACTATTTTACAAAAAAAGTTTTATATGTTTCTTTTGTTAGATTTAAACTGGAATACGCGTCATTTATTTGGAGTCCTAATGCGGTTATTCATAAAAGCCGTATTGAGAAAATCCAAGTTAACTTTGTTAAATTTGCTCTTCCTTTCTTCAATATTTTAAATTCCACTCTTTCTGCTCCTCTTCCTACATATTGTGTTCCTTCCTATGAATATAAATGTGATTTTATCTTCTTGAAAACTCTGGAAACTCGTAGAAACATTTTTGCGGTAACTTTTATACATGGTATTATTTGTGGCGCAGTTGATTCCTCTGAATTATTAAACTCAATTCAAATCTATGTTCCTCCTAGATCCCTAAGGATTATAGATAAGTTCTTCTTTATTGATATTCATAAAACTAATTATGCACTGAATGAACCTCTAACTAAAGCATTGAGATTATTTAATGATTACTGTGATCTATTAGATATAACTGTTCCTCATTCTCAATTTAAAGTTTTATTAAATAAGTTATTTTGAGTTATTTACTATTGTTCTAGTTGCTAGTCTGTAAGGATAATTATTGTATCCATAGACCAAATAAATAAATATACAGGCATGTCATAGAATCCGATCGAAATGGTTTTAATTCTGTATTTACCATTCCGATCGATTTTGTTTTAGCTTCTTCAGATTCCAATCGATTTTGGTGATACCCAAAAATTTGTTCAACTCTGTTTTATCGGATTAAATATGGCAACGTTTTGCATAGCAAAACAAAAACCATGTTTTTTTCGTATTAAGTATGGCAGCGTTGTGCACATGAAAACAAAAATCATATGTTTAAGAAAACAAAAAACAAAAAATCCAACAATTTCATAAAATTTTATAAAATACGCCCGGAACATCAATAGTTGCTGCAATGGAGGCACAGATAAGTCAAGATGATCAGTGTTGCCAGAACTCTTAGATGGAAAATGCTAGATTCCTAAAAAATTTCTGCTAAAATCTGCTAAATCCTAAAATAAAAAATATATGCTTAGAATATGCCAAGCATATATTAACATCAATAGTTGCTGCAATGGAGGCACAGAGAAGTCAATACTCTGATGAGAAATTGCGACGACGAACTTTGAGAGATGCGTCGGATCCTTTGTCATACCCAAGTGCAGTGTAAGTACACCTACATACATACATTAATTTTTGTATTATAAAGTTTATTTTTATTTTAGTTTCATAAGCTATTACCGACTCAATAAGGAAGCTTTCATTATGGTATTGGGAAAATTAAGTCCACATCTTCAAAGTTCAACAATATCGGCAATAATACAATTGTGTACCACACTTCGGTTTCTAGCTACTGGTGCATTTCAAGGCTTAATAGGTAAGAATATGTTATTGGTCTATTTAACCCTTACTGATTCAACAATGTGTTACAGCTAAAGATGTTGATCAGTGTTGCCAGAACTCTTAGATGGAAAATGCTAGATTCCTAAAAATTTTCTGCTAAAATCTGCTAAATCCTAAAATAAAAAATATATGCTTAGAATATGCTAAATTAAAAAATCGCAATTTTTTTATTATATTCATTATTTTTTTTTTTTTTTTGTTTTTTTTTTTAAGAGAAGCAACACTCAGGAAATTCTTCCTATTAATTAACGTGTTGCTTCCTTTGGAAAGGGGATAGAGAAGAAGTGAAAGGTGGTGAAAGATGAAGGGCTTCAAATATGGCAACACTGTAATTGCGCGAGATGTTGAATTTTTAGAACAGTTGTTGCGTGCCATCTGATGGTGAGTTGGCGAACTTTGTTGAAGCTTTTTATTACATTACATAGCCCTGTTATATTATTTTACTTCGGTGGGGTTAAGTGCTATGGGAACACCGAAGGAGGACGCTGCGATATGTATGAGGGATAGAAAAACTCATACATATTATTATTTTTCATAAATTGATGTTGCCTTGGTTGGGGCTCGAACCCGCAACCTCATGTGTAACAGTCCAACGCGCTAACCATTACACCACAGCGCCCACAATGCTAAATATCTGCTAAATTTAATACAAAAAATATGCTGAAAATTTGCTAAATAATTTTTTTAGTATTATTTAATAAAGTCTTATTAATGGAAAAATACTTTTTTTAAACAATGTTTATAAAAAATTATATTTTAATACTTTTTTAAACTATCTTAGAATAAATATAAAAGTTTACCCCTTAATTCGTAAATGCTTTCAAAAGTTATAGGAGGTTTATCGAACAAATTTTATGTGAAGAATTTGTTTTGTAAACCTCCTAAAACTTTGCAGAGTGTTTATGAATGGAGAGGTAAACTTTCACATTTATTCTAAGATACTTGTAAATACTGTTTAATCTTTCTTTGAGACTAAAAAAAAAACTTTCTCATTTAATTTTTTCACAATAAACATAACTGATTTTAAATTGTTTCAATATTTTTTTATGGTTTTTGTAGCATTTTCAAAATATAGTAGTATATTAATACTACTAAAAAAGTTTACATTCAAAAAAGAATTGAATAATTATGCATGAAATAAAAAGTTGTGAAAATATTAGCCGTTTTTTTTTCTAATCACTTGGATTTAATAAATCCAAAAAGTAGTTCTAAAAGTGATCAACAGATGGGGTTAGATTCTCCCTATTTTAAAAAGGAAGGATTTTACTTTAACTTTTAAGTTTTTATTATATTTTATATAAAACAGCGATAGACAGTCTGCCTTTTCAGTTTTAACACTTCAATTTATATTTTTACACAATTGAAAAATTCCATTGCAATATTTAACATTCACTAATTGGATGTAATTAAATTACTTCCAGTAGAGTGAAAAATTGCCATTTCTGTTTCAGCTATTTCTCCATGTCCAAGATGAAAAATATGTATTTGGAGAGGTGTAGATTTTTTTCTAAACATATTTCATAAAAAATTTATTAAAAACCTTTTATTTGATGGTTTTTCAATTTTTTTTGTTTTTCTTTTAATTTTCATTCGTATTTTTTTCTGACATTAAATTCATAACCTGTTTCATATATTTTTGCTTTTATTGTGGATTTATTAAATCCAGTTTTTTTTTTGGATTTAATAATTCTCCTTTTTGTATGAAAAATTCTAAATCCAGGTGATTAAAAAAAACGCTAATTGTTATTGTTATAAATATTGTTGGAGAAAAAATTATTTTGTTAAAAAATATGCTAAAAATATGCTTTTATTAAATAAAACAAAATATGCTAAAAAATCTGCTTTTGTCCAACAGAATATGCTAAAAAGCAGTTAGCATATTTTTACAAAAGAAATATGCAATTGCTCAACTCAATCTGCTTAATATAGCAGAAAATATGCTAAAATGGCAACACAGATGTTGATATCAGTCTGGGAAGGAGTGCTGTTTCAACACTGATGTGGAAGGTAATAAATGCAGCAGAAAATATAATTTGCCCACAATGGATCAATCTGCAAATGACACCAGAGGAAAAACAACATTCGAAGGCATATTTTTTTCAAAAATGCCATATTCCTGGAATAATAGGGTGCATTGATGGTACACACGTGAAGTTAAATAAGCCTTCTGAAGATGGATCCCTTTTTTTAAACAGAAAAGGAACATTTAGCGTCAATGCAATGATTGTAAGGAATATTTTTTGTTACTAATTTTTTTTTATATTAATACTACATCTTTTGTTTAAGATATGTGATTATAAAATGAAAGTGCGTGCTGTGGATGCTTGCAGACCTGGGTCTTGCCATGACTCCTTCATTTGGAATATGAGCAGGGCAAGAAACTCTTTTTTAAATAATTACTCCAGTGGAGATCGAAATTCGTGGCTGCTGGGTGATTCAGGCTATGGATTGGAACCATTTTTAATAACTCCATATAAGTGTAGGCCCAGAATAAGAGCGCAGAGGCTAGCGATTTACGCTCTGAGAAAAAAGCGCCCGAAATAACGACGTACAGCGGCAGCGACATAATTGAGCATGTGTTATATATAACAAGGAGACTTTATGCCACTCATATGTCTCTTAGTTTACTGCAAACATAATATACAATGCTAAACGATGAACTAATGAGCTACTAATAATGTTCAATATCTCAGTTGAATAAAGAAAACAAAATTTTAATAATTTAAATTTTTTTTTTTTGCAAAAAAATAGAAAGAGTCAGAAGAGCCATTGATTGCCTATGTTAGTTGTACTCTTTGATATTACAAAATGTAGTGAAAACCAGCAAAAATAACAATAGAGTTGACAACATTGGTGAGAGTATGAGAGAGAAAAAATGAGAGAATAACAAAAACCGGCATTAAAATAAAATAGATTCTATCTCAAAACCATAGATTACATAGACCTCTTACTCTTTGACATTCGCTGTCAGTGCACGTATCTCATGAGAATGTGTCCGACATACGTCCTATACGTATACAAAAAATATTTCAATGTGTGTGTAAAAATTTGTTTGTTGACAAAAGAAGAAGAAGAGTAAGATATCTATGTAATCTATGCTCAAAACAGCTACGCCCAGCGATTTTTAAATGTCAAACTGCATGGAAAAAATCACTGAGCTCTTATTCTGGGCCTACATTAAAGATGTAGCAGCTGGGACTTTGGAGCACAAATTTAATAAAAAACATGCTTCAGGTCGTAATATTGTTGAACGAACAATTGGTGTATTGAAGAGCCGATTTAGATGTTTGCTAGGGACACTGTTATGCACCCCACAAAAGGTCACACAAATTGCAAATGTTTGTTGTGCATTGCATAACATATGCAGAGAGTACAACATAGATTGGGAAGAACACACAACGCTAAATGAAAATGAAGGAGATTATATTCCTGATAAGATTCTGAGGATCTTGCAGCAAGGAACTTGTTTAATATTGCCAAACGCATAAGGGACAATATTGCTGCTCAACTTAATTAAAAAACCAAATTTTTATTTAATTATTTATTAATTAAATACATTTTATAAAATTTATTAAAATTAAATACATTAATACATTTAATGTAAAAAGTAACTTGTTTTATTTGAGATCAGTTTTTTAGGAATTCATTTTTAATTGATTGACATTTAACTAAAAAAAGAAAATAATATTTATTAGATATATTTGTGGTAAAATTGATTAGTTTTAAATTTTTTAATTAATCACTTTTAAATAAAATAAGTTATATTGCAGTATTTATGCTATGAGATCATATTTGCGTTTGGATTAAAATAAACGACGTTTTGCTTTTTTTGTATCGATTTCAAGTCCTAAAGTCTCGATTTCGATAGACTTTAATTTAAGTTCGTTTTTTTCGCGTAAACATTTTTGCGTTTCAATGTCGTTTATCTGCCTCGTTTTAAAATGAATTTCAAAAATATCACAGAGACGATCTAGTTTTTGATTTTGTAATTTCATTTCATCACGTTGTTCTTCCATTAACAGGATAATCTTGTCCAATTTCATGTCTATACGTTGGTCTTTCATTAGTTCAGCAATGCTTTTCAAATTCTTATTTTCATCTGCTAAAAGACTGTTTAAATCCAGTTTTGATGGTGTACATGGATTACACGGAGTACGTGGTCTGTAGCGCTTTGGATCAGGTGATGGTGTTCGAGAAAGAGGTCTCTTTGATGTTGAAGAGTTGGAATTCGGGTTACAATGTTCAATATTTTTTTTAGTTGCTAAATCTTCATTTTCTCTTCTTTTAACATTGTTTGATCTTGAGGGAATTACCTCGACTTCGACGTCATCTTCATTTTCTTTATCGGAATCGTTTTCCTAGAAGCTTTCATCAATTTCTCCGAAACTTCTTGCCCCAGAAATACCCTCAACACTTCTGTATATGCTGGACACTCTCGCCACAGTTTCTTCAACATCACTTAAAACATGTTTATTGTATTGGCCACCGCCAATTTTTGCGTTTTCTTTTTTGTTGTGGCACATGTTTTTTTTTTTACGTACATTTTCCAGTCAGCCCAGGTTTTCTGCCAACCAGAGCAATCTTTAGTTGGTAGCCCAGATATATTTAACAGTTTTGTTAAATCTGACCAATGCGCCTCCGTAACGACTCGATCTCTCTTTACGTAGCCCCTGGCTATATCCTGATGGGACTCCATAAAATCAGTTAAAATTTTTTCTTGTGCTGGATTTCTATGCTTTCCCCTTTAACAATAAATAAGTTTAAATCAATTATTTAAACAAAATTGTACATACTCACATTTTTCACAATTTTTTTTCTTTTTCTTATTTTTTGTTTTGTTTTGGTTTAATGCTTTGCTTTGCCACTATGTTAATTTGTCAAAAACTAAAAATTTTTGTTCGTAGAAAAAAGTGGTTTTCACGAAAAAAGAAAGTGGACGTTTGGACTAGAAAGCGAAAAAAATGGGGTTTTGTTTGAAACGATAAAAATGAGAATTTTGTTGTAAAAAGAAATGTTAAACATATAAATTTCCATAAAATAAATTGTTAACAATATTTTGTATTCATAAAATGTACTTTATAAGCATTTTTTTAATTTTAAGTGACTTAAAATATTAATTCCACTTAGGACACTAGAGGTGGTTTCATTCCGGAAAAAAATTTCGTTTTACGTTTTTTGGAGATGCAAAATGTGGAAATTATTCCACTTTCGATCGGAATGGAATTCTGTGACATGCCTGATAGTCCTTATTGGTCTTTAAAATTATTATTATTATTACAATTATTATTAAAATTGTATTAAAATTGTTTTAAAATATAGTTATTATTAAAATTGTTTTAAAATACAGTCATTATTAAAATTGATTTAAAATATAGTTTATAGTAGTATAAAATATTATATTACTACGGTGTAATTTTGTACTATTTTATGTATATTTATATTATTCCCATTGTATTACTTTGTATTACTACCAGTGTTGCCACGAACAAAAATTTTTTGTAACCAAAATATTTTAAAAAAAAGTTAGCAAATGAGAAAAAAATAACCAAAATTTAAAGTATTTTAGTTTGTATTTAAATACATTAAAATATTAACCCCTCAATTCATAAACGCTTTGTAAAGTTATAGGAGGTTTACAAAACATAATTTTCATACAAAATTTGTTCAATAAGCCTCCTATAATTTTACAAAGCGTTTATGAATTTAGGGGTTATTATTTAAATTTAATTATTAACAAAATTTGTATTTTAGAGTTAACAAAAAACAAAACAAAAATAAAATTCTTTAACATATTGAATACTTACTACGGTGGGTCTCATACTGTAGGTTTAACTTAAATATTAAATAAAAGAAAATGGCTAAAGTGCAGTTTAGGAGCATAACTCCGATCACTTCAAAATTTTTATGATAGGTATATATTTTTATTGTGAGTTCAAAAATATAATTTTTTTTGTCGGAAACGCCTACTTTCGAGTGGGCAGGGCTTTAAGGTTGAAAATTGAAATAAGTGCGGAGATACTTATCCGATCAGGACAAACTGCACATCAACTGAAAGGTCTGTAAAATGCCTTTCAGATGGGGTCCAATATTAACCCATTGTGGAGTAAATTAACATTTTTGATTTTTTTCATCGACTTTTTGCATAAAAAGCCAATTTCTTCAAAATATGACCCATGTACCGGTAAGTATACTTTATGTTAGCTAAAACTCAAGACTTTAGGCTTTCATTTGAGATATGATAAGTTGACTCATTATCTTTTTAAATGGAAAAGTTATTTAAAGTTAAAATTGACATTTCCCTTTTTTAGTTTTTTTGTTACAACGAGTTTGTTGTTCATATTAACGAATGTAATGAATATTTAAAATTTCTATATTCATAAAAAAACATGTATGGAATTAATTAACCCATTAAGAATTGATTTATAATTTTGACTATTTATGTGTAACTACTCAGCGAACCCACTAAACTACTTATCACCTAGGAGAAAACCCCTATGTCCGACCGAAGCCCGGCAACACAGAAAAACTTTACTCAGCGAAGCCACTAAACTACCTATCACATAGGAGAAAACCCCTAAGTCCGGCCGAAGGCCGTCAACACAGAACAACTTTACTCAGCGAAGCCACTAAACTGCCTATCACATAGGAGAAAAACCCTAAGTCCGGCCGAAGGTCGGCAATACAGAAAAACTTTACTCAGCGAAGAAACTAAACTGCCTATCACATAGGAGAAAACTCCTAAGTCGGGCCGAAGGCCAGCA
The DNA here is from genome assembly GCA_949987735.1 of Leucophora obtusa. Lineage (NCBI taxonomy): Eukaryota > Metazoa > Arthropoda > Insecta > Diptera > Anthomyiidae > Leucophora > Leucophora obtusa. Next base: position 92,430,652 of record OX465298.1, read on the forward strand.
ACACAAAAAAACTTTACTCAGCGAAGCCACTAAACTACTATCACATAGGAGAAAACCCCTAAGCCTGTCCGGAGGCCGGTAACACAAAAAATCTTATTCAGCGAAGCCATAATTATTCGCATATTATGGTAATAAAAAGTTATAACTAAAACAACAGTTAAAAACAAAAAAAAATCTTAAATCAGTTCTTAAAGGGTTAATAAATTACATTCGTGTATGTTTATGAATATAGAAATTTTAAATACCCGACTAAAAAAGATGTTATATAATCATATATCACCATATATAAAACCATATAAATGTTCATATCTAATTTGATCCGAATATTGGAATATATAATTATATCAAGCGAGATAAGCATGTTATCAGACCTGATACAATTTGATCCGAAAAATGAGTCTATCTAATTGCATCAAATTATATATAAATACTTATAATTTGATGATATTTAGTAAATATCTTTGAGCTCACTTATTTCCATTCTAATTAAATACTAGTGCCCGACAGAACAGTTTGGCTAACAAAGTGGGTATTGGTCGATCTTTGGTATTTTGATGCAATACAGAAAAATTTTATTGATGGAAAGATGTTTGAAATGAGGACTAGAATAACGCAGATTGTAACTGAAATCCTTATTTAAAAATGCGGTTTATTTTGTTTTATTTCAATAAAGACCAAAATTCAAAACGAGAAAAAGTTGTTTAGAAAAATTTTTATAATAAACTTGGAAATAGCTAACAAAATAAATTTTCAGTTTAACTCAACATTACAAAAATTTTTAGGAACAACTTTTTATAGTTTAGAGTTTTGTTTTTTCTTACAAAATGTGTGCCTTTATTATAAAATAAAAAAATTGATTTTAACAATTAATTTTGTTTTTAAACCGAAAAAAAAACTGAACTTAAACCGTATTTATTTCAACATATGTTTGTCTAATTTTTATTCTTAAATTTAAAAATAAAAATTCTTCTTTCGACCTTTAATGGCACAATGAATAAACTTTTTTTTCCTTATTTATTTCTTTAAAATCATTTTTATTTTAATAAAGAGTATTTTGCAAATATTTCAAAAATAGATTATTAAATTCAATTATAAACATTAATTTATATCCCGACTATAAAAGTTTTCATATAATCTTATATGATTTGATATAATTATAAATGTTTATATGTGTGGCTTTATATGACCATATACATTTATATTAACACTTTGGTTTTATAAATATGTTTGATATGACGTTATATATAATCATATTTCATTTTTTAAACAGTCAAATTTACTTGCTTGCGTTGTTGCCTGCTTCCTATATAATGGCGAATCATTTAAATAATTTGGGGATGATTTCCAAATACAATACATATAATATGATTAGAGTATTTACTAAAATGAAAAATGGTCTAAATGTCGTACACATAAACGCGCAAAGCTTAAAAAATAAAATTGAAGAGTTCCGATACATTTTTGAATCCTCAAGTGTAGACGTGGTATGTGTCTCTGAAACTTGGTTTAGTGCTGGTATAAACGATGACTCCTATAAATTATTGGGATATAAACTATTTAGGGCTGATCGTCAACAAAAAATTGGTAAAAAAGATAGAAAAGGTGGTGGAGTTGCGATCTATGTTAAGAATAATGTGCAATATAAACTTAAGGCTAAATCAAAGGTAGGAGAAAAAATTGAATTCCTCTTTCTGGAATTATATAACAATTATGAAAAGTTATTGCTTGGAAACATTTACAGACCAAATAAAAACATAAACCTTGAAGAGTTCTTCTTGGAATTATCTAATATAGCTGTTGGGTATGAAAATATTCTAATATCTGGAGATTTTAATTGCAACATCTTGGTAGATTCAACACTAACTGATGAAATGAAATATATTGGTTTGGATGCTGTGAACAAAACTGTACCAACACATTTTTCAAGTAGCTCAAATTCACTACTCGATTTATTTTTTACTAATTCGTTGTCAAAAGTTCTGATGTTTGAACAAATCTCTGCACCTATTTTTTCAAAACATGACCTTATTTTTACCAGTTTCGACTTCAAACAAATTAAATCGGAGGAAAGCTTCAGCTATAGAGATTTTAATCGTATCAATTTTGATGCCCTTTACATTAAACTCTCACAAATTGAATGGGATAACACGTACTATATGTCTGAAGTTGATGAACAGCTTAATTTTATTCAGCATAATATTGAACAGCTTTTCCATCAATTTGTGCCATTAAAAACGAAAAGAAAAATAACGAAAATGAATCCGTGGTTTACTTCAGACATAAAATCGTTAATTGATCAACGTAATATAGCCTACGCAAGGTGGAAGCGATTTAAAACGTCCGAATTACAATCAATGTTTAAGTCATTGAGGAATAGGGTTAATACCAGCATTAAAGTAGCAAAATCTTCTTATTATAAATCCAAGTTTACGAACTGTATAGATAGCAAGGCGAGATGGAATGAAATCCGTAATATTGGAATAACTGGTAAATCTCAAGCTAGTATGGATAAGATAAATGTCGATGAATTAAATCGTAAATTTACTGATCTACCAACAGAGAAACAAGCCAGCCGCCGTGAGCCGTTTAAGCCGCCGCCGCCGGTCATTTTTGCCTTAGCCGCCGCCGCCGATTTTTTTCGGCTCATTTCGGCTGGAAGTATCAATTTTCAAATATAAAAAATTTAAAAATTAATACATTTTTTAAAAAGAATTTACTAATTCATTAAACTTGAACAACCAGAGGTAAAAACAATTTTTTTATATGAAAAGAAAAAAGTTAAAATCTTCTAAATAGTAAGTAGTTGGTTTCAGTGAAACATGGTTAAAGAATACCATATCTGCTAATGCCACTAATATTTCTGGCTATGTTTGTCACAGGAATGATCGCCCGTGTGCCAATGGTGGTGGTGTAGCACTTTTTATTTCTGAGAATATAAACAGAAGGTTGTACATTGTGGCGTAAATTATAGAGTAGCTGAATGCTTGTTTGTGGAATTGATTTTTAATGATGTTAAAATTTTGGTAGGAGTTGCGTATTTGCCTCATGGTGATTTTGATTCCTTTGAGCGAGAGATTTCTGATTTACTTGTTCAGTATTCTAATATTGTAATTATGGGTGACTTTAACAATAATCTTTTCGATCCGTTGAAGGCCTTGAGGATAAGAAACAGTTGTAGTAGATTGAATCTATCGCCTGTTCACAATTCTATGCCCACACATATTGCCGGTAATTCCACCTCCTTGTTGGACTATTTTCTGGTCTCATCCTCGGAATTAGTAAATTATTCTAATCAATTTCAATGCCCAGGCATAACTCGTCATTCATTCATATTTATGTCGCTTAAAATTTTACAACCGGTTTTTAGAAAAGTTTATGAGTTTTATGATTATGATGCAGTTAATATTTCCTCTTTAGAAACTGCGGTACTGGAATGTAATTTTAGTGATATGTTCTTAACTAATAATGTGGATGAACAGTTGTTGATTTTAAACAACAACTTGCAGTTTTTGCATACTATGGTTCCTTTAAGGAGGCGCGTGATTCGAAATTTGAATGACGGTTGGTTCAAAGATCCTGTAATACAATTCCATCAGTCACTTAGGGATCTTGCGTACCGCACTTATTTGAATGATAGAAGTGATGAAAACTGGAATGTTTTTTGTAGGTACAGAAATCGTACAAAAAATATAATTAGGAAAAAGAAGAGAGAGGCTCACGGATTGATTTTTCAGGACAAGACCAGCAAGGAGATTTGGTATATTTTAAATAGAAAAGGTGTTGTTGGTAAAGCTGATGACCTTGAAGTAATTGATCCTAATTATTTAAACAACTTATTTTCTTCTAATCAAATTTTAAATAATAACAGCGTTGTGCCTCGAATGAATGATAATGGTTTTTCTTTTCGTGCAGTAGATAGTTATGAAATGAACTTAGCTTTTAACTTTATTAAGTCAAAAGCTATTGGTTATGATGGCTTTGCCCTTAAGTTTCTTAAATTGTTGATTCCCATAATTGGAAATTACATTTTACATCTGGTTAACACTATATTGACCACCTCTGCTTTTCCATTGCTATGGAAAGTTGCTAAAATTGTTCCTATAAGGAAGAATAATGAGGTTAGTAGTACTGATAACTTGAGGCCGATTTCTATTTTACCAATTTTATCGAAAATGGTTGAATACCTTATGAAGGATCAATTGATGTTGCATGTTAATAATAATCGTTTGCTCCATGATTGTCAATCCGGGTTTAGATGTAACCGTAGTACTACATCGTTGCTTATTGGTCTAACGGATAATATTAGGCGGAAAATTGCTGACAAAGGTTTTTGTGTTTTGTTGTCTTTGGACTTAGCAAAAGCTTTTGATAGGGTTAGCCATCCGCTTTTGATTCAAAAGTTAGACAGATATTTTGGTTTTTCTGGCTCTGCCTGCAAATTAATATCGTCTTATCTTTCGGATAGAAAGCAATATGTGTTCAGTAATGGATCTTGTTTTGGGACTCTTCCTGTTTTCAGTGGTGTACCCCAGGGGTCTGTACTTGGGCCTTTACTTTTTATTATGTTTATAAATGATCTTTTTGATATTTTTTCAAATAATATGTGTCTTCCATTTGCGTTTGCAGATGATGTTCAGATTTTATTTAAAGGGGATAAGGAATTTCCTGATGTTATGCAGAGTATGATAGATTTTACTGTAGGTTTATTAGGTAATTGGATGTGTTCCAATTATCTACATATTAATTCTGATAAATCTAAGGCATTGTTGTTTGGTAATAATTGTATTAATAACTTTTCTATTAATTTAAATGGTAATGTTGTTGAATTTGTAGATAAAGTTAAATGTCTTGGTGTGGTTCTGGATACCAAGCTTAGTTTTGAGCACCATGTTAATAATGTTGTTTCTAAGGTAAATTTTACTTTGAGGAAATTATACAGCTTAGACGTTATGCTGCCATTTAATGTTAAGCTTACGATTGTCCATGCGTTAATTATGCCAATTTTTTTATATGGCTTGGAAGTCTATTCTGGGGCTTTGGGTTATGTAATGAAGAAGGTAAAGTTAGCTGTCAATCGTGTTATGAGATATTTATACTCTCTTAGATTGTGTCAGCATATTTCGTCTTATGTTTTAAAATTTTTAGGATGTTCATTTGATAACCTTGTTCAAATTAGAAATATTATGCACTTTTATAAAGTGTTTAAATTGCAAATGCCGTTGTTCTTGGTTGATATATTTGAATTTGGTAGATCTAATAGGAATAGACAATTAGTTATTCCAAAGCTTACACCGTTGTTAGGCCGATCTTTTTTTGTAAGGGTTGCTCGAAAATACAACAAATTGCCACCTGACTTAAAGACTTTTAATTTGTCTATTGATACGTTCAGGAAGAAACTTTTTGAAGAATTTTCACTTAATGCTTAATTTTTCAGGCATTGTTTTTTTAAATTAAAGCTTACATATACTATTTATTTTTTATATAGAATTTAGGGAATTTAGAAACTATTATCGCTAATTTTTTTAATTTTTTATTACTTTTACTTTAAATTTTTTGCATTTAATAATTTTATTTTTACATTGTTATTTAATTATACATCTAATATTATATTTGATACCTTAACTTTTTTTATTTTAAGCAAATTATTGCTTGTTTTGTTACTTTTAGTAGAAATTTGTAACCGATTATGGCCTATAGGCTAGGTTATTGTAATAAATAAAGAAATTAAATTAAATTAAATATTAAATTTTTATAAATATAATTTTTTTAAGCTATAAAAGCTTATGTAAATTTATACTGTGAAAAAAATTTTTTAAAAAAAGTTCTTATTGGGTTAATATAATACTTTAGATTGCAACTCTTTGCAGATGTGTAAAAAATCAATAAATAAAAAAATATAACTGCTTAACTTTGCATTTAAAACTCAATATATGTATTTGGTGTATGCATTTTTATAAAAAATTATGACGAAAAATCGTTACAGAGTTGAAGTCGTGTTAGCATAGATATACGAAAAAGTTTGTAAAATGTATTAATTTTTGTTAAAAGCGTTACTTTTCCTCTTCATATAAATTCTTACAGTTAGTGTTTAGCTTAATTGGTTATTAAAATATAAGCTATTAAAATTAAAACACCTTATGAGATACTGGTTAGGGAGTTTACATTTGGCCTATAAAATTGGTTACAAATTTTATGTATTAACCAAAAATTGGTCAGATTGTTATAAATTTTGTAAAACAGGTGACAATGCGCTGATATATATCGAAATATATAACTCAAATGTAATCCATGCATTTGAAATTAGCTGGTTACATGGTTTTTATCACATTTTTTGATATCACCCATATATGATTTTTCAATTCAAAAATATATTTTTAAAAATGGTCCAGTTGAATATTTTGGATAAATTAAACATTTCGTCAAATAAATGAAAAAGTAAAGATAAAAGATATTGTAAAATTCTATAATATTTAGAAAAGGACACTTACGGATAAAATGCTCAAACCAATGTTCGAATTGATCACATAATTTCAACATTTAAGGACATTATTGATTGGGCATCTAATTCAAATGGGTCCCTAAAAGATATGTGCATCCTGCCCAAACTTTCTAACAAAGCCTCCATTCAAAAGTCTTCAAACAAGTTTAATTTCTTAAATCAATCGATATGTATTTTTTTCTATGGTCTTTATTTATTCCTTAATTTGTTAAAATTAAAAAGAATAAATAAAAAAATTGATTCCCAGTATGCTTTAATTGTCTGAAAATTCTATAAGAGGCAAAAATTGTTTTGAGTTCCAAGGGGGTTACATTTTCCTAATGTTGGGATTACTTTGGAGCCCTTTACATTGGCAAAAAAATATGCTGGCAAAATTAAAATTTTGTAAGTTATGTTTCAACGAAAAGGACTTGGTACTAAAAGGGTATGTTTATAATTTATTAAATAAAACTTGTATGTTATATTAAATATTTAGGACCATTTGTTAGATATAGTCTTGACTAGCCATGGATCTGTGCGAACATGAAACAAATCACACGTGAACCAACAACAAATCTTATATAAATTGATTTTATATATATTTTTTGCGAGTGATTTTCTGACCGTGATAAAGTGCAGAAGTTAATTGTGATCTCTTTTCTATAATTCTATTTAAAATTAAAAGCAATAACATTTGTTATTGTTTTAAGAAAAAACTTTTTTTAATACATTGTATATTGAAATCAACAACAAATTATTACTTATTATTAAGTAGTAAACAAAGGGATTAATATTCTGCTATACTAATCCTCTGCTGTTACAGCAGAATGGATAGTAGCAGCGAGTCTACTGAAGAAAGCGATATTAGCCGTTTTTTCTAATCACTTGGATTTAATAAATCCAAAAAGTATTTCTAAAAGTGCTCAACAGATGGTGTTAGATTTTTCCTATTTTAAAAAAATTTTCTGTCCGACACTTCTTTCACCCTAATTTTTAATACCGAATTCGATGCTGAAGGATTCTACTTTAACTTTTAATTTATAATTATATTTTACATAAAACAGCGATAAACAGTCTGCCTTTTCAGTTTTATCACTTCAATTTATATTTTTACACAATTGAAAAATTCCATTGCAATATTTAATATTCACTAATTGGATTTAATTAAATTACTTACTGTAGAGTGAAAAATTATCATTTCTATTTGAGCTATTTCTCCATGTCCAAGATGAAAACTATGTATTTGGTGAGGTGTAGTTTTTTTTCTAAACATATTTCATAAAAAAAATTTAAGAAAAACCTTTTATTTGTTAGTTTTTAAATTTTTTTGTTTTTCTTTTAATTTCCATTAGTATTTTTTTCTGACATTAAATTAATAGGCTGTTTCATATATTCGTGATTTTATTGTGGATTTATTAAATCCACTTTTTTTTTGGATTTAATAAATCCATTTTTTTTATGAAAAATTCTAAATCCAGGTGATTAAAAAACACGCTAATTCTCTGGTAGACAGTCGCTGAAAACAAAACAATGAAACAACGACAAAATCGATCACCAGAATTAGTTAAGCATGCAATCAAAAAAACAAAAACTACCAACAATGATGATTAGGGCAAGGAATTCCATGCAAATGCATGTTATTCCTCGATAGTCCAAAACTAATATGGACTAAACATTTATCCAACTCATTAAATTTAGAACAAACTGGCATCGATTTGTAGTTGCATATTTTTGCATATTTTGACATAAATGCATGTTTTTGCATATTTCGACTTTAAATGCATATTTGGTGGATTTTTAATGCATATTTTGTACTTTTTAATGCATATTTTTCATTTTTAGTAGCATTTTTTATTGTGTAAAAAAATATAAAAAATGAAATTCCTTGCCCTAATGATGATATACCAAGTACCTACTAGCAACAACATGTTTGCTGCACTTGATGTAGACAATAATGATGATGATAATTATATTAACGATAATGCTAACAAAGAGCTTTCTGAAGAAAAACCGCCTCCAATAATTATTCCAAATGTTTCAGATATAAGAGCGATGATGAATAACTTTTCAAAAATAGTAAACCTTGAAGATTATTCGTACAAATCTTTGAGAGATGGTCAGATAAGAAACGTAAAGGCATATAGAGAGATAGTAAAATATCTATCTTTCGTAAAAAAACTTAAACGTTTTCAAATCACATTACAAAATGTTGTTATCAGCCGATCAAGCCGCCGCCGCCACCGATTATTTGGTTGCGCCGCCGCCGCCGATTTTAATCCGGCTCAACCTCAATCGCCGCCGCCGCCGCCGATTTTTTGCTTGCGCCGCCGCCGCCGATTATTTTGGTCGGCTTGTTTCTCTGGATCTCACTCCTTATATTTATTAGCCGCAGTTTTTTATTAACGAAATCGTGAAAAAAGAGAAATTTTAACTTTAAATACAAGTATACGGAATATTATCGCAGCTGTCAAAACATGCAACTTATCAAATTAACGGGAATAATTTGTCCTATTTAAATGTTGTATATAATATATCATTTTGATTTTTAATTTTTCATATTTTTGCAAAAAAGTTTCCAAAAAGTTTATTTTTCCCCCAAAAATTGTTTTGCAAGTATTTCTTAAACTATAGCTACCTTTGAATTTCTAAGGCCATATTCGTGATCTGCGTCCCAAAATCTATTAGAAATGATATCTCGGAACTCCGATGCATCAAATTTTTCTTATTTTGTTGTACTGTGTTATTTTCTTAGGCCAGAATGAAATCCGGATAGGTACAAGCCTACAGCAAATTATTTATCACAATTTTTTAAAAAAGATTTTGAGTTTTAGCACATTTACTTTAATAAAAATTTATAATTTTTTAAACATTTTTGTAATTTTCTACTAATTTCGATTAATCGATCAATCGTTGTAATTATTCGAATTATTCGTTATTCGAAATTTTAAATTAATCGATTAATCGAATAACGATTAACTGATTGAATACCCTAGACTATATATAAATATATATTAAACACATAGAAAACATTATTTAAGCTATTCAGGGTTTTTTTTGCTCTATCTCTAGCAGTTTTCTCTCTCGTGTATATGTGCCTTAAGAACGATTTTTGTCATAAATATTTCTTAAGTTGGAAATATAGCTTGAAAACTTCTGACACATTTCGCTGAAATTTAGATATGAAGTAGAAGAGAGAATCCAAATGAACACGTCTTACCACCCATAGCTATAGAAATTACACAGTGCTACAAAATAAAAAAAATATATATATACATATTTTCTTTTCAAATGTCCTACCCCTCAATTCATAAATGCTTTGTAAAGTTATAGCAAGTTTACAAAACGTCATTTTCATACAAAATTTGTTCAATAAACCTCCTATAATTTAACAAAGCGTTTATGAATTTAGGGGCTAGTGTAGATTCTAGGCGGAGCTTCGAAAGAATTAATTCAATTTTAGCCTAATTCGCACAAAACCGAATTCAGCTTTAGAAATTGAACATATATCATTCCATAAAATTATTCCTTTAGAATTAATTCATAGGTTTCATTCCAAAAGTTTAATATTACTTAAATAGAATGCTGAATACATTCCTTATGTTGAATACATTCCTTATGGAATTACAATCAATTTGAATAATTAATTTTTTTCACTAGTTGTAATCTTTTACAAAATGGCTTATCAAAAATGTCATATTATTCAATTCGTACAAGATCTAAGGTATGAATATACCCAGGTAGAAAAATACGCACGGTGTTACGGATTTTGTTTTCCCCCTTACAATTTTGACGATCTTCTTGCAATCTTGCAAATGGATTTGACGATTGTGTTTTAAAAATCGTTATAGGTATTGACGATTTAAGGGAAGGTGTAGACGATCGGTTGCACCAAAAGGTCTGGCAGCACTGATCTTGAGTGTAGTGATAGGAAAAGAAAACAAGAATGGATGAAGCCAGAAGTTAGTGTGAGGTTGAAAGAAAATTCTAGTTAGTTGGATGAGATCAGTTTGGTTAGACGTTGTATTTTCGTCAGCGGAATATTTTTAATAACACGTAATAAAAAGAACATCTACGTTTTATATTTTTTTTTTCTCATATAAAGACTTCAATGACCTACATAAATTTTAGAACTATAATTAAAATGTGAAATAAACGGTGAAAATTTGTTTAAAAGAATAACATTTGTAAATAAATACAAAACTTAACTAAAGTGAAAATATAAAATAATTGACCACATGGTTTTTTTTACAAATCTACATATAAATCAAGAAAATTTGGATACTCCATCTGCTTTACTAATTGGTTCATTTTCCATAAAAAAATACCTTAAAACGTGTATAAAACTTGAATGTCCTTCTTGGATAAATTTTTTTTACATAAAAAAAATACATACTGATATGAATATCCAACACTAATATTATGTGTGTTCCTGTACGTTACCGCGGGTACCGGCGGGAACCCAAAACAGCCCAAACAACAACAATTTACACGCAATTTTGAGTACGGGAACGCCTTTGGGCTAGTTTGTGTAACTTCGGTAAAGTACGGGAACAGACATATTATAATTAAGCTTAAGCAACAAAAATAAATTAATTGCCCAAGAGTTGTCTAATAAAGTTGAAAGAAAAAATTAACAAAATTAAAGTGAATAACAGAAATTTAGACAAAAAAAAAACCCAAAAAAATACTGAAAACAAACAAAAAAATTAAGCCACCTGTGTTTTTCGTGCAAAAATCACGTTGTGGTTAAACATTTCATTCATCGTTGTGTTTTTTTTATAAATACGGTTTTGAACAACAACAACAACTAACTATCAAACAAAAACCGTCTTATATGAAAACAGTTTGACATTGTCTTCTCCTTGAAGGACAGAGAAAAGAAAAAAAGTATAGTTGACATTGACTTCTCCTTGAAGAACAAAAAAATTTCACTATACAAACATTTGTGAAAACCAACGGTAACAAAGACTTAACAATTATGAAAAAACCTAAACTACATAAATCAACAACAGCATCTATAAAAAAATTAACAACAACAGAAGCAGCCATGGAAATACAACGGTAGCGGCATAGCAACAAAGCGTCGTCACCAAAACAGATAAGAAAAAATTAAACTTTATAATTGTCATTATTATCAAAACTATCATTATAATTAGTATTATAATTAATATTATTATTATTAATATTATAATTATTATTAAATATACTTACTTTTACTTACCATTCATATTATAACTTAATTTTTTTCTTATACTTACCCTTAACTTATCTTTAATACTTACCTCTATACTTATTTTTATACTTACCTTATTATTATTAAACATTAAACTATAACTACTCACTTATATACTTACATTTAACTTACTTTATACATATTTTTTTCGTAATACTTACCTTCCAATTATTCTACTTATAATAAAATTATGATTATAGCAATTAATTCGAAATGTTTTCATATATAACGGTTATTCAAATTATTGTTTCTTTTCAATAAAATATTGAATTAAAATGAGCCACTAATCTTATTAATTAGGAGGATGTTAGTAGGAAAAATGGTCATATTTAGGGACAGTAAAATAGTAGGGTACCCATGCTGTCAATAGCGTAAGGGTGGGTCAAATGTACCCCGGTATGACACAACATCTAATCATACCACAGCGTTAGCTGCCAATGCAGTTCATTCGGGAAAACATTTTTGAAAGAGCAGATAAATTTTATTTTTTTATATTAATTTTTTTTTACTAAACTCTTGGGTTTATTGGGGCATGGAGAGTTTAGGAATATGTCAATACGCCATTAGCACTGGTCAAGGAACTTACCAACCTGACAGAGCTAGCCAGGGTTTCGTTTTTATTTTACCATGCCAGACTTGACATAACCTCATACCGCAATTTATTATATTAGAATTTTAACAAATTGTAGAAAAATCTACTAAGCATTAGCGGGCGTATTACAACGGCACAGTGTTGGCACGACGTTAGAGAGGGTAGTACATGTACTGGCGATGTATCGGATTTTTAACTTTTACAGAGCTGATATGGTGTCGAAATGATAACACGAATGTACGCTTGGCCGTAGCTATTTGCCAACGTTGGCACAGCGCTGAAATTCAGTAGATTTCCAGTACTTTCAATAAAATAATTCAGTATGTATGTAGGCAATGCTCTGAAAATTCGGGCTTTTAGCAAAAGTATGGGGAAAGCTTTATTTCTAAACTGCCCCTATTTTTTAACCAATAATAATATTTTTCCAAGTCAGCTCATATGGAAGCTTATATATTCTAAAGGATCAAGTATTTTTTAATAAGGATTTTTTTGACATAACGAGTGAGTCGTGTCAAACTGTCATGATATTTTTATGCAGTATTGTTTGACATTCCATTGTGGAAAGACAAAGCCGGTATACAAATTATTTAGCTGTATTACGAAAATCGGCGTTTCACGAGGAAAGTGTTTCGTGCGCTTTGGTCAAAATTTTGTTCAGTTATGAGGCGCATTTCTGGCTTAGTTGGCTACGTCAATAAATCAAATTGTCGTATTTGGATTAAAGAACTACTCGTAGAAGTTTAAGAGCTGCCATTGCATCCAGACAAAAGGTTTGGTTATCGCGCCATGATATCGGACATTTGGATTCAACAAGATGGCGCTACTTACCACAGAGCCCGTGAAAGCATGTCTTTATTTATTAATAGTAAAAAATATTTTTTTTTTGTTCCAAAGTAAAAAATACTTTTATGATATGAAAAAAAGTACTTGCAAATTAATCAATTTTTAAAAATATACCGATTTTTTCAAAATTAAACAAAAGAAAAAATTAAGAAAATTTGCTTTATTTGAAAATATTTCCACACAGTTTTGTTGAACATATTTGGAAAGCCAAACTTTCTCTCCTCCTAGGTCCGTTCAAAAACTATAAATCCTAAATTGGTAATTTTTATCGATGAATTTAACTTAAAATTATTTTTTATCGGATAATTCCAAGTTTTTGTACAATTTTCTACTGTTATATTTTTCAAAAAACCTTAAACATCTTTAAATTACGTGTATAATGTTCTATCAAGCCGAAGCCGAAGCCGCCGCCGATTTTTATCCGGCTCAACCTTAATCACAGCCGCCGCCGCCGATTATTTTGATCGGCTTGTTTCTCTGGTGTGCACCTATTTTGACATGTGTGTAACGAACAGTGTTCACACTATTATACATTTTCGTTATACAACACATTTCTGACATGTATAACACACTTGTGTGATAATCTAAACGGGGCTTTAGTATACAATTTTTTGACATTTTCATGGAACAAATGCAGTTTAGGAGCATAACCCCGATTTTTTTTTTGATTTTTTTTGCAATGTAGTGCTTTTTGAGCTGATTTCAAAAATATAAATTTTCTTTGTCGGAAACGCCTACTTTCGAGTGGGCGGGGCTTTAAAGTTGAAAATTGAAATTGGAATAAGTCCGGAGATACTTATCCGATAAGAACAAAATGCACATCAACTCAAAGGTCTGTAAAATGCCTTTCAGATGTGGTCCAATATGAGCCCAAATATTAACCCATTGTGGAGTAAATTAACATTATTGATTTTTTTCATTGACTTTTTGCATAAAAAGCTAATTTCTTTAAAATATGACTTTAGGCTTTCATTTGATATCTTTTTGAATGAAAAAGTTATTAAAAGTCAAAATTGGACATTTCCCTTTTTTTAGTTTTTTTTGTTACAACTAAGGAATGCAAAATCCCGCACTTTTTGATTTCCCGGAAAAGCGGGAACTTTATCTTGAATTCCCGGGATCCCGCAAAGCACATATATTAGAAAATATTTTATAGTAATTTAAAAATTTTATTAATAAAATGTCTTAAAGACCCCAAATTTTCATTATCGTGAAAAGGCTCAGCTGGTTTTTTATGGAATTTTCGTAGTAGGAAAGAATGAATTTTATATTAGAAATTATATGTTTAATACAGCTAAATAGCACATTTTACCATGAATTCTTTCTTATGCTACTATATTGCAAATACTATTAACAACCAACAAGTTTTTTTTTCCAAATGTTTTTATGCACATTTAATATTGCTGTAAACTTTAGTTGAAATTCATTAATATAAATAAAAACTTATCATTATGAAAAAAACCCATTGAAATGAGCTGGACACATAAATGGCACAATCCTAAAAAAAGAGAAAAAATGGTTTTAATATTGCATTTGTTAAATTTTTTGGTATGTACAAATATTTTACCGTTAATATTTAGTGCTGTGACCTTTTTTCTGATGACAGCTTTGCACCTGCGACCCATACTTTCCACTAGTTTTTGGCATACCAAGCTTCCTGTGCGGCCGACCACAGTTCGTCCATATTTTTGTAATTTTTCTTGGCGATTTCAACATTGACTTCGTTCCACAGGTTCTCTATTGGATTTAAGTCAGGGCTTAGCTGGCCAATCCAAAACATCAATCTTCTCCGCACAAAACCATTTTTTTTTACTAGTTTGGAGGAGTGTTTGGGGTCATAATCTTGCATGAATTTCCATTTTATTGGCATGGAGTTGAAGGCATATGGCTCCATATGATTTTTTAAAATATCTAAATACTGAAACTTGTCCATTTTTCCATTGATTTTTATAAGCGGACCTACGCCATGCCAAGAAAATGCACCCCAAACCATAATACTGCCACCTCGATGTTTTACCGTCTTCTGAGTGAACCGAGGATTAAACTCTTGGCCTTTAGGACGACGAACAAAGATTCTGCCATCTGGTGCTATCCTGTTAATTTTTGTTTCGTCACTCCATAACACGTTTTTCCAAAAATTAATGGGATTTTCCTTATGGGTTCTGGTGAAGGTTAGTCGTTTTGAAATATTTTTTTTTGGGAGAAGGTGCTTTTTTCAGGAAATCCGCCCAAAAAAATTTGCCTCGTTTAGTCTTCTTCTGACAATTCTGCTTAATATTTCCATGTTAAAATTTTCAGTAATATCCGATGCTATCTGCCTTGATGACTTGAATGGATCAATTTTCACCATTCATACTATAGCTGCATCAGTACGCTCATCTGTTTTTCGTAGCCTTGGCTTCCAAATTTTACCCTTAGTCAATATATCGGGATCCTCAACACAAGAATTAATGTATGAATGTAGACTTTTTTGCGAGAAATTTGCATTATGTCAGCAATTTCCGCTACTTTTTTCCATTTTCATACATTTTCCATATGATCCGCCTTTCCTCACCTGTGGTATGTTTTCCTGATCCCATTTTAACATTTTTTTAACTTTTTATATTTATTTTTGAACTACGAAAAATATTTATTGCTTTGAATTAAATCTACACGACTACTGCCTATTTTAAGTAAATTGTGCCATTGATATGTCCACTTTAAATCAGCATTGTTAACGCAAAAATAATTATTAAGACAAAAATTTTTTTCATCAACAATCAGAAGATATAAAACTTGCATTTTTAAATATATTTAGTTGGAAAATACTTAAATTTATGCGCAATTTAAATTTGTGCCATTTATGTGTCCATAGCTGTATGTATTTCTAAAAATTGAATAAACTAAAACTAATTTTTAGACTAAAACACTTGTCAGTAAAAAAAAAAAAAATAATTAAAAAATTAAGCCCTGGTTTATGTATTCCCAGCAAACAAAGGATCATTAATGACTCAGAAATGAGCTCCAAAAACATAAACATTTTTCCACTTTTTCCTATGAAAGTGGTATGTCCAAAAGAGCCCCCTGTGTACTCAGAAATGACTCAGAAAAAAGAAAGTATAAAATCGAAATTTTCCCCATAAATTTAAATAATTTTGAAATCTTCTTTGAGACCGAAAAATGAACCTTCTTTTTGAGACAGCTTTTTAGATTGTAGAGACAATTTTTTGGATTGTTTTCTGAGGGTTCATATTTTCTACCAAAAAAAGAGTGTTTTCAAAAAAAACAATAATCATTTCTATGAGCCATTTAAAAATCTTATTTATGAGCGCTCCGAAATTGCTGGCTGGGTTACGAAAATACTCTAAACGAAAGCAAAGTAACGAAAGTTTGTTTTTGTTTCCCATGTATTTTGAACGAAAGTGATTGTCAATTTCTTTCGTTTAGACTATTTTCGTAATAGATAAACAGGCCCTAATATAGAAAATAATTTCAGAAAATTGGAAAAAAATTTTTAAATTATGGGAAAAAATTCTAATTTACTAGAAAATTTTTAAAAATCAATGGACAAATTTGTCTTTAATTCTGTACAGAATAAGTGCGATTCAAAATTTTTTATACAAACACTATTTAGTTGAGTGGTTTTCTTGAAAAATATATTTTTTAAATTCCTTTTAGTGCCTGTTAAAAAAACAGGAACTTAAAAAGTTCGATGAAGTACACAAATTAATCAGTGTGTTCGTTTACTCGAAAATCTTACTACTTTTACTACAATTTTGTGAGTAAATGAGCAAGATTTTTACTATTTTTAAAACGTTGGAAAATTTTGCATAAGTAAATTTGAAACAACCCGAGTAAAAAAGTTTATATATAGTTATATATTATTATATATGGACATATATGTCCCTCTATAAAATTATATATAATTATATCTGACATTGATTATTTGCAAATTCGTTTATATAGTGCCATATAAAATTATATATAATTATATATGGTCCAATATATGATAATATATGCCTTATATAATTATATATATTTAAACAAAAATAAACATTTTTTGTATTCGATTTTCAATAATTGTACAGAGCAAAATTGAAACTTACATAAGTATTGAAAAATGACACATGATGACAAAATCATAAAAAAAATCTTTAGAGTTAAGGACAATTCAGATGTACACTATCCCTATCTACTATTACCCAGTATTGGGGATACGAATTGTCAGATTTTTGTGAATTCTCTTTTGAAAATGATATTTCGTATCCTCAATACAGAGAAATAATAGATATGGATGGACAGAGATGGATACCGTGCGAATCAAGATTTATGGTCATCGGTTCCACAAATCAATAATTTTATAGTACGGCATATAGGTAAAACAGTAGTGTCAATGTATTAGTGAGTGAATTTGTAAATTTTCACCAAGTTTCATCAAGATCTGAGAGCTCATGCACTAAAAACAGAGATGGGCGAAAATCATTACTATTTTATTTTCATTGCCATTACTTTATGTAATTTCTATACATCAGGTTCTTGTGTCATAAAGTCTCAAAAATTACCATAAACACTATTTTTGTAAATTTTTTTAAAATGAAAATTGACATGATGAATCATTTTGGAGACCATCTTTGGATTTAGTAATTCGAAAACGCTTAGTCGTAAATTTTTTTGTTATTGTTATAAAATTTTTGCACATTTAATAAAAATGGAAAATATTTGTGATCTGCAGTAAATTGTTTAAAAATATAAATTATTTAATTGGAAAAAAATACAAAATCTAGGTAAAATATATAGGGGTCAATTTATATAAAATTATATAAATTAATTATATAAAATAATAATTATAATTATATAAAACTATATATACCCATTTTTCGGATATAATTATATCAATTTATATATAATTATATATAAGTTTATATAATTATATATAATCAGTAGCGGGCGCAGCCCGCTACGTTGTTAGCGTGCCTTAAAGGTTAAGGGAGGGGGGGGGGCTGCGCCCCCCACAATTTTTATTAAATTTGTTTTTTTATTTAAAGTTTTTTTATTTAAAGCCTTCACCCAGCCACAACAAATAAATAATTCTGCACAACAACGGGTTTAAAATAAATAAATATTTGATCACTTTTTCTCATGAAAGTGGATTGTTAGTAATGAATCCATAATAAATTGCAATATACGTGTGTATGTTAAGATAATTTGGTAAAGTGCGAACTTAGGTAGATAGACCCGTAAGTAGTTTTGTTCATTTGTGTTTTGAATGAAAATAAATAACGTAAAGCAGGGTTGGAAAGCATTTTATAATATTAAAAATAGCGGGCAAAGCCCTCTACGTTGTTAGCGTGTCTTAAAGTTTTTTTTTAATTCCAGTTTATGTAAAGGTAGACCTGGCAATTCAAGTAAATTCACAAATTCAGTTGGAAAATTTACTGCGTCGGTTTCTTCCACCGGTGCTTCGTTACATTAAGTTTAAATATCGGAATATATAAGTTCCATTCCTTTTCTAAGGTTTTTTCTCTTTTAGAAAATTTGTTTAACTTTTTGGAGAGTAAGTTTCAATGCTACATAAGTTTCATATTCCGTGGATAGTGTTTGAACCATAGCTGTTAAGTAATGATTACTAATCATAATAATTAGTAATTAGATTACTATCTTTTTAAAGGTGAAGTAATGATTAAATTACGATTATATTCAGTTTCGGACGATTACTAATTGATTATGATTCCAAATAATCTAAAAGTAATCAGGATTATTTTTAATTATGACAAAATATAATCAAAAAGAATCATAAATAATAAATAAAAAAAACCAAAGTAATTTCTGTATTTTTACCATGAAAACTTATCCAAAATGTTTTTTCAAATTTCAAATGACATTTCAGAACATTTCAATCACGCAAAAATTCTACTAAGGCACTGTAACTCATGCCGAATATTTTTGAAAATAATCAAAAAGAATTAAAAGTAATCTTTGAAAGTAGTCGAATTATTTTTTGATTACTTTTGATTCTTTTTGATTATTTTATGGTAATCTCAAGTAATCTTGATTACTTTTACATTATTTGTAATCATAATCAATTAGTAATCAGAAATTGTTCAATAGAGAATTATGTAATCAATACAATTTTTTCCAAAATGTAATCTAATTGATTAGTAATCGTAATCGAAATTTAACAGCTATGGTTTGAACAGGTAATTCCCTCTTCCAATCCATTTGCATTCTCTATAATTTCAATTCTACTCGTTCAACGTTTATATCCATTTCATTCCACTTGTGTGGTGTTTCATTCCACTCGTTTCCTATTTAGTTTCTTAATTTTAGTGTTTCATATACACTTGTTCTTTAAGTTTTAGGTTTCTAGCTAAAGACGCAGACGTTAAGGGGGGGGGGCAATTTTCCCCTTTTGAACCACCATTTTTACCACGTTCCTGTCCAAAGTCTTAGAAATGCCTTGTCGATAAGTTAGCCCATACTCCAAGGAAAACATATTATATATTACAGGTTTCTAGCCGAAGGGTTCGGTTAGGCCATCAAGGGGGAGAATTATTCCGTTTTTACCCCTTCCGGTAGGAATTTCCAAAAATTCCGTCTTAGAGGACGTCTGCGTTGGAGGAGGAACCTACTACATACATAATTTTAGGTCTCTATATCCAGCAGTTTGGCCAGGCCGTCAAGGGGAAGTTTTTTCCCTTTTTACCCCTCCCGGTATGAATTTCCAAAAATACCATCTTAGGGGACGTCAACGTTGGAGAAGGAACCCAAATACCGAATTTAAGCTCCCTTGTTCCAGCAGTTTGGTCAGGCCGTTAAGGGGGAGACTTTTCCTGTTTTTGACCCTACCTGTAGAAATTTCCAAAAATCTCATCTTAGCGGATGTCTACAATAGAGGAGGAACTTTAATAACAAATTTCAACTTCCTACCTCCAGCGGTTTGGGCAGGCCTTAAGCGGCACTTTTCGCTTCATGTTTCTGTTCAAAAAGCACCTTCCCGGTAAGTGAGCCCATACTCCAAGTCATAGCTGTTAAATTTCGATTACGATTACTAATCAATTAGATTACATTTTGGAAAAAATTGTATTGATTACATAATTCTCTATTGAACAATTTCTGATTACTAATTTATTATGATTACAAATAATGTAAAAGTAATCAAGATTACTTGAGATTACCATAAAATAATCAAAAAGAATCAAAAGTAATCAAAAAATAATTCGACTACTTTCAAAGATTACTTTTAATTCTTTTTGATTATTTTCAAAAATATTCGGCATGAGTTACAGTGCGTTAGTAGAATTTTTGCGTGATTGAAATGTTCTGAAATGTCATTTGAAATTTGAAAAAACATTTTGGATAAGTTTTCATGGTAAAAATACAGAAATTACTTTGGTTTTTTTTATTTATTATTTATGATTCTTTTTGATTATATTTTGTCATAATTAAAAATAATCCTGATTACTTTTAGATTATTTGGAATCATAATCAATTAGTAATCGTCCGAAACTGAATATAATCGTAATTTAATCATTACTTCACCTTTAAAAAGATAGTAATCTAATTACTAATTATTATGATTAGTAATCATTACTTAACAGCTATGCTCCAAGTAACATATGTTTTACATTTCAGGTTTCTAGCCAACTTTTACTATTTGTGCCCCTCTCGGTAGGAATTTCCGAAAATCCATCGACAGGGAATTTCAGCTTCCTAGTTCCAGCAGTTTGAGCAGGCTGTCAAGGGGGACACTTTTTCTTTTTTTGTCCCTCCCGGTTGGAATTAGGCTGGAAGAGGAACCTAAGTACCGAATTTCAGCTTCCTAGTTGCAGCAGTTTGGACAGGTCGTTAGGGGCAACTTTCCCTTTTTGAGCCCCCATTTTATAACGACCCTGTCCAAAATTCAAAAAAGTATCTTTCTAATAAGTTAGCCCTTACTCCAGGGACCCACATTTTAATCTTCAGGTTTCTAGCCGAAGGGGTTTTTACCGGCCCCCAAGGTGAGGCTTTTCTTCTTTTTGCCCCTCCCTTTAGGAATTTACAAAAATTCCATCTTCGCGGCTATCTGCGATGGATGAGGAACATTCATACCAAATTTCAACTGCATTGCCTAAGCGGTTTGGGCAGGCCGTTATTGGGGACATTTTTCCCTTTCAACCACCATTTTTACTATGTTGCTGTTCCAAAATAGAAAAATTATGTTGCCGGTGAGTTAGTCCTACTCCAAGGAATACATATTTAAAATTTTAGGTTGGCCAAAAGGGATTGGGCAAGCCGTCAGGAGGAGACTTTTACCTTATTTCCCCTCCCGATAGGAATTTCAAAAATTCCGTCTAAGCGGACGCCTACACAGAAGGAGGAACTCACATACCGAGTTTCCTTTTGGGATATCCTGTAGGGAATTCCAAAAATACAAACTTAGTCGATGTCTACTACAGTGGAGGAACCTTTATACCAAATTTCAACTTCTTACCTCCAGTGGTTTGGGCAGGCACTTTTCCAATTTGTGAGACTGTTTATGTGGAGACTTTTCCCCTTTTTGCCCGTTCCGGTAGGAATTTCCAAAAATCCCGTCTTAGCGCACGTCTATGCCGAATATCAAGAAACCTTGTTTTAGTAGAGATATCCGTGGGGGAGGGAAAAAAGTAGTTTTTTTGCAATTATATATTATTTTAAATGGTACTTTTTGGAAAAACGAAATTTTTTTGAAAAAGATACTTTGTTTTTACAAAGTACTTTATTTGTACTTTTTTTGGAAAAGGTATTTTTTTTAATAAGGTGTTTTTTTTTGGAAAAATGTATGTTTTTGGAAAAAGGTACTTTTTTTGGAAAAGGTACTTCTTTTGGAAAAGGAAAATTTTTTTAGAAAAAGGTACTTTTTTTTGGGAAATGTACTTTTTTTGGAAAAGGTACTTTTTTTGAAAAAGGTATTTTTTTGAAAAAATGTATGTTTTTTGGGAAAAGAAAAATTTTTTTAGAAAAAGGTACTTTTTTGGGAAAAGGTACTTTTTCTTGGAAAAGGTACTTTTTTTTGAAAAAGGTATTTTTTTTTGGAAAAATGTATGTTTTTTGGGAAAAGGTACTTTTTTTGGAAAAGGTTAATTTTTTTAGAAAAAGGTGCATTTTTTGGAAAAAGGTACTTTTTTTTAAAAAGGTACTTTTTTTTTGGAAAAAGGTACTTTTTTGGAAAAAGGTACGTTTTTGGAAAAAGGAATTTTTTTTGGAAAAAGGTACTTTTTTTGGAAAAAGGTACTTTTTTGGAAAAAGGTACTTTTTTTGGAAAAAGGTACCTTTTTTGGAAAAAGGTACTTTTTTTTGGAAAAAGGTACTTTTTTTTGGAAAAAGGTACTTTTTTTTGGAAAAAGGTACTTTTTTTGGAAAAAGGTACTTTTTTTGGAATAAGGTACTTCTTTTGGAAAAAGGTACTTTTTTTGGAAAAGGGTACTTTTTTTGCAAAAAGGAATTTTTTTTGGAAAAAGGTACTTTTTTTTTGAAAAATGTACTTTTTTTGGAAAAAGGTACTTTTTTTGGAAAAAGGTACTTTTTTTGGAAAAAGGTACTTTTTTTGGAAAAAGGTACTTTTTTGGGAAAAAGGTACTTTTTTGGGAAAAAGGTACTTTTTTGGGAAAAAGGTACTTTTTTGGGAAAAAGGTACTTTTTTGGGAAAAAGGTACTTTTTTGGGAAAAAGGTACTTTTTTGGGAAAAAGGTACTTTTTTGGGAAAAAGGTACTTTTTTGGGAAAAAGGTACTTTTTTGGGAAAAAGGTACTTTTTTTGGGAAAAAGGTACTTTTTTGGGAAAAAGGTACTTTTTTGGGAAAAGGTACTTTTTTGGAAAAAGGTACTTTTTTTGTCCCCTTTTTGCTCCTCCCGATAAGAATTTCCAAAAATGCCGTCTCAACGGACGTCTACACCGGTCGAGGAACCTACATACCAAATTTCAACTTCATAGCTCCAGCAGTTTGAGCAGGCCGTCAAGGGGGAGACTTTTCCCCTTTTTGCCCGTCCCTGTAAAAATTTCCAAAACTTCCGTCTTGGTGGATGTCTACGATAGTGGAGGATACCAAATACCAAATTTCAACTTCCTACCTCCAGCGGTTTTGGCAGGCCGTCAAGGGGGGCCTTTTTCCCCTTTTTAACCCCCATTTTTACAACGTCCCTGTCCAAAATTCCAGAAAGTACTTTCCAGAAAAGTTAGCCCATACTCCAAGGAACACATATCTTAAATTTCAGCTTTCTAGCCAAAGGGGTTTTGGCAGGCCGCCAAGGGGGAGACTTTTCCCCTTTTTGCCCGTTCCGGTAGGAATTACCAAAAATCCCGTCTTAGCGGACGTCTACGCCGAAAGAGGAACCTACATACCAAATTTCAACTTCCTAGCTTCAGCGGTTTGGGCTGGGCGATGTTGAGTCAGTCAGTCACGTTATTCTTTTATATATAATCATATATAATTATATCCACCAATTTCCGCATATAATTATATATAATTTGATATGGGACCATATATAATTATATATGACTCCATATATAATTTTATATGGCCCCATATCAATTTTTTTAATCGGGTTGTTAAGTTCTAACGGGACATTCAGTAATCGGGCCGGAAAAGAAAAAAATTTATTTTATATTGGCATTTAAGTTTAAAATTTTTAAATTCACTCAAACGATAAATTTACACTACTGTTTCAGTTATATGCTGCCACATAAAATCTTTGATTTATAGAATTGATGGTCATAACTCTTTTAACAAAAAAATTATGATTTTCTAATCTTGTGTTATTTGGCAACACTTAAGTTATAATTTTGTTTCGTAATTTTATTGAAAATTGATTAAAAATATTTTAGTATGAACAAATATATATTTATATCTAAATATATAAGGCAGATATAATTATATATTGGACCATATATAGTTATATATAATTTTAAATGACCCCATATAAAGTAGTTTGTAAATAATCAGTGTAAGATATAATTATATCCAATTATATATGGCGTCATATATGACCATATATAATTATATATAACTATATATGATTATATATAAACTTTTTTAATCGGGAAGCATTAAAATTAAATTTTTATATACTGTGTCACCAGATTTTAGAAATTTCTTAATGCTCTATAATAAAATAATGATAAATTTGGATAAGTGCCCAGCAAAATCTTTCATTACCAAATAAGTGGTTATATAATAGAAGTTCATAGCTCCGCACAACTTATTTTTTGGCGTCTAAACCAGGCGTCGGCAACACCTATGCCCATGGGCGCTCTCTCACACCTACATAAGCTCACACATAGAACAAAAAAATAACTTAGTCGCAAACAAGTAGTAGTCAATGAAGTAGGTTGTCAGATCGCTTGTTTCCCAGATTTTTTACACTCTGCATAATGTTTATTGATACATTTTTTTGGTAATTTATTTTTAAGTTCTTTTGTTTTTATTTTTTGTTTGTGTTGTTGTTTTTTGATCTTCCTTTTTGTAGTTGTTCTTTGCTTTTAAATTTTTATTTTATATTCCCATTATAAACATTTAAAATTTTCTAATTATTATACAAACGTTCTTTGTCAGTGCATTGAGAGAGAGAGGCTGCAACTCACGCATACAGGCACAAAATAAGGTTGTATATGTTTGCCGATTCCTGGTCTAAACTCATTATTTTTGTTTGGCGTGGTCGTTTTTATAAGTAGTCACGCTTACCCGCTCACTTACGAAAAAATGAGAAATAAGAAGTTATGAGATTTTGAATAATAGGTGGTTACACACATGCTTACAAAAAGTTGAATTATAAGTCGTTATCCGATTGCTTACTTGATTCTAAAAAATAAGGAGTTAAGCAAATACTATTAGCTTAAGGAAATACATTCAGAAAAATTTAAGTTTTCTCTAGTGTGTAATTTTAGGACTCGTTATAGAAATTTAAACAAAAAACATATTTACATATAATAAATAAAAATGTATATAATTTAACTGTGTAAAAAGTACTTATTTAAACTATCCCAGCAAGCATGGCAATACGAAGAAGATTCCCCGATCATATTGCCAGGAAGAAAACATTTATTGCCGGCAATATCAATTTCGTATTGCGGAAGTTTCTTCCGTCGGGAAGTTTCTTCCGTCGCTATAAACTCCCCGGTACAATATAAAGGTTTTAATTTTTAATTATTAAATTTAAGCCTGAAAAAGAAGATCTGCATACATAATCCATTGACCAATACATTAATTATCTTGATTTCAACGTAGCCGATTTTTTCCTCGCATTAGATCTTGATTTTTTTAAGGAATTTCTTTCTTATGTGTTTGTTGATTGTTTTTATACAAATTTTGTTTTAATTTTTTCCAAAATGAGAAAGAATTTTAAACAAATTTTCTTTATCTTCCGGATGATAAGAAGGTAATATTGCCGCAATATCATTATAAAAACCTATGACAAAAAATTCAATTTTTGAATTATTTTTTTTCCAAATACATATCACCAAATTATCTTCCAAATAATAAAAGGAAGACAATTTTAAAATACTACTTGATTATTTTCATTCAAATGAAAAACAGAAGATATCGCTTTAATATCTTCTTGGAAGATATCTTCCAAATGCTTGCAGGGATTATGAGTAAGTCATTATTTTATATTTAGAAACATTGAATACAATAGGCCGTGATTAGGAAGTCATTATTTTATATTATAAAATAATGCAAAAGGTAATGATAAATCATTTTTGGTAATGCAGATAGTAATGAGGTGTCATTACCAATTGTCATATTCAAGTACTAAATATTGCACTTGCACATGCAAATGTATGTATTAGTATACAATGTAATTAGTAATAAGAAAGAACAACAGTAATAAAATGTCAGTCGTATGAAGAAAACGATCGAAGTTAAACGCGTATTCATTACAGATTTTTGCGACGAGTACTAGGGAATTCACGTGTGATATAAAAAAATAAACTAAAAATTTTATGCAAATTTGAATACGGTAAAACTTTTTACAGTATAAGAATACCGGTTGAAAATGGCAAATGAAAATAAAGTACAAGTGAAAGAGTTGGTTTCGTTTTTTAGTTTCGAGCCTTTTGATTCTACAAAATCAACGTGGTCGCGTTGGGTAAAACGTTTTAAGACGGCATTGGAATTGTATGAATGCCAAAGTGCTAAACATACATATAATATTATATAACAGCAATGTGAACAAATAAAACTCTAAATGTCATTTGTACAAAATGTTTTATTAAATCGGGAAACTGCATCAGATATTGTTTGGGGAAAAAATTAAAGGTTTTCATATTCATGAATTCATTTATGTATGCATTCATATGTTGTATGTTTGGAAATATATTGCGTACATACATAAACTACATTTGCATGAATGTATCGATGAACACGTATTTAGTAGTGTATTGGTAATAGTAACTAATTGTATATAACTAGAATTGTTGTAATATGTTGTTATCTGCATCTCTAACGAACAATAAGTAAAAATTGTATAAATAGTATTTTGTACTTCTTACTGGTTGGTATTGGAAACATTGCGGTTGTAATAAATATTCCTTGTTGCTTCATTTCGTTGGAGCACAAACATACAATATTTTGTGTGATAAAGTACTCCCAAAGGTACCCGAAGACATGAGATTTGATGAAATTGTGGAAGTGTTGGAGGAGCACTATGACCCAAAGCCCAACGAATTGTTAGAAAATTTTCGTTTTAATTTGCGCAAACAAAAATCAGATGAAACATGTGCAGAATTTGCAGTGGCACTACGTAGGTTGGCTGTTGGGTGTAACTTTGGTTCGCATTTGGATGTGGCTTTGAGAAATCAGTTCGTCTTCGGGCTGTTGGATAACAAAATACAGCATAGGTTATTAGAAAAAAAAACGTTGAATATAGAAGAAGCAATAAATATGGCGACGGCATATGAGTTGGCAGAAAAAGGAGGGGAGGAGCTTCAGCAAAAAACCACAAAGGCTATATAAATAAAGTGTTTGAAAAAAGCAAAAAAGGAGATAAAAATAAGAAAAAAAATAGCTACGGCGAATTCAATAAGAACAAACAAGAGTGTTTTCGATGTGGCAGTACTACACATCTGGCTGATAAGTGTCAATACATGGAATTAAAATGCCATTATTGTAAAAAAAGGGACACCTTCGTAAAATGTGCTTTAAAGAAAAAAAGCAACAATTAAATCAAATAGAAGAAACAACATGTGGTACAGTGGAAGACCTTCTCAAAATTGAAGCAAAAGGTGATCTTTTGAATCTGCGTGCCAAATTGTTGTATAATTTTATAGTGAATGACAATTTAATTGAATTTGAATTAGATTCCGGATCGCCAGTTTCTCTTATGAATTGTAATGATGCCAAAAAGATAGTAACTTCTAAAACAAAAGTTTATAAATCGGATTTGGAACTGAGTAGTTTTTGTGAACAGAAATTAATAATTGTTGGTTACGTTTATGTTGATGTAAAAATCAATAATAGAAATTTAAAAGTAAGATTGTACATAGCAAAGTCGAACCGTAAACCACTTTGTGAAAGAGAGTGGCTACGACAAATTACCCTAAATTGGAATAAAGTTTTTTCAACAGCTGATAGAAGGTTGTGGGTTAATCAGATTGAACAATTCCGTGTAGATGATTTAAAGGAAAAATACCCCAACGTATTTTCTTCGTCTGTCGGAAAAATTAAAGATCTACAAACTCGTATTTATGTTAAAGAAAACACTACACCAAAATTTTTACGTGCAAGAAGAGTGCCGTTCCCGTTGATGGAGGCTGTGGAAATACAACTTGAAAAGCAGGTGGTTGATGGTTTGCTAGTTAAAGTAGACACTAGTGAATGGGCTACGCCTATTGTGGTGGTACCCAAAAAGAACGGCGACGTTCGTATTTGCGGCGACTATAAGGTCACCCTGAATCCTGCGCTTTTAATCGACGAACACCCATTGCCGACCATTGATGAATTGTTCAGCAAGATGTCTGGTGGTACAAAATTTTCTAAAATTGATCTTTCGAAAGCATATTTACAATTGGAAGTACATCCAAGTGATAGACACCTGTTAACGTTAAGTACACACAAGGGGCTATACCAACCAACACGTTTGATGTTTGGGATTGCCAGTGCACCAGCTAAGTGGCAGCGGTTAATGGAACAACTGTTGTGCGATATCCCAGGTGTTTCAGTCTTTTTAGACGACATTAAAATTACAGCTCCAGATGATAAAGACCATATGATGCGTATTGATGAAGTATTGAAACGACTCGAAAAATACAACATGAGGGTCAACCTAGAAAAATCTGAATTTTTGAAGGATAGTATTACATACTGTGGTTATGTTATTAGTAAAGATGGCATTCAGCGTATGAAAAGTAAAATTGAGGCTATCCAACAAATGAAAAAGCCTGCCAGTAAAGATGAGGTTCGGGCGTTTATGGGGCTGGTCAATTACTATGGCCGATTCGTTAAAAATTTAAGTGATATAGTTTATCCCTTAAATCGTCTTTTGCAAAATGAGGTGCCATTCGAATTCGACCGGAAATGTGACAACGCTTTTAATGAAATTAAAAAACAAATGCAGTCCGAAACAACACTCGCTCATTATGACCCAAAAAGACCCGTAGTATTAGCGGTGGATGCAAGTCCTATTGGAGTGGGAGCCGTCCTGAGTCACATTTATGAAGATGGTTCTGAAAGGTCGATACAATTTGCATCGCAGACACTCAACAAAGTTCAACAACGCTATTCCCAAATTGACAAGGAAGCATATGCAGTCATTTTTGGTATACGTAAGTTTTATCAATATTTATATGGGAGAAAATTTACACTCGTTATAGATAATAGAGCGATATCCCAAATATTTTCACCAAGCAAGGGATTATCAACACTATCTTCTACGCGCATGCAGCATTACGCTTTGTTCTTGGAACAGTTCGACTACAAAATCATTTGTAGAAGATCCAAGGAAAACGCTAACGTGGATGCTTTGTCACGTTTGCCTAATGGTGAATCGTATAAATACACTGAAGAAGTTTTTATTGTGGAAGCGGAATACATTGATAATTTACCGGTTACGGCTAATGAGCTTAAAATTGAAACAAAATCGGAGGGTGAAGTAAAAAAATTGGTACAATGCTTAAAATACGGTCGGGATTGCGATAACAAAGATCGTTTCGGAATCCCACAAATAGAATTTAGCTTACACGATGGATGCCTTCTAAGAGGTATACGTGTGTATATACCAAAAAAATTACGTGAGAAGGTATTAGAAGAGTTGCATACTGCTCATTTTGGTATGTCAAGAATGAAAAGCCTTGCTAGAGCTTACGTGTGGTGGAACAATCTCGATAAAGATATTGAGAAATTAGTGACAAATTGTTTTGCATGTCAGGCAACACGACCTGATCCCAAAAAAGTGATGCCAGTACGCGGATGGGGAACACCAAGTAAACCCTTTGAAAAAGTTCACGCGGATTATGCCGGTCCAGTAATGGGAAAATATTTGTTTGTTTTGGTCGACGCCTACACTAAATGGCCGGAAGTACATGTAGTGTCAAATATGACAACAGAAACCACAATCCAAAAGTGCAGGGACATTTTTTCAACATTTGGTATACCAAACGTGTTTGTTAGCGACCATGGCCGACAATTTGATTCTGGAGAATTTAAAAAATTTTTAAGTTTAAACGGTATCATACATAAGCAAGGAGCACCGTATCATCTTGCTACTACCGGTCAAGCTGAGCGTTACGTACAGACAATAAAAAATAAATTAGCAGCCGCAAAGTGTACTGCAAATACATTAGACGCTGAATTATCAAAAATATTGTTAGCATATAGACGTTCAATTCATCCAGCCACTGGAAAATCTCCAGCGATGGCAATGTTCAATCGTCAAATCAATTCGCGATTAGATCTACTTCTACCACAAAATAACATAAATTACAACTTCGTGGAAACTACAAAAACATTTTCGGTGGGTGAAAAGGTTGCGGTACGTGATTATCTTTATAAGATAAAATGGCGTTTCGGTGTAATTGATGCAAGATTAGGTGAACTACATTACAATGTAAAACTTGAGGATGGTAGGATATGGAAGAGGCATGTAGATCAGATGCGTAAAGTTGGCGATATGCTCCAAAAACCACAATTGCAGGAGAACGTAAATACTGCCAATACTTCAACTAATATTTCCACCAACAAGCAACCAGTTCTTCAACCAGTACCTAATCGTTATCAACGCGGTATTTATTCATCACCAGCAACACAACGTCAACAAACAACGATTACTAATGAACCAGGAACTAAATCCAATAAAGACGTACCAGATATTGCTACTACTTTTCCAGAAGATAATGTGCCTGCTATTTCAGAAGGTATTCAAGATGAAGCTGCAGGTGACATCATACGTCTATCAAATAGGGAAAGGAAAAAACCAATGAAGCTAATTGAGGAAATTTAAATTTTAATCTCAAGATGAGTATTTCATTAAAATGTATATTTGAATTAATTTTTTTTTATCTTAATTTCGATTCATGCCTTTAAAGTAAATAATTGTATTGTTTTGGTAATGATAATTGAATTACATTTGATAAATTAATAATTAACAATGTATAATATTTGAATTACAAAATTAGAGGGGAGAGAAGTGTCATATTCAAGTACTAAATATTGCACTTGCACATGCAAATGTATGTATTAGTATACATACTTTTGATTAGTAATAAGAAAGAACAACAGTAATAAAATGTCAGTCGTATGAAGAAAACGATCGAAGTTAAACGTGTATTCATTACACCAATATTATGCTGGGTGTGCCATTTTTTTTTTTTCGTTCGTTCATGCCGACTTTTATTTCTACAAAGTTTTTAAGCAACCACTAATAGCTTGTCGCACAAAAACAGCTAGTAACTGATTTATGTCACTAAAATCTTTCCCAAATTCATCAAGCAGTCCTCAATAATTTATTCAAATTTCAAACTTGAAAATATTTTCATGTTGTCATTTTTTTATTTAAAATGTTTTGAATATTTTTGTTGTTAATTTAAACAAAAAATCTCAAAATCTAAGCTAAAAATGTTTATAAAACCTTGCAAATTAATGGATTGGATTACATTAGGACTAGTATTTGTAAGTATTATATTATGTATTTTTGTAATCAAAACATCTTTTAGTTTATTTTGTGTTTTGCTTTCAAAATTGTATTCAGATACTTTTGCAAACGGATACGGGATACCAAGATTCCAAAACAGCACTATCAACAATTACGACAATATTTATCCTGAATTGAATTTCTAAGGATAAGGAAGTTACAGATAGATTTTTTTTGGCATTAATATTCTCAAATATGTATGATATTTTATTTTTAGGTACAGCCAAAAATAACACTACTGAACATATTTGATGCGAATGGAACGCGGTTTGTTGTTTTCCACATAACTTTTGGCGAATCAGGTCTCCTGAAATTCTCTATCACGTCAATTTCCTTTAAGAAGAGGTCAGTTTACAAAAACGTTGATCTTGTTTTCAGATTTTATAAACATGATGCGCAACAAATTTACAAAAGAACCTACAGTTAAAAATATTTAACTGACAACTTTTCGTCAAAAAGATAGATAGAGAAAAGAGATGAGTTAGCGTGTATAAGAAAGATAATTACAATAAAGAATTATAAGATTTAAAAACACAATGAACATGATATTTGTCAACTTAAACTCATTTTAAAGGAAACCTTAATGGGAAATTTTAACCAGATTTGGATTCAGCATAAAATGTTAATCGAAAAACGTACAGTTGCATTCCATTTTAGTATTTCGTGTTAACTAGTGTAATATATGGATTTGTATATATTATATTATGGGTACGTTCGTAAATGCAGTAAATTTGTGCAACACTGCGGCAGTTATGCCAAGTTTTGTTGCTGATGCGTGATCAGCTGTTGCAGATGCTTTGCTACTGCTCAACAACTGCACAGAGTTTGCTTTTTAGAACGTTTTGCAAAAAATAAAAAACATGTTCGCAATAACATTAACAAATATTATTGAAAATCCAATTTTTTGTTAAGTTATAATAAAAAGAGAATTAAAAGAAAAGATGAAATGACTTTTGATTATTAAAAATCCAAAAAATGCTAAAAAATAAACATTATTTAAATTTGTATTAAGAATTTTTATATAATAACTCTTCCATTATGTACCAACGTTTAGTTTTCTTTTTGTATTAAATGATTTTAAAATAAAAATTTAAAACGCGCACTATTGCATCAGAAATTAAAATGATGCGATAGTTGCAGAAATTTGCGGCAGCACTGCCAATTGTTTGCATAAAAAAACGTTTGACGTACATCAGTGATGTCAAGTGATGCATTTTTGAACGTTTTACTTTTATTATGCCGCAGTGATGCCTAACTACTGCATTTACGAACGTACCCTATATCATATCCTATCCTGTTTTTTTTTGTAGCAATTTTTGTTGAAGCACAGAGGCATATAAAGATTTTAAATGAAGTGGCTTGATTTTTCTTGTTTTTTACGTACATATAAAATTATTTAATTTTTTTTCTTTGTTGCTGATATTAGTTTTAAATTTAATTTCACATTTAATAAAAATTAAATTTATGTTCTACAATTTGCAGATAATTTTTTTGTAGTTTATAGATAATCTTTTTATAGTAAAAAAAGCTAAATATGTGTAAAATTATATTGGCGTGCTTTTATATAAAAATATATAAAATCGACATATATGAATACATACAGGTTAAATGTATATTCATGCATGCTCATTAGGGCGGGTCGATTTAATAATCGCCCATGGCTCAGTGAAAATCGTATTCTAGGGATCAAAATAAGAAACTTTGCCGAAGGAACCATACCTCTAAAACGAATTCTACTACCCCCAACTGTTGACTTTTGTCCCGTAGGGTCAAGTTTTGAAAAATCCCACTTTGACCCATTTAGAGTGCCCCAATCGAGTCCAAATGTATGACCGACCCCCACTAACTTTGGAGGGCCGATCCACCCATGCCAGTGGCACACCCCCTGGAACTCCCCTGGGGGGTTCCCCATACAAACATTTTAAAAAATCACCATTTTTGGCACTTTATTTTATTATTTTTTATTTATTTTATTTATTTTTATTATTTTATTTATTTTTTCTCTTTAGAAATTTATTTAGTCAGAACATATGTAAATGAAAAAATTAATTTAACTTAGTAATAGAAAAGAAAATAAAAAAAATTACTGTTTGAAGTCTTTTTTGCTTTCAAGTCTGGGCATTTTTTCTTTTCTATTACTAAGTTAAATTAATTTTTTCATTTACATATGTTCTGACTAAATAAATTTCTAAAGAGAAAAAATAAATAAAATAATAAAAATAAATAAAATAAATAAAAAATAATAAAATAAAGTGCCAAAAATGGTGATTTTTTAAAATGTTTGTATGGGGAACCCCCAGGGGAGTTCCAGGGGGTGTACCACTGGCATGGGTGGATCGGCCCTCCAAAGTTAGTGGGGGTCGGTCATACATTTGGACTCGATTGGGGCACTCTAAATGGGTCAAAGTGGGATTTTTCAAAACTTGACCCTACGGGACAAAAGTCAACAGTTAGGGGTAGTAGAATTCGTTTTAGAGGTATGGTTCCTTCGGCAAAGTTTCTTATTTTGATCCCTAGAATACGATTTTCCCTGAGCCATGGGCGATTTTTTTGCCTCCCCACAAATCGACCCAGCCTAATGCTCATAAACATGCATTCATGTCCATACATGGATACATAAATCTCCATACATGCATCATATATGTCCACACATGTGCATTAACGAAATTTGAGGTAATATCTACATGCATGATTATGCATGTTCATGCGTGCTCATGCGTGTTCATGTGTGTTCATACTAGGGATGCCAAACGGGAAATCCCGAATCCCGAAATCCCGGGATTTTCTTATTTTTTAATATTAATATAAACGCAAATAAACAAAGTGAGCAATTTTAGAATACCTACAATTTTTCTTGAATTTTCTCATATTGACAAGAAATTGATGCCAAGATATTGGTAAAATTATAAATTAAGTAGATTATTCGAGTAAACTATGCAAAGACTTTGCAGAAAAATTTGAAATTTTGATAAACAATATTAAGTTTTTGAGTAATACATGCGAAAAATCAAGTTTGTTTGTTATTTTACCGATTTATTCTTCCAAGCGAAATTCGATTTCTGAAACTGGGACTGTAAGTTTTGGCTGGGACTGTAAGTTTGAATTCTTTCATGAAAACATTTGATAACGATAACCAAATAACTTTGTTGCTGTAATTACACGATTTAGTGGGCAAGGTTATCGCAACGAATCTGTTTTAAAATCTGCTTACATATATTATCCCAGCCAGAAAAATACAAACGGGAAAGCGATGGCAAGGTATTTTAACAGGTGGTACAAGTACTGACAAAAATTGCTTTCCCATTTCCAATATGATAACGTCAATAGACAAAAGGACCGGCAGTTCAAAAAGCGCCGGAAAAGTACTGGAGAAACAAATTTTTTAACTTTGGCAAAACGCTGCCAAAAACCAATAAATAGGTGGTTTGGAATTATATTTTCCAAAATAAAATTTAAAAAAAGTTTATTTGTATCTTTTTTTTGTCCTGCCGTGATGTTTTGTAAAACAAATACTGGCAAAACGATTTTTGCTAACGCTGGCAAAGCGTCCCAAATGAGTGTTCTGCCAGTCATTTATTTTAACATCGCGGTTACCCAGTGGTATGCAAGTACTTGATTTTTTGTACCACTGTCAATTTCTGACTGAGATGTTTCAATATTCATAAAATGTACCACATTATTAATTAACAACTATTAAATAATTATAAAACGCTTTATTCTATAAAAAATTAGTTACATAACATAAACATTTTTAAAAATAAAGGAAAATTTAAATCCCGAAATCCCGTAAAATCCCGGGATCCCGAAAAATTCCGTAGTCCCGAAAATCCCGGGATCCCGATCTCATACAAAATCCCGAATCCCGGGATTTTCAAATATCAATCCCGATTGGCATCCCCAGTTCATACATGTACACACATGTAGATATTACATCAAATTTCGTTAATGGACATGTGTGGACATATATAATACATAAAATTAATACAATTTTATATTAACTTTGTTATGTTTTTTGATATAGGATTGTTTAGAGAAACTTATACGCCATTATATATAATTATGTATAAACTATATTTGCAGATCTCTTAATATATAGCTGGAGACCAAATCGCATATTTATTTATTTATTTATTTATTTATTTATTTATTTATTTATTTATTTATTTATTTATTTATTTATTTATTTATTTATTTATTTCTTAATATTCAGTGCAAAGATTTAATCTTATATGAAAGCACTAAATTACAAAGTAGTTATAATGAATACCGTTCATATTAAATACAAAATTCGAAAAAAGAAAAATAAAATTAAAAATAACAATAAAATATATAAAAAGAATAAAAAGAATAGAATTGTTAACAAAAGTCAGAGAAAATTTTTAACATTAAAAGTGGTATAAAACATTATATAAAAAATTGTCATGAGAATGGTTTTAAAAATATTTTAAACAAAAATGTTAGATATTATTTGTAATAATCAAATATACTTTTTTTGAATTGCGTTGCGCTGCGGACCACCTGTAAGTGATGGGGAAGATGATTCCAAATACTAATGGTATAAATAAAAAAATGTTGATCCGAAAAATGAGTGCTGTGTGGTATTTGAATAATACGATATCCTCTTTCTGATCTAAAAGGTATTATTCTATCATGTAAGTATTGTGGTTGACCTGTATATATAAGCTTATGGAGGTAAATTAGCGATCTACATTTTAACAAATTCTCGAATGTAACTCCAAAGATCTGTTTCGAATAATGCGATATTCTACTAGAGCGGTCTATACCAAAGACATATCGAGTAATGCTATTAAACGCTATTTTCAGTTTACCCAAACTAGACGCATCACAACCAGAAAACAATTCGCATCC
Source organism: Leucophora obtusa (assembly GCA_949987735.1). Lineage (NCBI taxonomy): Eukaryota > Metazoa > Arthropoda > Insecta > Diptera > Anthomyiidae > Leucophora > Leucophora obtusa. The sequence continues at coordinate 92,466,783 of OX465298.1, forward strand.
GTATAGCAATGTAGGTATAAGGTATGTTTTGGCCAGCAGCATTCTGACTTCAAAAGGTATAAACCATTGTGAACACCATAAGTTCCTTAGCATTCCATAAGTTTTGCCAGTTGTTATGCTGACATGGTCACTCCAAAGCAAATGTTTATTGAAAGTGATACCCAGATTTTTAAAATTATCAAATATATTTATTTCTGATTGGCCCAGAACAATATCCGGTATATAAGGTATATTCTGTCGCTTCTTCGTAATAAGCATATATTTAGATTTACTAGGATTTAGACATAATCCATTTACTGAAGCCCATGCTCTTATATTTTCCAAATCAATATTGATTTTACGTACACAATCTTCGATGTCCGAAACTTCACAGCCAATGTAAAGTTGCACATCATCAGCGTACATCTGGACACGACAGTGTATTAATTGATCTGGAAGATCATTGGCGTAAACTGAGTACAACAATGGTCCCAAAATAGATCCTTGCGGAACACCTCTGGTTAACTCAACACTACTTGAAACAATATTGGCATTGTAAACAGATTGGGATCTTCCAGTTAAATAAGAATACATCAGTTTTGTGGCTGTAGATGAAAAGTTGAAAAATTTGTTCAGCTTTAGTGCAAGAATATCAGCATTAACGGTGTCAAATGCCTTGGAATGATCCAGAAGTATTAAAAATGCAGCTTTGTCATCGTCAAGTTGTGATCTTAAATATTCTGTGACGTCAATCAAGGCAGACACACAACTATGTTGTGGTCGAAATCCCGATTGACGTGAAGTAAGCAGGTTGTGTTGTTGTACAAATTCAATAATTTGATTGTGCATTAAAAGCTCTAATACCTTGGACAGATAAGGAAGAATAGCTATAGGACGAAACTCATATTCTGATTTTGGAATTGGAACAATCTTTGCGTGTTTCCACTTGGAAGGAAAAGTTGATTTAGTAATAATTGAGTTAAACAAATTGGTAATGTAAGGCAATATATACGGGAAAATCATTTTAATAAATTTAGGATGTACTCCATCATAGCTTGTAGCATTGGATTTAATACTGAGGAAACTTTTATATACCTCTGCTTCAGAAAAACAATTAAACTGAAATTCAATGCGATCATTAGTTACTATATGGTTTCTATAATGGGCAACATTAGCATTAGACTTTGGTAGACAGAGAAACAAGCCGACCAAAATAATCGGCGGCGGCGGCGCAAGCAAATAATCGGCGGCGGCGGCGGCTTGATCGGCTGGATAGAACGTTTTTTTCCAAAACGTACCAGAAAAAATTGTACAAAAAAGGTAGAATTATCAGATAAAAAGAATTTAAAGTTAAATTCATCGATAAAATTTACAATTTTTAGTTTTTGAACAGACCTAGAAGGAGTGATAAATGGGATTTCCAAATATATATACCTACAAAAAAAAATTTGTAGTCCCAACCGAATTTGGTTCCAACCGAATCGTTCGGTTGCTGCAACGAAAATTAGGTTGTTTCAACCCTATTTCGGTTATCACAACCCTATTTGTGTTGCAACAACCCTATTTCAGTTGGAACAATAGAAATAGGGCTGTGATAACCGATTTATCTGTTGCAGCAACTGAACGATTCGGTTGGAACCAAATTCGGTTGGGACAACAAACATTTTTGTAGGTGTACATACAGTGGTGGCCACGAATTTAACACAATTCAAGTTTTTTCTAATTTTATTGTTGATGCCTTTATTTTTAAAGATTAAAATAATGGCTAAATTCACCACGAAAGGCAAGGAGATGGTTCAGAAAATTGTACAGAATTTTAACGTAATGTTTGTTTTCTCATTTTGTCACTTGTTTTAAGTGGGCGTGGCTTTTAACGAAAAATGAGCGATATCAACCTTTTATGAAATTACATAGTAAAATTTAGGCAGTACTGATCGGTTCTGTACAAACTGTATATTTTTGGAAATCCTATAAAATTTCCTTAAGGCCTGCGTTATTTTTATCTAAAAATAGTCACCAGACTTAAAATTTCACCACTTTAAACATGACCAATTTTTCTTCGTATTTAGCGATTTTAAAAGAAAGTTAACAACACTGAAATTTTAACATGAAATGCTTTTTACTATAACGTAAAAAAAATATTGAGTCATTTGTTCTATTGTGGTAAGAAAAGCATAAAACTATTCACTTTAAAATTTCAGTGCTGTTAACTTTCTTTTAAATTCGCTAAAAACGAAGAAAAATTGGTGATGTTTAAAGTGGTGCAATTTTAAGTCTGGTGACTATTTGTAGATAAAAATAACGCAGGACTTTAGGAAATTTTATAGAATTTCCAAAAATATACAGTTTGTACAAAACCGATCAGTACTGCCTAAATTTTACTATGTAATTTGATAAAAGGTTATTATCGCCAATTTTTCGTTAAAAGCCACGCCCACTTAAAACAAGTGACAAAATGAAAAAACAAATATTACGTTAAAATTCTGTACAATTTTCTGAACCAACTCCTTGCCTTTCGTGGTGAATTTAGCCACTATTTTAATCTTTAAAAATACAGGCAACAACACTAAAATTAGAAAAAACTTGAATTGTGTTAAATTCGTGGCCACCACTGTATGTTTATATGTTGCAACAAAATTGTGTGAAAATATTTTCAAATAAAACTGATTTTCCTAATTTTTTTTATTTCGACATCTTTTAATTGCAACATTTTGTATAAAAAAATTAATTTTTATCTAATTCATTCTTAAACTGGGTTTAATTCAGAGTAAAATGAAGTTTTTTTTATTTCAATGGCTTTAAAATTGCTAAAGTTATAATTTTTTTTATAAACATGGAATATCTGCATTTATAAGAAAGTTGATGTTAACCTTACTGAGTGTGGAAACAAGAACATCGAGTTGTCTTATAACAGCTGAAATTAATTGTATAGAAAAAGTACGATAACTTTCTCAGTTAATTTAAACAAAAGAATCTCATTTTACTAAGCACTAAACCCATTTTCAGAATCAATTACAATAGTAAAGAAATGTTTTTAAAAATCTGTCAAAAAAGCCGTCAAAGTATACAAATTAAAAAAAATGTTTTTTAATTTCAATATTTTTAAAAAATGTCAACATATTTCAGTTACAAATAAATAATTCTATACATATTTGAAAAGCTAAAAATTTGAAAAATTGCTGATGTTCAAATTTTTAAGTGCTTGAAGTCGCTCAAAAACAGAGCTTTAACATTATCAACCCTGTTCTGAGTTCCGAAATATTTAAATAGAGTGGTTTTGTAAAATCACACAGAATTCAAAATTTCAAAAATTGGCTGTTTCGAACAAATTTTAGCATTTATTTATATATTTTAAAATATTTACATATTCATTGTTGCAAAAAAATATATATTCGTTTTACTTTCACAAAGCTTTTTTTACACGAAATAAAATGAAGAAAATAATAAGCGCACTATATATTACACAGAACAACACTACAAATGCATCGGCCATGTGACATATCAATTCTGATAGATTTTAGGATGAATTTCACGAATGTGAACACCGAATTTCAAAATTAGCTCTTTTTATAAGCCTTTAACAGGATAGGCTTAAAAAAATTGTATCTATAAAAATTTAGGCTCAGCAGTTTTATAGTCAGAACGACTATAAAAATTCTAAAATTTTACTTAAGTCAGAAATTTTGAAACAAAATTTCCATCTTAAGAAATATTTTTGACAAAAATCTTTCTTATCTTTGACTACAAAACTGGTTCTTTTATTTCTTTTTTACTCTTGATGGTTCAGGAAATGATGAAGTAGAAAATTTGTTTTAAAAATGGCATTAGTTTTCAAATTTTTTATTTTGTAAAATTGATACTCCCAGCCGAAATGAGCCGAAAAAAATCGGCGGCGGCGACGGCTTAAACGGCTCACGGCGGCTGGCTTGTTTCTCTGCTGGATACCCTATTGTCATTGATAAGCGCCGACGCCCTCCTTTGCACACGGTCCAGAAGCTCCAAAATAGACTTCGAAGCTCCTGCCCATATATGGGAGTTGTATTCCATCTTCGGTCGGATATAGGTGGTATAAATAGTGAGTAAATCGGATGGAGTGAAATACTTCTTGCACCGACGTAAAAAACCTAGACACTTGAATGCTTCCTTCGGCACTTGAAAAACATGTTTATTAAAGAGTATCCGATTCCTCAATATCAATATCACCCATATGTACAGATGACAGTGTTGACCTCACAGCCCTATGGGTCAACATACAACATTGGGTCTTGCGTGCATTAAAGTCGACCTTATTCGCACGACCCCACTCAGAGATTGTAGAAATGTCACGATTCAGTGTGTCATTCATAATCTGCCTTTTGCCCCCAATCTCCTCAGGGCTTGGCCTACGATCGAAGGAAAATGAATGACAAATGTTGCTGTCATCTGCGAAAGAGTAGATAGGGTTGAAAGTTCGACCAAGAAGATCATTAAGAAAGATAAGAAATAGGGAAGGAGAAAGAACAGAACCCTGCGGTACGCCGGAATTCAGCTGAAACTCGTCGGATGAGACCCCATCTATAACAACACGAAAAGTGCGATCTCTGAGAAAGCTCGAAATAAAACGAGCGAAGTCATTACCTACACCAAACGCAATAAGCTTCGAAATAAGCGCCCCGTGCCATACACGATCAAAGGCCTTTGAAATATCTAGAGCAACCACTTTGCTCTCACCAAAACGGTGGATGGACCGACTCCAACCCTCCGAGAGGAACGCTAACAGGTCCAGAGAAACAAGCCAGACGCCGTGAGCCGTTTAAGCCGCCGCCGCCGGTCATTTTTGCTTCAGCCGCCGCCGCCGATTTTTTTCGGCTCATTTCGGCTGGAAGTATTAATTTTCAAATATAAAAAATTTAAAAATAACTATATTTTTTAAAAAGAATTTACTAATTCATTAAACTTGAACAACCAGAGCTAAAAACAATTTTTTATATGAAAAGAAAAAAGTTAAAATCTTCTAAATATTAAATTTTTATAAATATAATTTTTTTAAGCTATAAAAGCTTATGTAAATTTATACTGAGAAAAAAATTAAAAAAAAAAGTTCTTAATGGGTTAATATAATACTTCAGAATGCAACTCTTTGCAGATGTGTAAAAAATCAATTAATAAAAAAACATAGCTGCTTAACTTTGCATTTAAAACTCAATATGTATATGTGTATGCATTTTTATCAAAAATTATGACGAAAAATCGTTACAGAGTTGAAGTCGTGTTAGCATATGTAGATATACGAAAACGTTTGTAAAATGTATTAATTTTTGTTAAAAGCGTTACTTCTCCTCTTCATATAAATTCTTACAGTTAGTGTTTAGCTTCATTGGTTATTAAAATATAAGCTATTAAAGTTAAAAAACCTTATGAGTTACTGGTTACGGAGTTTACATTTGGCCTATAAAATTGGTTACAAATTTTATGTATTAACCAAAAATTGGTCAGATTGTTATAAATTTTGTAAAACAGGTGACAATGCGCTGATATATATCGAAATATATAACTCAAATGTAATCCATGCATTAGAAATTAGCTGGTTACATGGTTTTTATCACATTTTTTGATATCACCCATATATATTTTTTCAATTCTAAAATACATTTTTAAAAATGGTTGATTGGGCATCTAATTAAAATGGGTCCCTACAAGATATGTGCATCCTGGCCAAACTTTCTAACAAAGCCTCCATTCAAAAGTCTTCAAACAAGTTTAATTTCTTAAATCAATTTTTTAAAATTAAAAAGAATAAATAAAAAAAAAATTGATTCCCAGTATGCTTTAATTGTCTGAAAATTCTATAAAAGGCAAAAATTGTTTTGAGTTCCAAGGGGGTTACATTTTCCCAATGTTGGGATTACTTTGGAGCCCTTTACATTGGCAAAAAAATGTGCTGGCAAAATTAATATTTTGCAAGTTATGTTTCAACGAAAAGGACTTGGTACTAAAAGGGTATGTTTATAATTTATTAAATAAAACTTGTATGTTATATTAAATATTTAGGACCATTTGTTAGATATAGTCTTGACTAGCCATGGATCTGTGCGAACATGAAACAAATCACACGTGAACCAACAAATCTTATATAAATTGATTTTATATATATTTTTTTGCGAGTGATTTTCTGACCGTGATAAAGTGCAGACGTTAATTGTGATCTCTTTTCTATAATTCTATTTAAAATTATGGGTATGCACTTTTTCATCTTACAACGCCCTCTATTGTGTATTCTCAATACTAAGATTAATTCAATGAAAATCAGGACTCATTATTTGAAGCTTAATCGTAAAATTTTTCATTATTTAAAAGTTTATAACACTTCTTATTAACATATTAAAGAAATTTTTGAGTGAAAACTGCTTTAAGTACCATTTTTCAACAATCTAGCGATAAAATCGCTAAATATTTACACTGTTTATAATCTAGAGATTTTCTAGCGATTTTTGGGTCTGATCTAGCCATTTATTTTGAAAATTTGTTGGCAACACTGCATTGTATATTGAAATCAACAACAAATTATTACAAAGGGATTAATATAATAATAATATTCTGCTATACTAATCCTCTGCTGTTACAGCAGAATGGATAGTAGCAGCGAGTCTACTGAAGAAAGCGATATTGTCTGGTAGACAGTCGCTGAAAACAAAACAACGAAACGACGACAAAATCGATCACCAGAATTAGTTAAGCATGCAATCAAAATAACAAAAACTACCAACAAGATGATTAGGGCAAGGAATTCCATGCAAATGCATGTTATTTCTCGATAGTCCAAAACTAATATGGACTAAACATTTATCCGACTCATCAAATTTAGAACAAACTGTCATCGATTTGTAGTTGCATATTTTGACATAAATGCATGTTTTTGCATATTTCGACTTTAAATGCTTATTTGGTGGCTTTTTAATGCATATTTTGTGCTTTTTAATGCATATTTGTGCATATTTTTAATTTTTAGTAGCATTTTTTATTTTGTAAAAAAATATAAAAAATTGATACGTTTTCATATTTTGATTCAATCAAAATAAACATTTTTAAAACTTTATTGACCTATGGAAAATCTTCGAGTTCTGTGTCTGTTTGCAAAATAACTAACTTAAATATGGGCATTTCCATCATGTCGAACGGGACCGTCGTACACCTTTAAAGTGAAAAAAAGTCAAAATAAAACGGATTTTTATTTTGACAATAGGCTTTACTTATATCTTTTTATTAGCCCTACAATTGGTGCTGAGGTTGATTTTTAGCAATTTTTCGTTTTCAAGATAATTGTAAAAAAACAAGGCATTCGCACGGAACAAAAACAGAAGTGGTACATTCACTAATTGCGCTAGGTGGTTATGCGCGGCAAAAAGCTCAACATAAAGGCCCTCGGGAGTTGTATGGCTGGAATGGCGAAGCCAGGCAGAGTTGTGAATATTGAAATCGCCAGCAACAACGATTTCACTACTCGGGCAACTCTCCAAAATTTTAGAAATGGAATCAGAAAGGACGTCGAAGCCATTAAGGGATTTCGTCCTCTCCATGTTTGGGCTTCTGTATAAGAACCCGAAATGCAATATGTGTGTCCTGATTTTAAATTTAACCCAAAGTGAGTTAAATTCCGTATCATTACAGTTTAAATGTTGCTGATACTGGTACACAACATCATTGCGAATGTACATAGCAAGGCCCCGGTGAAATATAAAAAGGGATAGGAGCAGAGAAACAAGCCAGCCGCCGTGAGCCGTTTAAGCCGCCGCCGCCGGTCATTTTTGCTTCAGCCGCCGCCGCCGATTTTTTTCGGCTCATTTCGGCTGGAAGTATCAATTTTCAAATATAAAAAATTTAAAAATAAATATATTTTTTAAAAAGAATTTACTAATTCATTAAACTTGAACAACCAGAGCTAAAAACAATTTTTTTATATGAAAAGAAAAAAGTTAAAATCTTCTAAATATTAAATTTTTATAAATATACTTTTTTTAAGCTACAAAAGCTTATGTAAATTTATACTCTGAAAAAAATTTAAAAAAAAGTTCTTAATGGGTTAATATAATACTTCAGAATGCAACTCTTTGCAGCTGTGTAAAAAATCAATTAATAAAAAAACATAGCTGCTTAACTTTGCATTTAAAACTCAATATATGTATTTGGTGTATGCATTTTTATCAAAAATTATGAAAAATCGTTAAAGAGTTGAAGTCGTGTTAGCATAGATATACGAAAAAGTTTGTAAAATGTATTAATTTTTGTTAAAAGCGTTACTTCTCCTCTTCATAAAAATTCTTACAGTTAGTGTTTAGCTTCATTGATTATTAAAATATAAGCTATTAAAGTTAAAAAACCTTATGAGTTACTGGTTACGGAGTTTACATTTGGCCTATAAAATTGGTTACGAATTTTATGTATTAAACAAAAATTGGTCAGATTGTTATAAATTTTGTAAAACAGGTGACAATGCGCTGATATATATCGAAATATATAACTCAAATGTAATCCATGCATTTGAAATTAGCTGGTTACATGTTTTTTATCACTTTTTTGATATCACCCATATATATTTTTTCAATTTTAAAATACATTTTTAAAAATGGTCCAGTTGAATATTTTGGATAAATTAAACATTTTGTAACAAATAAATGAAAAAGTAAAGATATTGTAAAATTCTATAATATTTAGAAAAGGACACTTTTACGGATAAAATGCTCAAACCAATGTTCGAATTGATCACATAATTTCATCATTTAAGGACATTATTGATTGGGCATCTAATTCAAATGGGTCCCTACAAGATATGTGCATCCTGCCCAAACTTTCTAACAAAGCCTCCATTCAAAAGTCTTCAAACAAGTTTAATTTCTTAAATCAATCGATATGTATTTTTTCTATGGTCTTTATTTATTCCTTAATTTGTTAAAATTAAAAAGAATAAATAAAAAAAAATTGATTCCCAGTATGCTTTAATTGTCTGAAAATTCTATAAGAGGCAAAAATTGTTTTGAGTTCCAAGGGGGTTATATTTTCCCAATGTTGGGATTACTTTGTAGCCCTAAAAGGGTATGTTTATAATTTATTAAACAAAACTTGTATGTTATATTAAATATTTAGGACCATTTGTTAGAATTAGTCTTGACTAGCCATGGATCTGTGCGAACATGAAACAAATCACACGTGAACCAACAACAAATCTTATATAAATTGATTTTGTATATATTTTTTTGCGAGTGATTTTCTGACCGTGATAAAGTGCAGACGTTAATTGTGATCTTTTTTCTATAATTCTATTTAAAATTAAAAGCAATAAAATTTGTTATTGTTTTAAGAAAAAACTTTTTTTTTAATACATTGTATCAGTGTACCATTACGGCGATTTTCTCGTCAGATCTAGCGATTTTATTTCGCCCCTAGCGGGAAAAATTGTCCTGTAGCTATTACCCAAAAATCTAGCGATTTTTTTATCAGCCGTAATAATTTTTAAAACTCAGTTTTATGTTGAAAAATATTATAAAACTCGCACATTGATATTCCTTAAATATATAACACAACATCTTAAACGATTTTAGTAAAAAAATCTCTAAAAATACACATTTCGATAAAATATGCGTATGCACTTTTTCATCGTACAACGCCCTTTATTGTGTATTCTCAATACTAAGATTAATTCAATGAAAATCAGGACTCATTATTTGAAGATTAATCGTAGAATTTTTCATTATTTAAAAGTTTATAACACTTCTTATTAACATATTAAAGAAATTTTTGAGTAAAAACTGCTTTAAGTACCATTTTTCAACAATCTAGCGATAAAATCGCTAAATATTTACACTGTTTATAATCTAGAGATTTTCTAGCGATTTTTGGGTCTGATCTAGCCATTTATTTTGAAAATTTGTTGGCAACACTGCATTTTATATTGAAATCAATAACAAATCATTACTTAATATTAAGTAGTAAACAAAGGGATTAATATTCTGCTATACTAATCCTCTGCTGTTACAGCAGAATGGATAGTAGCAGCGAGTCTACTGAAGAAAGCGATATTGTCTGGTAGACAGTCGCTGAAAACAAAACAATGAAACGACGACAAAATCGATCACCAGAATTAGTTAAGCATGCACTCAAAATAACAAAAATTACCAACAATGATGATTAGGGCAAGGAATTCCATGCAAATGCATGTTATTTCTCGATAGTCCAAAACTAATATGGACTAAACATTTATCCGACTCATCAAATTTAGAACAAACTGGCATCGATTTGTAGTTGCATATTTTGACATAAATGCATGTTTTTGCATATTTCGACTTTAAATGCATATTTGGTGGCTTTTTAATGCATATTTTGTGCTTTTTAATGCATATTTGTGCATATTTTTAGTAGCATTTTTTATTTTGTAAAAAAAATATAAAAAATTGATACGTTTTCATATTTTGATTCAATCAAAATAAACATTTTTAAAACTTTATTGACCTATGGGAAATCTTCGAGTTCTGTGTCTGTTTGCAAAATAACTAACTTAAATATATTTTTAAGTTTTAAAGTGCATTATTTTTGCAAAAATTATAGTTTTTAGTGAATATTTCTTATATTGTGAGTGCATATTTTTCTTTTTTAACCGCATATTTTTCATTTTTAAGTTCATGAAATTCCTTGCCCTAATGATGATATACCAAGTACCTACTAGCAACAACATGTTTGCTGCACTTGATGTAGACAATAATGATGATAATTATATTAACGATAATGCTAACAAAGAGCTTTCTGAAGAAAAACCACCTCCAATAATTATTCCAAATGTTTCAGATATAAGAGCGATGATGAATAACTTTTTAAAAATAGTAAACCTTGAAGATTATTCGTACAAATCTTTGAGAGATGGTCAGGTAAGAGTAATGGCAAAAAACGTAAAGGCATATAGAGTGATAGTAAAATAGCTATCTTTCGTAAAAAAACTTAAACGTTTTCAAGTCACATTACAAAATGTTGTTTTCAGCCGATCAAGCCGCCGCCGCCGCCGATTATTTGGTTGCGCCGCCGCCGCCGATTTTTATCCGGCTCAATCTCAATCGCCGCCGCCGCCGCCGATTTTTAGCTTGCGCCGCCGCCGCCGATTATTTTGGTCGGCTTGTTTCTCTGGATAGGAGTTGATAACCAGGTATATAGAAATCCTGTGGATCAGCATCCCCACATACCTGGGTCTCACATAAGGCGAAAACATCCGGCCGATGAAAACGAATGTGAGCAAATACGGAGAAGAAATTCGCCCTCAGTCCCCGTATGTTGCAGAAGTCGATGCGGAAACTTCCTGCGATTACAACGAATTGAAATTATAAATCAAATCTTTCTAACGCGTGTACAAGTGCCGGGTATTCGGTATGTTGCTGTTTTGGTTAATTAGTGACCAGTGCTATGCCTTCATCACTAACTAAGCCAACAACAAGCAAAACACCAAACTACTTGCACTGCATAAATATATTAAAGAAAGGAGGGGACAACAACAACGACACTAACAAAGGCAAGCATAAAAGCCCTTTGTTTGGCCATTGTATAGCAGAAAAAAAAATATATCAAAAAAAAAATTGAAAAATTATCGGCGGCGGCTTAGCCGCGCCTATATGCTGATCGGCTTCGTTCTCTGGTTGTTAAGATGTATGTTGTTATGTATTCAGTGTGCTTATTTTTTTTGTTTGTGTTGTTATTATTGTTTTTTTCTATTTTGTCTTGTGCTTGTTTGTTTATTGTTAATTGGAGCTAGTTTTTTTTCTATTTTTTTTGTATATTGAGTTTTGTTATTGGTTTGTAATTTTGGTTTTTATTTATTTATTTTTGAATTTGTTGCATTTTTTGTTTATTGTTAGTTGGAGTTAGATTTTTTATATTTTTTATTTATTTTGTTGACACAAGAAACGGACGACACAATTATTTTAAAAAGAATTAAACAATTAAAAAAACAAAAGACTGCGTAACACAGCGACGACAAATACGTGTTAATGGCACGACGGACAAAACACTACCAGTTTCTACAATTTTACTGAAAACACGAATTCAACCACAATTTCCGACAACAGTAAAATGATGAACATGTTTGAATTTGAGTGCGTTGATCAAATTGATGTCCTGAAGTGCTGTTCTAGTATTAAATCAAATGCTGTTGGTTTTGACAATATACACCCAAAATTTATTAAAATACTTTTTCCACTTCTTCTATCATATATCACACATCTTTTTAACACAATAATTACAACAAGTTTATATCCTCTTAACTGGAAACACGCTAAAATTATACCTGTGCCAAAATCTAGATCCGAATTTAGGCCCATTGCAATCCTCCCATATCTCTCCAAGGCTCTAGAGAAATTATTACACAACCAAATGAGCTCCTACATCAGAAAACACAACCTCCTTACTGAAAGACAGTCAGGGTTTCGTTCAAAACATAGTTGTGTTACTGCACTTTTAGAAGTTACTGAGAGTATAAGACAGAAAGTTGATAATGATGAACTGGTTTTCTTAGTACTGCTTGATCACTCAAAAGCATTTGATACGATAGACCATACCATCTTGAGTAAAAAGCTAAAACACTTTTTTAATTTCTCTACTACGTCGACAAAACTGATCATGTCATATCTATCGGGGCGATCGCAATCTGTTTTCCATAACGACAATATATCAGATGTCGCATATATTTTATGAGGAGTTCCTCAGGGATCTATTTTAGGGCCTCTTCTCTTTTCCTTATATGCTAATGATCTGCCAGCACAGCTTGAATACTCCAATGTGCGCATGTATGCTGATGATGTACAGGTTTATCTTAGTAGTTCGATAAAGTCGCTTGATGATTCGGTCAGTAAAATGAATCATGATTTAGATAAAATACACCGTTGGGCATCGGCAAATGGACTTTGTCTCAATTCCAAAAATTCTAAATGTATTGTGATTCACAAACGAATGTCAAATATTAATCGTGATCTTGATATCAGACTAAATGATAATAAAATTGAGATAGTCGTATCCGTGAGAAATCTTGGCATAATTTTCAACAACACACTTACCTGGTCAAATCACGTTAACAGTATCGTTGGTAAAACATATAGCATGCTACGCTCTCTTTGGGCAACACAGTACTATACACCACTGAATATAAGAAAGCTTCTTGCTAAATCTTATTTAATGCCGTCTTTGCTTTACGGCTGTGAAATTTTTTCTAATTGTGACTGCGAGAGCAAGCGTAAATTAAATGTCGTCTATAATAACATTATCAGATATGTTTTTGGTTTGGGAAGATATAGTCGTATATCTCAGTTCTCTAGCCAGCTATACGGAATATCTCTCGAAAGTCTGCTTAAGCTTAGGACTCTTCTATTTCTGCACAAGATTATTTATGACAAATCACCTAAATACCTTTATGATAGGCTAACTTTCAACATCTCTAATAGAGGCAGGAGAGTTACTCCTATATAATTTCAGACTCTGGTTTCAGAGTGGCAGTTTTTTATTAATGCCATACGTTTTTGGAACGCATTACCATCCAACATCCAGCAGAATAGTAACGCATTAAAATTTAAAAATGAAATAATAAATTTACTTACATAGTTCATTAAAAATAAATTTTCACTTTCTAAAATAAATAATTATGATCATTCAATTCAAATCTTTTTTTCTGTGAATTTTAATTATTAATGTATTATATTTTCTATTTTTTTTCCTATTTTTCTTTTATTTAAATTCTTTGTTTAATTTTTACTTTTATTTGTTATTTTAATTTCTATTGGTTTTTATTATTATTATAATTTTTTTATTTTTCAACTAAGTATTATTGTATTATTTTTAAAATTTTTCATTTTTCATTGCCTTTTTTTTATATAATCAATTTTTTTGTAATAAAACAATCAACCTATGTAAATCAATTTAAGTTCTATGCTGTAATTATAAGATTATATCTTGTAGCATAGAAATTCAAGTAAATAAATTCAAATTCAAATAAATAAATATTTAAATAAATAACAGGAATAACGACTGGTTATCGTAACATCGGTAAGGCATATAAAGTTAAAAGCATCCTTAAGAGAGCTCCTAACACATCTGGCAGGAAAACAGCTCGGTTAGCCCAATGCTCGGACTTTTTTGTACGTAAAAGAAACGTAAGGCAGAACTAAAGTCCTACAAAGTTCAAAAAGATCCCGATAGAAAAGCTTTTAAAAATGTAGATGCCAAAACCAGAGTTCGAAAATTGAAATCAAATTTTATACAAAAATTAAACTGATGTGTCATGGACGACGAAACTTATGTCCTGGCTGATTTTTTGCAACTCCCTGGTCAAGAATTTTATGTTTCTGATGTTCGAGGAAATGTTGCGGAAATATTTAGGTCGAAAAAGCAAACGAAATTCCCTAAAAAATTCCTAGTATGGCAAGCCATATGTAGCTGCGGCTAAAGAAGCCAGTTATTTGTGACATCTGACTCTATAAACAGCGAAATCTATATCAAGGAGTATTTGCAGAAGAGACTTCTTCCATTTTTGAGTCAGCACAATGTATCCACTTACTTTTGGTCCGATTTAGCATCTTGTCAATACAGCAAGAAAGCGCTGGAGTGGTATAATGATAATAATATGGTTCTTGTACCAAGAGAGGCAAATCCACCAAACTACCCGGATCTCAGGCCAGTGGAGAGATATTGGGCTCTTGTTAAAAGAGAATTAAAGGGCACAGAAAAGGTCTCCCAGGACATGCAATTTTTTAAACGTAGATCAGTGTTGCCATATAGCCAGTTTTAACTGTTTTTTTACAGTTTTTTGGGATGCCTAACAGTTTTCCAGTTTTTCATGTAAAAAACAGTTTTTTTTAATTTATGGATTTTTTTACAGCTTTTTCATATTAAATCGGCACATTTGTTTAATTTACAATTTTTTTATTTTTTTAACTAAAATTTAAGAATTAAAACATAAAAGTGCTTATGCATAATTATTTATTTCAAAATCTTATAACGCGTTTATAAAATGAATTTTGTATAAAAAATTTATTTTATAAGCCATTTATAAACCTAGAAAGTGAAAAATTACAATAAAACTTTCATATTGTAAAAAATTAGATAAAATCGAAACATAAATAGATTTAAAAATGCCAATATAATACTGCAAAATATCTTACTGGAAAAACGAAACATTTTTATAACAAATTTCTTCAAAAATTAGCACGGAATAAAATTAGCTAAACCAAATCTGACACGTCATAGTCCAACATTGACCAGTAAAGTATTGTATCCTAAGTTAGGGGTTAATAAAAAAAGGTTCACATCTCGGAAGGTTGATTCGGTTAACTTTTTTTAACTTCAGATTCGGGCCTTGGAGACCAAAATTCTTTAAAAAAACATTTTATTAGAAGGCTCTGCAAAAAGTTGATTACTATAAATGCCAACGCAATTAAATTGTTCAAATTTCGATATTTTGAAAATTGAGACCCTGGGATAATATCTTAGTCCCAGGATACTACGGCATCCCAAAATTTATTCTGATTTTTAAAATTTTTTACAAAAACTGTTTTTCTATAAAGAAACAGTTTTTTTTACAGTTTTTCTAAAAAAATATATGGTAACACTGACGTAGATGGACCACCTGCTCTAAAAAGGTGACAGAAACTACCATAAAAGCTTTAATGGGAGGGTTTCCGGAAAAAGTGGATAACTTTGTTCGTAGCGGTTAGAATTCCATGCGGTTTTTTTGTTAGACTTTGTATTAAATTTCATTTAAAAAAAATTTAGTTTGAAGACTTAAAATTCAGTGGTTTGTTTTTTATTTAACTTTAGGTGTGTTAACATTTTTATGATCTCACTCCTTATTAATTCACACTTTTAGTAGACACCATAGGTTACTTAATTTATCAAAAAATACCTGTTTTCCTTTTTAATTTTAAGAAAAAATTGACTAAATCTGAAAAATTTTTACTTTTTTAAAATTTTCAAAATTAAGGAGTCTGTGACAAATCTTTAATTATGAGACTGAGATGAAACCATTGAAATATGTAAAACGCATATTTTCTAACCAATACCAACAAAGTTTTAAATAATTGAAGTGCATATCCATAAAAAATAACGATTTTAATATACTCAGGTTCAAAAATGTAGTTTATTTCCTTTTGCCATAGTAAATACATACAAAATTAATTTAAAATAAAAAATACATAAAATTTGTACTTCAGATTGAATTTTCAGAAAATTTTGATGCAAAAGTTGTGATTCTTTTGATGAAATGAATTTAGTGGAGTATAAAATTATATCATGTTCTTAGATTTTGTTAATGCGATTAAGGGATTTTATCAGATTTGCAAAATAGGAGAATAAGTGAAGTTTTCACTTTAATTGCAATTATATCCTAGATCCTTTATCTAATCAAAACAAGTTAATGTGGTTCTAAAAGCCCAAAGTCTATACCTTAAAACCACATTAAAAATCATCCGTGGTTTATTCAGGTATATGAATAAATAAGACATTTTAAAGAAAAAACTGTCTTTTTGCTAAAAGTTAAATTTGCGAGTATTTCAAAAAGTATAGCTAATATTAAAATTTGGTGTTCAGATTCGTGATATTCATCTTAAAATATATCAGAATTGATATGTCGCATGTCCGATGCATTTTTAGTGTTGTAAAGTGTAATTAAGGGACGACATTTAGAATTTCTAGAAATATTTGTTAGCTTCAACTCAATGAGAATTTAATGTTTTCAAGTAGGAGCGTTAATAAACATCTTAAATCCCAAAGAAAAAACAAAAACAACATAAAATTATCACAGTTTGCTTTGATAATTCCAAATTACTACCCTGTTGTTGGAACTTATCTAGTAAAGTAGTGGTATCTATTTACGTATAATAAATTTTTAATTATCTTTTACGACTTTTTAAACGTTGATATTAAATGAAAGCATTAATAATTATTTTAATTAATGATTACTAGAATTATTAATTATAATTAATGCTCTATGTAATACAGATTGTTTAGTGAGCACTCTGAATTAATAAAATAAAGGGATGGAAGTACGGAATCGTAGAGGGAAAATCAATTCTCAACAGAATTCCTTTCTACATTTACGTTTTTTATGTATTCAATGCATATGAAAGATATACAAATTAATGTACGGGGTCTTATATTCTTCTTTCGGGTGTGGTTTTCCCCGATTTGGATAAAATTTTAGTATGTGAAAGAGGGGACAGAAAAAATAAAATTTTTGACAAAATCTGATCGCAATTACTACATTTTTTTTATTTTTATGAATTTCAGAAGAGTTACTGAATTTATTTTTGATCCTTTTTTAAAAAAAAATTATTAAAAACACAACAAGTGTATGTATATTATTTTACACAAAATTTTTTCCGATTAATCGATTAATTTTAAAATTTTGTTCGATTAACCGGTTAAGAGAAAAACCCGAATAATTATATGCACGATTAATCGATTAAAATAAAAAGCCGATTAATTGAATACCCTAATATAGTCACATATAACCTGAGAGCCCTACTATCGAATCCCAGCTCGGGCACAAAAAAAATGTTATTTTTTTTTACTTTTTTTAACTCAATTTAATTTACTTGTAAATATTTATTTTACAGATCTTAAAAAAATTAAGCCATTTTCTGCCAACAGCACCTGAAAGTTATGTTTACCGCAACTTGGGATTAATAATATTTTAATATGTATTCATATATTGTCATATATAACCCCACACATAATTATATATGTGACTGAGGTCCTATTATCGAATCCCACCTCGGGCACAAAAAAAAATTTTTTTTTACTTTTTTTAACTCAATTTGATTTACTTATAAATATTTTTTTAACAGATCTTAAAAAGATTATATCATTTTGTGTCAACAGCATCTGCAAATTATGTTTTCAATTAATAGTATTTAAATATAAAATAATTTCGTTAAAGTTCTTCCAGAGTGAAAATGTTTTTTTTTTTGTAATATTTCTACATACAATTTTGGCAATATTCTTATTTTTTACTCCTACTTTTAATACGAAACAACTTCCCAGCAAAATCTTTCATTACCAAATAAGTGGTTATATAATAGAAATTCATAGCTCCGCACAACTTATTTTTTGGCGTCTAAACTCATTATTTTTGTTTGGCGTGGTCGTTTTTATAAGTAGTCACGCTTACCCGCTCGCTTACGAAAAAATGAGAAATAAGTAGTTATGAGGTTTTGAATAATAAGTGGTTACACACATGCTTACAAAAAGTTGAATTATAAGTGGTTATCAGATTGCTTACTTGATTCTTAAAAATAAGGAGTTAGACAAATACTATTAGCTTAAGGAAAAAAATTCAGAAAAATTTAAGTTTTAGTTCTAGGACACGTCATACAAATTTAAACATAAAACATATTTACATATAATAAATAAAATTTTTATAAAATTTAACTGTGTAAAAAGTACTTATTTAAACTATTACGAGTAAGTCATTATTTTATATTTAGAAACAATGAATACAATAGGCCCTTATTAGGAAGTCATTATTTTAAATTATAAAATAATGCAAAAGGTAATGATTCATCATTTTGGGTAATGCAGATAGTAATGAGGTGTCATTACCAATATTTTGCTGGGTTGTTCAAAAGTGTTGGATAAGAGTATTTTTTTCCAAAGGATTGCTAAATTTATACATGTCATACTTTATTTAAAAGACAGTTTGCAGTTTTTAATCTACAATATGTTCTTAATAAAACCTTAAAGTCTAATCGTTGATTTTTTAAAATTTCTTTAAAAAAATTTTTAAAAATGTAAAATTGTTTATTTGAAAACAGTGTTTAAGAATTCCGACCTTTTTGGCACTAATTTAAAACGAGTTTGCAAAGCACATGATAAAAACTACTTTTTAATTGAGTACCTTGGAGTTAATAAAATAAGAAAATGTTTTTGCATTACATTATTTCTACAAATTTCAAAATTTGGGCTCGAACTTCTTGATTAAGCGTTCTGTGACACATTAGTTGCCGGGGCCAATTGTAATAACTTGGTTTTTTTTTAACCGATTTTAGTTTTTATTGCCTTATTTATTACGATTTTTTAATCCTTTTAATTCAAGATTAATTTAAAATATTAAAAATTTTAACAAATTAAAAAAAGCCATATTTTTCCCATGTATACCGTTTTTTAAACGTCAGGGCCGTTGAGGCACGTGTTCCTCTTATCCGATTGTCCTAATTTTTTGGGAGACATTGTTTTACACCCAAATACATATTTTAAGGAGGGGGGGGGGGCAGTCAATAACTGACTTTTTTTTTTGCTCCATACAAGGTTTGAGACCCTAATGTACATGAAAAATTGTTTTTATCCCTTTATTAATTTCGCAAATACAGACTGTTGATATTTAGACTTTTGGCCCATATAACTCGTGGCCTAGACCCTCCAACAAACATTGTTTATCTTCTTCGCCAAAAAATTCCGTGAGTGAAAAACATTTAAGATTTTTAATTTTTGTTTTTTTTGCAATAATGTTATTAATTTATTGTTTCTAAGTCATGTATATATATATAAATTTATATAACTATATATAACGCAATGACACGAACAATGTTGTCTCATATAGTCAGTCATTTTGTATAGCAGTATGTGGCTGAGTGACCGACTACAACTCCAGAAATCTGGGCTTGAATCCTGCCGACGGAGTTTTTTTTTATGAAATAAATATTTTTTTAATAAATAAATATTTTTTTTTTATTTTTTGTGTTATTTTTAAAATTTTATTGAAAATTAAATAATTTCAAATATATCATACACTCAAAAAAAAAGTCAGTAAAGTCAGCAAAAAATGTTGCTGTGTCAGCAAATCTTTAGTCAGGAGCGTGCTTGCAAAAAAGTTGGTAATTTCAGCAAAAGGTTTGCTGAAATTCAGCGAGCTGATTTTTACCAAAAAAATAGTAATCTTCAGCAAAAGTTTTGCTAACACTTAGTCGACTGCAAATGAAAAAAATCCTTGCTAAAATCACTAAACTTTTTGCTGAATATTAGTAGACTGAAAAAAACTCAAAAAACTTGTAGCGAAATTTTACTTTAGTTAATTTATTTGCTGAAAATTTAAATATAGAATATGTGTAGAGTTGTTTTCCTTTTTTTGTCATTTCCGTTTCCAGACAAGCTGCGACATCTATGAATGTTGTTATCAGCTATGAATGCTGTTATCAGCACAATTTTTGTAGCAAAATAAATTAATAAAACATTAGTTCAAAATTAGTTTAGTGCTAAAGAAATATAACTAAAATTTTTGCTGAAAATGGAATTTCAGCAAAAAAATTGCTGAAAACTAGTACACTTGATATACAAGACATTTTACTAATTTTTCTACTAACTTATTTTTTTGAGTGTAGGATAAATTTTGATCTCAAATTATCCAATTCGATCTGCCAAAATTAGCCTATCCATTTGTATCTAATTGGATGTAAATTAATCCCATGGGATATTATGGGATCCATCAGGATCTCAATTTTATATTATTGGATATTATTGGATGTCCCAATTTTGAGATATATTTGGATGTAATTTAATCCTGTAATATATTTGTGGGATCTTATTGGATATTACTGGATACCCCAATTTTGAGATGAACTTGGATCAGATTAAATGTCGATCTATATCAAATGAGATATGACTACATATGCTATATATAATGTTTTTTTGATCGGGAATAGAAGAAAAAATAACTGTTTTAATTTATTTGTTGTGTGTCGATAACAGCCTGAACACTGAAAAGATTTTCTTTTATACTTTTTTGACAACCAGACAATTTCAGCATACTTTTTGTCGTACTTGTGTGAAGAAAAGTATAAGCACTTGTGTGATAATGTGAACGGGGCTTAAACAAAAGCAACAAATTTGTGGGTTAACTCTTATTTAACTCTAAAACCTTCAGTATGAGACCCCCGTTAATAACTAAAAAACTTTAATAACTAAAAAACTTCATTCCAAGTAGAGATCAACAAATTAGTATTAGGTAAAATTCATCACTGTGTTATTTGAGGTATAATAAAAAATTATTCTATAAGGTTTGAACATCTCTTTGGCAGACCACACATAGTGGCAATGATTTTGGTTTTTACACAATTCTTTTGATTGCTTTATATTATTATTAATAGTTTTAAAATCAAGATTATTTCGAAACTTTGTTTTTATTAAAATATGCTGTGAAAATTTTCTTTCGGCAGCAGCTGAACTGTAAAGCAATGTCAGTGAATTTTGATCAAAATAAATTAGTTATTCAAAACATTTTTCAACCATTCCATTTTTGTATTTGGATTTTTCATCCCAAAATTCAACTAATATATCCATGTCACTCTTTAATTCTGTAATGTTCGAAAATCTTAATAATTTCCATTGGGTTAAAATTACCGCTAGTTAAGTTTGGTAAAGATCACAATAAAGGCTCCGAAGTTATTTCTAAATTATTTAAAACTTGATTTGGTGTTATTATGGCAAGATGATTTAAATTTATTCTCGAAAATTCATAGCATTTTGAGATTTCTTTTAAAAGTTCTATATAAAAAGATTGTATATTTTTTTTAATTTCATATATTTTTAAGTTGGACAAGTTACTTTCATTCAAACATAACTCAGCTTTACGGCCAATAAAAATATTTACTTCATTTAATTAATTACATCAATTAATTTCATCAAATAAATTAACCGTTTTTGATGAAATTAACCATTTAAAATTTAATTTCAATTGGCCATAAACATATGGAAGACGCATTTTTTCCGATTGAAATTCTTTATCTAAGTTATCTCTATATGTGACGCCCAAAATAGAAAGGGACCTAAGGGTAAAAACCGGTTTTGTTCAGGAGAGCCATTTTAAAGATTTAAATACGTGTATCTTTGGTGTACCATCACTGAGCGTGTTGGTATTGGTCTCATTTGAAAGCGACACATCTCATGACGTCAGGAACGTGTTGGTCAACCTTGAAAACGCGCGTAGGTAGTCCCTACCTCTTGTTTTGTGTAGTTGGTTTTTACTGTTTTCTACCTAGCGCACTGTTTCCATGAGTGTGATATCAATTTTGCTCGCGGTTTTTCGAATCCAGCTTTATTTTCTGAAATTATTAATTGTGAATTATAATAAATACTTATTTATAATACTTTTAAATCGTGAATATCACTCTGTTGGTACGAACATTTTTTCACATAACCTTATTATGTTATTCGCGAAAATAATTTAAAACTGATAACATTCTTACTGTTTCTTTTAGGGTGAAATGGTGGACGAATTCGAAGAAGTAGATTTACTTTATCGTCGACTTCACTTTCATAAAACGCGCATATCTCTGGGAGGGAACACTTTTGGGGAATGGGATCGGCCTCATTCGATGCTCAGATGTTGTCCATATCAAAAAAAAAAAAATTGATTTTTTTACCCTTAGGTCCCTTTCTCTATGCGCTGTCACATATATAAAAGAATAACGTGACTGAAGGTTCAATTAGACGTGCCATATCGCCATAGCCGTAACCATAACGCCATAGCAGAAAACCAAAATTCAATTGGTTTCTATGGTTACGGTTATGGCGTTATGGCATGTCACCAATAATCGTATACATTGTAGCCCATAAGATTGGTTTGAACAGCTGTTTTATATGGTTATGGTTATGGCACGTCTAATTGAACCTTGACTGACTGACTCAACATCGCCCAGCCCAAACCGCTGAAGCAAGGAAGTTGAAATTTGGTATGTAGGTTCGTCTTTCGGCGTAGACGTCCGCTAAGACGGGATTTTTGGAAATTCCTACCGGAACGGGCAAAAAGGGGAAAAGTCTCCCCCTTGGCGGCCTGCCAAAACCCCTTTGGCTAGAAAGCTGAAATTTTAGATATGTGTTCCTTGGAGTAGGGGCTAACTTTTCTGGAAAGTACTTTCGAGAATTTTGGACAGGGTCGTTGTAAAAATGGGGGTTATAAAGGGGAAAAGAGCCCCCCTTGACGGCCTGCCCTAACCGCTGAGGCAATGAAGTTTAAATTTGGTATGAATGTTCCTCATCCATCGCACACAGTCGCGAAGATCGATTTTTTGTAAATTCCTAAAGGGAGGGGCAAAAAGAAGAAAGCCTCCCCTTGGTGGCCTGTAAAAACCCCTTCGGCTAGAAACCTGAAACTTAAAATGTGGGTCCCTGGAGAAAGGGCTAACTTATTAGAAAGATACTATTTTGAATTTTGGACAGGGTCGTTATAAAATAGGGGCTCAAAAAGGGAAATTGGCCCCATAACGACCTGTCCAAACTGCTGGAACTAGGAAGCTGAAATTCGGTACTTAGGTTCCTCTTCCAGCCTAATTCCAACCGGGAGGGACAAAAAAGTAAAAGTGTCCCACTTGACAGCCTGCTCAAACTGCTGGAACTAGGAAGCTGAAATTCCCTGTCGATGGATTTTCGGAAATTCCTACCCAGAACGGCACAAATAGTAAAAGTTGGCTAGAAACCTGAAATGTAAAACATATGTTCCTTGGAGTATGGGCTCACTTATCGGGAAGGTGCTTTGTGGAATTTTGGACAGGGACATTGCAAAAATGGGGATTAATGAAGCAAAAAGTGCTGCTTAAAGGCCTGCCCAAACTGCTGGAGGTAGAAAGTTGAAATTTAATACTAAAGTTCCTCCTCTATTGTAGACATCCGCTAAGATGAGATTTTTGGAAATTTCCACAGGTAGGGTCAAAACAGGAAAAGTCTCCCCCTTAACGGCCTGGCCAAACTGCTGGAACTAGGGAGCCTAAAATCGGTATTTAGGTTCCTTCTCCAACGTAGACGTCCCCTAAGACGGTATTTTTGGAAACTCATACCGGGAGGGGTAAAAAGTGAAAAAACTTCCCCCTTGACGAGTTGGGCAAACTGCTGGATATAGAGACCTAAAATTATGTATGTAGTAGGTTCCTCCTCTAACGCAGACGTTCTCGGAATTTTTGGAAATTCCTACCGGGAGGGGTAAAAACAGAATAATTCTCCACCTTGATGGCCTAACCGAACCCTTCGGTTAGAAACCCGTAATCTATAATATGTTTTCCTTGGAGTATGGGCTAACTTATCGACAAGGCATTTTTAGGACTTTGGACAGGAACGTGGTAAAAATGGTGGCTCAAAAGGGGAAAATTGCCCCCCCACCCTGAACATCTGCGTCTTTAGCTAGAAACCTAAAATTTAAAGAACGAGTGTATATGGAACACTAAAATTAAGAAACTAAATAGGAAACGAGTGGAATTGAAACACTACACAAGGGAACGAAATGGATATAAACGTTGAACGAGTGGAATTGAAATTATAGACAATGAAAATGGATTGGAAGAGGGAACGAAAAGGAATGGACTATAGAACGAAATGGAATGAAGAGCGAGATGGTATAGAATGGGGAACGAGTGGAATTGAAACACTGCAGTTAAAAGAGGAATGGAACGGAGCAAGTGCAAAGAAATGGAATGGAAAGAGAAGCGACTGACATCAGTATCGATACACAAGACAGTAGGAACGAAAGTGGAATTGGAATAACAGATAATGGGACTGAAATGCAATGGAATGGTGAACGAAATGGAATCTTGGAAGGAGTTGCATTGGAACACTAAAATTGTTAAACAAAATGGAATGGAATTTGAATGACCCAAACTGCCGGAGTTTGGTACTTGAAATTTCGCATGCGATTGAGGCAGATTATATATATTTGGGATTTTTACTGGGAGGAACAAAAAGGGGTGAAAAACACCTTTTAATTACCTATTTAAACACTATCCACGGAATATGAAACTTATGTAGCATTGAAACATACTCTCCAAAAAGTTAAACAAATTTTCTAAAAGAGAAAAAACCTTAGAAAAAGAATGGAACTTATATATTCTGATATTTAAACTGCAGGTACCGAAGCACCGGTGGAAGAAACCGACGCAGTAAATTTTCCAACTGAATTTTTGAATTTACTTGAATTGCCAGGTCTACCTTTACATAAACTGGAATTTAAAAAAAAAAACTTCAATGCACGCTAACAACGTAGATACGTAGCTTTGGCCGCTATCTTTAATATTATAAATCGCTTGCCAACCCTGCTTTACGTTATTTATTTTCATTCAAAACACAAATGAATAAAACTACTTACGGGTCTATCTACCTAAGTTCGCACTTTATCAAATTATCTTGACATACGTATATTTCAATATGTAATGGATTCATTAATAACAATCCACTTTCATGAGAAAAGTGATCAAATATTTATTTATTTTAAACCCATTGTTGTGTCAGAATTATTTATTTGTGGTGGCTGGGTGAAGGCTTTTATTATAAAAACTGTACTTTAAATAAACAAAGCGAATTTACCCACCCAACCACGAATACGACCTATCTACGCCGATGGCTTGAACAACAGACAATTAGTTGTTACATGCTCACGTGTTGGTATACTAAATGATTTATTTATATAAAAATGAATAGGCAAAAAATAGTGTTTGTACTTTTACAATAAATTTACCTTAACAATTATTTTATCTTAATAACAAATATTGTGTTTTATTTTATCTAAAAGAAATTTAATTATAAACTTAAAGGCACGCTAACAATGTAGCGCTGCATAAATCGCTTACCAACCCTGCTTTAAATGTTTTTTTTATTTTCATTCAAAACACAAATGAACAAAACTATTTACGGGTCCATCTACCTATGTGTGCACTTTACCAAATTATCTTGACATACACACGCATATTGTCAAGAATTATTGTTGTGTCAGAATTATTTATTTGTGGTGGCTGGGTGAGTGAAGGATTTTATTATAAAAAACTGTATTTAAAAAAAGCAAATTTTAAGAAAATCAACCATCAACCACCAATACGACTTATCTATAATAAATTTACCCTAACAATTATTTTACCTTAGCAACAAATATTTTGTTTTATATAAAAGAAATTTAATTCTAACCTTTAAGGCACGCTAACAACGTAGCGCTAGTTTATTATATTAAGAATATATGAGAGAAATAAAAAATAAACCTTTAAGCCCGTATCGCCCACTAGTTAACCAAATTCACAAACTTTTACCGTTTACTTCGAGGTCGAACGATATAAAATATAAATGCAAAGCAGGCCATTACATAGTACCAGTCACCGGGTACCAGAAATACCTAATATTTTATGTGGCTCTACACTGCAATAATCTTGAAATTCTTCAAATTCAAGAATACGTTTCGAACTATGCGCAAAAAGTTACAAATGTTCCTATAAAGAATTTCCATTTGTACGGGAAGCTTCTTACAAGCATATATGCTTATATATAAGCAGAACATAAATCTAAAAACACAGAAAAAAAATTTATATACTTGATTGCCAAAAAAATTACCAAAATAAAAAAAAGCACATCTTCACATTGGAAAAAAATAACCAATTTTGGTTAAAAATAACCAAAACGGCAACACTGATTACTACCCATTGTATTACTTTTCTTGCAATGTATGGTTTTTAAGGCTCAGATTGTGTTGAATAAATAAATTTAAAAAATTATCATATTTAATTTGATTTTTTTACGAGTTTCGGATATAGTAATATTATTAGGTCATTATTTTTATGTTGGAAGAAGAAGGAGTACCTTGCCACGAAATTGCAAGACGTATAGGTTGTAGTCATCCAACCGTGATAAATTTGCTGAAAAAAAGAACCACTACGACCGTTTAGAGAACAGCAGCAGGAAAGAACTAGGAGTACGACATCTGGCCGAACAGATGCCGTTATACACCGAATGAGCCTGAAGAATCGTTTTAAAAGTGCCGTAGAAATAAGAAGAGATCTCGAGCAAGACCACCAACACAGGGTATACCAGTGAAGTCAAAAGTGACAGCTGTCAAACGAGTAAACAAAAACCGTATGGTGTGGTTGTTGTTGTAATTTTTAACCGAAGTGCGAAGGAGATTTTAAAAAAAGTATATATACGAAACCCATGAGTAAAAGTAAACAACTATACAGCATGTTTTCAAACATGTGTTCACAAAAAAAAGTAAAAGATAGCCTAGAAAGTATGAAGATACACACCATGGTTGTATTGGGCAAACAATTTAACTTCCCTGGTGTGTTACAAACTCACAAAATAATTATATATTTGTAGTTACACATTGTAATGAATAAAACAATATTAATTTAAACTTTTTTTATAAAATTTGTGCACATTAATGCCCTTTATTAACAATAAAGAAAACTTATACAGTACTATTAAACATAACACAACATACAACAAACTCTCACATCTATATGTTCTGTGAAATGTATAAAAAAAAACACAAACGCACTCACAAAACAGATTTATATTATTCGACAACATAAAATATTCACTTTATAACACTAACTATTTTTAATTTTTATTATTCAATCATTATTTGAGCTATATAATTTTATTTTGTTACACAAACGACGCCGTGAAGAAAATTTATTAAACAAACTAAAAAAAGCACAACATATCGTCAGCTTAGTATTGGTTTGGTCGATATGCCAAAAAGTCTTTATCCAGAAAAACGATAAAGAGATTTACATCTTTTTAATTTGTGTATGCACTAGGTATCTCAGATATGATACATTATAGCAAGAAACTGTCTCAAAATCTGAATGAAAATATGTATTTAATAAATTTTCTAACTCGATATTTTCAAAAATGGCCAGTGGGCCGAACCAATAATAATGCGACGAATTGGAAAACTTTTGGGAAAGAGAAACAGAACTAGTTGTAATATATTTGTTTCTCTCGCACTTACGTTTTTGGTGCAGCTCTGCTAGTTAGTTGCAGAGTTGCAAATTTCGGTAGTTCCAAAAACGTCCGCCCGCAGCGCTAGTGCGTGTCTTCACTGGTATACCCTGTGACCACCAAGTTAGCATTAGTGTGACAGTAGACCAGCATAAATAAACCGACACCTGACCAGAGAAACAAGCCGACCAAAATAATCGGCGGCGGCGGCGATTTGGCGCAACCAAATAATCGGCGGCGGCAGCGGATTGATCGGCTGAAAACAACATTTTGTAATGTGATTTGAAAACGTTTAAGTTTTTTTACGAAAGATAGATATTTTACTATCACTCTATATGCCTTTACGTTTTTTGCTATTACTCTTACCTGACCATCTCTCAAAGATTTGTACGAATAATCTTCAAGGTTTACTATTTTTGAAAAGTTATTCATCATCGCTCTTATATCTGAAACATTTGGAATAATTATTGGAGGCGGTTTTTCTTCAGAAAGTTCTTTGTTAGCATTATCGTTAATATAATTATCATCATCATTATTGTCTACATCAAGTGCAGCAAACATGTTGTTGCTAGTAGGTACTTGGTATATCATCATTAGGGCAAGGAATTTCATGCACTTAAAAATTAAAAATATTCGCTTAAAATATGCGGTTAAAAAAGAAAAATATGCACTAACAATAAAAGAAATATGCACTAAAAACTATAATTTTTGCAAAAATAATGCACTTTAAAACTTAAAAATATATTTAAGTTAGTTATTTTGCAAACAGACACAGAACTCGAAGATTTCCCATAGGTCAATAAAGTTTTAAAAATGTTTATTTTGATTGAATCAAAATATGAAAACGTATCAATTTTTTATAATTTTTTACAAAATAAAAAATGCTACTAAAAATGAAAAATATGCACAAATATGCATTAAAAAGCACAAAATATGCATTAAAAAGCCACCAAATAAGCATTTAAAGTCGAAATATGCAAAAACATGCATTTATGTCAAAATATGCAACTACAAATCGATGACAGTTTGTTCTAAATTTGATGAGTCGGATAAATGTTTAGTACATATTAGTTTTGGACTATCGAGAAATAACATGCATTTGCATGGAATTCCTTGCCCTAATCATCTTGTTGGTAGTTTTTGTTATTTTGATTGCATGCTTAACTAATTCTGGTGATCGATTTTGTCGTCGTTTCGTTGTTTTGTTTTCAGCGACTGTCTACCAGACAATATCGCTTTCTTCAGTAGACTCGCTGCTACTATTCATTCTGCTGTAACAGCAGAGGATTAGTATAGCAGAATATTATTATTATATTAATCCCTTTGTAATAATTTGTTGTTGATTTCAATCAGTGTTGCCACCAGTAGATCAAAAAATTACACAGCTGTAGGCCAAAAATTATCCAAAACCATAGGAAATTACACAAAAATTATAAAATACAAACATGAGGCCCTTTGGACCAACTCTTCTGCACATATTGGAGTAGAATCAAAATATTTTGAAAATAATTCAGCCATTTCTTAACTGCTGGTTGGATTCCTATGACATTTCAAACTGTCGGAACGAAAATAATTTTGAGTTAAAGTTTTGACGGGCCAAGAAACATTCTTACGCCTGCGGGTTTTCTCTTAAAATGTAAAATTTATTTTCATTTGAAAATTTAAATTCAGTATTTTTACAATAACATGATCCGATTTTTTTCTATCTTCAAAGCCAAATCAAGGCTAATTTTTCTTAAAAAAATTTGATTATTTGTTGCAACTTTATCTATTAACTAAAGAGAATGTCAATCCAATATGTGTTTTAGTCTTAAATGGTGTGCTTTTCAAGTTGAAAAGTAAAAAACGACATTTTTGCCTTTTTTAAGATTAATTGTTTGAAGAATCTTTGTCTACATTAAAAGTTTCTTTCAGAACAAATATAATATGTAAGTTTCTTTAAAGGGTACTTTCATTTATACGAATTTTATAAATAAATATTTCTCAGTTGCTAGTTATTCTCTTCACAGAGCTCTCCAAGTTTAATCATTTTGTACTCAAATTTTCACAGAACACAACATATAAACGTATTTTAATTTTAAAGTTAATTGGAAATATCAATAGTTGGATAATATGTTTATTTTTTAGTTCATTTCCCTATTTTTAATTCCCAATACTATATTTCCGATTTATTATTTGATTTAGGTAATGTCAAATAAAATAACTTCTTACCAAATAAATTTTATGGTTTTGAACGAATTACAACCAATATTTTTCGTGGGTGAAAATAAAGATTTACCCCTCAATTCATAAATGCTTTGTGAAGTTATAGCAGGTTTACAAAACGTCATTTTTATACAAAATTTGTTCAATATACCTCCTATAATTTTACAAAGCGTTTATGAATTTAGGAGTTAGCATTCCCAAATAAATACGGTTTACCTACAAATATCATACAAATAGTGAATAGTGGGCGCCATAATAACTACATTTTAACTATATTTACATTAAAAGCACTAGTGCTTTTGCAGTGAATCTGAATCTGAGTCTAGGTCTAGACTTCCAATGAAATTTACGAAAATTTATGTAAAAAGTGAAATTACACAAAAATTACACAAAAATGTCATTATTCAAAAATTATCCAACAAATGTGTAAACAGTCCCGTTTTTGAAAAATTATTCAAAAAGTGGTAACACTGATTTCAATATACAATGCAGTGTTGCCAACAAATTTTCAAAATAAATGGCTAGATCAGACCCAAAAATCGCTAGAAAATCTCTAGATTATAAACATTGTAAATATTTAGCGATCGCTAGATTGTTGAAAAATGGTTCTTAAAGCAGTTTTTACTCAAAAATTTCTTTAATATGTTAATATGAAGTGTTATAAACTTTTAAATAATGAAAAATTTTACGATTAAGCTTCAAATAATGAGTCCTGATTTTCATTGAATTAATCTTAGTATTGAGAATACACAATAGAGGGCGTTGTACGATGAAAAAGTGCATATCGATATTTTATCGAAATGTGTATTTTTATAGTTTTTTTTTTACTAAAATCGTTTAAAATGTTGTGTTTTATAATAAAGGAATATCAATGTGCCAGTTTTATAATATTTTTCAACATAAAACCGAGTTTTAAAAATTATATTACGGCTGATAAAAAAATCGCTAGATTTTTGGCTAATAGCTACAGGACAATTTTTCCCGCTAGGGGCGAAATAAAATCGCTAGATCTGACGAGAAAATCGCCGTTATGGCAACACTGATACAATGTATTAAAAAACAAGTTTTTTCTTAAAACAATAACAAATGTTATTGCTTTTAATCCTAAATAGAATTATAGAAAAGAGATCACAATTTACGTCTGCACTTTATCACGGTCAGAAAATCACTCGCAAAAAAATATATATAAAATCAATTTATATAAGATTTGTTGTTGGTTCACGTGTTATTTGTTTCATGTTCGCACAAATCCATGGCTAGTCAAGACTATATCTAACAAATGGTCCTAAATATTTAATATAACATACAAGTTTTATTTAATAAATTATAAACATACCCTTTTAGTACCAAGTCCTTTTCGTTGAAACATAACTTGCAAAATATTAATTTTGCCAGCACATTTTTTTGCCAATGTAAAGGGCTCCAAAGTAATCCCAACATTGGGAAAATGTAACCCCCTTGGAACTCAAAACAATGTTGCCTCTTATAGAATTTTCAGACAATTAAAGCATACTGGGAATCAATTTTTTTTTTATTTATTCTTTTTAATTTTAAAAAATTGATTTAAGAAATTAAACTTGTTTGAAGACTTTTGAATGGAGGCTTTGTTAGAAAGTTTGGCCAGGATGCACATATCTTGTAGGGACCCATTTTAATTAGATGCCCAATCAACCATTTTTAAAAATGTATTTTAGAATTGAAAAAATATATATGGGTGATATCAAAAAATGTGATAAAAACCATGTAACCAGCTAATTTCTAATGCATGGATTACATTTGAGTTATATATTTCGATATATATCAGCGCATTGTCACCTGTTTTACAAAATTTATAACAATCTGACCAATTTTTGGTTAATACATAAAATTTGTAACCAATTTCATAGGCCAAATGTAAACTCCGTAACCAGTAACTCATAAGGTTTTTTAACTTTAATAGCTTATATTTTAATAACCAATGAATCTAAACACTAACTGTAAGAATTTATATGAAGAGGAGAAGTAACGCTTTTAACAAAAATTAATACATTTTACAAACGTTTTCGTATATCTACATATGCTAACACGACTTCAACTCTGTAAAGATTTTTCGTCATAATTTTTGATAAAAATGCATACACCAAATACATATACATATTGAGTTTTAAATGCAAAGATAAGCAGCTGTGTTTTTTTATTAATTGATTTTTTACACATCTGCAAAGAGTTGCATTCTGAAGTATTATATTAACCCATTAAGAACTTTTTTTTTTAATTTTTTTCTCAGTATAAATTTACATAAGCTTTTATAGCTTCAAAAAATTATATTTATAAAAATTAACCCCTAAATTCATAAACGCTTTGTAAAATTATAGGAGATTTACTGAACAAATTTTGTATGAAAATGACGTTTTGTAAACCTGCTATAACTTTACAAAGCATTTATGAATTGAGGGGTTAATATTTAGAAGATTTTAACTTTTTTCTTTTCATATAAAAAATTGTTTTTAGCTCTGGTTGTTCAAGTTTAATGAATTAGTAAATTCTTTTTAAAAAATATAGTTATTTTTAAATTTTTTATATTTGAAAATTAATACTTCCAACCGAAATGAGCCGAAAAAAATCGGCGGCGGCGGCTGAAGCAAAAATGACCGGCGGCGGCG
Source organism: Leucophora obtusa (assembly GCA_949987735.1). Classification (NCBI taxonomy): domain Eukaryota; kingdom Metazoa; phylum Arthropoda; class Insecta; order Diptera; family Anthomyiidae; genus Leucophora; species Leucophora obtusa. The sequence goes on from OX465298.1 coordinate 92,499,347, forward strand.
GCTTAAACGGCTCACGGCGGCTGGCTTGTTTCTCTGCCCCTGACACAAAAAATGAGAACTAAACTGCTGGAGTGGGCCAATGAGAGCAAGTTTAACTTCCACCGTGCAGACAATCTTCCGTACGTGCGACATTTTCCAGGAGAAAGATTTAAGGATACGTGTGTAATTAGAACGGTCAAGCATCCTCATATTCAAATGATCTTGGGATGTTTTTCTTTTTATGTACGGAGTCCTTTGTAATTTGTGGATGGAATTCTGAACGGAGAAAAATATGGCGAAGTCATAACGGGACCTGTCGTGCCTATTGTGGAGGAGCAATACGGGCATTCTTGTGAAGCTATCTTTCAGAATTATTCTGCACCATGTCACCGTGCAAAATCTGTTAGTTTTGATTATAAATATGTAGTATATGAAATAATAATAATTATTTTGTAAAACGCAACGCCTTGCGTTGCGTTGATTTGTGTGTAAATTGTTATTGTTTCAAAAACAATTTGTATGGAAAACAACGTAACGCAAGGTGTTGCATTTTACAAAATAACCCCCCCCCCCCCCCAAGTCTTTTTTACAGGTGCAAGAAACATTCAAGGAACTCTATATTCAACACATGGATTATCCTGGAAACTCCCCGGATTTTTAATCCTATCAAACATTTACGGCACGTGATGAATTCGTAAAGTAGCTCAGCATAAGCCGCAGAGTAAACTGGAGCTAAATAGAATTTTGGAAAATGTCTGATAAAATGAGATTTCAAACAGTGAATTGCAAAAACTTGTTGAGTCAATGCATTCGCGAATCGAAGTAAATAACCAGCAATTTTTTTATATTGTTTAATATTGAAAATATTTTGAAACCCGGGTTAAATATATGAAAATAAAAATTATCCTTTTATGTATTTCATATGGAAAAAAGAAAAATACACTTTCGAAATCAATGAAATTTTGTAAAAAACCTTCAGCCTTACTATCAATATTTTCCAAACGTATATTTTAGTTAAAGTCGACTTTAGTTAAAATATTGGGTGGCAGTATGCCTTGACTTGGTTTATTTTAGGAGCATTCTGATTGGTTAATTTATTTTCAACCAGTCAAAATATTTGAAAATACAAATATTTTTGTAGGGTTTTCATACACAAAATGAACAAAAACGTATGATTAAAAATAAAGTCGACTTTAAATTTAAAATACTCTTTTATAGTAAGGGCCCTTATTTTATTTATAAAATCCATGTTTAAAAAATTTTGCATGTGACCCAAACATAAGCCGAGATATTTAAAAATACTGCGAAAAATAAAGTGGTAATATGTGTGACCGCAGGTGTACAAACGTGACAGGAAAATATGTAGCGTTATTAATGCCGTTATAAATGTCGCATAATAAATCATATTAAAGTTTGTAAAAATAAACGATTGCAAATATTTCAACATGACAACTGTCAAAAAAATCGCTTTAAAAAATTATGTTCCAATGCGTCGATTTTTGCATTTTTCTAGATGCATTTCAAAACGAGATCTATTTTTTGTCGCGTTGTTGATCCCATGGTTATTGCTAATATATAATAAGTGCTACTACAATATCGAAAAATGGAAACAAGAAAAAATAGTTTCTTAATTTTTTTTTTCAAAGGCGTACTAATGTGCCGTGAAATACCCACATGAAAATATTAATTTGCTATAGGATTCGGATAACCAATAACTTATATAATATATGAATCAGTGTCTTACCTGTATGACCCTTAAAAGTAGTTATGAGCTGTGCCCCTTGAACATCACAACGCAACATAGTTATTTGTCCAGCATAATCACCAATAAATGCATACTTTGCCAACGCATCAAATCTAAATTTATCCATTAAACAGACGTAATATATTAGCATATATTTATTATATCCACATTTACAATATGTGATTACGACAATGCTCTTACTGGAGTGCAGTACAAGGTGTTTCAAAATTATATGTTCCGATTCGACGTGCAGTCTCAGTACAATGGTATGCGAATAATTTATCCTTACTACATGATAAAATCCAATTATGGACTTTTGAATAGACAACAGCAACAACGCGTGCCTGATGTGCTAAATAATCTCGCACAAATGACAAACGATTGCAGTCTTCAGAGAGTATATACTCTGTAATTGTACCATTCTCCTGACCGATGTACAACTGGCGAGTCTCTTGTAGATAACAGATACAAGTACAGCCTGAAGGCATATACTGACATATGCTGGGCCAATACTGTCCCGAGTCGCGCTTAAGCCAAACACGAATAGTTCTTAAACATAATAAAAAAAATACATTAATAAATTTAATTGGATTAAGGGGCCGGTAACTTATCTAAAAATAACCACAGTTAAACTTTAGCCAGAGATATTTCCATATAAATTTAACATTCTTAACTATGGTTAAGCACTATGATTATTTCAAGTTAGAAGGATGGCATAAATACATTCAACGTTGCAGGCCTTTATGCAGACTGGCCAATACTGAATGTATACGCCCTAAACTACGATTCCACTTACTTGTCGTCTGACACACTTATCACACCGTTTTCTCCTGGTATTAAAATTGCAGCATTGATGTCGTCGCTACTACCTTCCAATTTACTTAATAGCTCCGGCTTTTTCGTGCTAAAACGCTCATTTCTTTTTGGAGATGGTTTAATCTCTGCAGCCATTATATATTTTTGTATCTTTCAAAAAATGGAATATCTAACTTGTTTCTTTTGTGGGTGTGAACAAACAATAATACTTATATTGATAACTTTAGTGTTTTTCGAAAATTTATCGCCAATAACTAAAATACACTACACCAGGGATGATAAATGGAATTTTCAAAATACTACCAACCTGCTTAAAAAATAGTACTTTTTCGACCTCCATAGTACCAAAAAATATTTTCTGTATTCTCCACCACTCTATGCGTGTATTAAGTTGGTGTTTATGATGTCGGTTCGCCTCTCCTTATAAAATGAACGATCTTTATAATCAAAATATAAGTAGTTCGCATTTTAAAAGATAATTTGACGAAATTTGGTACATAAGTTTGTACTGCATCGATTACTACCGCTATTGAAAATGGTTAAATCGGTCCATGTTTTGACCTAGTAATCATGAAGAGGTCCAATCTAATATTGAATGCATTGGTATTTAATGGTATAACCAAATAAAAGCGTTTTTTACGATTTCTTTCACGAGACCTAAATAATTTTATTCGTTAATGAGGGAGTGATCCTTTAAGGCAAAGACCCAGGCTCAAGTTTGGCCTAATATTTTATTTCTTATTTCTTTTTCGAGTTTTTTTATTCTTTGCTATCAGAGCTTTGAATAATTAATTCCTTAATTCAATTTTTCAAATCTGAATTAAATATTCGATGAATTAATTCACAAAGCACCATATATTGAATGGAATTAATTCATATTTGTTTTCGTTCGATTTATTTTGTTACGAATTAATTCAATTGCTATAGTTCTTTTTATTAAATCAAATGAATTAATTCACTGGCGAACGCGTTCAATTTTATAAATCGAACGAAAAAAGTGAATTAATTCCTTACTGAATTAATTCACCACTGAATTCGTTCAATTTCATTTTCGTTCAGTGAATTAAAAAAAATAAAATTACGTTCATGTAGTAATAAGTTTAAGTTCATTTATATATCTGCCCAAAAAACATTTTTACGGACTGTCCGCAACGTACGGAGTCATAAATCCGGCTTTTACGGCACGTTAATGGTTTGTATGCACGTATCCGTAATAGCATGTGCGTGTACGGAACACAAACGGACAGTATAATCGGATTTCGAACATAGCACGTTTTAACTCCGTTTTGGTGTATCCGTTTCCGTATTGTTAAATACGGACTTCATCGGTATTAGTTTGTTTTTTTAGGTACACAAATTATTAAAAAAAAAAAAATACAGCAAAGCCATTCAGCTGCTAAAAAGTAATATTGGGACGAAAATAAGTGGCAATAGCGTGAATCCGTCCTAACACACAAAGAACTTCAAGTCACATACATCAGATGGTAAGATTTATTCAAATTGTTATGTGTTTTAAAGATGGTTTTTTGTAATGCAATTAAAAAATATTTACTGACATATTTAGCTGTTTTGATAGCAAAGTGTGCGAATTTACATCGTATGCAAAAAACCATCGTGATTACAGTTAGTTAAAGTATATCTAATTTATTTTTTCTTTTGAATGCAGGCATTGAATTTTATTGTGTGCTGATGTTGTAAATTGATGCTGGATAGAGACGTAAGCTGCACCAAATGTAAATATAGTCTAAATATAAAAAAATAAATTCTATTTTTAATAAATCTATAAAAAAAACTTAAAAACTATTAATTATAATTAATAAAAATAGGGTCAATATAGGTAGACATGCAAATCCGTTTTTGTTTCAAAAAACGGTACGAATACCGACCGAAAACAGCATTCTAAAAATGGAGTCACTCCGTTATTCACACAACATAACGGTCCGGAAACGGTCCGGCAATGACGGACTTTCAACGGACTAGTCCGTTTTTTACATGACATAACGGTCCGTCATTGACGGACTTTAAACGGACTTGTCAGTTTTTAACACCCCAACAAACAATTCCTTCCGTTTACGCACAGTTTTCGGTCCGTCATAAACGGAATCCAACTCCGTTTTCGTACCGTTTTCTGGATCCGTATACGGACCAGAAAACGGAACTTAAGGAATATCGAAACTGATTCGAATCCGTTGAAAATCCGTCAATGACGGACCGTTTACGGACCGCAATGTCGTGTTAAAAACTGACAAGTCCGTTTAAAGTCCGTCAATGACGAACCGTTTACGGACCGCTATATGATGTTAAAAACGGAATAGTCCGTTGAAAGTCCATCAATGCCGGACCGTTTCCGGACCGTTATGTCGTGGAAAAACGGATCCATATCCGTACCGTTTTGTTTTAAGAAAAACGGTATTATATATTTACCTAAATTTAGCCCATTTTCCATTAATTTTGAGAAGTACATATTATATTTTTTATAGATTTATTACAATAAAGAAAATAACAGAATATATATATATATATATGTATCCCATTCCTCACCGGCGCAGATTTTATCTCCATCCATCATCGCTTTACATGCAGTTTTGGCCTTTTATAAAATTTAGTACTTGATAAAAACAAAAAACTAATTAGTTTAGGTTCAACTGGTGGTAATCACAATGGCACATGATGCAAATTTCCGTACTGTCTCTCACCAAAACTATTAGCGGCAGCCAGTAAGCATTTCTTTTTGCACCATGGCATACACATCGTGAAAACACCTTTAGAATTACTTAAATATTTACCATCTAATAAATGACACATGAAGTGCTTTGTTGATGTATGCTGGTTGTGTTGATACACGCCACAGATTAATACCAGATTTGAAACCAATGACAGGTGTCAAAAAAGTATTCTCGAACCGTATGGTTTTGTTTACATGGAAGTCAAGAGGGAGATAACCATATAAAATCTCCATACATTTTGTATTGCTCATTTTTTGTATATATCTGTCTCTTTTGGGATTATTGTGCTTTATCTTTTGTGTTTTTCTTAAATTTTTGCGTTTTGCTTTGCTCATTTTCTGTCGGCCATATTGCCCAAATCAGCTGATTCATATCTGGTATAATTTGTGATACACGCTTTCATGTTGTAAAAAGTACTTTTCGATAAACCGCGCAAAAGTACTTCAGGTTAGAGTTGTAAAAGTATTGAGTATTCCGGTACTGAGTACTCAATACTGACTGTTTTTTTGAGTACTCAATACTAAAACGGTACTATTAATACTTTTAAAGATGCAATTTTCAGTAGAAATGTGTATTTTTCGTATAAAAATACAACTCTAAAAATAGTACTCTAAAAATACAGCTCTGAAAATACAACTCTATTTGTGAAGCAAAGAAATTTGTAACGAATTTTTGGGAAAAATTATTTAATTAATTTATTTAAAATGTTTTAAATTAATTAAAATGTAAATAACAATAGTTATTTAACACGTGTATGTGAATTGTGATAATTTTTTCTAATAAATACGAATTCATAACATTTTTATTTTTAAATTAAAAAAACCGTTAAAAGTATTGAGTAGTATCGAGTACTCAATTGAAAAGTATTGAGTAGTATTGAGTACTCAAAAAATACCGAAATTTCACAACTCTACTTCAGGTTACTGTTTTCGCACTTCATGCACATACATTTACAATTAACGGTAGAGTTGTAAAAGTATTGAGTATTCCGGTACTGAGTACTCAATACTGGCTGTTTTTTTGAGTACTCAATACTAAAACGGTACTACTCAATACTTTTAAAGATGCAATTTTCCGTAGAAATGTGTATTTTTCGTATTAAATTACAACTCAAAAAATAGTACTCTAAAAATACAACTCTGAAAACACAACTCTATTTGTGAAGCAAAAAAATTTGTAACGAATTTTTGGGAATAATTTTTTAATTAATTTATTTAAAATGTTTTAAATTAATTAAAATTTAAGTAACAATAGTTATTTAACACGTGTATTTGAATTATTATTATTTTTCCTAATAAATACGAATTCATAACATTTTTATTTTTAAATTTAAAAAACCCGTTAAAAGTATTGAGTAGTATCGAGTATTCAATTGAAAAGTATTGAGTAGTATTGAGTACTCAAAAAGTATCGAAATTTCACAACTCTAATTAACGGGAGGGTCGCGTGATGTTAGTGCTGTCTTTTATTAATTAAGTATTTGTATTTTGTAAAAAAAAAACAATAAACAACACCGTTTGTTACGGAATCAAAATTGATGAAAAACGGTGAAGTCAGTATTCAACGGCATGGAAACGGATACAGCAAAACGGAGTCAAAAACGTATAGTTTTCGAAAAAAAACGGTTATACGGTCCGTTAATGCTCAGTTTACGTACCAGCTTCGACGGATACGTGTATTACGGCCCGTAAACGCTCCATAAAGAACGGATTCATGATTCCGTACGTGTCGGAGAGTCCGTAAAAAAGTTTCTTGGGACGACCTTACGATCCGTAAACGGCCCGTCATTGACGGGCTTTCAAAGGATTCGAATCAGTTTCGATGTTCCTTAACTTCCGTTTTTTGGTCCGTATACGGATCCAGAATAAAAAAAAAATTCAATATCAAAAAGAAATTTTAATTTATTGAAAAATATTTGCATATAAGTATGTTATTAAAAAATGTGTAATTAAATTTATAATTCAACATATCATGAATACCCAAAACAATCATTAATTTAATATATGGCAACCCTAGTCGCAACTATCACTTCAAACATAGAACTTAATTAAAAAAAAATTTTCAATATTTAAAAGATGATCATGATATGTTAAACATGTATATAAAAAAAATTTTAAAACGTAAGTATATAAAAAAAATTTGAATAAAATAAAAACAAACACACAACTTACATTAACATTCTCCAACGTTGTCAACAGGCGCCGTATGACAGAGTCGACGAGCTGCGTATTGTAGTTAAAAAAAAAGTAGTATAAAGGGTTGAAGGTGTGTTAGAATATGGAATGTATGAGTGGATTGTATTATCAGTAAGAGTTTATTTATTATTTATAATAATAGGATCCACACAAGTGAGTTTATGAATGTATGATTTATGTGTTTATGTATGCTTTTTTTTTTAAAGAAAACTTAAAAAAAGTTTTTCTTTTTATAAGAAATTTGTGTATGCAGGTATGTATGTATAGTGTAAGGATATATATGGCAAATATACCTAAAAATATTGTCAATCTATTTGAATAATAAAAAAAATATATGTGACAAAAAAATAAAATTTAAAGGAAATTTAAATAATTAATTAAATAATTAATGAAAAATAAAAAAAAAAGTTTTATGCTAAAAATTTTAAATAATTTAAGCAATGAAAATTATTGAAGAAGGAAATATTAAAATTTTATATTAACGATTAAAAAAAATTGTTAATTTATCGACAGATATGTCAAATAACGAGAAAGAATATAATGACCTTTAATGATGAAATAGAATTATAATATAAATAAAAAATTCTATTAAAAAAAATCACGTACAACGACTGGAGTAATTCTATGATGTATGGTAATTTTTCAACAAAAAAAATAGAAAAATTTATGATTTCCGTTTTAAATTGTGGACCCCTATTCTCATAAATAAGGGTGGGTTTCGAAATTTGAATATTATATCAATGAGGTTTTCGTCGGATGAATAATACGCTTCCCGATGATTTTAAAATATTAATTAATGATGCAACCAGCCTTGATGTTAATGCAGCTGGAATATATTCAGAAATTTGTATGCCTTTTCTCCAATACGATTCCGTGAAGCGTGTAGCACCCTTATTTGCAATTAAAATTTATTTATACTGGCCGATGTAACTCCGATTAACCCAAGAAATCTTCATTTATTATCTTGATCACAAATTCCAATATAGAACTAAATTCAGCGTTTTCCCCACGGTCACCTTTAAATCACATGAAGCGTTGTTAGATTACGGAATTTTAGTGAATGAAATTCAATTAAATGCTTACCTAAAAGATTAATATAAATTCAAAGCTATTCTCCTGTATTTTCAAAATTTATCCTTCAATAGAGAATCCCGACGAGAAGACGTATTAACAAAATTTATTAGTAGTAATTGCACCAGTTTTATTTTTCAAATGACGAAAATTTTCATAAATTGACAAACATAATTTTTAAAGCTTATTCGATTGAAATTGAAATTTGAAATTCTAAAACACAACAATCAGAAACCGATTTATGTTAGAGATGACAAAAATAAAAAAAATTTTATGAGAAATCAGCCTCACAAAGCTGATGAAGAGCCAAGTCTACTGCAGAACTTAATCTGAAAAAGGCAGACTACTATTTCCGATTAAGGTCCACTATCACGTCCATATATCCTTTACTTGATATACTCCAACATGGCCACTTTTGACATCTTCTAATTCATAATTAACTTTCCCAATTCTTCTCTTTATCACGGCCTGTATGCCCGAGTTATGTTATCACATCAACCCCCACCGAAACCTCCAAGACAACAATAAAACAACATATTTTTTTTATTAAAACAACAACAACATTATCATTTTAAGTTCTATTTTTATTACTAAAACAACATATTTTTATTATTAAAACAACAACAACATTTTCATTTCAAGTTCTATTTTTATTATAAAAACAACATATTTTTTATTATTAAAACAACAACAACATTTTCATTTTAAGTTCTATTTTTTTAAACAACAACAACATACTTTATTTTAAGCCACACTTTTTATTATTAATGCAACACCAACATATTATAATTGTTTTGCTTACTTCCTGTCCAAGCCACTACACACATCATACAAACAGACCTAAATTCCACTTTATTTTTGCACACTTGGTGACACTTAAAATTAAGTAGAATTTTGTCTGTAAGAAAATTAAGTTTAGTCATCAATTCTCTTTTGTATTTATTTAAGGTAATATGAAAAAATAAAATTAATGTTGTACTGATATTGAAAGTAGAAAGATTCTTTTTATTTTGTGTTACGGAAAGTTAACTGGCGCCGTCGGTAAAGCCAGCAAATTCGGGAATTGTGGAAAAAAAATATTAAAATCCTAAAAGCCGCCTGATCAAACTCGAAGGAATATTGAGAGAGATCAAGTGCCGAATTAATATCGACACCAGGCTAAGGATATCACGATTTCCCGTCCCAATCGCTGGAACAAAAATAACAAAGTCCTGTAGACTATAGCCGCCTGATCAAACTCGAGAGAATATTGAGGGAGATCAAGTATCGAATTAATATCGATACCAGGCTAAGGACTCAACAATTTGTCGTGTCAACCGCTAAAGGACATCCTGATGTATACAATCCTCATAGGGGCTCTGTAAGTACTGTGTTGTGATAAAAGATTATATATAAATGTGAAACGAAAAAGAATAAGAATATAATATAAAAAAAGGAAATTACAGAAAAAATTAAACAAAAGAAAAGATAATTTAAAAAAAAAGGATAAAAAAAAGAAACAAAATTGCTAATACAAATAAAATTATATACATGGAATTGATAAAATTGTATAAATTTTGGAAACATTTAAATTAAATTGGAATCATTAAAAAAAAAAATTTTTTTGGAAATATCTGAATTAAAGTTAAATCGAAATCATTAATACGAATAAAACTAATAATTTTGAAACGTTTAATTTAAAGTTAAATTGAATTTAATAATACGAATAAATTTGTACATGAAATTAATTATTAAAAGTGCACGGGAAATTTTGGAAACATTAATTATAATATTGCTGCAATTCCTACAGGTAAAATAATATTATAATTTTATGATGTACAGATAAAATAAATTAGACACGAAAACAAAAAAAAAAAAAAAAAATAATAATATTTAATTAATTGAAAACAAATTGTAAAGGAAGAGGTAGTAAAGCTAGATACTTATAGATACTTTAAAAAGAAAGATATATCCTGTCGGCAAGGCTACATTTAATGAGTGGAAAATCTCGATTTCTCCCATACCCTAAAAACTTTAGAATCTTCAGATCAAGAAGCCTCTCTACCATACACGAAAATATTAATCTCGATTTTAGAATGCCTTCGGAAACTGAAGTTCAGAATACAATAGTGTCGCAGCAGACTGCCAATAAAAATGATATTTTCAATTCGCTACGAATTCCTGACGCAATCAAAGACCTACCTAGATTTGACGGTAACCCAAGACTCCTTCACGAATTTATAAGCAATGTGGAGGAAATACTCCTTCACATTAGGGGAGCGGATAATACTCCTCAGGGACAAATTCTTCTGAGAGCCATTAGAAACAAGATAGATGGTCAGGCCAACGAGGTCCTGAATATGTATGGAACATCTCTTAACTGGGATGAAATCCGAACGAACTTGATATCACATTACTCTGATAAATGGACAGAGACCTCACTGATCAAAGATCTTCATTCCCTAAGACAATATAATAAACCAGTTGAAAAATTCTATAGTCAGATTATGGAAATACAGTCGGCTTTGTCGAATAATTTATCAATCCACGAAACCGATTCAAACGTGATTAATGCAAAGAGAAACCTATTCTCTGAAATGTGTTTAAATTCATTTTTATCAGGTTTACGTGAACCTATGGGTTCCACTATCAGAGCAATGAGGCCGGAATCGTTACCAGCAGCTCTTGATCACTGTATTAGGGAACAGAATATACACTATATGAGGTCAAGTTATAGACCAAAGTTTTCTCCGTATAGACAAAATTATCAGAACACACCATATTCAGGATATTCTTCAAACTATCCAAATTTCGGTCCAAGACAGGGAAAATTTTATCAACCTAGACAAGGTTTTCCTAATCCGATAAGATCTTATAATATAGATAACAATAATTTGACCCAAAATTCGGGCAATCAAAACTACCACTTGCCTTTGCAACATTCCCAACCATCACGTGAAAACTTTTCTAACCACAATTCTTACCAACGTTTTGATAATTCTTCTCGACAAACAAATTGGAGGCAATCGCAGCCAAAACCAGAACCAATGGATACTACCAGCGGATTTTCTAAATTTGAAAGAAACACGGGTAAATTCAGTAGATTATCAAGACAAAATGAAATGAATAATATTAATGAATTCAGGAGTCCCAGAGATGAGGACCCTGCCCCACGTTTTAATCACATGAATGGCGATAAAACAAATCTGGACCAATATGAGCATTATAATATTGACGATAACCAGGATTTTTTGAACTTTGCCTCAAGCAACAAACGGGATACATAGAATTTAACAAACATGGTAGTGTCTTACCTTATATTAACATAATCTCTCCATTTGGTAGACACTTGAAATTTTTGATAGATACTGGGGCATCTTCGTCATTTATTAACCCAGAATTCGTAAATCCTATGGATATCAGAAAACGAAAACCTATTACTATATCCACAATTTTGCATAAATATGAGATTAATGAAGAAGTAACATTACCTATTTTCAACGAAATTAAGAAACCTGGTACTTTCACGTTCTTGGTTTTTAAATTCCATGGCTATTTTGATGGACTGTTAGGCCTGGATTCTCTGACCAAAATTGGGGCAAAAATAGATTTAGAAAGGAAAACGCTGAATACCAGTGATGTAACAATACCTCTTGAAATGAAACCAAATTTTTCTTCCGGAAAATATATAATAACTGCGAACTCGAAGCAAATCGTAAATCTACCAGTTGATTTAAAAGAAGGAGATGTAATTATAAGTCCGGTAAAATTTGACAACGGTTTATTTATTTCTCCCGGCATCTACTATGCTAAGAATTGGTTTAGTACAATGGAAATAGTCAACCCCACGGACAGTGACCAAGTAGTTTTCTTGGAACAACCCATTAGAACAAACACGTACAACTCGACAAACTTCGTGGAACTCAATAACTTCAATATCAACCCAGAACATAACAACGAACTAATTGGAAATTTATCTGAACTTATTCGCACAGGGCATCTTAATAATGAAGAGAAACGGAAACTTCTGAGTTTGTGTACAAAATATAGGGACATTTTTTATAAAGAAGGACAGAACTTAACCTTCACGAATGAAGTGAAGCACAGAATCAACACGACAAACGACGCTCCTATCCATACGAAGTCATACAGATACCCTTTTGTTCATAAAGAGGAGGTACGTAGACAAATTTCGGATATGTTGGAACAGGGAATTATTAGACCAAGTTTTTCTCCTTGGAGCTCTCCAGTATGGATAGTGCCCAAGAAAAGGGACACATCAGGGAAATCGAAATGGAGACTCGTTATCGACTACAGAAAATTAAATGAGAAGACCATTTCGGACAGGTACCCACTCCCGAATATTTCGGAAATTTTGGACAAACTTGGCAAATGCCTTTACTTTTCTACTTTGGATCTTGCAAGCGGGTTTCATCAAATCGAGATGGACCCACGTGATATTCAAAAAACGGCCTTTACCGTGGAAGGGGGTCACTATGAATACGTCAGAATGCCATTCGGTCTTAAGAATGCGCCCTCAACCTTCCAAAGAGTAATGGACAATGTCCTAAAGGAATTAGTAGGGAGAATTTGTCTTGTACATCTAGATGATATAATAATTTTTTCAACATCCCTCCAAGAACACATCGAAAACTTGGAAAGAGTATTTCAGAAACTGAGATTTTCAAATTTAAAGGTTCAGTTAGATAAATCTGAATTCTTGCAGAAGGAAATAGCATTTTTGGGACATATTGTCACAACGGAAGGAATCAAACCAAACCCTTCAAAAATCGAGGCAATTCAAAAATTCCCAATACCACGTACTCGACGCGAGATAAAGTCATTTATAGGCTTACTCAGCTACTACAGAAAATTTATTCCCAATCTGGCCAAACTCACAAAACCAATGACAGAATGTTTAAAGAAGGGCAGGAACATAACCTTGGAGGACAAGTATATAAAAGCCTTTGATATATGCAAAAACATCCTAATGAATGACCCAATATTGCAACACCCCGATTTTACAAAACCATTCGTACTCACAACAGATGCGCAATTCTTTCGCAGGGTCGTATCGGTAGCGACAAACCAATTTGTTATGCGAGTAGAACTCTTTCCGAAAGTGAAATTAACTACTCTACTATTGAAAAGGAATTATTGGCCATAGTATGGGCGACGAAGTATTTCCGTCCCTATCTATTTGGTCGAAAGTTTCAGATAGTCACCGACCACAGACCACTTACGTGGTTAATGAGTCTCAAGGAACCGAACTCGAAACTGGTGAGATGGCGCTTAAAATTGGAGGAATATGACTACGAGATCATATATAAAAAAGGCACATTAAATAGTAATGCAGATGCCTTAAGTAGGATAAGATTGGACAATTGTAATATTGTCGACGTGAATATGAATGCTTCAAGCCAATTGTCCACAATTCATTCATGTGACGAAAACTTAGATGATGGGATCTCAATATCCGAAAAACCCTTAAATGAATTCAATTTGCAATTAATATTGGAAAAATCAGACGAAAAATTTAGTATGACCGTCGAGACTATTTTTCGGAACAAGCAACGTCGAACTATAAAGGAAAAAGAATTTTCTCAAGATAAGATAATACAAATATTCAAAAAATACGTTCCTGCGGGTAAATTAACTGCCATTTTCTCTGATGACTTAACATTTAGAACTGTTCAATCAGTTTATTCAGAATACTTTTCTAATGGAAAACAATTCCGTATAATTCGGTGTACAAAAATTTTATCGGATATAACTGATGAGGATAAACAAGTAGAACTCATACGAAATTGCCACGAAAATAGAAACCACAGGGGAATAAACGAAACGTACGAGTACCTAAAAAGACAATATTATTTTCCTCTCATGCAGTCAAAGATAAATAAGACTCTAAATAATTGTGAAATTTGCAATACATTGAAATATGACAGACATCCACCTAAATTGAAATTTCAGTTGACAGAAACACCGGACGAACCCCTTCAAATTTTACATATTGACGTATATCCTATAAATGGTAAATGTATTTTAACCGCTATCGATAAATTCTCTAAATACGCAGCTGGATATACCCTACCGTCAAGAACGAGTATTTGTGTACTCAAAAGTCTAAAGTCATTTATGAATCTTTTTGGAATACCTAAGAAAATTATATGCGATCAGGGCACTGAATTCACTTCAAATATTTTTAAGGATTTTTGTAAACAGTATGAAATAATACTCCATTTCACATCATTTCAACAATCCAGTAGCAACTCTCCAGTCGAAAGACTCCACTCAACCTTGACTGAAATTTACAGAATTATCTTGAATACCAGGAAATCAAAGAAAATGGAAACGGATCACGATGAAATTTTGGATGAAACATTCATGACCTACAATAACACAATTCACTCATCCACAAAATTCACGCCATACGAACTACTGTTTGGAAGGCCATATAATTTCGCGAAAAAAATAAAATTTGAGAATAAACATGAATTTTTAACAAAATTAAATGAGTTTAGAGAGAAACTATACCCCTCTGTAAAGGAGAAGGTTATGGAGGCTAAAATCCGAAGGATAGATAATCTTAATAAGACAAGGGAGAACCCAGAGAAAAGAATCATAAATGAAGATATATATAGAAAGGAATGTAGACGAAATAAATTAACAGCACGGTTCTCAAAGCATAAAGTATTGGAAGACAATGGCATTACACTACAAACTACTAAAGATAGGAAATTACATAAGTCGAAAATGAAACTTAGGAAAAGAAAATAACCAATACTTATTTCAATATCTTTACACTTTCAGCATACCCCTAGTATACGGACAAATTTTGGAGGTTCAGAACTTTGACAAGAACCAAAATATGATCGCCCTAAAGGTCGGCCGGGCAAGAACGATCGAAAGCCACTATAATTATATACATATAATAGAATTGGAAAATTATAGAGTACAAACTTCAAAGTTATTCAACATCATAGATACATTTGAAACACATAGCATATTAAAAGATACCGCTAAAGTATGCAGATTAAAACTCAAAAGTCTTGAGAACAAACTACAGACATTAAACCCATACAAACGAACAAAACGAGGACTTTTTAACGGATTCGGGTCTGTAATTAAATATATTACTGGGAACATGGACGCAAAAGACGCGGAAACCATAAACGGACAAATCCGAGAACTCGAAATTGCAGCATCAAATTCAGTCGGAATAGCGCAAAATCAGGGAAATTTGAACGTACAAATGATGCAACGATTTAAGAACTTGACAGATCACATTAACAGAGAACAAGAGACTATTACCAGATTCTTGAACAAATTGTCGATGGAAACTTCTAATGGCATTCGGAAACAAAACGACGCATTGTCGGAAATTCAGTATATGAATCAACTCGATTATAATATAGATTTGTTGATAGACCATATTTCCGATATAATTGAAGCCGTAATGCTTGCCAAGTTCGGTATAATATCGAAGCTTATTCTTCATCCGGATGAACTGAACGAAATAAGACATCATTTGACATCTCAGAATGTTGACTTAGTATCGGACGAACACCTTTACGAACTTCTAGAACTCCAGGCATATTACAATAACAGCAATTTAATTTTCAATATAAGGCTGCCAAACCTATCTAGTGAAACAAATATACTTTACCACCTCATTCCTCTTCCTATAGATAACACAAAAATAATTAAAACTAAACCTTATGTAAATTACAATAAACACAACATACAGTACTTATCAGAGATTTGCCCAAAGATTGAGGACTTGTATTACTGCAAAAAGACGGATGACTTCGAGGAAACCAAAAATTCAACTTGTATTGGAAGAATACTAAACAACGAAACACCAATATGTCCAGTGAATGACGTGGGCTTCACATCAACTATCTTTCAACCGGAAGATAATTATATATTATTTATAAATTGTAACGGCTCGCAAGTGCCCTACTTTGTCGGAGACAGTGCTACCTTTAAAACCGGCCGTGCTCAGTGAAAGTGGGGAGTGTTCTTTCTCCATTAAAGATAGGACGAGCACACTACAAAAAAAATATTAAATTAGGTAGCTAACAAAATTTCCCACTGTCAACCAATAACAACTGAATCAAAACCCGATAACTAAACACAAAAAAAAATAAAGAAAAAAAAAGGAAAATGAAAACAAAAAAAAAAAAGAAACGAGTGAAGATAGATCGTGAAGAGGTAAAGGTGGAAGTACCCCTTCTATGTCTAATACCCTCCCAACCATACTAACCGATCACATTTGAAGTTAGCCCATTCTTTTATTCCCTAACTGTTTTTTTACCTAAATGTTTCGTGGAGTTCTAGAAATAATTAAATTTCCATTGTAAATATCATAATACGATTATTTATTAGGATTTAAGATTAATATTTATAAGAAAAATAACTAACATTCTACGCATTTACAATGAAAAGATAGTGAAATTAATAATTAATCAAACAATAACTAACAAAATTTTTGGAGAGTAACTAATTTTAAAACCGAGTAAAATCATAAAAAAAATTTTTTTTTGAAATTTAAATAATAAAAGAAGAGTGTAACTTATTTTATAAACGAATTAAACATTTCAAAATTTAAAAAAAATTAAATTAATAATCAAAAAAAAAAATCACTAACAAAATTTCCGGAGTGTAACTTATTTTAGGACCGGGTAAAACATTTTAATATAAAAAAAATATTGAAATTTAAATAATAAAAGAAAATCGTGAAATTTTAAAGTAAAAGAATTAAAAAAAAAATTTTTTTTTTTTTTTTTCTGTGGGTGGGTTGGAAATTATTGAGTGATTTTAAAAAGATGAAATTTGTAACTCACCAATTGCGGGTCCCTCGATGACAGCAGGCCTGAAGTCAGTTGTGGACGGAGGTATATTAAAAAAAATATTCTAGACAATATCACTCAAAATTACCAACTTAACGTTCGTATTAATTTAAAATGTTAAATTTGTATTTGTTAATAATGCAATGAATAGTGTAGGGTATAGAAATTTTTAATGAAACGAAATAAATTATTTAGAATGAAGTTTAGGAATAAAATTTAAGAAGGAAAAATAAAGAAAGATAAAAAAAACTTTGTAAACAAATTAAATTCTAGTCGCGCCAGTAATTAGTTAAATTATGAAAATAAAAAAAAATATATGAATTTGATTACGAGACAACTTTTCGCAAATACTTCGTCGAAACTCGATATTGACGGTTAATAAAACTTTGCAATCTGGTTGATATTCAACTAAAGCAATGCTTGGAATGTTGTATTTCATATCCTGAATCAGCAAATAATAGTCGATTACGTGGATGTCCAATAGAGGCTTATTATGTTGTAGATTTGATCTTCTATATTTACAGAACATCAGGAATAAAGACTGTTTTTAAAATAAATGAAAGGGGCATTTCCCCCAACCACTGGACAAAGGGAATCCCAGCTATGATGATCCCGAATATCAAATTTCACCAGTCTCGCTTCTAATTATCTTTGGTAATTAGCCACAGCAAATTAAAACAATATTGTCTATAAATACAATTTTTCCATCAGTTCTTCGAAAAATAAAAAAAAACATTTAATTATTACCTTTTCAGTGCCAATCCTCTAAATTCCCAGCCAAATCAAATCAATATTTTAAATTTTCCGTGGAAAACAAAAATTGATACGCAGCAAAAAAATTATCTTAAACGCCCAATATTTTCTTTGAATAAAATTTCCCAATATATGTGACTGTTTCAATTTCCAAATTTCAAGTGAAAATATTTGAAACTTTACAGACAAAATTTCCAAAAAAATAGTTTTGAAATATAATACAATTTCCCAATTTCACAAAGTGGTATACAGTATTCCAAATAAAATATAAACTTGCACTCACAAAATGTCAAAGAATTACTAATATTTTCTGATTGCAGACAAAACTTTACAATAAAGGGAACCTCACTTATCCATTATGCGAATTGTACCGTCACAGTAGAAGGAACAACCTATAGAGACAACCCCTTTAGTCCACTGGGATACGATCTTCATTGTTCCACATAATCTAAACAAGTTAAAGATCGACTCAATAACGGAAACTTTGAGTTTGGAAAAAGTTAAGAACTATAGCTTCATCAACAAATTTGATATCTCAGAACTAAGAAGAGACACAACCCTAAGAGGAAACACGGTAACAGCAGTTACATCGATAATCATCATTTTAGCTAATACAAGCATAATTCTGTTATGGCGAAAACCAAGAATTCGTTACTACCCTAAGCCTACCGAAGTCGCGCTGTCCCCACCAAATTCACTGTGGCCATCGCTCTACACTAAGGGGGGAGGAGTTATGTTATCACATCAACCCCCACCGAAACCTCCAAGACAACAATAAAACAACATATTTTTTTATTAAAACAACAACAACATTATCATTTTAAGTTCTATTTTTATTATTAAAACAACATATTTTTATTATTAAAACAACAACAACATTTTCATTTCAAGTTCTATTTTTATTATTAAAACAACATATTTTTTATTATTAAAACAACAACAACATTTTCATTTTAAGTTCTATTTTTTTAAACAACAACAACATACTTTATTTTAAGCCACACTTTTTATTATTAATGCAACACCAACATATTATAATTGTTTTGCTTACTTCCTGTCCAAGCCACTACACACATCATACAAACAGACCTAAATTCCACTTTATTTTTGCACACTTGGTGACATTTAAAATTAAGTAGAATTTTGTCTGTAAGAAAATTAAGTTTAGTCATCAATTCTCTTTTGTATTTATTTAAGGTAATATGAAAAAATAAAATTAATGTTGTACTGATATTGAAAGTAGAAAGATTCTTTTTATTTTGTGTTACGGAAAGTTAACTCCCGTAGGTGCAAGTTTAGCATTAACATAATTCACTAAAGAACTTTGAGCAAAATTCCGACGTATAACTTTTTGTCCAATATTGAATTCTCGTACACGTGATCTTAAATTGTACGATTTCGCATTACGATCGTATACCTCCTTAATTTTAGTACGTCTAGAATCTCGAAGAAGTGTAAATTCGTCCTGACGTTCTATTTGTGTGTCCGTTTCCGCAAGCAGTTCCAGATTACGTAATATTTTATAATCGTGTCCGTGGTTCATCATTGTCTGTCAAAATACAAGTTCATATGGTGTTCTACCTGTGGTCTGATGTATACTGCTTCGTATGGCACAATTTATACTCGGCAAATATGCGTCCCATTGACGTTGATCATTCTGAACATAAGACCGAAGACCTTCGTTTATGGATCGGTTGACTCTTTCGCTCGCATTTGATTGGGGACTATGTACCGCAGTAAATTTATGATCAATTCCATATTAGTCTATCAGCTGTTTAAATTCCTTGGATTTGAATTGACTTCCATTATCGGAAACAATAATTTCCGGCACACCATAACATGCGAAGATTTCTTTCTTTAAGTATTCGCCAATGGGTTTGGTTACCAATTTTCTAAGGGGTTTCAAAAATGTAAATTTCGTAAAGTGATCTAAAATAATTAAAATTCCTATATTACCACCTCTAGTACGGGGGAATGGACCAATAATATCCATATATAGACGTTGAAACGGCCTTTCCGTCGTTACCATTTGTCCCATAGGTGGTTTGAGCGAAGTTGTCGGAGGTTTAGAAGTTCTGCAAGAGACACAATTCATTACGTAATCTTTTACGTCCGTTACCAATTTTGGCCAAAAGAAAAATTCCCGAACTCGGTGAACAGTTTTCGCAATACCACCATGGGCTGCGGTCGGTACATCATGTGCAGCATAAATAACCTCCTTGCGAAGTTGCACTGGAACAAATAATTTCCATGCATCTGATTCATCTACGTTGCCTGAAGGAAAGTTGGTCCGCTTGTAGATAAATTTATCGATAACCTTATAATCGGGTAACCCTGCTTTTAAATATTCGTCCTTTAAACGGATATATTCAGGACTTTCAAATGCTGCAGAATTGAGGTCAATAGATTGTAAAATTTGTAAATCCAATTCCGATACAATTGCTTCATCCTCGAAAGCTCTAGATAATGTATCTGGTACAACATTGTCTTTACCACGCCTATGTTCAATGGAGAAATCGAAACCTTGTAATTTCAAAGACCATCTGGCTAATCTTCCCGACAGGTCTTTCTGTCTCATCAACCATTTAAGACTCGCATGGTCGGTGATTACCTTGAATTCTTGACCCTCAATATACGCCCTGAACTTCCTAATAGCCAATATGACAGCTAGGCATTTTAATTCCGTGATCGAATAATTTCGTTGGGCCTTATTTAATTTTTGAGACATGTATGCTATCGGTCTTTCATTTCCATCATCATCCAGTTGAGCCAAAACTGCCCCAACTCCAAACGTGCTCGCATCGCATTGAAGTATAAATGGTTTATCAAAATTAGCGTGTACTAAAACGGGAGTTGAGATCAACTTCTGCTTAATAGTTTCGAAGGATCTTTCTGCCTCTTTCGACCAAGAAAATGTTTTTCGTTTCGAAAGCAACTCCGTTATTGGGAATGTAATTGTAGCGTAATCATCGATAAATCTTCGATACCAGCCGGCCACACCGAGGAACTGGCGTATCTGTCTCACCGATTTCGGAACAGGAAACTCGGAAATGGCCTTCACCTTTCCCGGATCAATTTTGAGCGATCCTTCTCCCACGATATAACCCAAATATTGGACATTTCGGATTCCGAAACTGCTTTTGTTCACATTAATCGTTAAGTTAGCCCTTCGAAGTTGGGTGGCCACCTCCTGTAGGTGTCGTACATGTTCGTCGAAGTCTTTCGAAATTATTAAAAGATCATCAAGGTATACAAAAACGTTCGTCTTTAAATTATATGGAATGACTTGGTCCATCAGTCTGCACATTGTTTGCGGGGCATTACACAATCCAAATGGCATCCTAGTAAACTGATATAATGGCCGATTAGGGATTGTGAACGCAGTCTTTTGTCTTGAGGTTTCATCCAGTTTAATTTGCCAAAATGCATCCTTTAGATCTACTTTGGAAATGTAACAAACTGGAGGGAGCCTCGAAATCAGTCCGTCTATGTTCGGTCACGGAGTTCACTTTCCGACTGTCTAAGCAAAATCGTACCTTTCCTGGTTTCAGTATTAAAACTCCAGGAGATGACCACGGTGATGTCGGACACTCTTTAATTACACCTAACTTCAACATACGATCGATCTCACCACACAAAAGCTTTTCCCTCGCAGGAGATATGGGATAATATCTCTGTTTTATTGGATTCGCACTTCCCGTATCGATACTGTGTTCCAATAATGTTGTACCTCCTAAACCGTCACGTTCCGAATTTGGAAAATAATCAATAATCTTTTGCAATTGATGTTTTTGTTGAATTGTCATTGGTATCTTATCCGGATCTTCCTCTGAAGCAATCTCACTTACGGTGTTTATCGATATAATCTGGAGTCCAAATTGTTTCCAGAAATCCATGCCACAAATGACGTCTCATTGAATTGATGGTATTAATAAAAAACCGGTTGTTTTTGCTTGTCCATTGCAACCAATTTCCAATTCTACTGTTCCCAAAACACGTTGTCGTTGTCCATCCGCTGTTTTCACTGTTCCAACTCCACCCTTAAAGTTTTTGGTTGCCACAATCTCTCCACACAAATCTCCTCCAATCACGCTGACATTAGCGCCACTATCCAGCAGAGCAAAACGGGATTTATCACGTAAAGTTAAACAAATATATGGTCGATTATCATTTTCCTTGCTTACAATTGACGAAACAACGAACTTTCCAAAATATCTTCTTCTTTTGTAATACTCGCGAATTCTTCTCGACGACCGATTTGGTTTTTGATCGTTTTTTTGTTTCATTGAAAATTCTAGCTCTAGCACGATTATATTCCTCCAGGCGCACATGATATGGCCTTCGTAAAGGATTTATTTTTGTCCAATCAGGTTCTCTTGTTCTAACAGGTGAACTTGTCAAATCAGATTGTTTAGTCATATCAGTTTGGTTAGTTTCATCAGTTTTACTGGTTTCTAATTTCTTGGGGTCGGATGTCCGTCCTTGGTTGTACGAAAATCCCTCCATCCGTTTCCCCGCTCCTGAGAACATTTTGTACATTGTGGCTTATATATATCCTTCAATCCACATACGTAGCAGAATATTGTGCGAGGTTCCATACAATCCATGAAACTGTGACCTATTTTGTCACAGTTCCAACATTTTTCATTCCGTATTATTGTACAAACTTCTGTGTCCTCTGCATTTAGTTGATCCTCAATGTCTGTATGGGAATTATTTACAATTACTTCCGACACTTGTGCTCTTTGATACGGGCGTTTATGAGCATTAAAAGCGGACATAATCCTTTAGAAACTTCTCGTGTCGCCGAACTGCACGTCTTAATTGGGAAACGCGAATTATTTCCAGATGAAGAAGCTCATGTCGTAATTCAGGTCTCAAATTTCCTTGAAGAGTTTCACAAAGTTCATATTCCGACATAGGAGTCATTTGCCGGTCACATAACCCCAATACAGCATCGTAAAATTCATCGAAAGTTTCGTTTGATCGTTGCTTCCGACGTCTTATATCATCGCGAATGTCAAAGTCTGTATTGTAGTCCTTATATTGCCTCTTCAAAGCATCGCACAAGTCATCCCAATCCAAGTAGTTACTCTCACGATGATATCGCCAATACCATTTGAGGGCTTTTCCTTCGAACAGAATATGGGCATGTTCACATAATAGAAGATGATCTCCTCGTAAATTTGTTTTCGTTAACGTGTTGACTCTATAAATAAATTCGTCAACGGTGACATCCGAAGTATCACCCGTGAATCGAATTCTCCAATTCCGAATCAAATTCAGGACATTTTCTGAGTTCAGATCAGAACCACTATCAGTATATCGTTATCCACGATTTTCTCGTTCATCTCGACGTTCTCGAGAACCAATACTACGATCATCCTCTGCACGGTACATTCGATTGTCCTGTACATTTTGGCAACCACCACCTGCAGGTTCATTGCGCTCATTTCGGGAAATATCACGTTCGATCCATTCATTTCGATTTTCCGGTATTACTGTTCTCGAGTTGGCCAAATCCAATTCTCGAAAACCACTCGCAATCATGTTCGTTACATCCTCTCTAAAGCCTCTCAGCGAATCTGTTACAATTTGTCGTATCCTAATGTCATCTAGACCTCCCTGATCCATGGCCTCTCTACGAGTCTGTAATCGAGTTCTCGGTCTTCTTCCTCTGGTTACGGGAGTCCCCGCATCACCAGCACCGGATTGTTGTCCTGTAACTATAGGGGTATTTTCCCCCTGTTCCAACTGGGATGGAATATCTTCACTACTATGAACTAACGGCATTTTAAAGAAACAAATGACCGAAAGTCCACAACGAAATATTCCTCAACAAAAAAAAAATCAAATTACCAAAGTCACGGTCCGATAAACAAAATCAAAATTCCAAAATATTTTTGGTACGATTAATGGTAAAACGCGCATCAATAACAATCAAAATCAAGATTTTATTGCTACTCAGTGAAGTTAGGTATTGGTATGTAAATAAAAATAAATAAAAAAAATTAACAACTTAAATATTAAACAAAAACATCAGAAAATCAAACAAAAAAAATAAAAACAAAATAATCATCAGCACTAACTTAAAAGAAAACAGGGGTAAAGAAAAACTCATATTGCGGCAAAAACTTTCCACTTCAGCCAGAAAGCAATAATTCCAAAACAAAATTGAGCTAGAAAATAAATATTCTTTGACTATCCGTTACAGGAAAGGAATCGATAAAAATCAAGACACTTTACGTCCAAACAACCAGAAAGTCAAATTAAAATTAAGAGAAAAATTTTGACAAAGAAAACAAAAAAAAAAAAACGATAGAAATAGACCATACTTGGGCACACTGCATTAAATATTTACTGCATTACCGATTTCAGCAATCAGTAAACACTTACTGGTAATGCAAATAAAATTTCATTACCAGTAAATTGTTACTGAATACTGAAAAAAAAATTAGTAATCAGTAAACTTTTACTGGTAATGAAATTCAATTTTCATTACCAGTAAATTTTTACTGATTACTGAAAAAAAAACAGTAATCAGTAAATGTTTACTGGTAATGAAATTTAATTTGAGTTACCAGTAAAATTTTACTGGTTACTGCAATTTTTACTGGTAATGCAAACATAATTTCAGTATCAGTAAAAACTATTTTATTGAATTTAAATCTTTATTTCAGCATTAAATTATTTAAAACTTTTATATTTTTGGCCCTATTCAAAAAAAAATGTTTAAAAAAGTCATGTCTCAAAATAAAAACAGCTGATTCCTTAAATTTGTTGTTGTAAAGCATCAAAATTTAAAATTTTACAACAAAAGGTAAAAACCACCTAACAAAACAAATATTTATTTTTGCCGGTAAAGCAAAGTTTCGTAAAATTATACACTATTAGCTTTTCTTAACACAAGCATTTCAAAATTAACATCGCTCAATTTTTGCCTTCTTGAACGATTAACAATCCCAGCAAATGAAAACAATCGTTCTACAGGTGCAGATGATGGTAGTGGGGTATTGTGTTTCAGAAAAACGTTTTTAATGGCATTGTGACTTTGAAGACAATTTGTCGTTGTGTCTTGTTCAGCCAGGTATAAAAATGTTTCCCGAAGATAATTTCCCGAATCACTGAAAACACACTGTATACTAGTATCTGTAAAATGGAATTATTTGTAAAAATACATATTTAAAAAACAAATTGAACAGAGTGTAAAAGCTTTACCATTACTCTCCTCCCCGAAATCTAGAAACGACTTTTGAGGTGTAAGAGGCAGAACACGAGTATCGGCATCGAGAATTTTTCCATATTTCACGACATAAGCGTTAAAAACTTTCTTAACTTCTGTAGCGGTAGACCGGTTGTGAAGGGTTGTATTCTTTAAGTAGTATGACAGCTGATTTGCTGAATATAAGTGAGAATAGGCAAATGTAAGATAAGTAGAAAGGGAGTGAAAGAAATGGCAATGGTATCAAAATAATAACGGATGGTGATATTTTTTTTTTGAGGGCTGGATATTTCAGCCAAATGAAAACTACTCCGCTCTTTTGTACCGACTCCCGCTCTTTTTCATTACTCTTCCTAAGCTGTATCGATATTCCTAGGGTAAGAGCAGTATAAATAGTGCGAAAGGCTCAATAGATATTAAAAGGGATGGGGGGGAGATGGCGGCTATGTGAGGTGAATTCGGAGTAGGGAGATTTGTTAGAGCGACTTGGCGGTTGGGATAGAAATTATAACACTTCATTGCTGTAAAAATTATCGAGCTTAGTGGAAGTTAAAGTTGGTGCGCTGCCGCATAATAATTTTTTTTGACAGTTTGTGGTTTTTTTTATCACCTAACCGCCAAGCCGTTGAATAAAGGAAAAAAGGGTAAGACACAAGAATCGGGTTTTTTTAATTTTGATTGGAGTTTTTATTCAATAGATTCACCCAGGTTTGTTGGCCAAATTTGTAGCAGATTCCGGTTTTTAGTGGAAGTGTTGGGCTACAGTCTTCAGTTTTGGGAAATATCAAGAAGACTGTAGTCCACAATATAATTTTTGGTCACCCCGATTATTTTTTTTGGGCTACTCTTGGAGTTTGGTAACCCCCGAGTTTTGGGTTTTTTTATGCTACCAGCTTTTGTACCAGCAGTTTTGAGAACCACCGGTTGAGGTAATTTTATGAAGTAGCCGCCATTGTAACAGTAAGCCGCCATTCAATCGAGTCATCCATGTTTCTTTGGGGTATACCAGTGGAGGCCACTTTATTTTGATGGTGGCCGAATGTCTCAATAAATTATATACTTGTGGGTGAGTCCTTAAAAAAGGCATAAAACTAAAGTGTTACAAAAAAAAGTGTTAAGAAAAAAAAGAAGAGAATATTTATTAATTTAAAGAAAAAAGTTAAATTCCAAAATTTTGTAAAAATTAAAAGAAATTTAGAGATTGTTTGCATAAAGAGTTTAGCAGTTAAAAGATAAAGTGAAGCAGCATTTAGAATAGTTTTAAATAGTGTTAGTGTTATTGAAAAAGTTTTAGCCCAAAACTACAATGAAGTGTCGTTTGTGTGAATTCAGTGCGGGTAGATGTGGACCCAATTAAAAGAAAAACTGCTTTAGAGAGCTCTTTAAAGTTAGGCAAGTTAGTTTCGTAATTTAACCTGTTATTAGGAGATACAGTAGGTGTAATTTTGGGAATTTTTGTTAGTGTTAGGTTTTTTTTTGTTTATTGTATTAGGTTAGTTTAAATAAAAATTAATTTTATATTTTGTAGTTTTTTTATTATTTCATTTACCTACCTTATTTTTTTTATATATCGTAATTAATTTAAAACTAGTGCCGATTTTATTAATTTAAATAAATTTTTATTATATTTATTGTTTTTGAAAAAAAAAGAAATTATACATGTTTTCATTTGGCTGAACATTAATAAGAAAATGCCTGGCTAAAGTGTTAAAATGGTGTGTTAACGTAAGTATGTGTTAAAGTGACCAGTGTAGTGTTTTTGGGGTAACATAATCGTCGTCTAGTGTATGTTACCATGGCAGGGTGGGCAGGCTAGGGGGACAAGCTCCATCTTTTGTCCCCGAAATGTTTTATTTCAGTTCTGTTTATTGTAGGTTTTCGTCCGTCTGTTTTTTTTTTATGAATATACAGTACTTTTTAGTTAGTTTTGTGTAGGTTTTTATGTAAGGGTTTAATGGGGATTTTGTTTTGAGTAATTGTGGGATTCTGTCCCAGTGTTAGCTCATTGTTTTGTTTTAGTTTTTGAGTTTTTTTATGAGTTTAGTTTTTATGTAGTTTTTTTTGTGAGTTTTATAAATTTTAGTGTCCGACCCTCTGCCGGAAATAGCGGGTCTTACCTCCCCTGTCGTCCGTGAGCTAGCTGGACAAGTAGGGGCTATTTCCGGTATGCTATGACCAGGGTTTCGTGACAGTATGGCGCCCAAATAGGAAAAAATTAGGATTATAATCCATCAATTGACTTGTTTTATGGTTCACACAGTTTAGTGGCTTGCTCGTTACATTTTTGTAACAGATCAATTGCATTAACACTGTGAGAACCATAAAACGAAGATATTATGCGATATTCAGAGGGTTTTGTTGAAAATTTGCTGTATTTTGTATAGTCTGTGATATTTTAGGAATTCTAATAGCGACAATTTAGTGTCAATAGTACGTAAAATGAAGGCATATGGCAATTTGACGAGATCATAGTTGCTTCATTTTATTTTTACCAAAAGCAGTGGCCTTATGCTATATAAAAGCATCTGTAGCACTGTGATTTATGGGAATTTTAGCAATATAGGTTTATAAGGGATGGGTGTAGTGCAATATAATAGAACTGTGATATTTACATTTAGGAAACTAGCTTTAGTATAGGTTTTTTACTTGTACTGGTTTGAATTTGTCACTTTATGCTCGTTAACACACCTTTATGTCTATGCAAATTGTAATTTATACTATAAATTTTATCGTCCACAGTTATATTTTGATATTTTTGCCATTAATTTTTCGAATTCAAAAGCTATGGAAGGTTCTCAGAACAAAAGTAAGTCAGGTTCTAATAGTAAGGGTAGACGGTCTTTAGAGTTTGACCAAAATCGTCCGATTTACACGGGACCTGTACAACAGACACCTCATGGTGCCGGGATATTTCAAGATCCCAACATTAGAGATTTATCAAACACAATTAGAAGGCAGATGCCAGAAAATTTAGGTAATAATGTTAATTCTATTTGAACAACGGGTGCTAAACCAAAAACACCTAGGCCTAGTGCGACTGTAAATCTTATGGACATTTTCGAGGAAGAAGATCCATCGGAACAGGGGCCATGAATTTACAGTCTAGTGTAGAAAATGAACTTAGAAGATCTCTAAGGGCGGAAACGTCTAGGATGATGAAGGAAGGGTTTGGCGATATAATGAAACAAATTAATGAAGTTATACAACCTTTGAGAAATAATCAAAACGTTGCTGCAAATCCTTTTAATTCCGCTTCAAACAGCTCTTCATCCGATAGGGAAAAGGTGTGTGAGTTGAATAGGGAAGCTGCACCACGAGATGAAATTGCGGTTCTACGACAAAATAACAGGCAGCATCAGGATATACAGAGGCAACATCATTCTAATAGTTTTGGAAGAAATTATAATTTAGATGGTATGCAACCAGATAGGCCAATTTCAAATACTTACCGAAATAGAGGTCCTGATGAGCGTCAGCGATTCTCAAACATTTTGTCGAATGCCCCGAATTTTTACACAAATGAAGATAATTTCAATGTTAGACCTGTAGAAGGTAAAATTAGAATTGATAAATGGGATATCTTCTTTGAGGGTTCTGGTAGTGTTTCGATAGAAGACTTTGTTTTTCGTGTAGAGCTTTTACAGGCCCAATATGCTATACCTTGGGAGGAAGTTCTTCGAGACTTCCATAGATTGTTAAAAGGCCATGCCAAAGAATGGTTTTGGCTGTATTTGAAAACGCAAAATGGTATAACAGATTGGCCAACTCTCCGTTTTAGTCTTCTGAAACAATTTCAATCCAATCGCAGTGATTTTGAAATCATGCAAGAAATTGTTGAAAAACGGCAACAACCCAATGAATCACTTGATAGTTTCTTTCACTCAATGCTTGTTCTTTGTTCCAAACTTCGTACCCCGATCCCAGAATATGAGATGATTAGGTGTTAAAGCGAAATGTTAGGGAACATATAGCCAGATTAGTTTATCCCATAGCTATTTATAACATCGAACAACTGCGAGAAGAATGCAAAGAGATAGAGAAGCGATTTCCAAAGTGTGAGGTCAAAAGCAACACACCATCTACCACTTCAATGCGTTTTTCACAGCGGCCAAGAGTCAGTGAGGTCTACGAGGATGATGACCAAACTGAATGTTATGATGAACATCAAAACTCTTTTACAGTTGAAGCATTTAAGCAGAATGAGAAAAGAGAGCTCAAATGCTGGAACTGTAAATGTCCTGGACATACTTTTATGGACTGCGATTCTGAAATCCAAAAGATATTTTGTTTCAAGTGTGGTTTGGAGAACACCGTGACTCCCAAATGCCCAAACTGCAATAAGCAGGAAAACCGCAGAAGGAGC
The DNA here is from genome assembly GCA_949987735.1 of Leucophora obtusa. Taxonomy (NCBI): domain Eukaryota; kingdom Metazoa; phylum Arthropoda; class Insecta; order Diptera; family Anthomyiidae; genus Leucophora; species Leucophora obtusa. Next base: position 92,529,050 of record OX465298.1, read on the forward strand.
ATGGCGAAAGCGGGCGAGTCACGCTCTACTCAAACGTCCGCAACACCAGAAAAGTAGAAAATACGACAAATCTAAAGGCAAATGAAAATTTTAATATTAATATGGAAAAAGATAATTTAGATACCTCACCCATTCGTAGATCTAGGCATTACAAATCATATGAAGAAAGGCTACAAAATTATATTAGAGTAAGAAATCGTATTTTTGGAGATTTGGATTCGGGAGTGCCAAAATTAGTCTTAAAGAGAGTTAGAAACGCCAGAAATCGATACAATAATCGGAAGGCAATTAGGGAAATGGTTATAGCATCGGTAGAGGCAATAGTATCGGCAGAACCTATTTCCAATAGGGATCCTAGAGTCTTTGCCAACATAATTTTAAAAGATAAACCAATTAAAGGTTTATTGGACACTGGCGCATCTGTTAGTATACTTGGCAGGGGTTGCGATGAGCTTTTAAAAGATTTAGGTGTTGTTGCAAACCGATACAAATCTAATGTAATGACAGCAGCAGGTAGTTCTCATCGAATTTGTGGCAAAATCATACTCCCAGTAAAATATCGAGATATAGATCGTCAAATCCAGTTTTATTTATGCCCATCTTTAGAGCAAAATGTGTATCTGGGTCAGAGAAACAAGCCAGCCGCCGTGAGCCGTTTAAGCCGCCGCCGCCGGTCATTTTTGCTTCAGCCGCCGCCGCCGATTTTTTTCGGCTCATTTCGGCTGGAAGTATTAATTTTCAAATATAAAAAATTTAAAAATAACTATATTTTTTAAAAAGAATTTACTAATTCATTAAACTTGAACAACCAGAGCTAAAAACAATTTTTTATATGAAAAGAAAAAAGTTAAAATCTTCTAAATATTAACCCCTCAATTCATAAATGCTTTGTAAAGTTATAGCAGGTTTACAAAACGTCATTTTCATACAAAATTTGTTCAGTAAATCTCCTATAATTTTACAAAGCGTTTATGAATTTAGGGGTTAATTTTTATAAATATAATTTTTTTAAGCTATAAAAGCTTATGTAAATTTATACTGAGAAAAAAATTTAAAAAAAAAGTTCTTAATGGGTTAATATAATACTTCAGAATGCAACTCTTTGCAGATGTGTAAAAAATCAATTAATAAAAAAACACAGCTGCTTATCTTTGCATTTAAAACTCAATATGTATATGTATTTGGTGTATGCATTTTTATCAAAAATTATGACGAAAAATCTTTACAGAGTTGAAGTCGTGTTAGCATATGTAGATATACGAAAACGTTTGTAAAATGTATTAATTTTTGTTAAAAGCGTTACTTCTCCTCTTCATATAAATTCTTACAGTTAGTGTTTAGATTCATTGGTTATTAAAATATAAGCTATTAAAGTTAAAAAACCTTATGAGTTACTGGTTACGGAGTTTACATTTGGCCTATGAAATTGGTTACAAATTTTATGTATTAACCAAAAATTGGTCAGATTGTTATAAATTTTGTAAAACAGGTGACAATGCGCTGATATATATCGAAATATATAACTCAAATGTAATCCATGCATTAGAAATTAGCTGGTTACATGGTTTTTATCACATTTTTTGATATCACCCATATATATTTTTTCAATTCTAAAATACATTTTTAAAAATGGTTGATTGGGCATCTAATTAAAATGGGTCCCTACAAGATATGTGCATCCTGGCCAAACTTTCTAACAAAGCCTCCATTCAAAAGTCTTCAAACAAGTTTAATTTCTTAAATCAATTTTTTAAAATTAAAAAGAATAAATAAAAAAAAAATTGATTCCCAGTATGCTTTAATTGTCTGAAAATTCTATAAGAGGCAACATTGTTTTGAGTTCCAAGGGGGTTACATTTTCCCAATGTTGGGATTACTTTGGAGCCCTTTACATTGGCAAAAAAATGTGCTGGCAAAATTAATATTTTGCAAGTTATGTTTCAACGAAAAGGACTTGGTACTAAAAGGGTATGTTTATAATTTATTAAATAAAACTTGTATGTTATATTAAATATTTAGGACCATTTGTTAGATATAGTCTTGACTAGCCATGGATTTGTGCGAACATGAAACAAATAACACGTGAACCAACAACAAATCTTATATAAATTGATTTTATATATATTTTTTTGCGAGTGATTTTCTGACCGTGATAAAGTGCAGACGTTAATTGTGATCTCTTTTCTATAATTCTATTTAGGATTAAAAGCAATAACATTTGTTATTGTTTTAAGAAAAAACTTTTTTTTAAATACATTGTATCAGTGTTGCCATAACGGCGATTTTCTCGTCAGATCTAGCGATTTTATTTCGCCCCTAGCGGGAAAAATTGTCCTGTAGCTATTAACCAAAAATCTAGCGATTTTTTTATCAGCCGTAATATAATTTTTAAAACTCGGTTTTATGTTGAAAAATATTATAAAACTGGCACATTGATATTCCTTTATTATAAAACACAACATTTTAAACGATTTTAGTAAAAAAAAAACTATAAAAATACACATTTCGATAAAATATCGGTATGCACTTTTTCATCGTACAACGCCCTCTATTGTGTATTCTCAATACTAAGATTAATTCAATGAAAATCAGGACTCATTATTTGAAGCTTAATCGTAAAATTTTTCATTATTTAAAAGTTTATAACACTTCATATTAACATATTAAAGAAATTTTTGAGTAAAAACTGCTTTAAGAACCATTTTTCAACAATCTAGCGATCGCTAAATATTTACAATGTTTATAATCTAGAGATTTTCTAGCGATTTTTGGGTCTGATCTAGCCATTTATTTTGAAAATTTGTTGGCAACACTGCATTGTATATTGAAATCAACAACAAATTATTACAAAGGGATTAATATAATAATAATATTCTGCTATACTAATCCTCTGCTGTTACAGCAGAATGGATAGTAGCAGCGAGTCTACTGAAGAAAGCGATATTGTCTGGTAGACAGTCGCTGAAAACAAAACAACGAAACGACGACAAAATCGATCACCAGAATTAGTTAAGCATGCAATCAAAATAACAAAAACTACCAACAAGATGATTAGGGCAAGGAATTCCATGCAAATGCATGTTATTTCTCGATAGTCCAAAACTAATATGTACTAAACATTTATCCGACTCATCAAATTTAGAACAAACTGTCATCGATTTGTAGTTGCATATTTTGACATAAATGCATGTTTTTGCATATTTCGACTTTAAATGCTTATTTGGTGGCTTTTTAATGCATATTTTGTGCTTTTTAATGCATATTTGTGCATATTTTTCATTTTTAGTAGCATTTTTTATTTTGTAAAAAAATATAAAAAATTGATACGTTTTCATATTTTGATTCAAGCAAAATAAACATTTTTAAAACTTTATTGACCTATGGGAAATCTTCGAGTTCTGTGTCTTTTTGCAAAATAACTAACTTAAATATATTTTTAAGTTTTAAAGTGCATTATTTTTGCAAAAATTATAGTTTTTAGTGCATATTTTTATATTGTTAGTGCATATTTTTCTTTTTTAACCGCATATTTTAAGCGAATATTTTTAATTTTTAAGTGCATGAAATTCCTTGCCCTAATGATGATATACCAAGTACCTACTAGCAACAACATGTTTGCTGCACTTGATGTAGACAATAATGATGATGATAATTATATTAACGATAATGCTAACAAAGAACTTTCTGAAGAAAAACCGCCTCCAATAATTATTCCAAATGTTTCAGATATAAGAGCGATGATGAATAACTTTTCAAAAATAGTAAACCTTGAAGATTATTCGTACAAATCTTTGAGAGATGGTCAGGTAAGAGTAATGGCAAAAAACGTAAAGGCATATAGAGTGATAGTAAAATATCTATCTTTCGTAAAAAAACTTAAACGTTTTCAAATCACATTACAATTACGTTTTCAAATCACATTACATTACGCCGCCGATTTTTATCCGGCTCAACCTCAATCGCCGCCGCCGCCGCCGATTTTTTGCTTGCGCCGCCGCCGCCGATTATTTTGGTCGGCTTGTTTCTCTGATCTGGGTATTGATTTTTGGAGAAGTTTCAATTTAGCGCCAGATGTTTTGAATGTCGATGAAATCGACTTAAATAAATTAATTACAAGTTTGAAACCCCTTCAAAATCAAAACCCAGAACCGCATAAATTAACAGAACGGCAAAAAGATGAACTAGAAAAAGTAAAAAAATTATTTAAAACATTTGAGACTGATGGCTTAGGTAAAACTCACTGTGAGATACACAATATCCAATTAATTCCCGACTCGGTTTCTTTTAAAGAACGGCATTATCCTGTGTCTCCAAAAGTTCAGGAACTACTCTATGATGAAGTTGACATTATGTTAAAATTAGGCGTAATCGAAGAAAGCGAAAGCCCATGGAACAATAGGGTCACTTTGGTAATGAAACCAGGCAAAAATCGTCTGTGCCTTGATGCCAGGAAACTGAACAACCTCACAATTAAGGATGCTTATCCAATCCAGAATATTGAAGGTATTTTAAGTAGAATAGATGAAACCATTTTTATCAGCAGCGTGGATCTCAAATATGCCTTTTGGCAAATCGATCTTGAGCCACAATGTCGTGAATTTACAGCTTTCACCATACCAGGCAGGCCACATTATCAATATAAGGTTATGCCATTCGGCTTATGCAATGCGGCTCAAAGACTTTGCCGGTTAATGGATAGGGTGATCCCGCAAATACTTAGGAACAACGTCTTTATATATCTCGATGATATGCTGGTAATTTCCAAGGATTTCGATACCCATATGTCTCTTCTGCGTGAGGTTGCAAACTGTTTGTCCAAGGCAAACCTAACTATAGGAATGAAAAAAAGCGTTTTTTGTTTTAAAGCATTGAAATATTTAGGTTTTGTTATATGTGGTGGTCAACTTAGAACTGACCCTAGTAAAATCGAGGCAATAGAGCAAATCCCGATACCAAAAACTCCGAGGCAAGTAAGGAGCTTTTTAGGAACCGCCGGCTGGTATAGGCGCTTCATAAAAGACTTTGCCGTCATAGCCGCACCGCTAAGTGATACCCTAAAAAAGGGATCGAAATTTGTTATGACAGAGCAAGCTAACAAAGCATTTGTCGAACTGAAAAGAGCTTTGACAACGGCACCGGTCTTAATTCACCCCGATTTTAAACGCCCATTTTTTATTCAATGTGACGCTTCACAAGTAGGAATTGGTGCAGTCCTTTTTCAAAAGGATGATGAGGAAAACGACCGACCAATTGCCTTTTTCTCACAAAAGTTAAGTGGTGCACAGCTGAATTATACTGTGACTGAAAAAGAATGTTTGGCTGCAGTCCTAGCAGTGAAACGTTTTAGACCATACGTGGAACTAATGGAGTTCACTATTATAACTGATCATGCCAGTTTAAAATGGCTTATGAGCTTAAAAGATTTAAGTGGTCGTTTAGCTCGCTGGTCGTTGCAGCTTCAAACATTCAATTTCAAAATTGAACACCGTAAAGGCTCGGAGAATATAGTTGCCGATATGCTGTCTAGATCCGTAGAGGATTATAGTGTAGAAGAATTGGATCTACTAGATTTTGAGACTACCGAATTCGAATCTCCAGAATATCAGGAAATAATACGATCGATAGAGGAAAACAAAAGTAGATTACCTGATTTAAAAATAGAGGACGGTATGATTTTTAAAAAAACATCTTTTTCCAGAGATGACAGCGGTCTAGAATGGAAACTATGGGTTCCCGAAAATTTGATATCCACCTTAATATCAAAAGCGCACGACTGTGAAATAACTTCTCATGGTGGTGTAGCCAAAACCTTACACAGATTGAGGCAATTTTATTATTGGCCAAAAATGGTCGTGCACGTTAAGAATTATATTGGCAATTGTTGCATTTGTTAACAGTCGAAACCGGCAAATTATGAAATGAGACCAAAATTAGGTGATGAGGTAATTACTTGCCGCCCATTTCAAAAGCTATATATAGATTTTTTAGGCAAATATCCTCGTTCGAAATGTGGCAACTCTTACGTCTTTGTGGTCTTAGATCACTTCTCTAAATATGTCTTTTTGAAACCCATGAAAGAGGCAACCTCAAAACAAGTGATTGATTATTTAGTGCGTTATATTTTTCATACGTTTGGGACTCCAGAGATTATTCATTCGGATAACGGAAAACAGTTTATCTCGCAGGAGTTCCAACAAATGATAAAAAGCTACAGAATCAACCACATTAGAACTGCCGTATATGCACCCCAATCAAATGCTTCAGAGAGGGTGAATCAATCCGTTTTGGCAAGGATAAGGGCATATTTAGAGGGTGATCATCGAGACTGGGATGCCCATATAGATGAAATCGAGTGTGCACAGCGTTCGGCCATACATACATCCATTGGAACAAGCCCATATATGGCACTTTTTGGCCAACAAATGTACACCAGCGGTACGGATTATGCCTTGGCAAGGAAATTGAAATCATTAGCCGAAAATGAAATGGAAATTCTTCAGAGAAAGGACAATATACAAATTATTAGAGAAGCCATTAAAGATAATTTGCATAAGGCGTATGAGAGAAATGAAAAGCAATACAATAAAAGAAGCAGGGATATTAAATTCACAGTAGGACAAGAAGTATTTCTTAGAAATTATGTGCAAAGCGATTTCAAGAAAAATTTTAACGCTAAGTTTGCACCAAAATTTAGAAAATGTAGAATACTTAAAGCAATAGGGAATAATATGTATGAAGTGGAAACACTCCAAGGGAAAAGTCTAGGCATATTTCATGCCAAAGACATGAAACAATAATATGTGATATTAGTTTTAAGAAATAGGCCAGTACTTACAATTTTAGTGCAATAATTTATACACATTTCTTTTTTGTTGTCTGTTAGTGCTGTCCCGTTTTTATCAAATTATTATTGCAATTTTTATTTAGTGCTGTCCCGTTTTTTTAATTATAATCGCGATTATTTATTATTTTATGTTGTCCCCGCATTAAGTACATCTGTGATATAGTTTTAAGAAGCATTCTATTCCAATGCTGTGATATTTGAAACCTAAAAAGATAAAGACAAATTTGCCACAAAGTACCATATTCTCTTAGGATAATGAACCAAACTACTTCCCGTAAAATCTCTGCCAATTTGTTTGTAATTCCGCACGCTGCTATGAAATGTAGGCTATCAGCTTTGGAATCGTCATCATCCATTCTGCATCATCTCACCATAGTTCTCCGCTCTTTAATGTCCTTTGATCATCTCTGGCTACCAATCTGCGATAAAATAAATAAACTTGGTTAAATTAGCTGTCAATTTTATTTAGGCTCCATTATAGAATGAATTCATTCTTTTGCGTCCTGATCATAAAAGTTTATTTCGTTATGTTTTTTTTTGTGTTTGTTTTGTTTGTAGGTGTTTCTTTCTGTTAGGTTGTCATCTGGTTGTATCACACACCAGGTAGTTTTTTTTTATATTAACAGAGGATAGATAGTATGGAAAAATGAAGTTGAATTTTATATTTTTTAAGATTTTGGAAATTTTGATTTCGTATTTAATACGATAACATATTTCTTCCTATACTTTATGTATAGACGGAAATATGTAACAACCATATTTCTTTACTACACATAAAGATTTATTGGTTGTACTAAACAGCTACTACTGATTCATCAACGAATATTTAAATAATATTCGATTGATATGGATCGGTAGTTACGGGTTGGTACGACGGTTTGTTTTTTTTTGTAGTTATGGTTGTGCAAATTGTATTGTTATTTAGCACTAAAGTGCATTCGTTTGACTAGTGAACTTGAAGTTTATTTTGGAATTTTAGTTTTTATGGGCAATCAAGGATTGCATTCCATACTACCTCTGTTGTGTGATTTTAAATGCTTATGTGTTTTGTTAAGTTGTGGGAAATATTTTAAGTCTGAATCACATTTTTCATGAATTCAGCTTAAATGGAAGCAATTCTTTTGAAGCTCTGCTTCGGAATTTGGCCTCTCAAGTACTTACCTGATTTTAGAAATTTTTAACCGTTTTCATATTTTTATTATTTTTTTGTTCGGGTAAATTTGTTTATCTAGTTAAGACTTTTTTTTACTGGTTGTATTGCGAAAGCATAGTAAGATTTCTTTGTGTAAAGAAAAATAATTTTTTTTTGTGTAAAGTTACAAAATTTGAGGTAAAATCTGAAAATTTTTATTTTTGTTGGGAACCAGTCCTTTAGGAACTTAATTCGCAATTAAATTTGTTTTAGTCCGATTTAATTTTGAACGGAATAATTCACAAAATCCATTTTAAGGATTGGGTTATTTTCTGCTTTATTCGATCAATATCTTATTCGAAAAATCAATCTGATTGTTTGTTCTCTTTTGAGTATGTACTTGATTTTTTGTTTAAGTAAACGCTAAGGTTTTTCTGATATCAAGGACCAGAAAGCGATTCAATCTTTTTTATTTTGTACTACCGGCCCGCGAATTCATTGGTCCTGGTAATAAAAAATTCGAAGTTTTGCTCAACTAATGAACCAACGTTTCTAAGTTGGATACATGTGTAACCGTCATTGTACCAAAAGTGCACCTCCTTGCAAATCTGCGTTGCAGACTAACACCCTGGAGAACTATGCCAATAAGGGCTGGGAGTTGTTAGTCACGTAGTACAATAACATAATTCTGAGCCCGTATTTACGGCGAGTTGAAGCAAAAGTTTTGAATTTTACAACCAGTGTTTAATAGTAAAACAAATGGTTGGCTCATTACCGAGATCAGAAGTCTGCGGACGGGCGTACAAATGAAATCACATTTGAATTCGCGATCGAGTCCGGGATATCAGATTGTGCCGTTGTGCGTGGAGTTCCCCACAATCTTGGTACCGAGCATTGCCATGGATGTAGCAATTACCTCGGCGTATCATATTTTTATTTTGGTTATTAGTTTTATTTTTGAATTTTGTTTTGATTCATACTGAATCTTCTACTATACCTACCCAGTGTAGAAACGGTAATGACATATCATTATTTTTGGACTACCAGTAATGACACCCTCTTACCGTCTGCTTTATTTTAAAGCATATAATAATGAATTACTGATAATGACTTACTTTTATCATTATTTCAAATAGAAAATAATTCTCTAGATTTTTTTGAAAATTTTTTGAAATCTATTTTTAGACTCAATATTTTTTTAAACACTGGTAAGGATATATGTAACCACATATTTTTTGATTTTTCGTATGCTGGTGTATAACGACAACTCATTATTTTTCGCGACATCGCCATATAAAGGTAATAAGAAATGTAATAACAAAAGTAACTAGTTACCATTACCAAGTATGTAGTTACATAACAGCATATCTGGTAATGATTTTCTACACTGGGTACTTAATTCACACTAGAAATCTCTAAGTGTATTATGCATAATCACTTTTAAAATTTTAAATGGCTTTGTATCCATGGCATTATCTTTCATAAGTTTTCCGAAGATTTTTTTTTGTAAATTTCAATTGAAAATATTGTCTAAGTTAAATTTTGAGAAAATGTTGTATTATTTAAAATGAAAAAAGCCAGTGTTTTTTTTAATGTTCAAAATGAACACATTTTGGGTATAAATTTTGAAATCTAATAGTATTAAATAGCGTAAAAATGTATCAGATTGGATGTAATACTATTTAATTAGATGTGCCCACTTTGGGATGCAATCGCCTCAAATAATATTAGATTAAATTGTATTTAATATAATACAATCTAATATAATTTTATAGACCAATCAAATTGTAATTAGAGAATATTTTGTATGCTTGTGCATGACATTTATAAAATTTTTTTTTTTTTGCTCGGGTTAAATTTTATAAGGTCTGTTGTAAGCACACAATTATAATAAAGAATTAGTCATACGTAAACGTAACGTTACGAACCAACTGATTCAACATATCGTATGGGAAACACCCAGAAGCACGTACCTTACGTAAACGAAGCGAGTCCGGACGGACGAACTTGTTGAAATTTGATCTTCTTTCCGTGTTTTACGGACGGGTAACATTGCATGATATGTGGCTAAACAGAGTTAGAAACGGAAATTGTTAGCATTTAAAATTGTGAAAAACTAATAATTAGTAACTATGAAAATTAAAAAATTTTGTCAATGTCATATACGTTTTCATTTATCTATAACTGCAGATTTTCTGCCCCGCCCCGTTACGTTATGGTACGTTACGTCGACGTATGACTGGGAGAAAAAGGGGAAAATTACACTTTTTCACAAGAGGAAGTAGTCTCTTACATTAAATTTGTGTGAAAACAAACTACACAGTTTTCACGTGAAATTCAGTATCGTGAAAAATTATTATTTTTATATGGAGTATAACAGTTTTTCAAATAAAATCGGGACAACTTACTGTGCTTAGGCAGGAAGGGCAATTGCTAACGCTAAGTCCTCGCAAGTGGACGATGTCTGTTTGGTTACTTCTCCAGTAGGCAAATTGTAAATTTGTTTTTGCAAATCTACTCCCAGAAAGCAAAATATCTAGAGGGACAAATGGAAAATTGTTAAGATTAGTAGAATATTTAAATCAGATGATTGTAAGGACCAAATGTAGGAAAATATGCAACTTACCAATATGGAAATGTTAAGATTTGATGGAAATGTTGATCAGGAATATGTTAAAAGTTCTTTTAACTTCTTCCGGAGTTGGTCTGTTGATATTTGTCGAATATTATATGCTTTGTTTACTAAAAATACATCATGTATTTTGAAAGCATGTTGTGTGTTTGGCTTACAAATTCCAGTGTATTCTTGTAGGCTCTCTGGCTTCGAGCTGGCACTTGACTCTTTCTTGTTACTATCTTCTTACAGAGTAATTGGGTAACAAACAGCTTATCGGCATCAGACTTTGGAAAGGGGAAAGGAGAAAATTTAATTCAATAGTCAATAATAACAATTTTGATTTTTATAACAAAACCACAATAAACACAAACTGTCACTTCTTCCCCAGAAAATTTATAGTCTGGCACATTCAATTTGCGGGAAAACAAATTATACACAATGTACACGAGAAACTCAAGCAACTTACTGTGTTTTAATGGAAAATGATGTTTTTTGAATCAATTAGTTTAGGCAAAGCTCAGCAATCTGTGCGTGGGCCGGTAAACCACCGCTGCAACACTGTTAACAGGCCATCCGCCTCCATACTAGACACGTAGAAACGGCTAAACAACGGATAGGATTCGATCGCCGGCAATGTTGACAATAGCCGCCGCCTGCTCCTGAGCCAATTCGGCCGACGTTTTTTTTCTCCTTTTGTTTTTTTTTGTCGTGTTCAGTTTTTATTACCTTCTTTCTAAATTTTTTTTATGCAATTTGTTTTGTTACACACTTCATTTTAGTTTTTTTTATATATATTTTATTTTACACACTGTTGTAATTAGATTTGTAGTTAAATTTTCTTTTTACCTTTTACGTTTTTTTTTTGGTTAAACATTTTTTTTACGTTTTTTTAAAGCGGCCCTTAGACGATCAGGCATGTGGTCAAGTTTGACAAGCAGAAAATGAGTTTGGAATACACAGTCAAGCATGCTGGCGAACTTACTTTCAAAAATACTAAATTTTGTAAATCTTTCCTTTGAAGTTCTGTTTTTGCATCTTTAGTAGTTATTAACGTTATTTTTTTTTGTTGGTCACAGAAAACTCATTAGAAATTTAAAAATTTTTCGTTTCGTCCAACATACTTGACAAGCCTACCATCATGCTTGGTAGTCTATGGGCCGCATACCCATTCCGTTTAACACTTTTGTTTCCCTACACCTTCCATTTTGTTTTTTTTTTGGTTTTATTCTTTCTTTTCATGCAACTTTAGGTTTTTTAAAATAGTTGTTTGCACTCGCGATTTTTTTTTGTTTTGCGTAAGTTTTTTTTTTGCACATTGCGGTTGGTTCAGTTATAATCTTTTTTAATCGCTCCTTTTTACATTTTTTTCCGTGGTTGTCCTCTTTAAATTTTTTTTGTGTAACCTTTTGTTTTGTGATACACTTTTTATTTTAATAATTTTTTTTTACACACGCGGCAGAACTGCGTAGAATTGTATTTATCGCGTCGTGTTAATAGTATTGTAGAGGCGGAAATAGGTTTTTCATTAGAGTATAAGCACAATGCAAAGGTCCCCGTTTTTTTCCATACAATTTGACAATTAAAATCATGCAACGATTTCCGTGAGAGATAAAACTTATTTTATTTTCTCAACGGAATTTCTTATTCTCCTGTTTTTACTCTCAGATTATTTTACCAATGTTGCCAGATTTTCACACAATTTCAATCACAGTACAAGTATAGTACGATTACATGGTTGATTTCGTCTTGCACATGCATTACTAATATCAAAGTATTTAACTTTATACATTTATAAAATATATAAAAAATAGCAATAACACAATAATACTTTCATAGCCTTTTATTCTAACTAATATAAACCAATAACAATACGTTGGAATGTGGCAAGAAGAAAAATATAAAATATAACCAACTTGACTTTCTATGTGTTCTGTGTTGTAAAAGTGAGATTCCGTTTCCGTTGCTATTTTGTTCACTTTTTTTCCGTCACGATTTAAGATTCCTTTTCCATTTGTATTGTGCTTATTCTCTTATCTAGCATGTCAATGAATGACAGCTAATGTTATTAAGATGCCGATTATTTGGTTACCCGGTACTAGATACCGAGTTTATTTATGGAGTTGCCAGACCTGAATTTGATTGGAATAAAAAACGGTAGCGGTTTTGGTGGTACCAAGTTCGATGGCCACGTTTTGAGGATGCCAGATCTGAGGGATGTTGAAATGTCAACGATTTTAGGGTTTTCTATTCGGGAATGTGTTGCCCGGCTGTTCTTGTCAGTAGAGCATGTAATTAGTATCTCAGGGTGTGGGCGTTTGCCTACGTTGGGCTTTGGATAACAATCAACCGCTCTTTCACTTTTCGGGCGACGGGCTGAGAAAATCGAAAGATTTGTACCGGTGGACCGGTTGTGAAGGGTTGTATTCTTTAAGTAGTATGACAGCTGATTTGCTGAATATAAGTGAGAATAGGCAAATGTAAGATAAGTAGAAAGGGAGTGAAAGAAATGGCAATGGTATCAAAATAATAATGGATGGTGATATTTTTTTTTGAGGGTTGGATATTTCAGCCAAATGAAAACTACTCCGCTCTTTTGTACCGACTCCCGCTCTTTTTCATTACTCTTCCTAAGCTGTATCGATATTCCTAGGGTAAGAGCAGTATAAATAGTGCGAAAGGCTCAATAGATATTAAAAGGGATGGGGGGGAGATGGCGGCTATGTGAGGTGAATTCGGAGTAGGGAGATTTGTTAGAGCGACTTGGCGGTTGGGATAGAAATTATAACACTTCATTGCTGTAAAAATTATCGAGCTTAGTGGAAGTTAAAGTTGGTGCGCTGCCGCATAATAATTTTTTTTCACAGTTTGTGGTTTTTTTTTATCACCTAACCGCCAAGCCGTTGAATAAAGGAAAAAAGGGTAAGACACAAGAATCGGGGTTTTTTTTAATTTTGATTGGAGTTTTTATTCAATAGATTCACCCAGGTTTGTTGGCCAAATTTGTAGCAGATTCCGGTTTTTAGTGGAAGTGTTGGGCTACAGTCTTCAGTTTTGGGAAATATCAAGAAGACTGTAGTCCACAATATAATTTTTGGTCACCCCGATTATTTTTTTTTGGGCTACTCTTGGAGTTTGGTAACCCCCGAGTTTTGGGTTTTTTTGTGCTACCAGCTTTTGTACCAGCAGTTTTGAGAACCACCGGTTGAGGTAATTTTATGAAGTAGCCGCCATTGTAACAGTAAGCCGCCATTCAATCGAGTCATCCATGTTTCTTTGGGGTATACCAGTGGAGGCCATTTTATTTTGATGGTGGCCGAATGTCTCAATAAATTATATACTTGTGGGTGAGTCCTTAAAAAAGGCATAAAATTAAAGTGTTACAAAAAAAAAGTGTTAAGAAAAAAAGAAGAGAATATTTATTAATTTAAAGAAAAAAGTTAAATTCCAAAATTTTGTAAAAATTAAAAGAAATTTAGAGATTGTTTGAATAAAGAGTTTAGCAGTTAAAAGATAAAGTGAAGCAGCATTTAGAATAGTTTTAAATAGTGTTAGTGTTATTGAAAAAGTGTTAGCCCAAAACTACAGTGAAGTGTCGTTTGTGTGAATTCAGTGCGGGTAGATGTGGACCCAATTAAAAGAAAAACTGCTTTAGAGAGCTCTTTAAAGTTAGGCAAGTTAGTTTCGTAATTTAACCTGTTATTAGGATACAGTAGGTGTAATTTTGGGAATTTTTGTTAGTGTTAGGTTTTTTTTTTTGTTTATTGTATTAGGTTAGTTTAAATAAAAATTAATTTTATATTTTGTAGTTTTTTTATTATTTCATTTACCTACCTTATTTTTTTTATATATCGTAATTAATTTAAAACTAGTGCCGATTTTATTAATTTAAATAAATTTTTATTATATTTATTGTATTTGAAAAAGAAAAGAAATTATACATGTTTTCATTTGGCTGAACATTAATAAGAAAATGCCTGGCTAAAGTGTTAAAATGGTGTGTTAACGTAAGTATGTGTTAAAGTGACCAGTGTAGTGTTTTTGGGGTAACATAATCGTCGTCTAGTGTATGTTACCATGGCAAGGTGGGCAGGCTAGGGGGACAAGCTCCATCTTTTGTCCCCGAAATGTTTTATTTCAGTTCTGTTTATTGTAGGTTTTCGTCCGTCTGTTTTTTTTTATGAATATACAGTACTTTTTAGTTAGTTTTGTGTAGGTTTTTATGTAAGGGTTTAATGGGGATTTTGTTTTGAGTAATTGTGGGATTCTGTCCCAGTGTTAGCTCATTGTTTTGTTTTAGTTTTTGAGTTTTTTTATGAGTTTAGTTTTTATGTAGTTTTTTTTTGTGAGTTTTATAAATTTTAGTGTCCGACCCTCTGCCGGAAATAGCGGGTCTTACCTCCCCTGTCGTCCGTGAGCTAGCTGGACAAGTAGGGGCTATTTCCGGTATGCTATGACCAGGGTTTCGTGACACTTCATCTTCGGTTTGCGTTGTTGCTGTTTCCAAAAGAGCTTTAACAAATCTCAATTTTATTTCTGGAATTGATATAGCCGCAATAATGGCATCCCAGGAACCAGGTTGCACCAGGAAATATTTTTCAAATCTTTGGAGTAAAGCTTCTTGCATTTTTGAGCTTACTTCAGCTAAATAGTTAAAGCTACTATGGCTCAAAGGATTGAGTTTTATTCTCAAAGACACTATAGTTGGGACAAAGTAACCAAAAAACATGGTCTTTTCACCCTGAAGAAAATCAATCGCTTCTGCTATAGGTTCCATAAGCTTTTTGTATTCTTCTAAGTACTCAAGTTCATCACTGAGAATGGTCGGAATTCCTAGACGAAAACACAATTCGGGTAAATTGGGTTTGTGCTGCAGCAACTTCTTTTCGGAATCATAAAGTGAGTTCCACCTTGTTATGCATGGAGTTAATAAACTGGCATTTAAAACTTCATTGATGACTTCTGCAGATTTTGGTCTATTGCACTTGTTCCAAAGTTGTGTGCATCTACAAAAATATAGATGTAAAAATTCTGTGATTGAAATGCAGTAAATTTTTACCTGTTGAAGGACCTTTTATGGACATCTTTAACTTCCTGACTTGAAGAATTCATAATTTTGTTGAAATCGGTTGAAGCCAGAAGGTTTAAAGTATGGCTCGCACATGAAAAATGCTTTGACAGTCGCGCTGTTATAGAATGAAATTGAGGACCAGAAGCATCCACCAAATCTTCGGAATCTGAAGCTGAGTCAAATTCTTGGTTACTGTTATTTTCATTGAAAGGTCCTAGATATAAACAAATCAACAATAGAAATCGTTATGTTTGAAATAAATAATATTTATTAATTAAGTACAACCTTTACTCAATTCTACTCCAAATTCCTTAAATGCCTTAATAAAGTTTGATCCATTATCAGTGATGGTATAAACAATTTTTTCAACTTTCAGTTTATATTGCTTGTTAATATCGCATATCATTTTTGTTACACGATCAAAAGAATGGGTTCCCTTGAACCGTCGACAAGCCAGTGCTACAGATTTCCTTTCGAAATTGTTAGTGTAACCAATGACAAGTGTAACCAAAAAAGGATTTTTTCCTCCGGACCACACATCAGCAGTTACGCACACGTATTCAATTTTATCTAGCTCAATAGCAAGTTGTTCGATATATTTATTTTGGCTCTCTAAAAGTAATCTAGTTATAGAGCGCCGGCTCGGAACACTTTTGGCAGGAAATAACTTTTTAAAACTTTTCTGATCAACTACGGAGAGCGGAGAAGCAGTTTCGCAGATAAAATTTAAAATATCGCGATTAAAAGAGCATTTTCGACCTGCGCTCTGCCTGTATTCTTCCTTTTTAGACCTGAAGGCGCTAAATTTTTGTGGATGTTCCTTTTTTAAATGCTTGATGAAGTTGGAGCTCACACGTAGAGATCCTTTTAATTTTTTCCCGCAAACTTGACAAGCAGCAATCAAGCCACACATTTTTCTTTGATGTTGAGTTGAACTCATCTTCATTTTAACAAAATTATAAAACAATAAATACAAATAGATTTCAACACCAAAAATTTAAAATAAGTGTCAATTTTTTTGAGTGTAGGTCAAAATTTTTTAAGTTGAAGTAACAAAATTTTAGCAAATGAAAAATTGTCAAATAAAAATTACTAAAAACAGAATTGCCTCAAAAAATTTACTTAAAGATAGCCCAAATTTTGTTTGTTTTTAGTTACTAAAATTAAAAAAAAAAGTATTTTGCTAATTTTTTTTTTGGGTGTACTTCGTTATGAAAATATGCAATGATTATTACCTTCTCAACAATTTTAAAAAATTCCTCACTAAAGAGAATCTTGTTTACACCCGTCAATTCTTCATTGATTAAAAAATGAGATGTGCCACTTGAAGTTTCACTTAAATAATTAGACGTATTTTGTTCACATCTTGGAAGACTTTCTTCGCAAACAAAATCAGGATCATTAAATAAGTCGTCACTATCAAAATCACTCATTTTAATTTTATTTTTATTAAAGCAAACTTTATATGTATAAATTCGATACCAGTTCAAAAATACTAAAATTCACGTGCTAAGCCCTGCTCTAAATGTAAAATATATGGGCATTTCCATAGAAAACGTAGTGATATCCGTACGTTTCAATGGGATGCTGTTAATTATAATTAATATCATCTGGAGTGTATTTTAATTAACATCATATGTACGTTATTTTTATTTTAACATTATCCCAATAGGAAAACTAAAAGTTAATTTTTAAAATCGCTTTCTTTAAACCAGCTTAAACTATACTCAATATTATATCATTGCAAAATAGTGCAGAGATAATCTTTGCTGCAATAAAAATGAAAACCGATGAACAGATCATAACCTCAGTCCTTTTGATCTTAATGGAAACTGAGATAAGCTTTGCGCTATTTAGTTGCATAAAAATTAAGTATATTTTTAATAATACATGTCAATCTGAAGCTTTGGTTAACTTTTATTTTAGTCACAGTTGGATCTTTGTGTGGAAGTGACCATACGAATGCAATTCATGGCTGTTATAGGCCTGTACACACTATGCCATCGCGACATTTGATCGGTATATTAGAAAATCTGACAGAAAAGTACATTGTTGCCTTACACGGTTGGTATACAAATATTTCATAAGTGTTTTTAATCGATTTATTTAATTTATGTTCCAAATTTTATTTCTGTTGTTCTTGCCTTTTGTGTTACGGCAAATGAAACTAAGTTTGTTATCGATGCAAATCAGAACTTTTTTGATTACATATTTTAAAAATAATAGAGTACCATCGACTTAACTAAATTGTCTTCAGTATTTTTTGCACCACTCATACAATTTGTTTTTACACAACAATATCGTATTTCAACATACAAAATTTTTAACATGTTTAAAAAGTATGTCTATCGTGTGAACGGGACTTTTAAATATTAGTAAAGTGAATAGAAATGAAAAAGTAACAAAGATTAGAACAGAGAGAGTAAATATTTAATAAAAACGTAGTATTTATAGCAATAACAATTCAATACAAAAATTAAAATAAAGAGAATAGTAAGAAAAATGTACTATAAACAAATTAAATGATTAGCAACTAAACATATTTTTCAAAATTGTTTCAAATTGTTTTTTTATTAGTTACGTTCCTAAAGGTACGGTCACATTAGTCAAATATTTGACGCGAATGTATTTGACTATGTTTGCCCGATCATTTTTTTTAGCAAAACTGAATTGATTTTGCAATCAAAATTCTCGTATTCCTTTTCCCTTTTGGTTTCTTCAGACATTATAAGAATTTGGTTTTCCCAAAATCCATTGTTTTGCTATTATTTACTTAAAAGCATTTTGTGGTCAGACTGGGGCAAAGAAATATTTGACGTTTTTCGTCAAATATTTGACAAATGTGACCATACCTTATGTATTTTATTTACTAAAATGAAAGTTCATTAAGTTTTCAGTAATCATTTAGATTTTACTGGTAATGAAATTTGACATCAGTATTTACTGCTTACTGCATTTTTTTCAGTAATCAGTAAAAACTTTCTGGTAATGAAAATTAAATTTTATTACCAGTAAACATTTACTGATTACTGATTTTTTTTTTCAGTAATCAGTAAACATTTACTGGTAATGAAAAATTAATTTCATTACCAGTAAAAGTTTACTGATTACTGATTTTTTTTCAGTATTCAGTAAAAACTTACTGGTAATGAAAATTGAATTGCAATATCAGTAAAAAATTTGATTTTACTGCAGTATTACTGGTACTGAAAAGTGCCCATCTATGAAATAGACATAGAGAAGAAATAGGGTAAGAGTCAAACGACAATTGATCCGATATCAACCAGAAACAACATCTCTAATTCGAACCCAAACCCTGATAACCATTGTCCTACCAAATGTCAATTTAGGAATCGAGAATCATAATAACAATTAACAATTAGATCCAAATTAACAAATGATAACACAAGAGCTAAAAGAAATTAAATCGAAATAATAAAAAAAAAAATAATATGAACATTCACACACATAAAAGATTCAAAGGACCCTCAGTCTCTAGATGTACTTGCACAAGAAATGATTTAAAACTTACGAAAACTGAGGCCCCACGTTGGGCGCAAAAAATCTCTGTAACGATTCTCGAATGGAGGTCTAATACGTTTGGGAACGGGGCTACCTACTACTTCGGCCGAGCTCGTCGTTGGAGGGGTGTGTTTAGTTTGTTGTGAACAGACCTCAGTGGCACTAGGTCGAATAGGCACCGGCCATAAGCGAACAGACTCTTTGTTCTGGGTGTGAATCCCAACCCTTCGACCTAGCCCAAGGACTGCAACAATTAAAAATCGAAATCACAAAAATCTAAAAAAACGTTAATTAACCACAGTTACCACACCTGGAGTGGGAGGTAGATGGCGTCCTCCAGCCGCCCAGACCCAACCTTGGTCACCAGGTTCTCCACCAAATCAACGGTGACCCCACTAACCCGCTCACACCGCACCATTTACCTTTGTTTACCAACCCCTGTATCAATTAAAATTTAGCCAATCATATTAGATTACGTTATAAATCTTCAAGACATATTTTATTAACCAAAAACTTAAACTAATATAAAAATGAGCTTTAAACGTATGATCATATAGCTAAGTTCGATAATCTTTAATTTTTATAAGAAATTAACTAAACGTTTAAAGTCTGAATAGACTAAAAAAAAAATACAAAAAAAAAATCGTTAAGATCTGCACTACCCACCCCTGGTTTAATAGGCAAAAACTTTAACTTTAAAAATTGTGGCAACTTTAATTGCCAAACAAAATTAAATAAGTTACTTTGAGAAAACAATAATGAACTAAAATAAACAAAAAAAAAGAATAATAAAAATTACCAAAAAAAACGGAATGATTAAAAATTATATCAGCCTTACGTAAGTATTTAAATAGATAAGCACAAATGAACAAATATAAATACAAACTATAAATAACGCCAAACAAAATATAAAAAAAATTGAGCTCAATATAAAAAAAATCGTATAAATTACCACTACGTTCAAGGGTTTGAAACGGTATTACCCACCAAATGATATCTTGTTCACCGGAACGTTCTATTAATACGGTTCAAAAAAAACTTCAAAAAAAAACTTCAAAAAAAACCTTAACGCTTGAAAGAGCTCCTTAAAACGTTTCACCTGAATATCTCACTCACCTTAAACCTTTAAAAAAAATCCGGTAGATATCGCAAACATTGTTCTTTTTAAAAAAAATTATTTTTTTTTTATACAAAATTTTTTTTACACTAAGCTCCAAATTTTCCCTCCTTTCAAAAAAAAAATGGCGCAAAAAAAAACACTTAATATTAACACTATATTAATATATACTGGCATAAAACCTAACCTTAACACTCTGTAGCGGATGTTCTGTAAGTTTGCAGCTATTCTGATTGTCAACTTCACGGATGACTGTGAACAGCTGGTTTGAATCGGTTAAGAAAGGGAGAATGAAAGAATTATAGTAAATATGAATGTGAGTATAATGACAGATGTGACGATAAAAATTTTTTTTTAAACAGCTGCTGATATTTATTTTTTTTTTTCTGGCATCTAATACCTTAGCCAAAATAATATTGTTAATCTGGCCTAAAATTGTGGTTAAAATGGCGGGAGAATTTCCAGGCCAAGATGGTGGAATTAGTAGACCAGGAAGCCATTGTTCGTGGGAATTTCACAATTTTAGGCTGAATTAAGTTAGCGAAAATGGCAAGGATATATTGAGATGAAATGGTATGTAAGGATAGAGAAAGAAGGATAGAAAAATGTCGTTCAGAAGAAATAGTAGGCGGAGCTTGTGTCTGGGTAAATTAAATTGGTTTGGCGGTTTTATCATGATTTTGGCAGTATTATTACTGTGTGAATCGTGCTAACGTCAAGTTGACGTAAACTGCGGCTGGTGGATTTTTTTTGTCCAGAACATTTGGCACAACATTAGTGGAAGATAAGCCCGCCAAACCAACAACTTTGCCCAAGGATCAGGGATAGAATATTTTATTTCGGTGAGTAAAAGCGAAGAAAATTGTGTTTCAGGAAAATAAGAGGGTTTTTTTTTTTTGTCTGAATCGTTAGTAAAGGACTCACCGGGTTTTACACAAACCATAGCGGCCATTTTGTGTCCAAGGGATACAGAGGACTACAGCCTGGTTTAATTGACGAAAATACCAGGAGGGCTACAAAGGCTCCTGTGATTCGTTTGGCTGTAGTCCACAGTTTTCGAGCGGTTGTGGGATAAATCCAGCGTTTTTGGAACTTTCGTAATTTTTGGGATAAAGCCAGCAAAATTTTATTGTAAGCCGTCAGCCATTTTTTTTTGGACATACCTGGATTTCCTGTGTATTGGGTAACGGAGGTGAACCAGGACAACATCATCTTTTTTGTACTGTACCTGTGGTGAGTCCAGTAAAATATTAATAAGTGCTAGTGAAAAATAGTTTTAAAGTGATCCGGGAAAAAAAAGAAAAAGAATAAAATAAACCGCCATTTTTAATAATTTTATTTGAAAAAAAAAGTTAAGGAAAAAATTAAGAATTTCAAAATTTTTATTTGATAAATTTTATTTGATAAATAGTGATTTTTTATTAAGTGTAGTGTAGTGTTTATTTTTATTTTTTTTGTGAGCCCGAAACTTTCAAATTTTAGTTCCCTTTAGACCCGCGTAGACGGAAGTGTTTTTTTTCCCGTAATTATTACCCTAATTTAGAGAGCTCTCTCACTTAGGCCTGCGGAAATTGGAATAATTTGACCAACGATTTGGTCAGGGAATTAAGGTGTATAATTTTGGGAGTTAGGTTTTTTTGTTTGTGTTGTATGTAATATATAGGCGTGTAAGCTTAATTTTTGATTAATTTTTATAAAATTTATATATTTGTTTTTTTTTAAATTATTTTTTTTTAATAGTTTTTTTTCATTTTTATTGTGAAATTTTTATCATTAATTTGAGGGCAATAGTCCAAAATAAAAATTTATAAAGTTTTAAATTTTCAATGAATTCTTACGGCTGAACATTAAGTGAGATAATGTCAGGCTAATTCCTATGAGTGTGTGTTAATGTAAGTATATGTAAAGTGACCAGTGTTTGTTTGTGGGGTAATCCTTTAAAGGTTTGGATGGATTACCAAGGTAGGGTGGGCAGCTAGGGGGATAATATGAGACCTTTTTATCCCCATAGAAATCTTTGTCACAGTTGTTAGGTTCTTTTGTTTTTTTTTGTCTGTCCGTGTGTATAATAAAAATGCCAAAAATATTTAGTATTGTATTAAAAGTTTTTTATTAGGAGTTTTTTTATAATTGTTAGTGATAGATAGTGTGAATTTGATTTTGTAAATTTGTGTTTACAAAATTTATTGTTCGGCCCTCTGCCGGAAGTGACGGGTCTTCCCCCCCTGACATCGACGAGCTAGATGGGTTTCGGTGGTCACTTCCGGTATGCTACGCCTAGGGTTTTGCAACAATATGGCGCCCAAGTTAGGAAAGGAAGAAGAAGAAATCTGAAAATTTTCTGATTATTTGTTGTACATTTTTCATGATATAGTGGCTTGACCATTACCATTGGTAATAGGGCAAATGCATGAACATCATGAAAATTATACAGCAGATTGTAAAATTATTTTTTATTTTTATACATTAAAAAATTTTAAATTAATTAGCATATACCGTTTTATTTGTTATTAAATATGTTTTATTTTGTTTTTTTTTTTTTGTAAGATTTTATATACTTACCGTTAAAACTACTAGTGTCAATAGTTAAAGTGAAGGACTTTGACATGTGATTAAAGTCAATGTAGCTTCATTTTAAGTTTTTCTTATAATACAATGGCCTTATGCCATACAGGATGAGCATCTGTTTGCATTGTATTATTTCGGGTTTAGGCAATATAGGTTTAGAAAAATAGGGATTGAAACTGTGATAGAGATTTTAAGGAAACTAGCGTTAGGACGAAAGAGAATTTGTTTTGTCCAATTTTGTTAAGGTCACAAACTACATGTATATTTATATTAACACACCAATTAGTTTATGAAAACGTAATTTTGCAATAAGAAAGAAAAAAGAGAAAAACTAAAATTACTTTTATAATAAAATAGCTGTTTTGATTATAAAATCGTCATTATTTGTCATTTAAAAACATACGTCTGTTTAAATCATTATTCATTTAACCTTTTCAAAATCAAAATGTCATCCGGGAAAGAGAATAGTGAACAATTTATAGTAGGTCAACAACCTTTGGTGCAACATACGCCGAGGGAGAGCGAGTCTGAAAAGAAACGAAGGGCGCAAAGAACGTTACAATTTGACAGTCAACGGCCTGTAAATGTACAGGAGTCACCTCCTAGCAGGGCGTCGATTTATGAAGACCCCAATGTTAGAGATTTGACGGCCACTATAAACAAGAAAAAGCAGCCCTCAAATGTTTCCAAGGATGATGAGTCGGGAGCTATTGGTGGCAGTTCAAACGTTGTTTTAAATACTCTTCGACTCGGTTCGGAAATGAATTTAGTAGATTTTTCTGATAATACGGATACAAGATCCAATAGATTAGCCACGCGTGAACTTAAGTCAGCGGTTGATAGTGCAGTGAAAGAAGCAAATGAAAGTTTAAAAACTGAACTTTCTGACTGGGTTTTAAGTACTATGAGGAAAGGGTTTGAAAATTTTATGAAAGATATTCAAGCGGTGGTTGAGCCTTTAGCGGAGGCTGGGAACCGATCAAAAGAGAATTCCGAAAAGGATTCTGAGAAAAATACTAGTTCGGTTCAGGGAAACGAAGAAGCTAGGGTACCGGTAAATTTCGGTCCATTGTTTCACCAACCTTCACCAGATCTTTTTAGACAGCCAATTTTATCCAATAATCAACAACAACCTCAATCCAGTGCTTACCAACGAAATCTACCCTCTTTCACTAATCAAGATCAAGTGCAACAAAATGCATACCAACCACAGCCATTACCTTATAATAATCACCAGCAATTTTATTCGGGACAAACCTATAGAGATAATAATGAGAATCAGCGTTTTTCTAATATTTTGACCACTGGTCCAGTTTTTTCGAATGAAGTTACTAGGAAAAATGTAGAACCGGTTGAAGGGAGAATTAGGATCGATAGGTGGAATGTAGTTTTTGATGGCGGTCGATCTCCTTCGATAGAAGATTTTATATTTAGGATTGAATATTTACAAGCGCATTATGCAATACCTTGGCAAGAGGTTTTACGAGACTTTCATGTTTTGTTAAAAGGGCATCCAAAGGATTGGTACTGGTTGTATCTTCAAAATTTTAATAATTCTGTAAATGTTAATAATAGATACACATCAGAAGTACAAAACAATACCACTTTGGATTGGCCAACATTACGTTTCAGTCTTTTAAAACAATACCAGTCCACTCGTACCGATTTTGAAGTCATGAGGGAATTAGTAGAGAAGAAGCAGCAGGTAGGTGAGTCTATTGACTCATACTTTCATACTATGATGACGTTAAGAGCTAGGCTTCGGACTCCAATCCCAGATTACGAAATGATAAAAATTTTAAAGGGAAATCTTAGGGAAAATCTTGCCAGAATGGTATACCCCATGGCAATTTATAGCATTGAGCAATTGAGGGAGGAGTGTAAGGAAATAGATCTTCGATTTCCTAAGCGCGATAATAGATCAATACCGCCACCACAAAATACAAGATTTACGAATCGTCATCACGTAAATGGAATATACGAGGAAGATGTACACGACGTCGAATATAACCCTGAAACATTGACCGTGGAGGCAATTGCCCAACGAGGAACAAAAGAACTAGATGTTGGAATTGTAAACTTACAGGACACACCTATATGGAGTGTAAATCCGATATTGTCAATGTTTTCTGCTATAAGTGTGGCTTAGAGCGAACAATTTACCCCAAATGCCCGAACTGCAAGCCGGAAAACAATCGCAGGAGCATGATGAAAGCGGGCGAGTCACGCTCCACTCAGACGTCCGCAACACCCGAAGTATAGGAACCATGACAGAGAACTTGAAAGAAAATAGCAACGTTAGAATAATTTGCAATAATAATATATCATATACATTACCCAACACTGTTAATAAACCATCACATAAATCATACGAGGAACGGCTGAGAAATTACATCAAGGTTAGAAAACGTATATTTGGTCAAGATAAAATAAACTCAGTAGGTGAAATTTCAGAAAAAGTTCATAAAGCCAGAAAACGTTATGAGATTAGAAGATCCATTAGAAAGTTAGTAATATCGTCTGTAGAATCAATTGTTAACGCACGAGACCCTCGAGTTTTTGCTGATATAGTTCTAAAAGATAAAAACATAAAAGGATTATTGGACACTGGTGCTTCAGTTAGTGTATTAGGAAACGGTAGTGATAAACTATTAAAGGATATAGGTGTAAAAGCGAGTAGATATTTTTCGAATGTTACAACAGCTGCTGGTCAACCACACAGGGTTATTGGAAAAATTAAACTTCCAGTAAAATTTCGCGATGAGGAAAAAGAAGTACAATTTTATATTTGTCCTTCATTGGAGCATGTCGCTTATTTAGGTGTGGATTTTTGGAGGTTGTTTAATTTAGCACCGGATATTTTAGGTGTTAGTGAAATAGATTTTGAAAAGATACCTCTTTCCATGAAACCTTCAAATAAGCAAAATATAGAACAGCATAGTTTGACACAACAGCAGGCAGAACAACTACAAGAGGTTAAAAATATGTTTAAAACTTTCGAAAAAGATGGTCTGGGAAACACTCATTTGGAAAAACACCAAATTCAACTGATTTCAAATGCCGTACCTTTCAAGGATAGGCATTATCCTGTGTCACCAAGGGTGCAAGAACTTTTGTACGAAGAAATCGACAATATGTTAAAACTGGGCGTAATCGAGGAAAGTGAAAGCCCCTGGAATAACCGCATAACCGTAGTCTGTAAACCAGGGAAAAATAGGCTTTGCCTTGATGCCAGAAAACTTAATGATTTAACCATTAAGGACGCGTATCCAATACAAAATATTGAGGGCATTTTGAGTAGGATCGATGAAACTATTTTCATAAGTAGTGTTGACCTCAAATATGCCTTCTGGCAGATTGATTTAGAGCCAAAATGCAGGGAACTCACAGCATTTACTATTCCGGGTAGGCCACATTATCAGTTTAGGGTCATGCCGTTTGGTCTTTGTAATGCGGCGCAAAGACTTTGTCGTCCCATAGACAGGGTAATACCGCAAAGATTGAGAAATAACGTTTTCACATATTTAGATGATCTACTGATAATTTCTAAAGATTTCGACTCGCATATGGCTTTATTGAAGGATGTAGCTACTTGTTTAAGTAGAGCAAATTTGACCATTGGCATGAAGAAGAGCGTTTTTTGTTTCAAGGAACTTCGATACCTTGGGTTTGTGATTGGAGGAGGCACTCTTCGAACTGATCCGGCTAAAATCGAGGCCATTGAAAAAATTTCAGTACCCAAAACTCCCCGTCAAGTCAGAAGTTTCTTAGGTACCGCTGGATGGTACAGGCGATTCATAAAAGATTTTGCCATGATTTCTGCTCCTCTTAGCGACACATTAAAAAAAGGTATCAAATTTACAATGACCGAAGAAGCACTTGCAGCGTTTAATGAGTTAAAAAGGGCTCTTACAACGGCTCCCGTTCTGGTACATCCAGATTTTAAACGCCCTTTCTTTGTCCAATGTGATGCTTCACATATAGGTGTTGGGGCTGTATTATTTCAGAAGGACGATGATAATTTTGATAGGCCGATAGCATTCTTTTCGCAGAAATTGCATGATGCTCAATTAAACTACACAGTAACGGAAAAGGAATGTTTGGCCGCTGTCCTGGCAGTAAAAAGATTCAGGCCTTATATAGAATTAATGGAGTTTACTATAATTACAGACCATGCCAGTTTGAAATGGCTCATGAGCCTCAAAGACTTAAGTGGCCGTCTGGCGCGTTGGTCTTTGCAGCTTCAGGCGTATAATTTCAACATCGAACACCGTAAAGGCTCAGAAAACATCGTAGCTGACATGCTGTCTAGAGAAGTCAATGGTAAAGAACGACAAGTAGATGAAATTGATTTATTAGGTTTTGAAACCACTGAGTTTGATTCTACTGAATATAAAGATTTAGTGCATACCATAGAGGAGAATAAGGATCGGTTACCTGATTTGAAAATCGTTAATGGTATTATTTATAAGAAAACTTCATTTTCAAAAGATGACAGCGGGCTAGAGTGGAAACTTTGGGTACCGGAAAATTTGATAACCACCATTATTTCTAAATACCATGATGATGAAACGTCTTCTCATGGTGGAATTTGTAAAACTCTACACCGAATAAGACAGTTTTACTACTGGCCTAAAATGGTACTTCATGTGAAAAATTACATAAGCAATTGTACCATCTGCAAGGAAATTAAACCATCAAATTTTGAAATGCGACCGAAAATGGGAAATGAAGTCATTACTTACCGTCCTTTTCAGAAACTTTACATCGATTTTTTAGGCAAATATCCACGCTCTAAACGGGGCAATGCTTACGTGTTTGTAGTTTTGGACCATTTTTCCAAATTTATATTTTTAAAGCCAATGAGGGAGGCCACTTCAAAACAGGTTATGGAATTTTTGGTTAGATATGTTTTCCATACATTTGGTACTCCCGAAATCATACATTCAGATAATGGGAAACAGTTCATTTCCCAAGAATTTCAACAGATGATTAAAGCCCATAAAATTAACCATTTGAGAACCCCTGCTTATAGCCCACAGTCCAACGCCTCGGAGAGGGTAAACCAGTCTGTATTGGCGGGTATAAGAGCTTATCTTGAGGGCGATCATCGTGACTGGGATGAACATCTATCCGAAATTGAGTGTGCAATACGTAGTTCAATACACGAAGCTACTGGAACTAGCCCTTACTTTGCCGTATTTGGTCAACAAATGTTTAATTCAGGCAACGATTACGAACTGGCCAAGAACTTGAAAGCGTTAGGTGACACGGAAATCGAAATTCTTGAAAGAAAAGATGAATTACAATTGAAAAGGCAGACTATAAAAGAAAATTTGCACAAGGCATACGAAAGAGGTAAAAAGCTGTATGATAAACGTAGTAGAGAAGTAAATTTCTTACCAAACCAGGAAGTATTTCTGAGAAATTTCGTGCAGAGTGACTTCAAAAGAAATTTTAATGCTAAATTTGCTCCAAAATTCCGAAAATGCAGGATAAGTAAAGTCGTAGGAAATAGCATGTATGAAGTGGAGACATTACAAGGAAAAAGTCTTGGTATTTTTCACGCAAAGGACTTGAAACAGTGATCTGAGATGTGAGGTATAAGGAAAGTGCAATAACAAAATTTTAGTGCAATATTATTTTTATTTATACAACTTATTTGTTGCTTGTTAGTGCAGTTCCTTAATGTTGATTGTTTTTCAGATTATTTGTTTCTTATTGTGTCCAGTGGAAAGTACTGTATATTCAAACCACTTCTGTGATATAGTTTAACGACTCTCCTTGTTACTGCTAGCATATAGTGAAATTCCTGAAACGAAGAAAAAAGGAAATATCTTAACAAAGTACCAATTCCATTATTGGGGATAAAGCAGAATACTTCCCGTAAGATAATCGGTGACATAGTACGTTTGAAAAGCCGTGTGGAAATCTTCAGGAATACCTAAAATATAAGATAATATAATTAGTACATTTGATTAAATACCAGCCCTCGTATATTGCCAACTGTTATTTTCTGTATCAGTGGGAGAGGATTATATGCGTTTAATTCCTAGCTACGTAAAAGATGAATATTTCTGACGATAATAAGCAGTTTTGTGGTGCCTATGAAATCTTAAGAGATTTTTTTTACATTCTTTCTACTTTTGTTCATTCTTTGCATATTTTTGTCAGGAAAGTAATCTGGCGAAGTAATTTTTATAGTACCGCAATTATTTCAGTTTGTAATATCCATTATTTGAGTATGGAGGCAATTTCTAAAATGTAATGCAATAGAGCTAAAGTCAGGTAATAAGTAGAATGCATTTTATGTGCATGCCTGCTTTACTATTTTTGTGTTCCGTCTGTTTGTTTGAAATTGCGAACAGAGAATAAGTTTTTACTCCCCTATTTATACGAAGTAGAATATTTTGACCTCTTTTATTTTGCTGTTGCAATCATCAGGTGTGTAGTTGCCACCTTTAGTTGTTAATATCAACAACCCACACGTTTTAATATTATACGTGTACATGATTTTTATAGAAAATGCAAATTAAAATTTTGCGATCGATTAATTTTTTTTATATACCATTTTATATCAAACTCGATTTATATTTGATTCAAACAAGACTCGCCATTTTTTTTGATAAATGGCACGAAAATCTTTAAAACAATGGAACTTTTATATCCGCGATAGATCCAAATGGAATAATCTTTCCAAAGGATTGAATTTGAAATATTTTAATGGATTTTTATGAGTGATTCAAGACAGTGCCGTTTGAGTAAGTATATTAATAGTCGATATATATTGACACATTATTTTAGTTGGATGTAATTTTCCAGTTTATACCCATAAGGGTAGTTAAAAGGATAATGCATCGTTTATGTTGTAAACAGTGTTGTTGTCTTTGCGTTTAGCAAGGGCGTTTTTTTTTATTTTTACCGGGCACATATCAATTCTTTTGTACAAAGTTACAAAATATGATATGTACTGTCAGCGTAAAGAAGGGAACATGATATATTAGAATTAATGGAAAATGGATGTGTGGTACTTTGCCACCTGAAAGGAAAGAGGTCACTCAATGGCTAATTGTTTATTTTATTTGAGTTAGGAAATAAACTCAGATTTTTCACAGATTTTTCATAAGGGTGTAAATTTCGTTTGTAATTAAATTTAATAATCAGATGTTTTTTTTGGTAAAATTACATTTTGGAATTGCCTACATGTTTCACGATGGTTGTATTGCGGAAGCGTAGAAAGATTTCTTTGTGCCAAGGAAAAGGATAGGAAAATATTTTTCAAAAGTTTTAATTTAAATCCTGAAAAAAAAGGAAATATTTTAATTTTTGGGAAACCAGTTCTTTAAAAACATAATCCTTAATTCAATTTTGTTTTAGTCGCGATGTAATTTTAAACAAAATAATTCAGGAAAATTCATTTGATTGATCCATTTATTCGATCAATATCTTATTAGGAAAATCAATTGCATTTTGTGTTCTCATTTGAGTATTTAATTTTTTTTTGTAAGTACTAAGGTTTTTTTTTTGATATCAAGGACCAGAAAGCAATCCAATGTTTTTTCTTTTGTACTACCGGCCCGGGAATTCTTTGGTCCTGGTAATGAAAAATTCGAAGCTTTGCTCAACTAATGATCCAACGTTTCTAAGCTGGGTACATGTGTAACCGTCATTGTACCAAAAGTGCACCTCCTTACAAATCTGCGTTGCAGACTAACACCCTGGAGAACTATGCCAATAAGGGCTGAGAGTTGTTAGTCACCTAGTACAATAACATAATTCTGAGTCCGTAATTACGGAGAGTTGAAACAAAAGTTTGAGAATTTTACAACCAGTGTTTTATATTAAAACAAATGGTTGGCTCATTACCGAGATCAGAATTTCGCGGACGGGTATACAAATGAAATCACGTTTGGATAAGCGATCGAGACCGGGATATCGTATTGTACCTTTTTCAATTCGAAGAAAGGGAAATTATTTTTATTGGTTCTGATGCAAACGTTTTTTTTTTTTTCACTGTATCATTACCCAGGTAGAAAATTAGAAGGTGCCAGTGTTTCTTTTTATTACCATACATAATTTCTACCTGGGTATCTATCGTCGTTGTGAAAAGAATAATTTAATTATCAGTAATAATTCAATTGATTATTTCTGAAATACAATTGATAAATTTGAAATAAAACAGTTAATAATTTCTGATGATGCACCTGAAAACAATTGAAAATTGTTTGAAGGGAGGAGAAAATATTTTCCTCCTATAAAAAAATGGCAAAGTTTAGCATACTTTGAGATAAAGCCACGTTTACAGTGATTAAATTTTTTATTTTCCAATAAATCACACGTTTTTTTTTTAATTTTATTTGTTTGTCAACAACTAAGACAAACTTAAGAAAGAATGAAACTATTATTTCATATTAAAAACACATTTTTCAACGGTATGAAATTGGGAAACAGAAATCCAAAACATTTTTCAATTTTTAAAAGTCATTAATTGCATTTAATGCTCACTTGTTTTTGTAATCCTTTGTGATAATAATTCCCTGTTGAGCCAATACTGCCAGGAACTCCAGTAAAGGCAGATATCAGCCGTTCAACCGCCACCGCCAGTCCATAAAATGGATCAGCTTACGTCTCTGGTGCCACCACTTAAAGTTTCTGTAAATTTTTTTTTAATGTTTTTTTTTACACAACTATTTGTGTGTTTTTATTTAAAATTTATTCACATTTTGTTGTTTTTGTTTAACGCTTTATTTCGTTTTTATTTAAAGAGGCCAATACACTATCAAACATGCTATTAAGCTTGTTTGACAAAAAAATTAGTAGGTAGAATACACGGTCAAGCATGCGGTAAAATTTACCTCCAAAAACACCAACTAATTAAAAATGGAAAATTTGTTTTTATTATTTAAATCAAAAGATTTTGTGTTTCGCCCAACATGCTTGACAAGCCATCAAGCTCTTATGCTTGACACCATCAAGTTTATTCAGCCATCCAGCATGCTTGAAAGTGTATAGGCCGCATAACACAGGTTTCATTGAATGATTTTGTTATACACGGTTTGTTTTTTTTACACGTTTTGTTTTTATCACACATTTTGTTTAAAATTTCCGTTTCTACACATTTTCCATATTTTTCATCTTTCGAAATTTTTTTTATTCACATATTTTTTTTTACTTTCTATTTTGTTTTACACGCGTCATCTTATTTCCGGGTTACACTTTTTGTTTGCTTCTTTACACATTTTATTTCGTTTTTCAATTTTTTTTAGCTTTCCGATTAAACTATTTTTTTTATGCCTTTCCATATTCTTTTAACACATTTTTTTTATATACTTTTTCAATTTTATTTTCACACATTTTTCTTATTTCTTTCCGTTTTCTTTCATCACAAATTTTTTTTTGTTTTCTTTAATTTTGTTTTAAGCATTTTTTTTTGTTTGATTTCTTTTAAATTTTTTTTTTGCACATTTGTCTTTCTTGCTTTCCATTAATTTTTCATTTATTTTCATATTTTTTTTATGTTACACGAATGTTCCTTGGTGTATTCCCCGATTGGAATAATTTTTCGGAGCCGCCAACGAATGTTTTTAAAAACCGCCGCCACCGATTATTTTCCGTCAACTTGTGTCTCTACGAAAAGCATTTTTTTTTGTACACGAGTTATTGCGATTTTTTTACACATCTTGTTTTTTTTTACATATTTTAAGCTGCCCACACACTAGGGAACATGGTTGACGGAACATGTGTTTCTATTTTTTTGATTTTTTTTTATACAGACGATGCACACACGACAACAAAATCTCAAACGAAACATCAATTTTATTTGTTTGTAAGAACTGATTACATGAAATATGGGCGGAAGAAAATCAAATTAATTAATTTGTTAATTGTTAGTTTTCCATATGCTGCTGTTTTTTTTAGTTTTATTTGTTTGGTTATCATATTTTATGTCCCATAATTCTCGCAAATATATTCATTTATAAAATTATAGCAGGCTTCATTATTTGTAGTTGTCGTCATTTTCATTTTCTCAAGTGCGTAATTGCAAAAGCTCTTGATAGCGTGACTGCTCTCAATGACCTAAATGCGGCAAAAACAGTAACATCGATACACACGATGAAAATTGAGTTTGTACCAAGAAATGTCAAAGAATGTTGTAAGCACGAAGGTCAACCTGACACAATGCTACACACATTTCAACATTCGTAAAAAAAAAGGCCATGTGGAATGGAATGTTCCATAGTGGGTAGGCAGTTTTATATTTCCATTTCAGTTTCTTATTGATGTGTCGCACACTTTTCTTAAAATTTTTTTTATTTTTACTTTTAAATTCGTCAAATTTTTTTTAATTTTCATATTTTTTTTTCACATTTGGTTCAATTAATTTTTGTTTGCTTCATTTAGATTTCTTCACTTATATTGATCTTTGTTATTTACACATTTTATTTTAATTAAATTTCTGGTTACACATCGTTTAATTTGGTCACACACGACAGTTTCATTGAGTAGACGGAAATGGTTTTTACTAGCGTGTTCATGTATGACGCTGGGGTTGTAAAGGTGGTGATTATTCGAGTACCGAGTACTACATACCGAGTTCATTTATAGTGTTGCCAGGTTGTAACTTGAGATATGTGAGCGATTTGTGGATGCCACATCGTAAGATAGAGTGGGAATGTATTGCCCGGCTAAAAAAGTCGGTGAGCACGGTACTTTTTATCTCAGGGGTGGGCGTTTGCCTACGTTGGGCTTTTCTGGAAAATTGAATACCGCTCTTTCACTTTTCGACCGACAGGCATTGAAAATCGAAAGATTTGTAGCGGATGTTCTGTAAGTTTGCAGCTATTCTGATTGTCAACTTCACGGATGACTGTGAACAGCTGGTTTGAATCGGTTAAGAAAGGGAGAATGAAAGAATTATAGTAAATATGAATGTGAGTATAATGACAGATGTGACGATAAAAATTTTTTTTTAAACAGCTGCTGATATTTATTTTTTTTTTTCTGGCATCTAATACCTTAGCCAAAATAATATTGTTAATCTGGCCTAAAATTGTGGTTAAAATGGCGGGAGAATTTCCAGGCCAAGATGGTGGAATTAGTAGACCAGGAAGCCATTGTTCGTGGGAATTTCACAATTTTAGGCTGAATTAAGTTAGCGAAAATGGCAAGGATATATTGAGATGAAATGGTATGTAAGGATAGAGAAAGAAGGATAGAAAAATGTCGTTCAGAAGAAATAGTAGGCGGAGCTTGTGTCTGGGTAAATTAAATTGGTTTGGCGGTTTTATCATGATTTTGGCAGTATTATTACTGTGTGAATCGTGCTAACGTCAAGTTGACGTAAACTGCGGCTGGTGGATTTTTTTTGTCCAGAACATTTGGCACAACATTAGTGGAAGATAAGCCCGCCAAACCAACAACTTTGCCCAAGGATCAGGGATAGAATATTTTATTTCGGTGAGTAAAAGCGAAGAAAATTGTGTTTCAGGAAAATAAGAGGGTTTTTTTTTTTTGTCTGAATCGTTAGTAAAGGACTCACCGGGTTTTACACAAACCATAGCGGCCATTTTGTGTCCAAGGGATACAGAGGACTACAGCCTGGTTTAATTGACGAAAATACCAGGAGGGCTACAAAGGCTCCTGTGATTCGTTTGGCTGTAGTCCACAGTTTTCGAGCGGTTGTGGGATAAATCCAGCGTTTTTGGAACTTTCGTAATTTTTGGGATAAAGCCAGCAAAATTTTATTGTAAGCCGTCAGCCATTTTTTTTTGGACATACCTGGATTTCCTGTGTATTGGGTAACGGAGGTGAACCAGGACAACATCATCTTTTTTGTACTGTACCTGTGGTGAGTCCAGTAAAATATTAATAAGTGCTAGTGAAAAATAGTTTTAAAGTGATCCGGGAAAAAAAAGAAAAAGAATAAAATAAACCGCCATTTTTAATAATTTTATTTGAAAAAAAAAGTTAAGGAAAAAATTAAGAATTTCAAAATTTTTATTTGATAAATTTTATTTGATAAATAGTGATTTTTTATTAAGTGTAGTGTAGTGTTTATTTTTATTTTTTTTGTGAGCCCGAAACTTTCAAATTTTAGTTCCCTTTAGACCCGCGTAGACGGAAGTGTTTTTTTTCCCGTAATTATTACCCTAATTTAGAGAGCTCTCTCACTTAGGCCTGCGGAAATTGGAATAATTTGACCAACGATTTGGTCAGGGAATTAAGGTGTATAATTTTGGGAGTTAGGTTTTTTTGTTTGTGTTGTATGTAATATATAGGCGTGTAAGCTTAATTTTTGATTAATTTTTATAAAATTTATATATTTGTTTTTTTTTAAATTATTTTTTTTTAATAGTTTTTTTTCATTTTTATTGTGAAATTTTTATCATTAATTTGAGGGCAATAGTCCAAAATAAAAATTTATAAAGTTTTAAATTTTCAATGAATTCTTACGGCTGAACATTAAGTGAGATAATGTCAGGCTAATTCCTATGAGTGTGTGTTAATGTAAGTATATGTAAAGTGACCAGTGTTTGTTTGTGGGGTAATCCTTTAAAGGTTTGGATGGATTACCAAGGTAGGGTGGGCAGCTAGGGGGATAATATGAGACCTTTTTATCCCCATAGAAATCTTTGTCACAGTTGTTAGGTTCTTTTGTTTTTTTTTGTCTGTCCGTGTGTATAATAAAAATGCCAAAAATATTTAGTATTGTATTAAAAGTTTTTTATTAGGAGTTTTTTTATAATTGTTAGTGATAGATAGTGTGAATTTGATTTTGTAAATTTGTGTTTACAAAATTTATTGTTCGGCCCTCTGCCGGAAGTGACGGGTCTTCCCCCCCTGACATCGACGAGCTAGATGGGTTTCGGTGGTCACTTCCGGTATGCTACGCCTAGGGTTTTGCAACAACTCATACACAAATTACGCTAATCCCGGTTTAAATACTTATATTTTTTTATTTCTTTTAATATTTATGTTGAAACGGTTTT
Organism: Leucophora obtusa; assembly: GCA_949987735.1. Classification (NCBI taxonomy): domain Eukaryota; kingdom Metazoa; phylum Arthropoda; class Insecta; order Diptera; family Anthomyiidae; genus Leucophora; species Leucophora obtusa. The sequence continues at coordinate 92,564,907 of OX465298.1, forward strand.
TCTTTCCTTATAAATTCCTTCTCCGGAGATCTTCTTGGCACTGGGATTTATATTTCACTTATTTTGGCTCATTTAGCCTACCTCAGTTTGGCTTGAAAAGGCATAAAATCTTAAAGGGTTACCTGCTGTGTTGACGTGGGTTTCCAAATTTCAACATCCAATTTTATTTGTAATCAAAAAAAAACGTCACGACCTAGGAGAACTTTGGGTGTTCTTGCCTTTTGTGTTACGGCAAATGAAACTAAGTTTGTTATCGATGCAAATCAGAACTTTTTTGATTACATATTTTAAAAATAATAGAGTACCATCGACTTAACTAAATTGTCTTCAGTATTTTTTGCACCACTCATACAATTTGTTTTTACACAACAATATCGTATTTCAACATACAAAATTTTTAACATGTTTAAAAAGTATGTCTATCGTGTGAACGGGACTTTTAAATATTAGTAAAGTGAATAGAAATGAAAAAGTAACAAAGATTAGAACAGAGAGAGTAAATATTTAATAAAAACGTAGTATTTATAGCAATAACAATTCAATACAAAAATTAAAATAAAGAGAATAGTAAGAAAAATGTACTATAAACAAATTAAATGATTAGCAAACATATTTTTCAAAATTGTTTCAAATTGTTTTTTTATTAGTTACGTTCCTAAAGGTACGGTCACATTAGTCAAATATTTGACGCGAATGTATTTGACTATGTTTGCCCGATCATTTTTTTTAGCAAAACTGAATTGATTTTGCAATCAAAATTCTCGTATTCCTTTTCCCTTTTGGTTTCTTCAGACATTATAAGAATTTGGTTTTCCCAAAATCCATTGTTTTGCTATTATTTACTTAAAAGCATTTTGTGGTCAGACTGGGGCAAAGAAATATTTGACGTTTTTCGTCAAATATTTGACAAATGTGACCATACCTTATGTATTTTATTTACTAAAATGAAAGTTCATTAAGTTTTCAGTAATCATTTAGATTTTACTGGTAATGAAATTTGACATCAGTATTTACTGCTTACTGCATTTTTTTCAGTAATCAGTAAAAACTTTCTGGTAATGAAAATTAAATTTTATTACCAGTAAACATTTACTGATTACTGATTTTTTTTTTCAGTAATCAGTAAACATTTACTGGTAATGAAAAATTAATTTCATTACCAGTAAAAGTTTACTGATTACTGATTTTTTTTCAGTATTCAGTAAAAACTTACTGGTAATGAAAATTGAATTGCAATATCAGTAAAAAATTTGATTTTACTGCAGTATTACTGGTACTGAAAAGTGCCCATCTATGAAATAGACATAGAGAAGAAATAGGGTAAGAGTCAAACGACAATTGATCCGATATCAACCAGAAACAACATCTCTAATTCGAACCCAAACCCTGATAACCATTGTCCTACCAAATGTCAATTTAGGAATCGAGAATCATAATAACAATTAACAATTAGATCCAAATTAACAAATGATAACACAAGAGCTAAAAGAAATTAAATCGAAATAATAAAAAAAAAAATAATATGAACATTCACACACATAAAAGATTCAAAGGACCCTCAGTCTCTAGATGTACTTGCACAAGAAATGATTTAAAACTTACGAAAACTGAGGCCCCACGTTGGGCGCAAAAAATCTCTGTAACGATTCTCGAATGGAGGTCTAATACGTTTGGGAACGGGGCTACCTACTACTTCGGCCGAGCTCGTCGTTGGAGGGGTGTGTTTAGTTTGTTGTGAACAGACCTCAGTGGCACTAGGTCGAATAGGCACCGGCCATAAGCGAACAGACTCTTTGTTCTGGGTGTGAATCCCAACCCTTCGACCTAGCCCAAGGACTGCAACAATTAAAAATCGAAATCACAAAAATCTAAAAAAACGTTAATTAACCACAGTTACCACACCTGGAGTGGGAGGTAGATGGCGTCCTCCAGCCGCCCAGACCCAACCTTGGTCACCAGGTTCTCCACCAAATCAACGGTGACCCCACTAACCCGCTCACACCGCACCATTTACCTTTGTTTACCAACCCCTGTATCAATTAAAATTTAGCCAATCATATTAGATTACGTTATAAATCTTCAAGACATATTTTATTAACCAAAAACTTAAACTAATATAAAAATGAGCTTTAAACGTATGATCATATAGCTAAGTTCGATAATCTTTAATTTTTATAAGAAATTAACTAAACGTTTAAAGTCTGAATAGACTAAAAAAAAAATACAAAAAAAAAATCGTTAAGATCTGCACTACCCACCCCTGGTTTAATAGGCAAAAACTTTAACTTTAAAAATTGTGGCAACTTTAATTGCCAAACAAAATTAAATAAGTTACTTTGAGAAAACAATAATGAACTAAAATAAACAAAAAAAAAGAATAATAAAAATTACCAAAAAAAACGGAATGATTAAAAATTATATCAGCCTTACGTAAGTATTTAAATAGATAAGCACAAATGAACAAATATAAATACAAACTATAAATAACGCCAAACAAAATATAAAAAAAATTGAGCTCAATATAAAAAAAATCGTATAAATTACCACTACGTTCAAGGGTTTGAAACGGTATTACCCACCAAATGATATCTTGTTCACCGGAACGTTCTATTAATACGGTTCAAAAAAAACTTCAAAAAAAAACTTCAAAAAAAACCTTAACGCTTGAAAGAGCTCCTTAAAACGTTTCACCTGAATATCTCACTCACCTTAAACCTTTAAAAAAAATCCGGTAGATATCGCAAACATTGTTCTTTTTAAAAAAAATTATTTTTTTTTTATACAAAATTTTTTTTACACTAAGCTCCAAATTTTCCCTCCTTTCAAAAAAAAAATGGCGCAAAAAAAAACACTTAATATTAACACTATATTAATATATACTGGCATAAAACCTAACCTTAACACTCATACACAAATTACGCTAATCCCGGTTTAAATACTTATATTTTTTTATTTCTTTTAATATTTATGTTGAAACGGTTTTTCTTTCCTTATAAAATCCTTCTCCGGAGATCTTCTTGGCACTGGGATTTATATTTCACTTATTTTGGCTCATTTAGCCTACCTCAGTTTGGCTTGAAAAGGCATAAAATCTTAAAGGGTTACCTGCTGTGTTGACGTGGGTTTCCAAATTTCAACATCCAATTTTATTTGTAATCAAAAAAAAACGTCACGACCTAGGAGAACTTTGGGTGTTCTTGCCTTTTGTGTTACGGCAAATGAAACTAAGTTTGTTATCGATGCAAATCAGAACTTTTTTGATTACATATTTTAAAAATAATAGAGTACCATCGACTTAACTAAATTGTCTTCAGTATTTTTTGCACCACTCATACAATTTGTTTTTACACAACAATATCGTATTTCAACATACAAAATTTTTAACATGTTTAAAAAGTATGTCTATCGTGTGAACGGGACTTTTAAATATTAGTAAAGTGAATAGAAATGAAAAAGTAACAAAGATTAGAACAGAGAGAGTAAATATTTAATAAAAACGTAGTATTTATAGCAATAACAATTCAATACAAAAATTAAAATAAAGAGAATAGTAAGAAAAATGTACTATAAACAAATTAAATGATTAGCAAACATATTTTTCAAAATTGTTTCAAATTGTTTTTTTATTAGTTACGTTCCTAAAGGTACGGTCACATTAGTCAAATATTTGACGCGAATGTATTTGACTATGTTTGCCCGATCATTTTTTTTAGCAAAACTGAATTGATTTTGCAATCAAAATTCTCGTATTCCTTTTCCCTTTTGGTTTCTTCAGACATTATAAGAATTTGGTTTTCCCAAAATCCATTGTTTTGCTATTATTTACTTAAAAGCATTTTGTGGTCAGACTGGGGCAAAGAAATATTTGACGTTTTTCGTCAAATATTTGACAAATGCGACCATACCTTATGTATTTTATTTACTAAAATGAAAGTTCATTAAGTTTTCAGTAATCATTTAGATTTTACTGGTAATGAAATTTGACATCAGTATTTACTGCTTACTGCATTTTTTTCAGTAATCAGTAAAAACTTTCTGGTAATGAAAATTAAATTTTATTACCAGTAAACATTTACTGATTACTGATTTTTTTTTTCAGTAATCAGTAAACATTTACTGGTAATGAAAAATTAATTTCATTACCAGTAAAAGTTTACTGATTACTGATTTTTTTTCAGTATTCAGTAAAAACTTACTGGTAATGAAAATTGAATTGCAATATCAGTAAAAAATTTGATTTTACTGCAGTATTACTGGTACTGAAAAGTGCCCATCTATGAAATAGACATAGAGAAGAAATAGGGTAAGAGTCAAACGACAATTGATCCGATATCAACCAGAAACAACATCTCTAATTCGAACCCAAACCCTGATAACCATTGTCCTACCAAATGTCAATTTAGGAATCGAGAATCATAATAACAATTAACAATTAGATCCAAATTAACAAATGATAACACAAGAGCTAAAAGAAATTAAATCGAAATAATAAAAAAAAAAATAATATGAACATTCACACACATAAAAGATTCAAAGGACCCTCAGTCTCTAGATGTACTTGCACAAGAAATGATTTAAAACTTACGAAAACTGAGGCCCCACGTTGGGCGCAAAAAATCTCTGTAACGATTCTCGAATGGAGGTCTAATACGTTTGGGAACGGGGCTACCTACTACTTCGGCCGAGCTCGTCGTTGGAGGGGTGTGTTTAGTTTGTTGTGAACAGACCTCAGTGGCACTAGGTCGAATAGGCACCGGCCATAAGCGAACAGACTCTTTGTTCTGGGTGTGAATCCCAACCCTTCGACCTAGCCCAAGGACTGCAACAATTAAAAATCGAAATCACAAAAATCTAAAAAAACGTTAATTAACCACAGTTACCACACCTGGAGTGGGAGGTAGATGGCGTCCTCCAGCCGCCCAGACCCAACCTTGGTCACCAGGTTCTCCACCAAATCAACGGTGACCCCACTAACCCGCTCACACCGCACCACTTACCTTTGTTTACCAACCCCTGTATCAATTAAAATTTAGCCAATCATATTAGATTACGTTATAAATCTTCAAGACATATTTTATTAACCAAAAACTTAAACTAATATAAAAATGAGCTTTAAACGTATGATCATATAGCTAAGTTCGATAATCTTTAATTTTTATAAGAAATTAACTAAACGTTTAAAGTCTGAATAGACTAAAAAAAAAATACAAAAAAAAAATCGTTAAGATCTGCACTACCCACCCCTGGTTTAATAGGCAAAAACTTTAACTTTAAAAATTGTGGCAACTTTAATTGCCAAACAAAATTAAATAAGTTAGTTTGAGAAAACAATAATGAACTAAAATAAACAAAAAAAAAGAATAATAAAAATTACCAAAAAAAACGGAATGATTAAAAATTATATCAGCCTTACGTAAGTATTTAAATAGATAAGCACAAATGAACAAATATAAATACAAACTATAAATAACGCCAAACAAAATATAAAAAAAATTGAGCTCAATATAAAAAAAATCGTATAAATTACCACTACGTTCAAGGGTTTGAAACGGTATTACCCACCAAATGATATCTTGTTCACCGGAACGTTCTATTAATACGGTTCAAAAAAAACTTCAAAAAAAAACTTCAAAAAAAACCTTAACGCTTGAAAGAGCTCCTTAAAACGTTTCACCTGAATATCTCACTCACCTTAAACCTTTAAAACAAATCCGGTAGATATCGCAAACATTGTTCTTTTTAAAAAAAATTATTTTTTTTTTATACAAAATTTTTTTTACACTAAGCTCCAAATTTTCCCTCCTTTCAAAAAAAAAATGGCGCAAAAAAAAACACTTAATATTAACACTATATTAATATATACTGGCATAAAACCTAACCTTAACACTCATACACAAATTACGCTAATCCCGGTTTAAATACTTATATTTTTTTATTTCTTTTAATATTTATGTTGAAACGGTTTTTCTTTCCTTATAAATTCCTTCTCCGGAGATCTTCTTGGCACTGGGATTTATATTTCACTTATTTTGGCTCATTTAGCCTACCTCAGTTTGGCTTGAAAAGGCATAAAATCTTAAAGGGTTACCTGCTGTGTTGACGTGGGTTTCCAAATTTCAACATCCAATTTTATTTGTAATCAAAAAAAAACGTCACGACCTAGGAGAACTTTGGGTGTTCTTGCCTTTTGTGTTACGGCAAATGAAACTAAGTTTGTTATCGATGCAAATCAGAACTTTTTTGATTACATATTTTAAAAATAATAGAGTACCATCGACTTAACTAAATTGTCTTCAGTATTTTTTGCACCACTCATACAATTTGTTTTTACACAACAATATCGTATTTCAACATACAAAATTTTTAACATGTTTAAAAAGTATGTCTATCGTGTGAACGGGACTTTTAAATATTAGTAAAGTGAATAGAAATGAAAAAGTAACAAAGATTAGAACAGAGAGAGTAAATATTTAATAAAAACGTAGTATTTATAGCAATAACAATTCAATACAAAAATTAAAATAAAGAGAATAGTAAGAAAAATGTACTATAAACAAATTAAATGATTAGCAAACATATTTTTCAAAATTGTTTCAAATTGTTTTTTTATTAGTTACGTTCCTAAAGGTACGGTCACATTAGTCAAATATTTGACGCGAATGTATTTGACTATGTTTGCCCGATCATTTTTTTTAGCAAAACTGAATTGATTTTGCAATCAAAATTCTCGTATTCCTTTTCCCTTTTGGTTTCTTCAGACATTATAAGAATTTGGTTTTCCCAAAATCCATTGTTTTGCTATTATTTACTTAAAAGCATTTTGTGGTCAGACTGGGGCAAAGAAATATTTGACGTTTTTCGTCAAATATTTGACAAATGCGACCATACCTTATGTATTTTATTTACTAAAATGAAAGTTCATTAAGTTTTCAGTAATCATTTAGATTTTACTGGTAATGAAATTTGACATCAGTATTTACTGCTTACTGCATTTTTTTCAGTAATCAGTAAAAACTTTCTGGTAATGAAAATTAAATTTTATTACCAGTAAACATTTACTGATTACTGATTTTTTTTTTCAGTAATCAGTAAACATTTACTGGTAATGAAAAATTAATTTCATTACCAGTAAAAGTTTACTGATTACTGATTTTTTTTCAGTATTCAGTAAAAACTTACTGGTAATGAAAATTGAATTGCAATATCAGTAAAAAATTTGATTTTACTGCAGTATTACTGGTACTGAAAAGTGCCCATCTATGAAATAGACATAGAGAAGAAATAGGGTAAGAGTCAAACGACAATTGATCCGATATCAACCAGAAACAACATCTCTAATTCGAACCCAAACCCTGATAACCATTGTCCTACCAAATGTCAATTTAGGAATCGAGAATCATAATAACAATTAACAATTAGATCCAAATTAACAAATGATAACACAAGAGCTAAAAGAAATTAAATCGAAATAATAAAAAAAAAATAATATGAACATTCACACACATAAAAGATTCAAAGGACCCTCAGTCTCTAGATGTACTTGCACAAGAAATGATTTAAAACTTACGAAAACTGAGGCCCCACGTTGGGCGCAAAAAATCTTTGTAACGATTCTCGAATGGAGGTCTAATACGTTTGGGAACGGGGCTACCTACTACTTCGGCCGAGCTCGTCGTTGGAGGGGTGTGTTTAGTTTGTTGTGAACAGACCTCAGTGGCACTAGGTCGAATAGGCACCGGCCATAAGCGAACAGACTCTTTGTTCTGGGTGTGAATCCCAACCCTTCGACCTAGCCCAAGGACTGCAACAATTAAAAATCGAAATCACAAAAATCTAAAAAAACGTTAATTAACCACAGTTACCACACCTGGAGTGGGAGGTAGATGGCGTCCTCCAGCCGCCCAGACCCAACCTTGGTCACCAGGTTCTCCACCAAATCAACGGTGACCCCACTAACCCGCTCACACCGCACCACTTACCTTTGTTTACCAACCCCTGTATCAATTAAAATTTAGCCAATCATATTAGATTACGTTATAAATCTTCAAGACATATTTTATTAACCAAAAACTTAAACTAATATAAAAATGAGCTTTAAACGTATGATCATATAGCTAAGTTCGATAATCTTTAATTTTTATAAGAAATTAACTAAACGTTTAAAGTCTGAATAGACTAAAAAAAAAATACAAAAAAAAAATCGGTAAGATCTGCACTACCCACCCCTGGTTTAATAGGCAAAAACTTTAACTTTAAAAATTGTGGCAACTTTAATTGCCAAACAAAATTAAATAAGTTACTTTGAGAAAACAATAATGAACTAAAATAAACAAAAAAAAGAATAATAAAAATTACCAAAAAAAACGGAATGATTAAAAATTATATCAGCCTTACGTAAGTATTTAAATAGATAAGCACAAATGAACAAATATAAATACAAACTATAAATAACGCCAAACAAAATATAAAAAAAATTGAGCTCAATATAAAAAAAATCGTATAAATTACCACTACGTTCAAGGGTTTGAAACGGTATTACCCACCAAATGATATCTTGTTCACCGGAACGTTCTATTAATACGGTTCAAAAAAAACTTCAAAAAAAAACTTCAAAAAAAACCTTAACGCTTGAAAGAGCTCCTTAAAACGTTTCACCTGAATATCTCACTCACCTTAAACCTTTAAAACAAATCCGGTAGATATCGCAAACATTGTTCTTTTTAAAAAAAATTATTTTTTTTTTATACAAAATTTTTTTTACACTAAGCTCCAAATTTTCCATCCTTTCAAAAAAAAAAATGGCGCAAAAAAAAACACTTAATATTAACACTATATTAATATATACTGGCATAAAACCTAACCTTAACACTCATACACAAATTACGCTAATCCCGGTTTAAATACTTATATTTTTTTATTTCTTTTAATATTTATGTTGAAACGGTTTTTCTTTCCTTATAAATTCCTTCTCCGGAGATCTTCTTGGCACTGGGATTTATATTTCACTTATTTTGGCTCATTTAGCCTACCTCAGTTTGGCTTGAAAAGGCATAAAATCTTAAAGGGTTACCTGCTGTGTTGACGTGGGTTTCCAAATTTCAACATCCAATTTTATTTGTAATCAAAAAAAAACGTCACGACCTAGGAGAACTTTGGGTGCTTCCCAGAAGCTACTGGACTCCGGCACAAATTGACTTCTGGCCCTGCTCCAGGAGAGACCAGTCCCAACTAATTTACAAAAAAAAACACAATACAATATTTTTATTCCCGCCCTTCATTATTCTAAGGAATATAAATGACTTACATTCTCCAAATTGACCAAAAATGTTCACAGGGAATGATATACGCTCCTTGGTATTGTATATTAAAGACGGTGTCTGACCTAAACACAATGGCGGAAATTTAGAAACACTTCATTACCAAAAACTTCACAAAAACTTACTTCTTTGCTCTTAATTTCCCTTTCAGCTTTTGCCCTCCAAATTACAACAAAAAAAAAAATTAAATCCTCAAATGTCCTTTGGTTATTTAACAATTGTTTAATTTTTACACCATTTGGTCTTATCTGACCCTTTCAATATTTTTATATATTTTAAATAAAAACTTTTCACTATTTTTAGATACACCATTACACGACCACGTCAACCAGCGAATTACTATCGAATGACTCCTTTAAAAATGGCTATGGCAATCTTGGGTATATACACTTCCAACCCAACCATTTTTCTATGATCTTCCATCTTAATTTTCTCTCATTCTAAAAATAACTCTTTCCGATGTTGAGTATTATCTTGCCTATTTCTTGTCCCTTTTTCCATTTTCTTGAGTTCGCAAATCCTTTTGCCGCCAACTCATCCTTAGACACAAACCGTCTCAAGAGTTCGAAACTTTGAATTCGAATATAAAACAAAACTGACAATTTCCTTCACCAAACGTTCTTCATGGACCCCTTCACCCCTACATTACCAAAACCGTCAGGAATCGCAATTGTAAGCCGGCAACCCTACAAAAAAAAGTACTATTTTTTCCAACGTAATAACGTAATACTACCTAAACATCGTGTTTTTTCTTTTCTTGTTTCTTTGCTTCCTTTCCTTTCATTCGTGACTCTTGCACTTTTTTTTCATTCTATGCAAATAACCTCAGTCCGCCATTATTTTATTCTACTAAATACAATTATAAAAATTGTTTGGCCCCAGTCGTCCCGGTGTAAAAAAAACACTAATAATAATAAATTTCCGTAAATATTTAACAAATTTCATCATAATTTTGAAATAAAAGAATTTAAAATTCATGTTAATAAAATGCTTGAAAAGTGTTTTCTCTAAAAATCATCATAATGGAACAACAACTTTTCGAACGCTTACAACGCCACCACGAGCAATGTTTACTTTGAAAAGCTTATAACACATTTAGCGGAAAAAGAAAACCTATATGTTTTACAAGCACCATTTGTAATGGACTGGATTGACAAGTGTATAAGGTTGTTAAATGAAGATTTTACAAAGATTAATCCCAAAGTAACATCATTTATGTTAAACTTTTGTAGTCTCTTAATGCAGAATGAATGGATTTTAATAACATTGAGAGAAAGAAAAATAATGGATAGAGCCCTTATTATCATAGAAGCCAATAAACATCGTTTTAATCCATCCATTAAACTTGGTTCCATACGTCTATTGTACGATCATCGTAAAATTCCAGCTCACTATATGCATACATTATATTCAACTTTAGCCCATTGTGTTGTCAAAAATTCATTGTGTCGTAACATTGGGAAGTTACGATAGAAGCTTTACATTTTTGGAAATTGGAATTTCAAAAACAATTCACTAATCAAGGTATGATTGATGATACGTTTCCTACTGTTACCTTTTCCAAAGAACATAAAAAAATTATAACACTCATGGAAAAATAAATTAATCTGAGAATTATGAAAGTGTTTAATAAACTATCACAACGTGGTTTTTCTTGGGTGTTATTTTAAAATGTCTTAAAGAAGAGTATGATTTGGAGGTGCTTAAAACGGCAGTTTGTATGGTACATTGTTTATTGGACAAATCAAAAAATATGATTCTGGATCATTAGTAGAGAACGTGAATAAAGGTTCTCCTACTAGTTTCGGTGGTTCTACAGCCATTACACCCCTTTCAAGTCCATATTCTTCAGTTGATAAAACTATGAACGATGATATAACAATTACTGATGATTACCCATTTGCCACTACTTCAGTCACAACAACAACATCTCCCAAAACCACCACCACTTCTTCATCTCTTACATTCACTGAAAATGCCCAATCAGATAAAGTTATTGAATCGATATTATCTTCTCAAGATATTTTAGCTGTGTTTGTGTGACTGCCCACTTTCAAAATTATTCGAGATAGCATTGATAGGAATGCCGCACATATACAGCTGATATTATCTTTTCTATAAAGCATGAAAATGAAACTATGTTTGCCGATTGTCATTAAGTTGAAACTAATTACTTTTCTTCTTTCTTTTTATCCTTTTTGATGTTATATATGAATTTGTATAAAAAAAACTCATCTTCGCATAATTTCCAATCTGGGATTAACGAATGTGTTTAATACCCCCCCGATCCTTCATTACTTGAACGACGTTATTATTTCCTATTTGTGCAACGCGTTCAGTAAGATTTGGTTTCGGTGTACGATTACAGAAATCCTAAGAGGTGACCACCGCAACAAAACACGGGTATTGGCGAAGCATTGACGCCAAAACCTGTGTGCGTGGCCGACTTTGAATCTTCCCAACGTGGGGAAATCCCACACCCTGAAGTCTCTTTAGCCGGGCAATCCGACTGAGATTTCATCACCAGCTGCACCGGGTCTGGCAAAAAAAAACCTGAGTCTTGAAAGAATAAATTCTTTATATAGTCCCCGTAGGGTAAAAAGAAAATTTTCCGTGCACTCAAAAAAAATACTTGACAGTTACTACATGACATTTGTCTGTGTAGCCATGAGTAGCTATTGTTTTCCAACAGCAATTACAGTTATTTTCATATAAAAAAAACAAAACTTCTATGACGGTCATTTAAGAAAACAAACACCGACAAGTTCTGCAATCTCGTAACAGTTGTCCAAATTAGTTACTTATACTATCATGATAAACAACTAGTGTTTCCAATTCGGTCAATCGATTAACCGATTCCTCGCCTCTATTTCGGTTAGTCGAAACAAATAATTTAAAACTCAAATAATTATTCGACCCGAAGCAACATTGAACCCGAACCCGTTTCAAGGAATATAAATTCGAATTAAAACAAATAACCTAAAGTTAAAAAATTTTAATTTATATAGAATTTAACTTCTGTAACTGCACACTCAGTGAATTGTCTATAGGCTATTGATGAATTTATACACTGATTCAATTAAGTTTCGCTGGAATTCGTCTATTGAAACTTTTAATTGAATTGATGCAATTTTTCATAAAATTTTATGAAGAATTTCATATTATTTATTAAAAATGTCATACACCCAAAAAAGTTTTTTTTTTAGAAAGAGATTCATAAAAATTGTGAAGCTTTTTCATAAGATTTAATAAATTTGGCATTTACTTTTTGAAGAAAACTTCATTAGCTTATTGAAAATTTTGTTTACAGCTCGTCCGATAAAATTCTCTCAGAGTAAGTACGCTCAAACTATAGGTTATTTTTTTACTGTTAATGGCCTTTAGTAACGAAAAAGATACTGAGAAACAAAGTAAATTGGTATTCTCAATTAACTGAAATTAATCTCAAAGAGAACTCAAATTTTTTTTATCGATGACTTTAATGAAAATTTCTTAGCTGTAGGAAGAATCTTATTAAAATTTAAAAAAACTTTAGGCATAGCATTTCTTTAACCCTTTCAGACCCAGCATACACGATTGTGAGATGTGAAGTTTTCTCTTAAAATTACAAATATTTTAAATACTAATAGGTTTATGTAGATAAAAAATTTCAGTTATACTTTTAGCTAAATTATATTTCATAAAATATGAATTGACACCAGGAAATTTTAATAGTTTTAGTACCATTTTACCTTAAAGTTATAAAATGAATACATTTTTGCAAGCTAGTTAAATGCAATATTAAATTTTATAGTGTCAGTATTGATTAAAAATCACATTCAAAGAAATTTTGTATCTAAGCTTTTCAGATTTTTAAATTTTTTTCTGAATAGAAAATCTACGTTAAGTAATCGATATGTAACAGTTTTAGATTTGCTGTTCTTAACCTACTAATATTTTGTTAGTTTCAGCAGTTCTTTCTGCCATCTTCAACGAAATTTTAGTAGATTTAGCAACATTTTCACAGACCTTTTTTTTCTAAAAATCTCAGATCCCGAAACTTTTCAACCTTCGAATATGAAAACTTTTTTATTAAATACATCGTATTCATATATGACGTTAATATTTAATTAAAAGAGTCAGATTTTCGTGTTTTAATTAATAAAAAGTTAATGAAATACCTTAATTTAGCATTATACGATTAATCGATTAACCGCCAATCTTCTCGAATAAACGACCCGAATAACCGCCTATGTCGAATAATTGGAAACACTATAAACTACCAAACCAGTAGTTTCGCAGTCAACAGTACTTTTTTGTCAGTTATTAAAAAAAAATATAAATAAAAATTTCGTGAATTTTCGTAAATTCTTGTTCAGTGTATATTTGTTATTACTGATATATTTCCAGTTTGCAAATAAAAAATTAGAACTTGTATCTCCAAAGCATAAAAGCATAATAACTGGAGAACGGTTTAGAATTTTTACCTGAAACTTAGGCTGAAGTAATAACACATATTTCCGGTAACCAAAAAAAATTACTTTCCCCAAATATACTTTCATAAACCAACAGAATTGATAGTAAAAAAAACAATAGTTTCCCACCGACTTTGTCAGTTGTTTTGAAAATTTCGTAGTAAAAGAAATTTGATTTTCTTTGCGTATTTACGGGACAGCTGATATTGACTAATATGTTTACTAACCAAAATTGAAAAAAAAATAATCACTTTGCAAAATTGTGCCAAATTAGTACTAGTTGTATTTCCACTCATACCTACTTATGTTAAATATTCGAAGCAAATACACGTTTAACCGGTTAAAGTACACAAAAAAAATTTACACAGTTAATTTCTGTAATTTTCGCGGTATAATTTCAAATCGGCTAGCAAAGCATTTTATGAAGTAAGGCAAAGAAGTTAAACGTTGAGTTTTCAACTTTGATAATTTTCCGCGTTGCAAGTTAACGTGCATAGGGAAAGTAAGTGGTTAGCTTCTGTCCAAAAATGGTTTCTTTTTTTTTCCTTTCCCTTTGTGTAGTTTGTATTTTCCTGTGATTTAACGGATATAGTTAAGTCGAAAACACAGCTACTGAATAACAATGAAAATTAAAGATTTCCGTTAAATAATATATTATCCGTTTTCGTTTGTCTATACTGCAGTTTTTCCTGCTCCGTTACGTTATGGTACGTTACGTCTACGTCTGGCCAACGAGCCCTTTAACTCTTTCTGTACTGCTGTTATTTTACAGCCACGGTTTAAAAGAATTCATTCTTTAATTCACTTCTTCACTTAGAATTAATAGGATCTAATTAAATTTCCCTTCGTAATAGCTTTTGACTGGATCATTTACATACGTAGAGAGAAAAAAAAATAACTCAACATCCTGAATTACACATACGATAAAAATACAAACTGTTTTTGTTCAAATATTTAATTGAATCAATTCATAATTTAATTGTTTCAATTAATCATATACAATTTCCCATAATCAAAAGTATCATTTGAGTGATAGGTGTAAAATCGATTAAAATTCGTATCGTTACGATGCATTCCGTAGTTAAACTTGTTTTTCCGTTCCATGTAACTATATCCTTAACACCTTAAATTGTATGATGCTGGTTGGATGCCACCTATATGAATTTATATCGTAAAAGAGAAATGAATGAAGAATGAAAATTTTCTTCTCGTTACAAACTTTCACTGGTATAAAAACAATTTAACCGTGCAATTATATGCTGAAATATTAGCACAGTATGAATACGTTACTTAGTCCTGAATACGTGTCATCGAAACTTTCCCATTCAATTAGTGACTGTTAAATGAGCTTGCGATTTAAATGATTCAAGTTGAGATTTCATTCGATTCTTATTAAAACTTTCGGGAATGAATCCAATGAATGAAATCTTTTCAAATTTGAATTTAGTTTCCAGGGAATTACGCTTAAATTGAATTAAGTTTTCCGAATCTCTGCTTTACAGTCATCCATCCAGTTAAGGGGTAAAATAAAAAGCTTATTGAAAAATGATTCGGGTTTTCGTTTTCCTTTTATCAAACCTTAATAAAAATTGTGCGGCCAACCGTGAAACATATGTTTCATGAAATTTGTTATTAACCCTTAATATTCCACCAGGGATGGAAAAACTGAAGGACTTATTTTCGTTGAAACCGCGTAGGCATAAAGTAGTATACAAACTTGGCTGGAACCACAATAAAAAAAAGTGTTCGATTGTTATTACGGGGTTGCCACGTATTTATTAAAATCTTAATGTTCTTGAGTATTTTATTGCATTTACTTGAAAAATAAAAAAAATTACAGTTGTAACCACCATAATAGCGGTTGCCAAAAAAAATATATATAAAAAAAACTCATTTTACCCATAAAACTTTGAAAAAACTTTCAAAATTAGTGACCAATTTTGTAAGCTACCGGTTCTCAAAGAAAACATCTTTCAGGCAAATAGCCCAACGATCCTTGAACCCTCAGTGAGGGACAAACTTGTATCACTTAGGCTTACAATACAAAAAAATCAAAATAAATGGTTCCTTAAACCCATGTTTCGCAATTTAAATCCTCGAACGACGTATTCAATGGAATCACAATTGAACCAATGCAATTAGATCACTTGTTTGTGAATTCATAAAAAAAAAGAATTTACATTCACCGACTGAAAGGAATGAAATAACAGCAGCTTTAATAAAATTTCAAAGCAGTTTGAATAGAACAAGATACAAACTAAATTCAGCCAAATTACCTACAGTGTTGGACAGAATTGGAGCACTAAATCATATTTAATCTGGAAAACCAGATTCGAGATAAAACTAATCAAAAATTCGAATAAATTCTCGTTTAACCCTTTCCGCAAAACGTGCCAATTATGCCCTATATATATGTACATAGAGATTTTTACCTTTCGCACCGAATTCGATAAAAGTTTTGGTTTTTTTAAAAAAATTTTGAAATGAAATTTTGCAAAATTATATTCTTTGTTGTTTCTGATGCCTTTTTTTTCTGCAGGTACTTGTGAATAAAGCTGACTGGGGTTCAATATCCAGGAGTCTTGAGAAGCTATTAGGGAAGTTTTTATATTAGTTTTGCTTTTAAGTTTTTACTTTGTTTTCTTTTTCTTTTCAGGTATTTGAAAAACCGGAGAACTTCTTAAACCCTTACCGAACAAAAGCTTGAAATTTAATCCACGTTTTTGAAAATATTGCACTGGTTTAATATTGCACAAATATTCTATGGTATGGAAAATTTAAATATTCTATTACTTAAGGCATATATTTACGAAAACAAATCTATATAATATCAGGTACACAGGGCTTTTAACACAGTAAATTTTACATTTTGAAAAGTCAAGTGATTTTATAAAATTTGGACGAATACAACTTATGATTAAACGTATAAATATATGTATAAATTGTATCCCTTAAATCCTAATATTGCACATATTTTAGATTCTATCAGAGATCTGAAATTTCGCAAATATATCCTATATTTTAATATCTTTCAGATGGTAAATACCGATAGATTTTCCTTGCATATTTTCGAGCTCGTACATGTTATTTCCTACCGGTTTCAGGATTCTACATTTTAAAAATTTTCTACAGAATTTTGCGTTCCGATTTTTCCCGAAGTCGCTTAAAACATAGTTCCTTCGATAAACTTCCTGGCCTGGTAGAAATTTAACATGACGAGCTCGTTTATTGTACCTTTCGGCACTTCTTTCATACGCTTCGTGCATATTTTTCTGAATCCTATCACGAGTTAGTTCAAATTTCTCGTTATTCTTGAGAGTATTAATCTCATGGTCCGTTAAGGACATTAATTTTCGGGCTAATTTATAATCACTGCCACTCGAAAACATGTAATATCCAAAAAGTGCAAAAAAGGGTGAAACACCAATAGCTGATTGAACCGAAGTTCTTAAAGCACACTCTATTTCGGACAAGTACATGTCCCAATCGCGGTGATCTTCATTCAGGTATTCTCTAATCGCACTTAAAACCGATTGGTTAACCCTTTCTGAACCGTTAGACTGGGGACAATGTACTGGCGTTCTAAGGTGTTTTATCTTGTAGGCTTCTATCATATCCTGAAATCCCTTAGCTATGAATTGCGACCCATTATCGCTGTGGATCACTTCCGGAGCACCAAATTTATGAAATATTTCCTTTACTAAAAATTGCACTACATTATTTGTTGTGGCATCTTTCATAGCCTTCAAAAAGGTGAATTTCGTGAAGTGATCCACAACGATAAAGATGTAGCAATTGCCTCTCTTTGACCTAGGATATTTCCCCAAAAAATCAATATAAAGTTTTTGAAATGGACGCTCCGTCACCACCTCCTGTCCAATTTCAGGCATTAAATTTCTATTCGCTGGTTTTACCTCTTTACAAATTTGACATGATTTAACATATTCATTAATTTGAATCGTCATTCTTGGCCAGTAAAAGAAACGCTTTACTCTTTCTAACGTTTTTCTTACGCCTCCATGAGCAGCTGTATAACAGATCAACTAAAAACATTTCCCCCATTATCTTAAACACATTGACACGGTGCAAAAATATAATTTAATAACATACATTTAAATTTAACGGTTCGTTGTAATTCAAACATCTGTGTTATCATACACAGAGTTGAATAGAATCAGCTGAGATATCTTTAGAATTAAGGTTCAAAGCAAAACAGAGTAATAATAACAAAAGGATAAAAATTGCATTGTTAAAATTTCGTTGATGTTAGTCTAAGTTGAGTTGTTGATAACAAACTCGATTTGCTTTCAACAGTCATATAAGTAGACGATTAGAAAAATATTAACCCACTCAAAGGCGAAAGGCACTGATGATGGCTTTGTAGCGAAAGCCGAAAATGCGCATTTTGCCTTGCTGGTCTTATTGAATTTTTTCAATAATTTTTATTCTTTGTAATTTACTTGTAAAAATTGTATCATCTTTCTTTGATTTGAAAATAATTTAAACAGAAAGTGATATTAATTTATGATCTTGAGTCAAACTAAAAATAACATTCATTTACTTAAATAACAGATCAACTAAAAACATTTCCCCCATTAATGAGCTTTTTCGATAATGGCCTGTGTGATATTTGCTGGTATCCACAGTTTCCAGATGTACTGTTCTCCAAGATCACGATCGAATGCATTTTGCCACTTCCTTTAAAAGTTTCAGATGTTCATCGAAACTACTAGATATCACCAACAGGTCATCTAAATATATAAAGACGTTATTTTTTAGCCTTTGGGGTACAATTCGGTCCATTAATCGGCATAGACGTTGTGCCGCGTTGCCCAAACCGAATGGCATGACGCGAAATTGGTATAACGGCCGACCTGCAACAGTAAACGCGGTGTATGGTTTGCTTTCTTCATCTAATTCGATTTGCCAGAAAGCATATTTCAAATCGACGCTACTGATGATATACGTTTCATCTATTCGACTGAGAATTCCGTCAATATTTTGCAGCGGATACGCATCTTTTACCGTTAAATCGTTTAATTTTCTCGAGTGTAAGCAAAACCGATTTTTTCCGGTTTTTCGCACGACGGTTGTTCTGTTACTCCACGGACTTTCACTCTCTTCTATCACGTTAAGTTTGAGCATGTTATCGATTTCGTCATAGTTTATTTTCTGAACGGCCGGCGATATTGGATAGTACCTATCTTTTACTGGTACCGCGCCCTCTATTAACTTAATCGAGTGCTTTTCGAGTCCGGTACATCCTAAACCTTTATCTTCAAAAGTGTCAAAACATTTAACCACTTCATCTAACTTTTCCTGCTGTTCTGCACTAAGTACGTGAGGTTTTAGCCGATGCTCTTTATCACTATCTACAAAATCATTCTGAATTCTTTCCATATTAATTTCACTTGTATTTACAATTTCAGGTGCTAAGCCAAACAAACGCCAAAAATCTATGCCTAAATAAAGAACCTGTTCCAAATCAGGGCAATGATACAACAACATTTTGTGTTCTTGATCTTTGTACTTTATGGATAATTTTGTTTTACCTAGTACTCTGTGTTGTTGGCCAGCGGCAGTTGTTACTTTGGTCAACATTGGTAGAATATCTAGGTCCAATTCATTGGCTAATTCCCTGCAACCTTTGCCTAGAATACTCACTGACGCTCCGGAATCTAAAAGTCCCGTGAGAATCTGACCATTGATTTCCACATCTGCAAAAACTCTCGGATCCAAACTCCTATTAGTCGCTCTAAAAATGGATTCTACAATTAAACGTTTGATCTGACGGCGTTCAGCGAATTTTCCACAAACTTTTAAAATACGTTTTGACATTGGTTTCGAAACGGAATCCACATTGAAAATCCGATCCCTAACCTTTTCATTATTTTCGCGGCGTGTTTCAAGTGGTAAATAATGTCTCATTTGGCGTATGTATTTGGCTTTATTTACATTGATCAATTTTTGTTTTAACGTGGTTTTGCCATTTTCAGCTTTAGAATCATTATTTAGTTTCTGGATGATGCAGGGTTCTCTTTCTGACGTGAGTCCCCTGTTGAACTCACGCCCGTCTTCTGGTTTTTCTGAAGACAATTTGGGCATTTTGGAGCGGCTACATTTGGCTTACCACATCTATAACAGAAAAGAGCTCGTTGATCCTCTGGACAATCTTTAAAAATGTGGCCAGATGCTTGGCAATTCCAGCATACAACGGGTTGTTTTTGTTGCTGTTGTTGTCCGATACGGAAGGCAGCAATTTCCTCAACCTCTTGTTCAGGAGTTTCTGGATTATATTGGTATTGATCTTGTTCACTATACAGTTCGCTGACCTGTCTTATTTGACGAGATGGTGGTGGTATGGCTCTAAAGTCTTTCCTAGGAAAGTTTCGTTCTGCTTCATTGCATTCAATACGTAGCTGTTCGACTGAAGAAACAGCAATTGGGTAAATGATACGTCCGACACTTTCCTTTACGTTACGTTTCATGATCTTGATCATGTCGAACTCTGGAATCGGTTGTACCAGACGTGATCGTAATTTGCTCATTACGTGAAAATACGCGTCAATAGATTCGTTGACCTGCTGTTTTCTCTTAACCAGATCTCTCAAAACTTCAAAATTAGAACGAGATTTCTGGTATCGATTAAGCAAAGCGTGACGAAGAGCTGGCCATTGAGGTAAACCATGCGTTTCAACAAACAGCCAAAACCAATCCTTTGCCGAACCCGAAACTAAAAGATGAAAATCCCTGACAACCTCATTCCACGGGATATTATAATGAGCCTGAAGATGCTCTAATCGAAAAATAAAATCTTCAATATTCATAGCTCTTTCATCAAAAACTACACCTAACTTATCGATTCTAATGGTCTTCAAATCGAAGGTTTGGTTACTATTGGGCAAAACTAAATTACCGCCCTGCGATGAACCGCTAGGAGTCGTTCCGTTTGGATTTAACACGTTAAAATTTCGAGCCACAAGACCCCCAAAATTCACATTTGGAGCTGTAGTAGCAGATATGCTGGGTAAATTTTCGCCTCGATTTTCATTACGAACGTTATTGCCAATATTATCATTGTTTACATTATAGTTGCCGTTATTGTCGTTGCTGTGAGCGTCACGTACCGCATTCGCTTGGCCATTACACGAAGCTAATCCTTGAACAGCTTTGGTTAGCTCGGCGATTGTTTTCCTAACCTCTACCATTTCATTCTGGACCATTCTCTGGACTTTTTCCTCCAAAGATCTTTGAATAACCAAAACCTCATCAGCTACTACCTCCCTAACACCTGGTGCCATAGCCTCATCAGTCGCGCCAACATTAGGAGGCGGAAATTGAAATGCCGTATTCAATGGTGGGTTGGAAGTGCTCGCCCCCTGATTCCCCTGGATGATGGTTCTCGCCAGATCTACAAATTGAGGACCTATGTACGGGTTATTTGAACTTCGAGCCATCCTAGAGTTCCCCGGTTTGTTAATTCTCCTATGTTTTGGTATCGTATGTGTCTCCGATCTATTCAAATCAAACTCCGGTTGTACAAATCTTTTTCTACTTCCGGTTTGGTTTGAGTTTCTATTGCTATCGAATTCTAATTGCCTATTTTCCTCTCTGTTTTTAGATTGAGATCTAGTCTCTACATTCATACCTTAGCTACCAAAAAAAAAATGATTCGCACAAAACTCGACGGTAATACGTTCAATTTAAAAAAAAAATTTTAAAATATGAAAACTAGCAGAATATGTTTAAGAAAAAATAACTCAACAGATACCCAATGCAAAAAAAAACAAGCCAAATATCAATAAAAAAAAAATATAAGTTAAAAAGAATATATGTATAGATGAAAAATTAAAAAGAATATAAAAATAAAATAATTGTATCTAAAAAGTATAAATTGTGATAATTGTAAAAAAATTAATAGATATATATAAAAAAAAATATAATAAAAATAATAATTTTATAAAACTATAAAATACTTAAATTTTTAATTGGTACTACGAAAAGATTTTGGTTAGTACAAATACTTAATACGTAATATACCTAAATTAAACAAAAAGAAAAAAAATTTGATATTGTATAATTGGTTATTTTAAAATAATTTATACCTAAATAATTTTGCTTTTAATAACCAATACCTGGCACAAATTAAAACTCAAAAATCTCACTAAAACAAATTTGGATTAAATTTTTGACTATCTTTGCAAATCCTAAAAAAAAATTTATTAAAAAAAAACTAATTTTAAGAAAATTCTCTAAGACTGCACAAAGAAACTTCTAAAACTTTTATAAATTTCAATATAACATAATTTAGGGGTGGTAAACTAAGATGGTGGTGTGTGCGGTATAACTTAGTTTGGCTCTCCCTTTTGAGAGCTACTCCGGTGTGGTAAAGATCAATATTACACAAAAAAAATTGTTAAAAATTATAAGTTTAGATTGTGCATTGATAAGTTTTTTTTTTCAAACTAATCAAAGGCCTGTATTGGAAATCGCCGGATACTTCAGACCTCAAAGCTTCTGACCTGAGCGGCTATCGGAAAGATTTCCCACAGGTTCACAAAACTAAACTTTTCAAAGCTGAATCTAAAACTTTCCTTACTAAACAAATGGAAGGCTAGTTAGTACGAATAACGTCTCACACTAGACTATTATGAACCCAACTAACCTCCTGGTATTGTACGTCATTCATTCCAAGCTTCCAGAAACGATTCTCACAGCTCTTTGTACAACAGGCTTCTCGATAAAATCAAGAACGGTTACAAAGGTTTCAAGAACCGCTTCCTAAAAACCTAAAATGAATACGAAGGGCTATTTCAATTTTCACACTAGTGGGCTATGTTACTGTGTATAGCTCTTATCACACAAAAATTCAAAAATAAACTAATTCTTCTTCTTCCATTTGGGCGCCATATTGTTGTGAACAGACCTCAGTGGCACTAGGTCGAATAGGCACCGGCCATAAGCGAACAGACTCTTTGTTCTGGGTGTGAATCCCAACCCTTCGACCTAGCCCAAGGACTGCAACAATTAAAAATCGAAATCACAAAAATCTAAAAAAACGTTAATTAACCACAGTTACCACACCTGGAGTGGGAGGTAGATGGCGTCCTCCAGCCGCCCAGACCCAACCTTGGTCACCAGGTTCTCCACCAAATCAACGGTGACCCCACTAACCCGCTCACACCGCACCAGTTACCTTTGTTTACCAACCCCTGTATCAATTAAAATTTAGCCAATCATATTAGATTACGTTATAAATCTTCAAGACATATTTTATTAACCAAAAACTTAAACTAATATAAAAGTGAGCTTCAAACGTATGATCATATAGCTAAGTTCGATAATCTTTAATTTTTATAAGAAATTAACTAAACGTTTAAAGTCTGAATAGACTAAAAAAAAATACAAAAAAAATCGTTAAGATCTGCACTACCCACCCCTGGTTTAATAGGCAAAAACTTTAACTTTAAAAATTGTGGCAACTTAATTTGCCAAACAAAACTAAGTAAGTTACTTTGAGAAAACAATAATGAACTAAAATAAACAAAAAAAAGAATAATAAAAATTACCAAAAAAAACGGAATGATAAAAATTATATCAGCCTTACGTAAGTATTTAAATAGATAAGCACAAATGAACAAATATAAATACAAACAAACGCCAAACAAAATATAAAAAAAAAATTGAGCTCAATATAAAAAAAATCGTATAAATTACCACTACGTTCAAGGGTTTGAAACGGTATTACCCACCAAATGATATCTTGTTCACCGGAACGTTCCATTAATACGGTTCAAAAAAAAACTTCAAAAAAAAACCTTAACGCTTGAAAGAGCTCCTTAAAACGTTTCACCTGAATATCTCACTCACCTTAAACCTTTAAAACAAATCCGGTAGATATCGCAAACATTGTTCTTTTTAAAAAAAAATTATTTTTTTTTTATACAAAATTTTTACACTAAGCCCCAAATTTTCCCTCCTTTCAAAAAAAAAAAAAAATGGCGCAAAAAGCAACACTTAATATTAATACTACATTAATATATACTGGCATAAAACCTAACCTTAACACTCATACACAAATTACGCTAATCCCGGTTTAAATACTTATATTTTTTTATTTCTTTTAATATTTATGTTGAAAGGGTTTTTCTTTCCTTATAAATTCCTTCTCCGGCGATCTTCTTGGCACTGGGATTTATATTTCACTTATTTTGGCTCATTTAGCCTACCTCAGTTTGGCTTGAAAAGGCATAAAATCTCAAAGGGTTACCTGCTGTGTTGACGTGGGTTTCCAAATTTCAACATCCAATTTTATTTGTAATCAAAAAAAAACGTCACGACCTAGGAGAACTTTGGGTGCTTCCCAGAAGCTACTGGACTACGGCACAAATTGACTTCTGGCCCTGCTCCAGGAGAGACCAGTCCCAACTAATTTGCAAAAAAAAAACACAATACAATATTTTTATTCCCGCCCTTCATTATTCTAAGGAATATAAATGACTTACATTCTCCAAATTGACCAAAAATGTTCACAGGGAATGATTTACGCTCCTTGGTATTGTATATTAAAGACGGTGTCTGACCTAAACACAATGGCGGAAATTTAGAAACACTTCATTACCAAAAACTACACAAAAACTTACTTCTTTGCTCTTAATTTCACTTTCAGCTTTTGCCCTCCAAATTACAACAAAAAAAAATTAAATCCTCAAATGTCCTTTGGTTATTTAACAATTGTTTAATTTTTACACCATTTGGTCTTATCTGACCCTTTCAATATTTTTATATATTTTAAATAAAAACTTTTCACTATTTTTAGATACACAATTACACGACCACGTCAACCAGCGAATTACTATCGAATGACTCCTTTAAAAATGGCTATAGCAATCTTGGGTATATACACTTCCAACCCAACCATTTTTCTATGATCTTCCATCTTAATTTTCTCTCATTCTAAAAATAACTCTTTCCGATGTTGAGTATTATCTTGCCTATTTCTTGTCCCTTTTTCCATTTTCTTGAGTTCGCAAATCCTTTTGCCGCCAACTCATCCTTAGACACAAACCGTCTCAAGAGTTTGAAACTTTGAATTCGAATATAAAACAAAACTGACTATTTCCTTCACCAAACGTTCTTCATTGACCCCTTCACCCCTACATTACCAAAACCGTCACGAATCGCAATTGTAAACCGGCAACCCTACAAAAAAAAGTACTATTTTTTCCAACGTAATAACGTAATACTACCTAAACATCATGTTTTTTCTTTTCTTGTTTCTTTGCTTCCTTTCCTTTCATTCGTGACTTTTGCACTTTTTTTTCATTCTACGCAAATAACCTCAGTCCGCCATTATTTTATTCTACTAAATACAATTATAAAAATTGTTTGGCCCCAGTCGTCCCGGTGTAAAAAAAACACTAATAATAATAAATTTCCGTAAATATTTAACAAATTTCATCATAATTTTGAGATAACAGAATTTAAAATTCATGTTAATAAAATGCTTGAAAAGTGTTTTCTCTAAAAATCATCATAATGGAACAATAACTTTTCGAACGCTTACAACGCATATTCGAAATTTTCCTACATGAAAATTTCGCCACCACGAGCAATGTTTACTTTGAAAAGCTTATAACACATTTAGCGGAAAAAGAAAACCTATATGTTTTACAAGCACCATTTGTAATGGACTGGATTGACAAGTGTATAAGGTTGTTAAATGAAGATTTTACAAAGATTAATCCCAAAGTAACTTCATTTATGTTAAACTTTTGTAGTCTCTTAATGCAGAATGAATGGATTTTAATAACATTGAGAGAAAGAAAAATAATGGATAGAGCCCTTATTATCATAGAAGCCAATAAACATCGTTTTAATCCATCCATTAAACTTGGTTCCATACGTCTATTGGCCGCTGTCATACGTTATAGTTTAGGTTTAGCCTATATACGATCATCGTAAAATTCCAGCTCACTATATGCATACATTATATTCAACTTTAGCCCATTGTGTCGTCAGCGATTTACATTGGGATTTACGATAGAAGCTTTACATTTTTGGAAATTGGAATTTCAAAAACAATTCACTAATCAAGGTATGATTGATGGTACGTTTCCTACTGTTACCTTTTCCAAAGAACATAAAAAAAATATAACACTCATGGAAAAATAAATTAATCTGAGAATTATGAAAGTGTTTAATAAACTATCACAACGTGGTTTTTCTTGGGTGTTATTATAAAATGTCTTAAAGAAGAGTATGATTTGGAGGTGCTTAAAACGGCAGTTTGTATGGTACATTGTTTATTGGACAAATCAAAAAATATGATTCTGGATCATTAGTAGAGAACGTGAATAAAGGTTCTCCTATATACTAGTATACTAGTTTCGGTGGTTCTACACCCATTACACCCCTTTCAAGTCCATATTCTTCAGTTGATAAAACTATGAACGATGATATAACAATTACTGATGATTACCCATTTGCCACTACTTCAGTCACAACAACAACATCTCCCAAAACCACCACCACTTCTTCATCTCTTACACTCAGAAAAGTTCTGCAGTTACTACATGACAGTTATTTATGTAGTAATGCGGTTGTAGTTATTTTAACTACAATAGTTAATTTACTTAGAACAAAATTTTTCAATGTTTTTGACAGTTATTTTTTTTAAACAAACTACAAAAATTACTACATTGTAGTAACATTTATTTTATGCAGTTATTTTGAATTTTATTTACAAATACTTAAATTTTCAAGTGTGTATGCACTAGGGATGCCGATCCCGAAATCCCGATCCCGAAAATTCCGGGATTTTCGGGATTTAGAAATCCCGAAATCCCGGGATTGCACTTGAAAAAATCCCGGGATTTCCGATTTCATTATTTGGCATATTTTACCTCTTTTTGTATTTGTTTTTATTGTTATATTCGACCAAAATCACATAAATCTAATATCTTATTAAATGTTATTAAAAAACTAATTTTTCCTATTCATACACTTATAAGAAAAAGTTAGTACAAAAGTCAAAAGCTAAATGCGTTCTGATTGAATTGAACTAATTTTTCTGTTATTTTCTCTAAAAAAAAAGTCCGTAGAAATAGGTCTGCTAAAATAACAGGAAATAGTACATGTATTTGCGCCAGCACAATTTTGACCTATGCATTTGTACGTAATTTTTTTATGAGTGTAAGTAATAGATTCAAATAGATTACAGATTGAATAAATCTGAATAAAAACCTTAATAATTTAAAAACTTTTATTCAGCTGTGAAACTTTTAAAAATCATAATTCAGCTTTATTTAATCTATAAACGGATATGTTTTTATTTATTTTTTTGATGATTTGCTGAAATCATAACTTCATTCAAAATAATTTTGCCGACTAAAAACAGCAAGTTTTTGTTAAATTATAAAAATCTCACAAACTGCCTTTCTGAAATCAGCAGAGGTATGTGTTTAATATAGTATGTAATGTTAGTTGATTTAAAAAAAACTAATAGTCACTAAATATTTCTTTTTTACTAATTTTAAGTAGCTTTCTGTGCTATATTTACATACTTATTTCTATGAATGGAGTTACTGTTTAAAGCCAGATTCACAATGCTGTAGTACTCCATATTTTTTGTATCATGCTATCTCTATTTTATATACTCCACTATGCAGCGAGGAGTACTCCAGCATTGTGAATCCGGCTTAATTTGTTTATTTCTTCATACTACATAAAATAATAAGTAGATTTATAATGAATTATTTTAATTTGTAGGATTTATTTGAGCTATTTGGTTTTAAAATTAAAAATATGATGAAACAAGAAAATCCCGAAACCCCGAAAAATCCCGAAATCTCGAAAAATCCCGGGATCCCGAAAATCCCGAAAAATCCCGGAATCCCGGGATTTGTAAAAACCAGTCCCGTTCGGCATCCCTAGTATGCACACACACGAAGCAAACAGAAGTATGTGTATGAATCACTTTTTTAGAAATTTCTAGTGAAAGAATATGAGTATAACATGTTTTCTCTTGTCTTAGTC
Source organism: Leucophora obtusa (assembly GCA_949987735.1). NCBI lineage: Eukaryota > Metazoa > Arthropoda > Insecta > Diptera > Anthomyiidae > Leucophora > Leucophora obtusa. The sequence goes on from OX465298.1 coordinate 92,592,715, forward strand.
ATAAAACAACGCCAAAGAGTGAGCACGCGTAATACGGAAAAGGTTATATATTTTTTTATTAATTTACTAAAATAATAAGGTAAGTTTTATAATATAAATTTATTTACGGGGAATGTTAAAAAAATATTGTATTTATTTTCTTTCAGTTCTTTTATATTCTCATCCCTTTCTACCTGGAGAAAAAAAAGGAAGCCAAACAACAGCATATTTCATCCCTCACAGACGGACATGTACAACAATATCTTAATAGTGAAAAAAAAGTGACATTAAGTGTAAATTTTGATTTCTCAATTTTAAATTTATTATAGAATAAAATTAAGTTAATAGTGTTTACATAAATTTGTTTTTTTTATTAAATTAATAATTTAAAAAAAAAATTTTATTTATGTTTTTTTAACTACATTTGCAAGTTGTTTGTACAGTTTTACAATAATTTGCATGTATGTTGTTTCAATTGCATTTGTAGTTGTTTTTACTACATTTGTCAGTTGATTTTTAACAGTTAAAAATTACTTCATATTGCAGTTAATTTAACTGCAAATGTAGTCTACACCTTTTTAAGTGCAAATGCAGTTATTTTAACTGTCATTTGCAGTTGATTTTACCTACATAATTCCCTGAGTGTACAGTCACTGAAAATGCCCAATCAGATAAAGTTATTGAATCGATATTATCTTCTCAAGATATTTTAGCTGTGTTTGTGTGACTGCCCATCAAAGTTATCTAGAACGATTTTGACAGTTTTTCAACGTATTCCGGCTTTCTACTTTCAAAATTATTCGAGATAGCATTGATAGGAATGCCGCACATACACAGCTGATATTATCTTTTCTATAAAGCATGAAAATGAAACTATGTTTGCCGATTGTCATTAAGTTGAAACTAATTATTTTTCTTCTTTTTTTTATCCTTTTTGATGTTATATATGAATTTGTATAAAAAAAACTCATCTTCGCATAATTTCCAATCTGGGATTAACGAATGTGTTTACTACCCCCCCGATCCTTCATTACTTGAATGACGTTATTATTTCCTATTTGTGCAACGCGTTCAGTAAGATTTGGTTTCGGTGTACGATTACAGAAATCCTACGAGGTGGCCACCGCAACAAGTTCCCAAATAAAATTTCACTTGAACCGATTACATAAAGATTTTAATTTAGGTAGCAAGATATGTCAACAAAATATTCACAGAAAAAAAATAAAATTTAAACAAATTAAGGAGAAGTGTTGATGATTTGCGTGTAGCGTTCGATGTAATTTACTACACAAATCCTTGGCCTACCCACCATACTGACAATAGGTCGAGATTGTTGTCAGCCCAAAAAAAAAAATTATAATAAAACTCACCTACCTACCCCATACCTCTAACTTCACCTTTCGCAATCATAAAAAAATTAAAATTCCATCTTCGGAATACCACAATAACAATTTATTTATAATAATAAGAATAACAACCATCCCGACTAAAAAAGTTTTCATATAATCTTATATGATTTGATATAATTATAAATGTTTATATGCGTGGCTTTATATAACCATATACATTTATATTAGCACTTTGGTTTTATAAATATGTTTGATATAACGTTATATATAATCATATGGGATTAGGTCTCCAGCCATATATTAAGAGATCTGCGATATAGTTTATATATAATTATATATAATGGCGTATAAGCTTCTATAAACAACCTTGTATGAAAATATATAACAAAGTTAATAGAAAATTGTATTAATTTTATATATAATTATATATGAAATGATATCTAATTATACAAAGTTTAATTGCACTATAAAAATTAAAAAAAAACCTAGAAATTGTGGATCTGGTTTTGAATTTTGCACTTTGACGTATACATAAATTAATGTTTATAATTGAAATTAACATCTATTTTTCAAATATTTGACAAAATACTATTAATTAAAAAATTATTTTAAAGAAATAAATAAGGGGGAAAAAAAACTTTTTTCGTTCGTTCGTTCGTTCGTTCGAAAGAACTATTTTTATACCCTACACCACTATGTGGTCATGGTATTATAAGTTTGTGCTGATGTTTGTGCTTATAGTATACCGATCGGTTCAGAATTTTTTTTTATTTCGATTTAACGATGTCCGTCTGTCCGTCCGTCCGTCTGTCTGTCTGTCCATGCAATCTTGTGCGCACTCTACAGGTCGCAAATATTAAGATATTTTGATGAAATTTGGTACGCAGACCTATGTTGGCCCAAGGACGAACAAGTTTGATTTTGGTGAACATCGGTCCATGTTTAGACCTAGTGCCCATATAAGGGTCCTACCAAAATTATATTGTTTATACGCTGCAGGTCGTAAATATTAAGATATTTTGACGAAATTTGGTATACAGACCTATGTTAGCCCAATAACGCAGCCTATTGATTTTGGTGAACATCGGCCCATGTTTAGAACTAGTGCCCATATATGGGTCCCCCCAAAATTGGCTTGGTTATAAACTGCAGGTCGCAAATATTAACATATTTTAATGAAATTTGGTGCGCTGACTCACATTATAGAAAATTTTGACACGAGCCACATTTTAACCCATTCGAATTTCGGATCCAAACATTATTTGGCTTTTACCCAGACTGGTGTAGGGTATTGTATAGTCGGCATGCCCGACTTTAACCTTTTTACTCGTTATTTTTAAATTCAAAAAGAAAAATTAGACAAACTTATGTTGAAAGCAGGCGGTTGGTTTAAGCAGGCGGTTTTCATCGCCTCTTTCGAACATTAACAGTTTGTATCGAAAAATGTTAGCCTTTGCAGCCGTGTGTAATTCTTATGGCTGAATTTTTCGATACAAATTAAGAAGAGAGTGATTTAACAGAGGTAGGGAGAGTTGGGTAGTCTTTTAATTATATACTGGCATGTGATGCAAAATGATCGTTTCTGATTTCGATCGATTTGGTTGAAAATCAAAAATTTAATGATGAATATAAAAGGCAAAGAGGGTTGAAATTGTTTTTAACTGTTATAGTTGTATCAGGTATATCGATTTACGGCTTCTTATCGCTTTTAAATTAAAAATAATAAGAAATATTTAGGATTGAAATTTTAGAAACGATCGATTTGAAACCGATCGATTTTCATCACATGCCAGTATATGTTTTTATATATAATTTGATGCAATTAGATAGACCCATTTTTCGGATCAAATTGTATCAGGTTAGATAACATACTTATCACGCTTGATATAATTATATATTCCAATATTCGGATCAAATTAGATATGAACATATATATGTGTTTATATATGGTTATATATGTTTATATAACATCTTTTTTAGTCGGGATTGTTTAATAATTAAATATTAAGTAAAAAAAAATTTTAAATTGTTTAATAAAAATAAAAAAAAAATCTGTTAATTAGTGTAAATATAACCCTCGGTCACCATTTGATTATTATTTTTTTTTTAATTGAATTTAACATTTAAAAGATAGGTAAGAATTTAAAAGTTAAAGAATTTTATTTTTGGGGTTTGTCATTTAATCCTTTAGTAAATAGTGAAATGAAATAATGAAATATGGTGAATTCACTTATAAAAAAAAAATTCAATATCAAAAAGAAATTTTAATTTATTGAAAAATATTTGCATATAAGTATGTTATTAAAAAAATGTGTAATTAAATTTATAATTCAACATATCATGAATACCCAAAACAATCATTTATTTAATATATGGCTACCCTAGTCGCAACTATCATTTCAAAGATAGAACTTAATTAAAAAAAAAATGATATGTTAAACATGTATATAAAAAAAATTTGAAAACGTATGTATATAAAAAAAAATTTGAATAAAATAAAAACAAACACACAACTTTCATTAACATTGTTCAACGTTGTCAACAGGCGCCGTATGACAGCGTCGAAGGGTTGAAGTCGTGTTAGAATATGGAAAATATGAGTGGATTGTATTATCAGGAAGAGTTTATTTCCTTACATAATAATAGGATCCACACAAGTGAGTTTATGAATGTATGATTTATGTGTTTATGTATGCTTTTTTTTTTAAAAGAAAACTTAAAATAGTTTTCTTTTTATAAGAAATTTGTGTATGAAGGTATGTAGTATGTATAGTGTAAGGATATATATGGCAAATATACCTAAAAATATTGTCAATCTATTTGAATAATAAAAAAAATATATGTGACAAAAAAATAAAATTTAAAGGAAATTTAAATAATTAATTAAATAATTAATGAAAAATAAAAAAAAATGTTTTATGTTAAAAATTTTAAATAATTTAAGCAATGAAAATTATTGAAGAAGGAAATTATTAAAATTTTATATTAACGATTAAAAAAAATTGTAAATTTATCGACAGATATGTCAAATAACGGGAAAGAATATAATAACCTTTAATGATGAAATAGAATTTTAATATAAATAAAAAATTCTATTAAAAAAATCACTTACAACGACTGGAGTAATTCTATGATGTATGGTAATTTTTCAACAAAAAAAAAAAAATAGAAAAATTTATGATTTCCGTTTTAAATTGTGGACCCCTTATTCTCATAAATAAGGGTGGGTTTCGAAATTTGAATATTATATCAATGAGGTTTTCGTCGGATGAATAATATGCTTCCCGTTGATTTTAAAATATTAATTAATGATGCAACCAGCCTTGATGTTAATGCAGCTTGAATATATTCAGAAATTTGTATGCCTTTTCTCCACTACGATTCCGCGAAGCATATAGCACCCTTATTTGCAATTAAAATTTATTTATACTGGCCGATGTAACTCCGATTAACCCAAGAAATCTTCATTTATTATCTTGATCACAAATTCCAATATAGAACTAAATTCAGCGTTTTCCCCACGGTCACCTTTAAATCACATGAAGCGTTGTTAGATTACGGAATTTTAGTGAATGAAATTCAATTAAATGCTTACCCAAAAGATTAATATAAATTCACAGCTATTCCTCTGTATTTTCAAAATTTATCCTTCAATAGAGAATCCCGACGAGAAGACGTATTAACAAAATTTATTAGTAGTAATTGCACCAGTTTTATTTTTCAAATGACGAAAATTTTCATAAATTGACAAACGTAATTTTTAAAGCTTATTCGATTGAAATTGAAATTTGAAATTCTAAAACACAACAATCAGAAACCGATTTATGTTAGAGATGACAAAAATATTACACTAAAAAAATTTTTTATGAGAAATCAGCCTCACATTACCGACTGAAGGGTTGAGATTCATTATTTTTTAATTTGTTTTTATTTTGAATACAAATTAAAATCAACTCAGTCCGTATTTTATGGTACGGAAACGGAGTTAAAACGTATTGTGTTCGAAAATCCGATTACACGGTCCGTTAATGTTCCGTATACGTACAAGCTTCGACGGATACGTGTATTACGGACCGTTAATGTGCCGTAAAAGCCGGATTCATAATTCCATACGTGCCGGAGAGTCCGTAAAAATGTTTCTTGGGAAGTGAAATAAGGAAAATATATATAAGAAGAAAAAGTAACATTAAATATATTAACTTTAAAGTGACAATTTTATTATAAAGTTTCTAAATTGTATAATTGCAATTAGAAACGTAAGAAAAAACTCGTGGTTTGTGAAAGGGAACGGGAAAAATTAGACGCTAAAATACATATGCAAAATGGATGTGTGTGCAAGTAAATATACAGCTGCACAGCGGCGCTTCTGGCTTCAACAACTCAACATGCCGACAAGTGGTACAAAAATACGCTTCTTTTACGATTAAATGAAATTCCAGTAACTGAAAGAGGAGAATGCCCACTGGATAGCGACAGCGCTGCCGCAAGCAAGCGAAGAAACACAAATGAGTGCAACCGATAAGGAACAAACGAATGCAAATAAACAAATGAGTGAAACCAGAAAACAACAAACGAGTGACTGTAATCAAATGATTGAAAATGAAGAAAGACAAATGAGTGGTGGTAATCAAATAATTTCGAATGAGAGATTAATCAGAACTGGGTCGACAACGACATGTGTTTTTTCATATATTTTGTATGGGAAGCAAAATGTCGCCATGTCGTCCGGCGATTTGTCGTCGTAATAGCATCTATTCTATTTTCGTGACGACACACTAATACACACTCAAAATATTTGTCAAATAGTTGCCATATTTTTAACTAATTAAGGGAACAGAGTTGCAGAAATTCGTATTAGAGTTGCAAAAATTCGTACTTTTTTTGACAGAAGAAATATAATTGAAAATAAAAATGCATAATTTACCGCAAAAAAGCAAAATTAAATAAAAAATTTAAAACAACAAGAATTAATGGAAAACCAATAGAATTGGTGAAGAATTGTGGCGAAAAAAATACAACCATATTCCTGTTTTGCTTTTATTATTTTCTAAATGTCAAAAAATGTAGACAATCGATTGTCGCTGAATTTAAATTATTCGCGACGACTTTTGCTGTCCTCGGTCGACAATCGACACAGTTGTGATTAACCTCTGACGTCGTACAAATGAATAAGAGTTTGAACACGAATATTGCTAACGAGGAGAGTGCTAATTGGGGTGAAAAAAACTTTATGTTGATGAAAAGAGAAATCGAACTTTTAGAACGAGAAAAAGAAATGTTGGAAAAAGAAAATGATTTTTACAAAAATAAGAAAGAGTTTGAAAGAAACCAAAATATTCGTTTGAACAACAGCAGTGCCAATGTAGAAAGTAACAATGAATGTAACGATAACAGTGACGTCAGCGTCAGCAACAACAACACTTTTTCGTTTGGTTTGTTAAAAGACTTATTGCCATTGGCGGACTTAGGCCGGTCTGGGGTGGGCTAAGCCCACCCTAGAGTGATTTTTGCCGACCCCAGAATTTTAAAAAAATCTACCTACAATAGTTTTATCTATAATTTTGATGGCAAAAAGTATCACAATATTACTTTTTTTATATCAATTAATCCTGTGTTTTTGGTTTGGGAAAATCTCTACTGGATTCCTAGGCAGCTAAGTTGTTTTGTTTTAAATATTTCTTAAATAAGAAAGTTGTTTGTTTCTTAAATAAGAAAGTTCTTACCTAAGAAATATTTAAGAAACAAGTCGATCTTAGTTCTGATTATAAAATTGACTATAAGAGTTTTTCTTTAAGAAAAATTAATAGAATCGCAAAGTTGTTCAATAATAGAAATATAACGCAGAATCTTTTTTGGTGAGTTAAATATCTTAGATTTCATAGTATTCTAAACGATTAATTAGTTAATATCTAATTAGGAAATTTCTTCAAACTAAACATTACTACATTATTTTAATGAAATTTCAATATTTTGTAGAAAAAAAATTGTAAGATGAACATCTCACTGTTTTTGACCACCTCGGTAATTTAAGTGAGCAGAATATGGGGTTAGAAAGGATTCGTCCGAGGTAGACGAATTAGACAGGTTGATCTTAGATTTCTTTTTTCTATCATAATAATCTGAAAATATAGCTTGGAACACATTCCTTGCACTATTCAGAGTTTTGTATAAAAACATGGCGATTTTGATAGAAAAATTTATGAACATTTTATTAGAAGGCAAGGAATCACTTTTAAGTTATGGTTGTTGTCTATCCGTATAACCAATAATAACTAAAAGACTTCTCTTATTTTTACATATATTTTTTATTCAATATTTTTACGTCTTTACTATTTGAAATACATTTAGCGTCTACATTAACCAAAGAATATTCTAGTTCTTTCTAAATACTATCTAACAATGTTAGCGGCGCCCCATGTTGCCAGCCTTTCTGCTGAAAAGGGGTTGCCAAAATTTCAACAATTTATAACCAAATTAGGATTTACATTTGTGTAAATCCTATGCAACAAATTGTACGAATCTCCTCGGTATGTTAATTGCCCTACCAGATCGTGATGTTCCCGGAGGTGCATATACATTTTCCGAAGGTAGTTGTCTTATTGATGTTTCATTTTGTGTTTGATTAACAGGAGCAAGTGGAACATTAGTATCAGGCGAATATTGTTCTTGACCTGGAATGCTTTCCGAAAAATGTTTGTTGGATATAAACGCTGCCTTAACTCGGTCAATGCTTACTTTCACTATTTTTTCGCCGATTTTGATGTCAAAAATTTTCTCGTTGCGATTTATGACTTCATAGGGACCGTCGTAGGGTGCTTTTAGTGGTGCACGAACTGTATCGTCCCGTAAGAAAACATGAGTGCAGGTTTTAAGCTCTTTTTGCACAAAAACATTTACTAATTACGTTACGAAGATTCTTTACAAAATCACTTTCAATATACTCTTCTGTTGCACTCTCAAAAAATTCGCATGGTAATTTGATCGTGGATCCATATACCATTTCGGCTGCTGATGCGTTTAAATCTGGCTTAAAAGTTGTTCTGAGGCCTAATAACACTATTGGTAAACTTTCAGTCCAATTTGTAGATGTATGGCACTTAATGGCACATTTAAGAGTACGATGCATACGCTCTACCAGGCTATTTGCCTGCTTACCAGTTGTGCGAAGATGTTTGGAACCAGTCAAATTAGTTAGTTCCTTGAATAATTTCGATTCAAATTGTCTGCCTTGGTCGGTAGTTATGACACTTGGCATACCATAATGTGATATCCATCCCTTCAAGAATGCTCGTGCAACTGTTTCCGCGGTTATGTCTTTAATTGGAATGGCGACTGGCCAACGACTGAATCGGTCTATACAGGTCAAACAGTGTTGCGGTGGCCCCCTCATTATTGCACGCTGGATATAAAGGGGGACCATGAAAAAAAAATTTGGCGTGGACGCAGGGCGGAAACCCATATTTTTGGGCACTATCCGTCATGGCGGGCATATTATTTGAGTTGCCGGCCGTGCGACTCCAAAACATTAAAATTTGTTTTTTTATACGGAAGGGGTATCGAATGTACTTTGGGGGCGAGCCAAACGCAATTGCAACCCCACCCCTTTCCGTGGCTCTAATGTTTCGACGACCCACAAATAGTTTATTTGCAGGTGGCTAACCTGCAGTGGAGTCGTCGCCAGCCTATGGATGACCTTGCGGATGTGGTTTATTATAACCACAGTCAAACATAAGCTTCCAGCCTGAAATGAGAGGAAAAATGGAGGGAAAATTATTAAAATGAATGTCAGATAATAAGGGAACGATACGTATATTTACCATGTTGGTGTGTACTGTAGCCCTTTAGGACTTAAGTACACACAATACCAGTCCCCGAGTGGCTGAAATGGAAAGAAAAATATAGAGGGAGTATTAGTAAAATGTAAAAATACCTATTTTTGTTACAATTCAGAAGGAAAATATAGAAATTATAGTAAAAATAAAAATTTGTTGTACTTACCCTTCGTGTTGAATAATGAGTAAATGACAGTCACTACTGTATGGTAACGTGGAAAAGAGGGTTGCCGTGGTACATTGTTCTAAAGCAAACGTTTCTGTTCCGGTACCGTCTGTAGACAATGGTAAAAACGTTTAGGAATTAATTTTGTTTTATTTGTAGATTCAAATTTTAAGTTTGAAATTAACAATAAAGGTTTGTGGCTATGATCATAGAAAATGAATCAGTCTGGTTAGAATACATTTAGAAAAGGATGGATATTAAATATGATTTTTGATTGAAAATACTGAAAGGGATAAAAGCATAGTATAGAATTTTATATACAGAAAAAAATGATTTTTTTTTGGAATAACCAGACTTATGTGGTTGGAACTAGGTTCAGCCATCTTTTTGCAATCATTCCTAAGAAAAGCGCGAACGAAGTTGGTCAAGAGTGCTTCGTAAAATAAAGCAGAAGTAAAACCATTTTTATGTTAAAGTGACACAAAAATTTATAAAAGAAAAAAAAAAAAGGAAATATTTAAAAAAAGGAAAATTAAATTATAGTGAAACCAAAAAAAGTATTGCGTGTGTGCTAAACCGGAACAACAGTGGTAGTGGCGAAGAAAGAAATTGAAACTAAAAATTAAACGTAGGTAATTTTTTTTTGTATGAAACCATTAGGCAAATTATTGATAGTGGAAATTTTTATAGAATATAACTACCCGTTCTAAGAGGAAATTTCATGTAGATTCTAATAAATATCCCCTGCGAGATATAAGTTACAAAGGAGAACGTAAGTTTTTATATACATATAGATATTTTTTTTGATTAAGTGAAGGAAAGTTTTAATAGTTGGGAACTGGCCTCCACCTGGAGCAGGGCCAGACAGTGTTGAACACCATAAGTGGAGACCAGAAGCTTCCAGGAAGCACCCCGTTCGAAGTTCTCCGGTTTGTTGTGTGGTACTTAGAGGAGCAATTACAACCGAATCGCCAAAATAGAAGGTAACCTTAGAGTAAAAAAGTATTAGAACCCCGGTTAGATAGAACCCCACGCAGAACAACCAGCAAAGATAGAAATATTTTGTGGAAATAATTAAGCGAATATAATTCGCAAATCAGGAAAAGAAAAAAAAATCATGAAGTCATTTTTTTTTGGTAACAAATTAATTTTTTTTTATAAATAAGTTAGTGTATTTAGGTAGTTGGTGTTATATGTTTTTTAGAAGTGAAAACTAGTCGTAAATGGTAAATGTGTGACTTAAGTACGGACATTTAATTTTGTAATAATTGAAAGGAAAACTTTAGTATTGTAAAAGGATTTGAGTTTGGTTGTGTTTGGGAGTATATGGTTTTTTTTAATTAGTTTCTTTTTTTAGCAAAATTTTGCCTAAACAGTTTTTAGAGAGCTCTCTCAGGCCTGTAGGGCGGTCATAGTGTTTTTATATCCGGTTCACGGAAGTGAGGTCAATATAATTTTATATTAATCATATACCACTATAATATTGCCAGCTGTTGTACTTTCAACAGACTGTTATATAATATTGTAAAGTATGTTTATTTAAACAAAACAGAAATCTTTTTTTTCATATATAATTAAACTTAGTCCTATTGAGTTATTAATTTTTTTTTATATTTAATTTATTATAATTACGCAAAGGAAAATAAGTATACAATTCAGATTTGAGTAAAATAATTTTTTTTTTTGATTATAAAGGTTGATCCCGGAGTAACTTTTGTTTCTTAATAAGTACATTTCCAAATTGTTTTGATCGGGAACCTAGAGGAAAGGAAAGAATAGATAGTAAATTATTAGTGTTTAAATATATTATAGTATTAGAAAAGAATCTGTACAATAAAATTATGATTTGAAAATAGAAAAGAAATAATGAAGGGCTAAGTAATTCAAAGGGGAGAGTTGATGTAAAAGGGTAAGTGTAAGGGCGTGCGGTTTTATGGGGCCACAAAGTAATATGAAGGATATGAGAGTGGCTATGGCAGGGATGGGCAACTGGGGTAATAACACCTACCCCCTGCTTTCGATGTGTTGCATTGGTAAGAGTAAATTTAATCTTTGAGTTTTTTTTTATAATTGGAACGGTCCTTAAGGCTAAGGTAAAGGGATGGGACTCATACCCTGATGGGGAAGCCGATACTGAGCTAATCGGCCATTTTTTGCCTTAGTGCTAACAGGACACGTAACAATATGGCGCCCAATTGAAAGATTGCGTAAATACGCACAAATAAGAAAAATTTTTATGAGAATAATTGTGTAGAAAGAACGATACACATTTCAATAGCCCACTAAGAGTATAGAAATAGACCACAAGATTCCTTCACGGAAATTCATCAAAGTAGCAAATAGCTTTGTATCTGTTTCAGTCATAGGCCTGAAAGTCCATAGTATAAAGATTATGGCAACTTTTGGTGTAAAGTGCAAGGGATTTTCTTATTCCAAGCCAGGGGCGGAAATGTTCTTAGGGTCGGCGAGATTGGAGGGCCCTAAATGTACAACCAACCCTCGCTGTATTATATTTTAGTGAAAAGTAGTTTCTGTTTGAGATTTAATTAGTGGAGCAGTGGCAATCGAAATCGATATCCGCTCAGGACTAGAGCCATGAGGTCTGCAGTATCGATAGCGATTACTGACTGGCCTTTGTCATAGTCATCTAGTGGATAAGGTGACATGGCAGAGCACAAATTAAATTGTTTATTAAATGTACAAATTTTCAGTAGATTGATTGGCAACACATTCGTAGAGCAGCTCTCAGAAGAGAGAGTTAAACAGATTTTTTTTTAGATACCGCACTCACTACCAATAATATCAACAATCCCCGTATGAGGATAAGTAAAGTTTGTGATTTATATTGAAAGATTTTATCATAATTGGCGGAAATTTTTAGCAGACTATCTTTTATATTATTTTATAATATTTATTATTATTTATTTTATTTTATAGTATTTATTATTTATTTTATTCTTTTATAATCGCTAAATATTATTAGAAAAATTAATATTATAATATATATATTTTTTCTATTTTTATTTCTTTTATTGAATATATTAGTGATTCTATTTTATCAATATTATAATATATATTGGTTTTTTTGTCATTATTTTATTATTATCATTATTATTATATCGTATCTACCGTATATTTAAATATTTAGCGTATATTTGTATTTAGTACTGTGCATGTTATATTAGTGTAAGTTTATGTCTTTTTAGATAATTGTTTCCGTAAGTTAGTAACTCAATTTAATATTTGAAAAGATTTGGTCTATTAATCCATATATAAATTTTATTTTGGCGAATTTTGTTTAAAATATTGATAGAGAGAACATTTTTACTTTATTTTTTTATAATTTTTTGTATAACTGGTTTCCTACGAATATTCCTAAATAGATTTCATTTGAGTCACACTTACACAAAACCGACAAAAATCATAGTTTGTTTTAGTCAGGTCAAATATCTGAATAAGTTTGTGGAGTGGTTAGAGTTATGAGTAAGGAAAGTGCGGTTGAAGCTAATAGTAGAAAAAGAGCTAGACACCCTAATTTTGATTTGGATAATTCAATAGCACCTGCAGCGGCAAAGCAAGGGAGAATAATGAACCCTATTTCAAATAACAATACTAGTAATAATACTGCAATGCCTCAATTCGTGGACTTAGCGGCGTCCATTATTACTCAAAAAGGACTACCGAATGCGGCGAACCAGAGTTCTGGTGGACCACTACCGGCGTCGGTAAATAATAGTGTTGTAGACGGTGATATTCCGGAAGATGTTACTAGCTTGGTTAGAGATGAGGTCTTATCGGTTCAGAGAAATTTAGAAAGTACGGTAAAGAAAATGGTCGAAAATGAAATGATAGAGGTCAGAAAGACTATAGGGGATTTAGTTAGTGTTGTTAGGAACTTGTCAAAGAGTACAACGTTCAAAATAATAATAATCGAAACTTACCGAATGGTGAGCTGGATACAGCAGCGGGCATAACTTCGATGCCAATAGTTACCCAGGCATATGTTCCTATTAATCCTAATGGTAATACTGCGAGTGTTCCGTCTCAGCTAGGATTTTCTTCTGGGCCCGATAGCCACAGTGGTAGTCGTATTATGGAAAAAATGATAATTAGAGTTGATAAATTTAATTTAGCATTTAATGGTAATACCTCGATTATGAGCGTCGAAGATTTTATTTTCCGCATAGAACATTTGCAGTCCCATTACAACATACCGTGGGATGAAATCATGAGAGATTTTCACCTTTTGGTGACGGGTCCGACAAGAGAGTGGTATTGGCTCTTTCTGAAAACCCACAGTTTCTCGGATTGGCCAAGTCTTCGTCATGCCCTTCTTGGACAATATCAAACAGCACGTTCTAATTTTGAAATAATGAGAGATTTAGTTGAAAGAAAACAATTAGCTAACGAATCAATAGATACCTTTTTCCATATAATGAGCCAAATGCGTTCGAGGTTAGTACAACCCATTCCGGAATTCGATATGATAAAGATCATGAAGAGAAATATAAGAGCTAGTATTGCTATGATTGTATACGGAATCCCAGCCTCTTCGGTGGAACAATTGCGTATAGAATGCAATGAAGCCGAAAGAAATTTTCCAGGTAAAGATATGAGGTTTTTCGTCATCTCGCCCAATTAGATCGGTTCACGAAGTCTATTTTGAAACCGCCGAATCCCCGAACAATTTAGAGGTTCAAACACCAACATTTGAGGAGTTAGCAGCTATTCGTGTTAACTCACAGAATCAAAAACCTTCTTTAGTGTGTTGGAACTGTAAAGTCTCTGGTCACGGCTTCAGAGACTGCAATTCATCAGAGCGGACATTGTTCTGTTACAGATGCGGTAAGGCAAATGTAATTGCCCCTAAATGTCCCGACTGTCAACAGGGAAACAAGAAAAGGGGCGTGGTGACAACCGGGGACCCACGTCCTCCCGAAAACCCGGCGATATAAATATAGACTTTAAAAGTGAAGATATAAAAGATAAAGTAATTAGAAAAATCATAGAAGCAAATAATACTAAATATATACCTGGTCTGAGACACTATATACCAATTGAAGTAAGGCAAAAGAATTATGAGGAGGCGAAAGCTCGTATTTTTAATTTAGAAAATAAACCAAAACCAATTTCTAGGCGTATTCATAAAGTTCGCGAAAAATTCGCAGAGCGACGTAAAATTAAACGATTTATTGTAGAGTCGATCCATAGAGCCCATTGTAACAATTTAGATAATAGAGTATTTGCTGAGGTAGAAATTGAGGGGAAAGTTGTTCCAGGACTTCTGGACACCGGAGCCTCGGTTAGCATATTAGGCAGGAATTGTAGAGAACTAGTACAGGAATTAGATCTGAAAATTTATCCAATGCTGAACAGAATAAAAACAGCCGGAGGCCAACAGCACCGTATTCTAGGAAAAGTTAAAATATCCATTAAATATAAAGATCAGGAGCATAATATGATTCTGTATCTCTGTCCTGATTTAGAACAAGTTTTATACTTAGGCATCGATTTTTGGAGGATGTTTAATTTGGCCCCTGAAATTATAGGTGTAAATGAAATAAATATAGAGAAAATACAGGAAGATTTACCGAATCAAGCTGAAAAATATAAACTTAAACCTCATGAGCTTAGTGAGGAACAACGTAAAAGGTTAGATGACGTTATTAAAAGTTTTGATGCATTCGAGGAAAAAGGCTTGGGCTGTACGAAAATGGAGAAACATACAATAAAATTAATAGATGGCGCTGTACCGGTGAAAGAGAGATATTACCATATTTCGCCGGCGGTTCAAGAAATAACATATCAAGAAATAGATATGATGCTGAAATTGAATGTTATAGAAAAAAGTGAAAGTCCATGGTCGAACCGAACCACAGTCGTTAGAAAACCCGGGAAAATCGTTTTTGCCTTGATGCGCGCAAGTTGAACAATTTAACAGTTAAAGATGCGTACCCGCTACAAAATATAGACGGGATCCTCAGCAGAATCGATGAAACGTTCTACATAAGCAGCGTTGATTTAAAATATGCCTTTTGGCAAATTGAGTTAGACGAAGAGAGTAAGGTATGTTAAAGACTGACCCCGAGAAAATTAATGCTATTCGAAACATAAAACCGCCAAAGAATACGAGAGAAGTTAGGAGTTTTCTGGGAACCGCGGGGTGGTATAGGCGGTTCATTAAGGACTTCGCTACAATAGCTGCTCCTTTAACTGATACCCTGAAAAAAACTAAGAAATTTCTAATGACACCTGAAGCGTTAGAAGCATTTGAAAATTTGAAGAAAGCCCTTACTACTGCACCCGTATTAAAACATGCAGATTTTACGAAGAGATTTTATATACAGTGCGATGCGTCAAATTATGGTATTGGAGCCGTATTATATCAATTAAATGAAAATAATAAAGAACACCCAATTGCTTTTTATTCACAAAAACTTAATAGCTGTCAGAAAAACTACAGTGTTACCGAAAAGGAGTGTCTGGCAGCGGTTATGGCAGTCCGAAAATTTAGACAATACGTGGAAATGATGCCATTTACGGTAATAACCGATCACGCCAGCCTAAAGTGGCTGATGACACTAAAAGACCTAAGCGGAAGTTTGGCGAGATGGTCGTTACAGTTACAAGCCTACGATTTCGAGATACTACACAGAAAGGGCTCGGAAAACATAGTTGCTGATATGTTGTCAAGGGTACCTAATGAAGTGGAAATTAACGAATTGAAAAAAGAAGATTTTTTGGACTTTGAAACAACCGAATTCGAAGAGTATTGTGATTTAATCAAAAATATAACTGAGAACTCCGACAAGCTGCCCGAATTAAAATTAGAAGATGGATTAATTTTTAAGAAAATGGTATTTGAACAAGTCAATGAACCATATCCATGGAAATTATGGATACCATCTAACTTAACCTCAACAATAATCGAAAAGGCTCACACCACAAATATATCTGCGCATGGAGGAGTGACGAAAACACTAGAACGAATAAAACGTTTTTTTTACTGGCCGCGAATGGCAGTACAAGTCAGAGAATTTGTTAAAGCATGTCAAGTTTGTCAGGAAACCAAACCCGCTAATCGGAATTTGATGCCAAGAATCGGTCGAGAGGTAATTACTGAAAGACCTTTTCAGAAATTATATATAGATTTCCTTGGCAAATATCTGAGATCGAAAAGCGGAAACTGTTATATTTTTATAGTCGTAGATCATTTTACGAAATTTACTTTTTTAAAGACAATGCGGGATGCAACCACAAAGAATGTCGTGCAATTTTTAACCCAGGAAATTTTCGACAAATTTGGAGTACCAGAAATCATACATAGTGATAATGGCTCACAATTTGTCGCTAAAAGTTTCCAGACAATGATAGATACCTATAGAACAAAGCATATGAAAACACCAGTTTACTCCCCACAGTCAAATGCGTCTGAGAGAGTAAACCAATCGGTATTAGCAGCAAAAAGGGCATATCTCGAAGAGGATCACCGCGACTGGGATCTGTACCTATCGGAGATAGAGTGTGCATTAAGAAACTCTGTACACTCGGCGACAGGGGTCACCCCCTTTTTTGCGCTTTTCGGATTTCATATGTTTACTACAGGAACCGATTACAGATTAACCAGAAAACTATTATCATTGTCTGACCACGAGATTAACAGTTTGAAGGATTATGAGAAACTTGAGTTGATTAGGGAAAAAATTAAGGGAAATATGCACGAAGCATACTTGAAATCCTCAGAAAGGTATAATAAAAGAGCACGAAACGTGAAGTTAGTACCCGGCCAGGAGGTGTATAGGCGGAATATGGTTCTGAGTGATTTTTCAAAGAATAGGAATGCCAAATTCTGTAGAAAGTTTTTGAAATGCCGAATATTAAGACCGATAGGGAATAATATGTAATTGGAAGATATGATCGGAAAACCTATTGGTATATTTCACGCGAAGGATATAAAGATTTGAAAATTGTATGAAGATAACGGCAATATGAATGAAGATGTTTGATAGTTGGAATGTACAATATGTGTCTATATATAAATTCACTAGTTATGTTTCACTTACCAGTGGCAAAATGTAAGATGAACTGCGTTATTACATGCTATGAGTCCGCATTGCCTCTGCGATTTCAGACCTCTTTGGGGGGAAATATCCTGAAAAGAAAAGAAAAATTGGCACAAAGTAAGAGTCTTAAATTGGATAACAGATGCAATTACTCCCCTAATATTGATTTTTCTCGGATTTTGAACAGAGGACATTGACCCAGCTGATAGTACCTGAAAGTGATAGAAGGGAGAAAATTAATATTAGAATCCAGAGAATATTATTTTTTTTTATAATTTCGGGAATTTTCTAAGAATTTGAAAATTTTGTTTACTCCCACTATCAATAGACAGTTTTGGCAAAAAAACCCTAGACCGCATTTTAGTTGCAACGCTTTATGGTTTGTCAATCTAGTAACAGTCGAATATTTAGCAAACGCGCCGAAATATTTTTGGTATTTTCTTTTGCCGAATCAATTTTGTTTCACAAATTTTAGGTGTTTAGCCATGATAATTTAGAAATCTTATAACGAGTGTATAAAATGAAAGTTGTATGAAAATTTTGTTTTATGAACTATTTTTTTTTATATAGAGTTATCGATCATAAACGATTTTAGTTGTCAGATAGATTTTTTTTTTAAATATATCTGTCGGAATAGTGAAATGGTAATTCAGGTACGAAAGCATTTATCTCAACTAGAACTATACTTGCTGTAATAAGATTCTCAGAATGTTCGTAAGGGTTAAACTACATATTATATGATAGTTGAGCTAAATAATTTTTTTTGTGCATTGATTTTTTTTAAGAATTTTGTTTTTAAAGCATATTCATTTGTCGAAAATGATCATTCAACATTTTACTAATTGAATGAATATATTTTTTTTATAATTAGTAGTTTGAAACTAACATATCGGAACCATTGCACGCAAGCTATAACAGAGATGACAAAACTAGTTAATTGCGTTGCATGAGTTTCAAACGTTTTTTTATGATAATGTTTCAGCATGTAATTTCAAATTTTAAATTTGACTGAATTAATGAAAAAGAAAAATCAGTTTTTCTTTATTCACCTTTTTTTTATGCATTCATATAATTTTTTTTTAAAGCATGTGGGAGTAGGCTATCAAATGGAGTCTGTAATAATGGGGTGACGAAAGAAAATTTAACCCCAAGTTCTTAAAACTGACTTGAAGAATTAATTTTTTTATACCTTTGGTATCCGTGACCGCTATCAATTTATGATTGGCAAAGGGAAAGGAATTTAATAATTCAAACTATGAACGTTATCTGGTCAACTAAACGTTCAGAAAGATTTTGATCCAACGGCAAGCGATTCACTGCTGAAAATTATTCGATTGTTCGGGCGGAAAGCGAATAAGAAAAATTTTTTTTAAATATATATAACCGCAGTTTAGTTTCATTATAGTAAATTGGCTAAATAGATCCAAGACAAAATAGTTTGAAAAGTCTTAAAGGGGTATATATATAAAATTATATATATAAAATTAATTTTATTATTGGTTCCTTATCAGTGTTCTATATATAAAATTAATTTTATTATTGGTTCCTTATCAGTGTTCTAATTTATTTAAATTATATTTGAATTTAACAGTATTTTATTAAAAATGCCATCTAGATGTCAAACATAACATTGAACATTAGAAAATACTATAAAATGCATCATTGTACTACTAATTGTAACACTCATGTAATTGTTGTCAACTGTGTAATACATATGTCTGAATGTTTATGTGTCATCGATCAACATGTATAAAAGCTGCTGCATTGATCGATTTTGAAGAATTAGCCAGTAGACGGCAACGAGGTAAGACCTTCTATAAGTGCGTGAAATATCTTTCTGCATTTAAAGAAGATTTTAACTAAGTAGCTTATAGGTGTCTAACTATTGTTCAATACCTTTAACCAACTCGACCACCTAAGACAGCTGACGATAGGGACGGCAACGTGAGCTATCGCTCTGTGCCATAATACGGACTAACAGCGGGAGCGTGAACTATCGTTCTGTTGCCCATTCCGACGCGAGCGTGAACTATCGTTCTGCTCAGTGACCACTCTCGCCGTGAGCTATCGCTCTGCTGAAATCTCGCCGTGAGCGTGAGCTATCGCTCTGCTCAACCCTCGCCGTGAGCGTGAGCTATCGCTCTGCTCAACCCTCGCCGTGAGCGTGAGCTGTCGCTCTGCTCAAACCCTCCGTGAGCTATCGCTCTGCTCAAACCCTCGCCGTGAGCGTGAGCTATCGCTCTGCTCAAATCTCGGCTTGAGCGTGAGCTATCGCTCTGCTCAAACTCTCGCCGTGAGCGTGAGCTATCGCTCTGCCCAAATCTCGCCGTGAGCTATCGCTCTGCTCAATCCTCGCCGTGAGCTATCGCTCTGCTCAAACCCTCGCCGTTAGCGTGAGCTATCGCTCTGCTCAAAACCTCGCCGTGAGCGTGAGCTATCGCTCTGCTCAAATCTCGTCGTGAGCATGAGCTATCGCTCTGCTCAAACCCTCGCCGTGAGCGTGAGCTATCGCTCTGCTCAAACCCTCGCCGTGAGCGTGAGCTATCGCTTTGCTCAAATCTCGCCGTGAGCTATCGCTCCGCTCAAATCTCGCCGTGAGCGTGAGCTATCGCTCTGCTGAATCCTCGCCGTGAGCGTGAGCTATCGCTCTGCCCAAATCTCGCCGTGAGCGTGAGCTATCGCTCTGCTCAAATCATCGCCGTGAGCTATCGCTCTGCTCAAATCAACGCCGTGAGCGTGAGCTATAGCTCAGCTCAATCATCGCCGTGAGCGTGAACTATCGTTCTGCTCTACCCCACTACATAGAACTGTCGTTTGCTATTTGTAAATATTCGTGTCGTGTCGTGTCAACTTGTTTCGTGTTAAGAACAATTAAATAATAAAGTTTATAACGTGTTATGAAAAAATTATTAAATTGCACAGTGTTTTCTTCTCTTATCGAAAAATAAATAGTTTGTAACGGATCCTGGGCACGCTGAGTATGCCCCAGCCTAAAAAGTGAAAACACGTCGTTACAAGTTTAACTATAACGACACATACTAAAACTTTAACAAGTTTTTATTGGTTCCGTAAGCTTTAACAACAACTTGGAATATATAAGTTCATTGGAATTTATTTAGTGTTATTCATAATGATTCCAAAACAGTTTTCGCTTTTTCAAGTTTTCGATTAAATATTTGTATTGAATTTGACTAATTGAAAACTACTATTTTTGGGTTCAGTATGAATGAGATATTAGTTGTACTATCAATTAATTTCAGTCTAATATGAATTATTA
This sequence comes from Leucophora obtusa, assembly GCA_949987735.1. Taxonomy (NCBI): domain Eukaryota; kingdom Metazoa; phylum Arthropoda; class Insecta; order Diptera; family Anthomyiidae; genus Leucophora; species Leucophora obtusa. The sequence continues at coordinate 92,613,381 of OX465298.1, forward strand.
AAAAAATAGACGGAAATAAGAAGTTATTAATTCATAAAATTATTTTTTAATATAAGGCGCAAAGGGCAAATTATAAATATTATAAATTCATTTTAATTATAAATCATATAAATATAACTACAAAGGCACAAACTAAAGCTATAAAAATTTGTATTAATTTATTATTTTGTATTTCTTGATCTTTTATGACAAGTTTGAAATCGTTAAATTCATTGAATTTTATATTGGAATTTCAATATGGAAAGTTTTACTTGTACTCTTCTGCAGTTTTAACAAATTTTTCCATTAAATCAATTCAAGTTCATACAATTTCTCATCCTTTTTTTTAGCTCCTTGTCTTGTTGTGATACACATTCATCTATGCTACCTATTCTGGAAATTATTTTTTTCCCCTTTTTTTTCAGGTGCTACTGGAGTTGGTACGTCTGTGATTGATGTTGACCATTGGGACATGTTATCGTAAAAATCCTCATCAAACAGTACTTCGACATTTTCATAACTGGTGCTCATTCAGAATCTGAAGAAAAACAAACACTTTAATATATGTATATGAAGAAAAATGTAAAATAAGCAGTTTAAACATACCTTCCACGAATAGCCAACAGTGGTGGCAAATGGCCAGAGAAATTCGTAATCAGAAAAATTATATCGGTAGTGAAATAAGCGCCAACAGTTTTAGAGAATACTTTCGAACTCTATTAAACCCCAAAATTAGAGCAGCGGATATAGAATATGCAGCAAATTTTGCCTTTGACGTTGAATTAGACAGAGCATTTACAGTACTAGAAATAAAACTAGTACTTTCAAAAGTTAAGGAAAACAAAGCGCCTGGGGAAGACAGAATACCATATGAATTCTTTGTCAACGCTAGTAATGAATATTTAAAAGCACTTGCTGATGTATAGACAAATATTTTAAATGGGAAGAGCTCTGTCAAGTCGTTTGAGCGAAGTATAGTTTTTCCTATTCATAAAAAGGGTGATGTCAACCAACCAGGCAACTATAGAGGAATTTCCTTCATTAATTGTGTTGGGAAGATTATGATGGGGGCAATACATGAACGATTGACTCTATGGATAAACAACCATCAGAAATTAAACCAATTTCAGGCAGGTTTTCGAAAGGGTTACTCTACGATCGACAACGTCTATAACCTAAAATCAATTGTAAACCTCAAATTTTCTGAAAATAAAAAAGTGTATGCATTTTTTGTAGACTTTCGGGCGGCATTTGGCCGAGTCCCACAAAAACTCCTTAATTATAAACTTCATCAAATGGGAATGTCATCTAAAGTAGTTAACTTTATTGAAAATGTATGCAAAAACACCAAATCTGCAGTCTGGGCAGGGGATGAATTATCTGACTATTTCGATACAAATACAGGGTTTAAACAAGGATGCCTGTTGTCACCGTTGTTGTTTGCGTTGTATCTAAATGATCTTCATGATCACTTGAAAGGTGGCTTATTGATCGAGGAAATGAATATAAGGTTGCTCATGTATGGGGACGATATTGTCTTACTAGCTGATGATAGAAATGTGCTGCAAAGTATGATTAATAATCTTGAAGTTTATTGTAACACATGGGGAATGGAGGTAAATCTTACAAAATCTGAGATTGTAATATTTCGAAAAGGTGGCCGAATTGGTTCAAAGGAGAAGTGGAAATTTAAAGATGAAAATGTAAGAATTGTTAATGAGTACAAATATCTAGGCATTTTACTAACACCTACAATGTCGTATTCTAAGCACGTATGTTCGAAAAATGATGCTGCAAAAGTATGTATTAATATTACATGGAAAAACTTTATTGGAAAAAGGGATGTGTCGCTTAAAGCAAAATGGAAGTTATTTCAAGCTGTTTTCAGGTCAGTTCAGTCATACGGAGCTCAGATATGGGGGTTTTCGTGTTTAAATTATGTCGATAATCTACAAAGGTTTTTTACAAAAAGAGTTCTTACCTACAGTCTTCACCTGCAATATATATATAAAACAATTTTTGAATATAGCAATGAGAGATTACCGAACAAACTATCAAAATTAATAATAGCCAAAAATATATATGTGACGCGCAAAATAGAAAGGGACCTAAGGATAGAAAGGGACCTAAGGTCAGGAGAGCATGGGATCGGTCTCATTCGATGCTCAAATGTTGTCCACAAAAAAAAAAATTGATTTTTTTACCCTTAGGTCCCTTTCTCTATGCGCTGTCACATATTGGTTTAAAGGTTTGACTGAGCGTTTCACAAAATACGGTATAAGATTTAATGCGGATATGCAAAATAAACTTGTTTGGAGTAAAGCTTTTTTGCAGTTAATCCAATCAATGAAGCAAGAAAAATACCAAGATCACCAGTTTTATGCTCTACAAAGCGATGAAAGGGTATATAAAAATCTAGATCATTCCAAGGGCCTGACATACTGCAACGAACGATATAACCAACGTGAAATATCCATGATAATGAAAGCCCGAGGCGATCTTCTGTGGTTAAATGGAAATCAATATAGAAATCCACGATCTAGAATGTGTTCCCTATGCAATTTGAACGAAGAAGAAACACTCCTCCGCTTTATAGGAAGGTGCCCAGTTTTAAATAAAATTAGATGCAGGTTCCTACGATGCTCAAGGTTTTCAGACACTGAAATTTTTGAAATTTTGAATGGTGGTGCTGATGGTGACTGGCATCGCTTATATAATTATATTGCAAAAGCATTGACATATAGGAAATTCTTAATAGAAGAGTATAATTTTTAGATTGAAATTTTGAAATTAAATCGCTTATTAAAGTATGATAATATTTTTATGAATGAAATGGAAAAAAGGAATATTGTTGTAACACATATTATTTAGCTTTATAGTATCCAAACTTCCGGCTGACGGTTTTTATAACCATGCCGTAATTTTCTTTATCTATTTAAAATAAAATAATCTTTAAGTCTAAAATTGTAAAACAAAAAAATTTAATTAATAAAGAAAAATATATACATACCGTCCATGCTTTCAAATACTAAATGTTCTACATTGTTTATTTTGAAGCTGCCTAGAATGCTATGTATTTTGTCATAAAAATTCCAAGAGGAAGGAGATCCCCCAGAGGGTCCAATGTCAGCCTTTTCTTTTCTAAAAATAAAACGTAAAATTTTTTGTAAACACCAAAACTTAAAATAAATAAAAAATAACAAAATGCCTAAAACTGCTATGTTTCTACAGTTCCTTAAAAAAACGTAAGTGGATATTGTTAAAGGCTTTTCCTAAAAATTCCTGTTTGGAGTATATATCGCCAGATAAAGTACAAAAGTAACCAGGGTTGGCAGGCAATACCGCTAAAATACCGTTATCGATTCAAAACCCTTTCAACTGACTACCGTACCCCTAAAATACCGTTACCGAAATAACTGAAATACCGTTATCCTTAAAATACCAATACCGAAATAAATGAAATATCGATAACTTGAAAAAACCGTTACCGAAATACATGAAATATCGTTATCCTTAAAATACCGTTCCAGTTATTTTTAATTCTCTGCTTTTGGTCATTGTACACTCAAAAAAAAAAGTCAGTAAAGTCAGCAAAAAATGTTGCTGTGTCAGCAAATTTTTAGTCAGGAGCGTGCTTGCAAAAAAGTTGGTAATTTCAGCAAAAGGTTTGCTGAAAATCAGCGAGCTGATTTTTACCAAAAAAATAGTAATCTTCAGCAAAAGTTTTGCTAACACTAAGTCGACTGGAAATGAAACAAATCCTTGCTAAAATCAATAAGCTTTTTACTGAATATTAGTAGACTGAAAAAAACTCAAAACACTTGTACCGAAATTTTACTTTAGTTAATTTATTTGCTGAAAATTTAAATATAGTGTTGCCGCCGAAATCAAATAATAATTTTATTTTCAATCATTTTATTATTTTAACATTTATTATTTACTTTAAACAAATTTATTAAAAAAAAATCACTTAAATGTTAAATTCATTTATTAATACTGGGATGCTTCCCACTAAATTCTTAAATTTGCAAACTTACAAACACACATATGTATGTATGTAAAATCATAACATTTCTTTTGTATTATATACTTTTATTCCAATACTCTTTTTTATCTTGTTAAATGCATTATTCCTTATTTGCAGTTTCTCATGTATTTATAAATATAACTGTCCGTTTTATATGATCACGTAGACCAACCAAATACTTTTTTACATATGTATATAAAAGTTGTCTGCCTAAACAGGGAAAAGAACATTAAAGTTAGTTGGTTTTCTAACATTGTAAAACGCGGTTGTTAACATTTTTAATTTTAAAGCCTCTTTATTTATTGTAAAAACTAAAATTAAATTTAATGTTTTAAATAAATTTAAAATCGGTAAAGGAAAAAGAAAGGCTGTTAAAAAGTGTTTTATTTTACGCCGCACGCCAACATTTCTTTAAAATTAAAAATACATTTGTAAATAAAAAAAACTTAATAAAATTTTCGTTGTCTAGCGTCGCGCTACATTTATAAAATAAAAAATTTAAGTGATCAGTGAAAGGACAAAAATAAAAAAAAAATAATAAAATGTCTGAAAACAAAACAAGTGAATATCACTGTAATAAATGTAGTGCAGTGGATAGTGATCGCATGGTACAATGCGACAAATGTGATCGGTGGTATCATTATGATTGTGCCGCAGTAAACAGCGGAGTTGCTGATGTAAGTTGGAGTTGTGAAGGTTGTAATTCCAACAACGGTGAAGCAACAGGGGGTGATACCACAGGTCATGTTGGTAATAATCCAGCTACAGCCAATTCTATCGGTCTACCAAGGCAGCCGCAAGCAGCGTCGTCACCAACAACTTTAGGAGAGGCGCAGCAACTGGCGAGTACGATCGCAGCAGAAATCGGTAATAGGATTTTACCATTGGGCAATGCAGCTCCAACAACGTCGGTACCGAGCACACAAATAAGTGCACCACTTCAGCCTCAAGCTACATATCACATACAAGCGAAAAACAACAACACGAAAGTAATTTACTCTACAGGGGGACCGTTTTATGCAAAACCATTTACAGCTACTGCTGCTACTAGTTTACCATTTCCATTTCAACAAAACCAACAAAAGGCAATACCAAACCAGCAGAATGCGGCTTCAACAACGCAAATGGATTTACAGCTAAAATTCTTGGAGGAGCAGCAGCGTTTGCAACAAGAATTTCTTGAAAGAAAATATCAAATATTATCACAATTTGGTGAAACAGGTGAGATTCAACAAAATCCTTTTAGTTCAACTAGTAATTGGAACTTTGCTTCTGGTCCTACGCCATCACAACTGGCTGCACGCCAAGCAATTCCCCGCGATTTGCCGCATTTCAATGGGGATCCTGAGGATTGGCCGTTGTTCATAAGCACCTTTAAAAATAGTACATCGGTTGCAGGTTATTCAGATGCAGAAAATTTGATACGGCTACAAGCCTGTCTTACAGGAAAGGCAAGGGATATGGAAAAGAGTAGGCTCATGTTACCTAAAATGGTGCCAGAGATAATTCAAACTTTAAAAATGTGTTTCGGGCGACCGGAGCATATTTTAGAGCGGGTAATTGAAAAAGCGCGAAAAATATCTCCACCAAAAGATAAGTTGGAGTCTATGATTGATTTTGCGTTGTGTGTGAAAAATATATATTCCACCATGGAGGCCTGCGAAATGTATGATTATATGAATAACCCGATGCTTGTGAAGGAACTAGTTGATAAGCTGTCTAGCCAGTACAAATTAAACTGGGCGACGTACCCAAAAGATAGTAAGGTTCCAATAATGAAAACGTTTAGTGATTGGATTTTTCAAATCGCCGATGCTGCAAGCACAGTTGTTTCCGTTGCACCAACAGCTAAAAACGCGAGTATAAATACACATACAGAAGAAAGACAACCATTTAAATTAAAGTGCTTTGTGTGTAATAGTGATCATAAAGTGTCAGTTTCTGAAGAATTTAAAAAGTTCTCGTTAGAAAAAAAATGGGACATAGTGAAGAAGAATAATTTGTGTCGTAGTTGTTTAAATAAACACAAAGGTAAATGTTTCGCCAGAAGAGAATGTGGTATTGATAGCTGCAATATAAAACCACAGATTGCTGCGTAAATATTCCAATGAACCAACATCGTCTTCGCGACAAAACAACACGACACAACCAAATAACACTACAAGTGAAACAATTAACTCACACTCCACAACTGAGAGAAATCAAAAACAAATTTTTAGAATTTTGCCAATTCGTCTTTATAAAAAAAAATGGTTTTATCGATACATATGCCTTTCTTGATGAGGGTTTTGATTTTTGATCTACTTGATCTCGATGGTGTGGAGCAATCGTTATGCTTAAGGTGGACTGGTAATACTACTCGTCAAGAAAATTCATCTGTAAAAACATCGCTAAATATTGCAAATATAAGTAATGGTGAGAAATTTAAACTTCAGTCTGTGCATACAGTTGAAAATTTGGATCTACCCCAGCAGACATTGAACATGAATGAAATGGTGGAGAAATATCCCTACTTGGGTGGACTGCCCATACAGTCTTTTAAAAACGTAAAACCTACCATTTTGATTGGTCTTAACAATTGGAGTGTCGCCGTGCCGCTAAAGATTCGTGAAGGACCGTGGAATCAACCGATTGCCACGGTTAGGCTGGACAATCCAGGGCTATAGCGGACGCACTAGCCAAGGTGAATGGCTAAACATTCATCACTGTGATTGCGAAAAGCATTACAATGAATTACATAAAATGGTTAAAGATAAATTTAACATAGAAGAATCTTCTCAAAGATCATTAATTTCTTTGGAAGATAAGAAAGCGATGGAGATTTTAAAGACTACATGTCAAAAAGTTGATGGACATTACGAGGTAGGCTATTGTGGAAAAACGATGTTCGCGTGTTACCTGAAAGCTACAATAACGCTTACAAGCGCCTCATGTGCCTAAATAAAAAAATGCGTAATGAGCCAAACTTAAAAGCAACGCTGCAAAATCAAATTGATAATTTGCTGCGAAAAGGCTATGCCGTAAAGTTAAGTGAAGGCGGAATAAATAAAACTTCGGAACGTGTTTGGTATCTACCGATATTTATCATCAAAAATCCCCACAAACCCGGCAAGGTAAGAATGGTGTGGGATGCCGCTGCCAAATCTAATGGATTATGTCTCAACGACTTTATAAGCAGTGGACCCGACCTATTAAAATCGTTATCTGATGTATTGCTTAGTTTTCGTGTGGGAAAAGTTGGAGTTTGCGGTGATATCGCCGAGATGTTCCACCAGATAAATGTTCGACACAGCGATATGCATTCTCAGAGATTTCTATGGTGGGATACAAATGATGACATTTATATGCCAAGTGTTTAGGTAATGCGGGCTTTGACGTTCGGTATCTCATGTGCTCCATGCATAGCACATTATGTGCGTGATTTCAATGCTGAACAATTCAAAGAAAATTTTCCACGAGCGGTGGAATCAACTCAACATAATCACTACGTAGACGACTTCATCGACAGTGTAGACGACGATCAACAAGCCATCGATTTAGCTTCGCAAGTTAAATCTATTCATGCTGCTGCAGGTTTCCACATTCGAAATTGGTCTTCAAATAGCAAGAAGGTCATCATGCATCTACAGGATGGTCATTCCCAAGATCAAACTCCAAAAGATCTAGCAGATACAGAAAAGGTTCTTGGTATGTATTGGGATCCTAATAAAGACTCCTTTGTCTATATTTTCAGATTTGCCAGACTTCGTCGTGAAGTATGCACTACCGAAATTACTCCCACAAAAAGAGAGCTACTTCAGGTGCTGATGTCAATTTTTGACCCACTTGGTCTAATATCATGCTACACGACTGCTTTAAAAATTCTTCTGCAAGAAGTCTGGCGATCTGGCATCGATTGGGATATGGAACTTGTTAACTCTCTTTTACCGAAATGGCAAAAATGGAAGACGGCTATTGCTCACATAGCTTCTGTTGAAATACCTCGATGCTATTCTCCCAACATTAATGAGGTGACTCATGTAGAGCTTCATACTTTTACTGATGCAGGTGAAGACGCTTATGCTGCAGTTTCTTATGTTCGAGTTGTGTACCAAGGCAACTATGATGTCACTATTGCTGCCGGCAAATCAAAAGTTGCTCCGTTAAATCCTATGTCAATACCAAGGCTGGAGCTACAAGCTGCTGTTGTGGGCGTAAGGCTGGCTAAAAAAGTTGAAAATATTGCACGTATAAATTTCACCGCCAAGTATTTTTGGTCTGATTCGAAAACCGTATTACAATGGCTTCGAATGGCACCGAAAAGGTTTCAACAATTTGTTATGCATCGCGTTGGCGAAATATTAGAATCAACAGAGGTAACGCAATGGCGATGGGTGCCATTTAAAATGAATCCGGCGGATCTAGCAACAAAGGTTCTCACACGATGGGACGTCTCCTCATGGTTTTCTGGTCCTAAATTTCTCCAAGAAGATATGTCTACATGGCCAACCTGCAATAATCTGGGCGAATGCAATAAAGAAGAAAGAAGACATCATTTACTGCTCATCGATAAAGATGAAATGAACGTGACATTTAACTCTAAAGATTTTTCCAACTGGAGAAAGCTTTACCGAGCTGTAGCTACATTTATACTCTACTTGGGTAAAATTAAAGCAAAATGCTGGAAAAGTAAGCCACCTGAGGAAATTTCATTCGAAATGCTACAACAAGCCAAGTCAGCTTTGTACCGAAAAACACAGCAAAGCGAATTTCATGAAGAAATATGTTATTCAAAAAAGGGTAAGAGTATTAAAAAACACAGTAAACTAATATCTTTAAATGTATTTCTAGATGACGAGGGCGTATTAAGAGCCAAAGGCCGTGCATCATTCCTAAACTATGAGGATGTAATAATACTGCCTACTAATCACCATGTGACATTTCTACTTGTTCGCTACGTACATGAAACATTTCATCATATGTCACATGAAACCGTCATCAACAACATTAAAAGTAAATACTTCATACCCAAGTTACGAGTACTCTACAAAAGCGTAAGGAAATCCTGTCAAATGTGCAAAAACTCAAACGCCGTACCAGTTATGCCACAAATGTCTTCAGTACCACCTGCTAGGTTAGCAAGCTTCGAAAGGCCGTTTACATTTGTGGGAATAGATTACTTCGGACCGATTTACGTCGCCGTGGGCAGAAGAAAGGAGAAAAGACGGGGTGCTTTATTTACTTGCCTCACGGTACGAGCAGTACACCTTGAAATCGCTCACAGCCTCGACACCAGTTCCTGTGTTATGTGTATCAACAATTTTATGGCGCGAAGAGGAACCCCAAGAGAAATATTCACCGATAACGGCACAAATTTCAAAGGTGCGTCTAGAATATTTAGTCCTGAAGTGGATCATAAAACGATTTCAAAAACATTTGAAAGCATCAGGTGGAAATTTAACCCACCAGCATCGCCCCACATGGGTGGAGCCTGGGAAAGACTCGTACGTTCGGTCAAAACTACTCTGTATCATATATGTCCCCACATGCATTTTAATGATGAAACCCTAAAATGTGCCCTTACTGAAGTGGAGTTCATTATTAATTCACGGCCACTTACTTTCGTATCACTGGAATCGTGTGACGATGAGGCACTTACACCAAACCATTTATTATTGGGCTCATCAAAGTTATGGGAACGAATAAATAAAACACGTCAATCTGTTTTCAATACCAACTATCAACTGACTCTTTATTCAATTCTTTCTTTTTATAATAACAAAATAACTTATTCTAAAATTGGGGTTAACACAATTATGCTTACTCGTCTATAGTTTAATATTTATTTTTTGTTTATATGTTTTGTTTATTGTTGCACTTCTTTAAGTGCATTGTCTTTTCAATGAACTCAATATTTTCTGCTCATATTTCACTGATCTAAATTTATTAAGTGTGTCGTTATGGAATTTAGTGTATTGACTTTAAAATTATGTTGTGTAAGCAAGTGCATTAACTTTAATTAATTATGGAAAAAAGTGGTGTAAGTAAGTGTATTAACTCCCCCCTTCTTAAGAATCAGCGTCTCGCTGATCATATAATGAATTTTCATGGATAATTTATTTTGATTTCTGGAAAGTTTGTGATTGTTGGAATGCTGAATGTTTGGTGATTGTTTTTGTACCTGATACTTAACTGAATCGCTAAAATTATGAAAAACCCAGCGAGGAGTATGAAAAAATTCAAACCGATTGAAATAAAACCCTTATGTGAGAGATTACCTATGTTTTCAATATTTTTAAGATGAAGGTGATGAAGATATTGTAAGTCTAATTTAATATTCTTTTCAGTTAGGTTACTTTGAAGAACTGGTGGAAGAATTTGAAAGGAGGTTATTTGCCAATTCGAATAGGCAACGTTATCGATAGTGATCGTTTCGTTCAAGAAATTTATGATATAGGTGCCGTTTAGAACTTGTGTGGTATTGCCGTGTATGAGATCTCCATGGTAGTTTGTCAGAAAGAGTGTACCTTCCGACATAAGTTCAACTACTGGTCGTCCTTCCATCTGATACTCACAGATTGCTCTTCCTCCGTTAAGAATATTGGTTATGCAATGGCCGGGGTTCAATTTTTCAATCTGATCCCTTCTACAGACCGTTATGTCTCCAATGTTCATACATTTTCCCTTTATTCCATACTTTTCCGTTTGGGATATAAATAAGTTCGTATAGTTGAGGTAAATTCGTTTATTATTCTTAAGTGTTGAACGCAAGATTACATTATTAAACAGACTGTCTTGCGTTTGGGGTAAGGAAATGATGTATAAGAGAAGAGAACCCTTTATAACCATTGAGGGTTGCGCAAATTGAAGTGCCTGTAACTCATTCTTATATGGGAGTGTCTCAGTCTGGGAGATTATATTATCGATGTCTCCCTTGTTCAGTAGTTGTGAGTGTACTATACCCTGTTTCGCGAGTTGACCTGCCATTATGATTTGTGTTATTTCATCCTTTAACAATCCGAGCTTATTAAAGAGTGTCTGTGCCATGTTGTTTGTATCTGCTTCAGTGATTATTTTGTTGTATCCGTCTAATATGCTGTTGGTAGTTTTAATTAAATATTTGTTAATAGTATATTGTTTATTGCTGTTGTCCGTAATTTTATCCGTTTGGCTTAGAATATGATCCCATCTGGGTTGCCAGCTACCCATTTCCAGGCAGAGCCGATCCAATTTATCGATCTCTTAGTCTTCGTTGGGTTCCGGACATGGAGTTGGTCCAACAAATTTTCCACTTTACTAAGCTGGTGCTGTATTTGTAGGTTCAGTGATCCAGCTTCTTTTCCTCGGTAACGAATCACTGTCTTTATTTCTGTTACGGCTCGTTCATATTCCTCTAAATCTATAGTATGTATTATTTTATAATTTCCGTTAATGATTTTCCCAGTACCCTGTTTCATGGTTACTATGGGGCTATTGTACTCATAAATGTCCATAGTGGCATCCGTAAAGTATGTTAGGAGTCTGAAAAGAAATTTCGGTTTCTATTAGGGGAAAAAAGTTAAATTGAAATGACTGTGCATTAATTTTTTAAGTGTGATTTATGAATTCTCTTATTATCAGTTGTGCTTATTGTGACATTATTGTCCTCCCCAACAGTTTTCTTTTCAAATAATGGTTTGTCTTTACCTTTGATCTGTTTATTTCTCTTAAATACCGTGTCCCCAGGCTCATATCTTCTAGGTTTTTCTCTTTTCGCATTTTGTCTATAGAGTTGAATTTTCTGGTTCCTAGCTATTTCATTCTTTAGGTTGTTGTTAACGATTTCCAAAAATCTGCCAAGTTCTGATAATTAATTCTCTCTGTTCGTCCAAAGAAAATGTCAACCGGCTTCATTTTTGTGACAGAATGAACTGTATTGTTGTATCTGTCAACCGTAATATTAATTAGTTCTTTAATTGAGTATTCCGGATATTCTTCTCGTAGGCATCTTAACATTTCAATAATTGTAGAGTGTACCCTTTCAATTGTACCATTTACCTCACTTTTCTGCGGAGGTGCGAAGTATGTTTCAATTCCCAATCCTTCTATATAGTTTAGAACTATTGGGCTGATGAAACTGCCTTCATTATCCATCACGATTTTCCTTGGGGCAGAGAAAAAATGCCATTTTGGGAAAATAATATTTTTCTAGGATTTGGTGTTTATTCTCGTCTGAACTTCTGTGAGCTCTTTTGTGCTCATTTTGAATAATTAAGAATTGTTGTTCATCATCTCTAATGTCCTCTACTAATCTCTGCGTTATCCTTATCCGAAATTTTGAAAAATGTTCCTTACAGACCTCTTGTAATAAGACGAGGTTCTCCTCTGGAATTTTAATTCCATTCAATACGGTTGGATTCAATTTCTCTTTTAGTATTGTGGTCAAGTTCTTTTTACTGAGGTTCCTTATTTTAACATAATGTCTATGAAAATTCTTATGAGGGTTCTCATAGTAGTTAGAATCAAATTTTTTGGAGAATATTATCTGGTTCCTAAAAACGTTTATTGGAGCCTCACAATGTGGTATCAGAGAAGTGCTATCTTCTTCGGCGCTATGCTGGGAATTATCGTCTGAGGATGATAATACATTAATTTCAGGAGGTAATCGTGAAAGCGCATCCGCGACAACATTCGTTTTTCCTGGTTTGTAAATTAATTTGTAGTTATATTCTTCTATTCTGGCCTTCCATCGCTTAAGTTTCGTATTGTTATTAGAGTTGCTCAATGCAAATGTTAATGGCTGGTGATCCGTTAGGATTTTTATTTCTCTGGCACCATATAGGTAAGAACGAAGCTTGTCGAGGGACCATATGATTGCTAGCATTTCCTTCTCTATGGTGGAATAATTTTCTTCCGTTTTGTTAAGAGATCTAGAGAGAAATATGATTGGGCGATCTTTGCCCAGTTCACCTTGGGATAAAACGGCTCCCATTGCAAAATTTGAAGCATCAGTAGTGAGAATGAATGGTTTCTCGAAATTTGGAAATACTAAAATTTCAGATGACGTAAGAAGTTCCTTTAAGCCATTAAACGATTTAAGGGCTTTGTCATCTAAACAAATTGGAATTTTCCTGGACTGGCCGGCTTTAATTTGGGCGTTTACTCCTCTCGTTAAGTTCGTTAAAGGTTTTGCTATTGCTGCAAAATCTTTAATAAATCTTCTGTAGTAAGATGCCAATCCTAGAAAACTTTTTAAATCCTTCAAGTTTCCCGGAGGAGGAATTTGCTGTATCGCAGCAATCTTCGCTGGATCTGGCCGTATACCACCTTGTGATACTATATGACCAAGAAATTCTACGCTTTCCCTCAAAAATTTAGATTTCTCAAGATTCACCTTCAAATTAGCCTCTCTAAGTAGAGAAAATACTTGTCTCAAATTATTGTTGTGCTCACTTTTGTCCTTGCCAAATACAATTATATCGTCAATATAAACATAGCAGGCTCTTCCCAGTAATGGGTGCAACACGTCATTCATCATTCTCTGGAAAATTGCAGGTGCATTTTTCAGACCAAAGGGTAGCCTTACGAACTCAAACTTACCATTGCCTGTGGAAAACGCTGTTTTTTCTATGTCCTTATCACTCATTCGGATTTGGTGAAATCCAGATGTTAGGTCGAGTGTTGTGAAGAATTTACTGTCTCCCAGACTAGAAAGGGTGCTGTTAATGTCTGGAATCGGATAAGCATCTGAAATCGTAACCGCATTCAATCGTTTAAAATCCACAACTACTCTATACTGTCGTTCGCCATTCGGTTTAGGTTTTTTTTCGACAATCCATAAGGGCGAGTTATATGGGCTTTTTGATGGTCTTACAATGCCATCCTCAAGCATCTGAGTAACTTGTCTTTCTATCTCAGCTCTAAGGTGACAGGGATAGGGGTAAGGTTTGGCATAAATTGGTTCGTCTGTCGATGTTCTTATTTCCGCACGGACGTTTGTTCCAACTAGTCCGCTATCAGAAACTGATCCAAAGAGTTCATCAAATTCATTCACCAGGTCCAGTATATCTTTTTCCAAATTCTGAGTTGTATCTATATTATTCACTTGCTTGGAAATTTTAGCGCTAAGGTGGATTTTAGTGCCATTACGTAACTGCAAGGTGTTATTCTTCCGGTCAATTATAGCTTCAAGCTCCTTGAGAGTGTCGTCGCCTATAATGCCATCAAACGATCGAAGTCCGGGAAGAACAAAGAAATCGAGACAATTTTCTATATTTAAGCTTTTAAAAAATTTTCCCCGAACTTTGTGTGTAATAATAATTTTCTCAGCAGCTGACTGGATTTCAAAAGGTGTATTTACAGGTTTTGAGTTAAATGCTATGGATTTGGAAACGAAATTTTTGTTTGCCCCCGTATCCACCAAGAATTTTAAGATTTTCCCGTTTTTCAAGCGTAGCTCTAGGTATGGTACGCTAGAGAGGCCCCTGACATAAAATTTAATTCATTATATTCATATTCTGATGATGTTTCGACACAATCGTTCAGCCTGTCCTCACAGTCCTCGTTCTGTGAGTCATGGTCCTGATCCGGAGCTCCTTCGAAGGTTTCCACAATCTCAGTATTAAAAAGACGCTGCTGTTTCTGAGGAATGTTGGAAGAGTTATTACCCGAGATCGGCAAGGGAGCTTTTTGTGGTCTGTTCATATAATTAATTTGACGTGACCTTAGCGAAGGATCTACTTCCATGGGTACTGGTGGTTTCGGTTGGGTAGGCCTAGGTGGTGGAATATTTCGTGCAAACTGCTGATCCTGTCTGGGTGTATTATAAATACGAACTTGTTCACCAGTGTCCAAATTCCTATAAGGCGCTCTAGCTTTATCCTGATTCCCAGGATTATGCATTTGGTTAACAGGAGCCGTAATAGTATTATATTTCCTATTACGTGGGTGTATAGAAGTATTCCTAAAGTTCAAATTCTGGAATTCCAGGCAAGAAGTGTATGCTTCCGGTAGTGTTCCCGGTTTCTGAATCGCCAACATTTTCGATGCGTCGCCGTTAATTCCACGGATAAATACGTCCAAAGCCCTATTTCTATAATTAGATATGAGGGCTTCGATCGTTTCAGTAGAATAATTATCCGTTTTCAGTTTATTTATAATTAGTGATAGCTGATGGTTAATTTTCGCGTAAAATTCATCTATTGTATTATTCCGCTGTGTCATAACACTGAGTTCAAATTCTAAAGTTCTTATATCCCGTTTGTCCGCATAGTGCAAGGACAAGCAATGTTTTATTTTATCCCAACTTTCGTCAAAAATGTTGTAGGATATTAGGGCTGTATCGGCGGGTCCCCTTACCTTGTGCCTTATGTGCTGAAGGATTGCCCTAAAAATTGGCTTATCCCTTACAATTTCATAATCTCTTAATATGGATTCCACACTATGAATCCATGAGATATATTGGACGGGGTTGCCGTCAGAAACCTGTAGATCTCTCACGCAGTCAGGAAGTTTCCTGATCTCGAGTAGATCTGCCTCAGTCCTTGGGACAGGGAGTATTTGATCTCCAGTAGGGGAAGAGCTGAATTTCCGCTCTAAGGTAGTTATTCTACCGGAAAGAACCCTAATTTGTTCTATCTGTGCGTTTAGCGCACCAGTAAGCTGTGTTATAGCTTCTTGAACTCTTTCCATCTCCATACAGTTAAAAAAATGGGTTTTGTATGTTTATTTGTGTGTATGTTATGTTTTGTGTGAATGTTCCCTTTTTATGGAATTTGTTTACAAATATTGGTATTAAGAAATTCTCTTGAGCGAGAAGAAAGAAAAAGAAAAAAATTTTCCCTATATTATAAAAATATTTTTATTGCTTCTTAATTTCCAAGATTCGATTAGATTGTAGAAAGGTTATATTTTTTCACAATTTGTAATAACGGAAATCTACTTTTTATTTCAATTATTTGTAAAAAAAAACAATTCTAGAACATAAATTTGTTTCGTACAACGATCGAACTCAATTTGTAAGAAAAGATTACAAGGATTCTATAATTTCCTTTAATTTTGTAATTTAATATGTTTTAATATTTCTGATTTATAATAATTTTACACTTTTTATATTCTCTTCTTTTTTCTTAATTACTTTTAATTTCAAAATTTAATATTTTTCATTTATAATTTTTTATTATCTTCTTATTTTTAACAGAATTAATTCTAGTATTTTCACTTTGTAATTTGTCGTGTGTTTAAAATTAAAAAAAATTTTCCCTTTTTTTTTAAATAGGAATTTTAACTTACAATATAATTTTTGTGAAGATCAGCATCATGTTGCGGACGGTCCGTATTATCCGTTTTAAGGGGTTGATCCGTTTACTAAGGTACGGTAGTCGTCACTGATGTTTAGTCCTCTTGCTGGTTTCTTATCGAGTTGAAGTCCCACGGTATCTCCTTTAATTAACGATTCCTTTCGGAGATTGTACTTTTATTTCAAGGTTCCACTTTTATTACCAGATCTTTCGGATATCACTGTTCTTAGTTTTTTCCTTAAACTTCTTTTAATTAATTTAAATTAAAGAGCTTCGAACTGGATTTTTTAATTCACTCTTTTTTTAACTGTTTTTAGTTTTTCAATTAAATTGTTTTATTTTTAAACCCGCTCCTTTTCTTTTAACTGTTTTTATTTTTCAACTTAGTCTTCCAATTAAATTTTTAAGGAGTCTATTTTTTAACCGTTTTTATGAAGTTTTTATTTAACTTCTTTCTTCGATTAATTTTAGAGGTTTCGGATTTGCTCGGGCGCCAGTTATGGGAACGAATAAATAAAACACGTCAATCTGTTTTCAATACCAACTATCAACTGACTCTTTATTCAATTCTTTCGTTTTATAATAACAAAATAACTTATTCTAAAATTGGGGTTAACACAATTATGCTTACTCGTCTATAGTTTAATATTTATTTTTTGTTTATATGTTTTGTTTATTGTTGCACTTCTTTAAGTGCATTGTCTTTTCAATGAACTCAATATTTTCTGCTCATATTTCACTGATCTAAATTTATTAAGTGTGTCGTTATGGAATTTAGTGTATTGACTTTAAAATTATGTTGTGTAAGCAAGTGCATTAACTTTAATTAATTATGGAAAAAAGTGGTGTAAGTAAGTGTATTAACTTCAAGTGGTATCAAACCCATAAACTTCAACAAAATTGATTTACGGCAGCGATGGAACCAAACTAAGCTGTTTGGGGATAAGTTTTGGCATCGCTGGGTAAAAGAATATGCACCAACACTCATCAGAAGAGGAAAATGGCATGAAAAAACAACTCCACTACGAGTGGGTGATATCGTCATTATAATTGATGAAAATCTTACGCGACATTGTTGGCCAAAAGGCAAAATAATTGAAGCCCTCATGGCAAAGGATGGTCAAGTACGTTAGGTGAAGGTTCAAACGAAAAATGGTATCTTTCAGCGACCAACAGTCAAGATAGCAAAACTAGACGTCGGCAATAATGAAGAGTAAAATCGTCCCACGGGCTCATTTACGAGGGGGAGAATGTTGCCGCCGAAATCATATAATAATTTTATTTTCAATCATTTTATTATTTTAACATTTATTATTTACTTTAAACAAATTTATTTAAAAAAAAATCACTTAAATGTTAAATTCATTTATTAATACTGGGATGCTTCCTACTAAATTCTTAAATTTGCAAACTTACAAACACACATATGTATGTATGTAAAATCATAACATTTCTTTTGTATTATATACTTTTATTCCAATACTCTTTTTTATCTTGTTAAATGCATTATTCCTTATTTGCAGTTTCTCATGTATTTATAAATATAACTGCCCGTTTTATATGATCACGTAGACCAACCAAATACTTTTTTACATATGTATATAAAAGTTGTCTGCCTAAACAGGGAAAAGAACATTAAAGTTAGTTGGTTTTCTAACATTGTAAAACGCGGTTGTTAACATTTTTAATTTTAAAGCCTCTTTATTTATTGTAAAAACTAAAATTAAATTTAATGTTTTAAATAAATTTAAAATCGGTAAAGGAAAAAGAAAGGCTGTTAAAAAGTGTTTTATTTTACGCCGCACGCCAACATTTCTTTAAAATTAAAAATACATTTGTAAATAAAAAAAACTTAATAAAATTTTCGTTGTCTAGCGTCGCGCTACATTTATAAAATAAAAAATTTAAGTGATCAGTGAAAGGACAAAAATAAAAAAAAAATAATAAAATGTCTGAAAACAAAACAAGTGAATATCACTGTAATAAATGTAGTGCAGTGGATAGTGATCGCATGGTACAATGCGACAAATGTGATCGGTGGTATCATTATGATTGTGCCGCAGTAAACAGCGGAGTTGCTGATGTAAGTTGGAGTTGTGAAGGTTGTAATTCCAACAACGGTGAAGCAACAGGGGGTGATACCACAGGTCATGTTGGTAATAATCCAGCTACAGCCAATTCTATCGGTCTACCAAGGCAGCCGCAAGCAGCGTCGTCACCAACAACTTTAGGAGAGGCGCAGCAACTGGCGAGTACGATCGCAGCAGAAATCGGTAATAGGATTTTACCATTGGGCAATGCAGCTCCAACAACGTCGGTACCGAGCACACAAATAAGTGCACCACTTCAGCCTCAAGCTACATATCACATACAAGCGAAAAACAACAACACGAAAGTAATTTACTCTACAGGGGGACCGTTTTATGCAAAACCATTTACAGCTACTGCTGCTACTAGTTTACCATTTCCATTTCAACAAAACCAACAAAAGGCAATACCAAACCAGCAGAATGCGGCTTCAACAACGCAAATGGATTTACACCTAAAATTCTTGGAGGAGCAGCAGCGTTTGCAACAAGAATTTCTTGAAAGAAAATATCAAATATTATCACAATTTGGTGAAACAGGTGAGATTCAACAAAATCCTTTTAGTTCAACTAGTAATTGGAACTTTGCTTCTGGTCCTACGCCATCACAACTGGCTGCACGCCAAGCAATTCCCCGCGATTTGCCGCATTTCAATGGGGATCCTGAGGATTGGCCGTTGTTCATAAGCACCTTTAAAAATAGTACATCGATTGCAGGTTATTCAGATGCAGAAAATTTGATACGGCTACAAGCCTGTCTTACAGGAAAGGCAAGGGATATGGATAAGAGTAGGCTCATGTTACCTAAAATGGTGCCAGAGATAATTCAAACTTTAAAAATGTGTTTCGGGCGACCGGAGCATATTTTAGAGCGGGTAATTGAAAAAGCGCGAAAAATATCTCCACCAAAAGATAAGTTGGAGTCTATGATTGATTTTGCGTTGTGTGTGAAAAATATATATTCCGCCATGGAGGCCTGCGAAATGTATGATTATATGAATAACCCGATGCTTGTGAAGGAACTAGTTGATAAGCTGTCTAGCCAGTACAAATTAAACTGGGCGACGTACCCAAAAGATAGTAAGGTTCCAATAATTAAAACGTTTAGTGATTGGATTTTTCAAATCGCCGATGCTGCAAGCACAGTTGTTTCCGTTGCACCAACAGCTAAAAACGCGAGTATAAATACACATACAGAAGACAACCATTTAAATTAAAGTGCTTTGTGTGTAATAGTGATCATAAAGTGTCAGTTTCTGAAGAATTTAAAAAGTTCTCGTTAGAAAAAAAATGGGACATAGTGAAGAAGAATAATTTGTGTCGTAGTTGTTTAAATAAACACAAAGGTAAATGTTTCGCCAGAAGAGAATGTGGTATTGATAGCTGCAATATAAAACCACAGATTGCTGCGTAAATATTCCAATGAACCAACATCGTCTTCGCGACAAAACAACACGACACAACCAAATAACACTACAAGTGAAACAATTAACTCACACTCCACAACTGAGAGAAATCAAAAACAAATTTTTAGAATTTTGCCAATTCGTCTTTATAAAAAAAAATGGTTTTATCGATACATATGCCTTTCTTGATGAGGGTTTTGATTTTTGATCTACTTGATCTCGATGGTGTGGAGCAATCGTTATGCTTAAGGTGGACTGGTAATACTACTCGTCAAGAAAATTCATCTGTAAAAACATCGCTAAATATTGCAAATATAAGTAATGGTGAGAAATTTAAACTTCAGTCTGTGCATACAGTTGAAAATTTGGATCTACCCCAGCAGACATTGAACATGAATGAAATGGTGGAGAAATATCCCTACTTGGGTGGACTGCCCATACAGTCTTTTAAAAACGTAAAACCTACCATTTTGATTGGTCTTAACAATTGGAGTGTCGCCGTGCCGCTAAAGATTCGTGAAGGACCGTGGAATCAACCGATTGCCACGGTTAGGCTGGACAATCCAGGGCTATAGCGGACGCACTAGCCAAGGTGAATGGCTAAACATTCATCACTGTGATTGCGAAAAGCATTACAATGAATTACATAAAATGGTTAAAGATAAATTTAACATAGAAGAATCTTCTCAAAGGTCATTAATTTCTTTGGAAGATAAGAAAGCGATGGAGATTTTAAAGACTACATGTCAAAAAGTTGATGGACATTACGAGGTAGGCTATTGTGGAAAAACGATGTTCGCGTGTTACCTGAAAGCTACAATAACGCTTACAAGCGCCTCATGTGCCTAAATAAAAAAATGCGTAATGAGCCAAACTTAAAAGCAACGCTGCAAAATCAAATTGATAATTTGCTGCGAAAAGGCTATGCCGTAAAGTTAAGTGAAGGCGGAATAAATAAAACTTCGGAACGTGTTTGGTATCTACCGATATTTATCATCAAAAATCCCCACAAACCCGGCAAGGTAAGAATGGTGTGGGATGCCGCTGCCAAATCTAATGGATTATGTCTCAACGACTTTATAAGCAGTGGACCCGACCTATTAAAATCGTTATCTGATGTATTGCTTAGTTTTCGTGTGGGAAAAGTTGGAGTTTGCGGTGATATCGCCGAGATGTTCCACCAGATAAATGTTCGACACAGCGATATGCATTCTCAGAGATTTCTATGGTGGGATACAAATGATGACATTTATAGGCCAAGTGTTTAGGTAATGCGGGCTTTGACGTTCGGTATCTCATGTGCTCCATGCATAGCACATTATGTGCGTGATTTCAATGCTGAACAATTCAAAGAAAATTTTCCACGAGCGGTGGAATCAACTCAACATAATCACTACGTAGACGACTTCATCGACAGTGTAGACGACGATCAACAAGCCATCGATTTAGCTTCGCAAGTTAAATCTATTCATGCTGCTGCAGGTTTCCACATTCGAAATTTGTCTTCAAATAGCAAGAAGGTCATCATGCATCTACAGGATGGTCATTCCCAAGATCAAACTCCAAAAGATCTAGCAGATACAGAAAAGGTTCTTGGTATGTATTGGGATCCTAATAAAGACTCCTTTGTCTATATTTTCAGATTTGCCAGACTTCGTCGTGAAGTATGCACTACCGAAATTACTCCCACAAAAAGAGAGCTACTTCAGGTGCTGATGTCACTTTTTGACCCACTTGGTCTAATATCATGCTACACGACTGCTTTAAAAATTCTTCTGCAAGAAGTCTGGCGATCTGGCATCGATTGGGATATGGAGCTTGTTAACTCTCTTTTACCGAAATGGCAAAAATGGAAGACGGCTATTGCTCACATAGCTTCTGTTGAAATACCTCGATGCTATTCTCCCAACATTAATGAGGCGACTCATGTAGAGGTTCATACTTTTACTGATGCAGGTGAAGACGCTTATGCTGCAGTTTCTTATGTTCGAGTTGTGTACCAAGGCAACTATTGCTGCCGGCAAATCAAAAGTTGCTCCGTTAAATCCTATGTCAATACCAAGGCTGGAGCTACAAGCTGCTGTTGTGGGCGTAAGGCTGGCTAAAAAAGTTGAAAATATTGCACGTATAAATTTCACCGCCAAGTATTTTTGGTCTGATTCGAAAACCGTATTACAATGGCTTCGAATGGCACCGAAAAGGTTTCAACAATTTGTTATGCATCGCGTTGGCGAAATATTAGAATCAACAGAGGTAACGCAATGGCGATGGGTGCCATTTAAAATGAATCCGGCGGATCTAGCAACAAAGGTTCTCACACGATGGGACGTCTCCTCATGGTTTTCTGGTCCTAAATTTCTCCAAGAAGATATGTCTACATGGCCAACCTGCAATAATCTGGGCGAATGCAATAAAGAAGAAAGAAGACATCATTTACTGCTCATCGATAAAGATGAAATGAACGTGACATTTAACTCTAAAGATTTTTCCAACTGGAGAAAGCTTCACCGAGCTGTAGCTACATTTATACTCTACTTGGATAAAATTAAAGCAAAATGCTGGAAAAGTAAGCCACCTGAGGAAATTTCATTCGAAATGCTACAACAAGCCAAGTCAGCTTTGTACCGAAAAACACAGCAAAGCGAATTTCAT
Source organism: Leucophora obtusa (assembly GCA_949987735.1). Lineage (NCBI taxonomy): Eukaryota > Metazoa > Arthropoda > Insecta > Diptera > Anthomyiidae > Leucophora > Leucophora obtusa. Next base: position 92,635,789 of record OX465298.1, read on the forward strand.
GAAGAAATATGTTATTCAAAAAAGGGTAAGAGTATTGAAAAACACAGTAAACTAATATCTTTAAATGTATTTCTAGATGACGAGGGCGTATTAAGAGCCAAAGGCCGTGCATCATTCCTAAACTATGAGGATGTAATAATACTGCCTACTAATCACCATGTGACATTTCTACTTGTTCGCTACGTACATGAAACATTTCATCATATGTCACATGAAACCGTCATCAACAACATTAAAAGTAAATACTTCATACCCAAGTTACGAGTACTCTACAAAAGCGTAAGGAAATCCTGTCAAATGTGCAAAAACTCAAACGCCGTACCAGTTATGCCACAAATGTCTTCAGTACCACCTGCTAGGTTAGCAAGCTTCGAAAGGCCGTTTACATTTGTGGGAATAGATTACATCGGACCGATTTACGTCGCCGTGGGCAGAAGAAAGGAGAAAAGATGGGGTGCTTTATTTACTTGCCTCAAGGTACGAGCAGTACACCTTGAAATCGCTCACAGTCTCGACACCAGTTCCTGTGTTATGTGTATCAACAATTTTATGGCGCGAAGAGGAACCCCAAGAGAAATATTCACCGATAACGGCACAAATTTCAAAGGTGCGTCTAGAATATTTAGTCCTGAAGTGGATCATAAAACGATTTCAAAAACATTTGAAAGCATCAGGTGGAAATTTAACCCACCAGCATCGCCCCACATGGGTGGAGCCTGGGAAAGACTCGTACGTTCGGTCAAAACTACTCTGTATCATATATGTGCATTTTAATGATGAAACCCTAAAATGTGCCCTTACTGAAGTGGAGTTCATTATTAATTCACGGCCACTTACTTTCGTATCACTGGAATCGTGTGACGATGAGGCACTTACACCAAACCATTTATTATTGGGCTCATCAAGTGGTATCGAACCCATAAACTTCAACAAAATTGATTTACGGCAGCGATGGAACCAAACTAAGCTGTTTGCGGATAAGTTTTGGCATCGCTGGGTAAAAGAATATGCACCAACACTCATCAGAAGAGGAAAATGGCATGAAAAAACAACTCCACTACGAGTGGGTGATATCGTCATTATAATTGATGAAAATCTTACGCGACATTGTTGGCCAAAAGGCAAAATAATTGAAGCCCTCATGGCAAAGGATGGTCAAGTACGTTAGGTGAAGGTTCAAACGAAAAATGGTATCTTTCAGCGACCAACAGTCAAGATAGCAAAACTAGACGTCGGCAATAATGAAGAGTAAAATCGTCCCACGGGCTCATTTACGAGGGGGAGAATGTTGCCGCCGAAATCATATAATAATTTTATTTTCAATCATTTTATTATTTTAACATTTATTATTTACTTTAAACAAATTTATTTAAAAAAAAATCACTTAAATGTTAAATTCATTTATTAATACTGGGATGCTTCCCACTAAATTCTTAAATTTGCAAACTTACAAACACACATATGTATGTATGTAAAATCATAACATTTCTTTTGTATTATATACTTTTATTCCAATACTCTTTTTTATCTTGTTAAATGCATTATTCCTTATTTGCAGTTTCTCATGTATTTATAAATATAACTGTCCGTTTTATATGATCACGTAGACCAACCAAATACTTTTTTACATATGTATATAAAAGTTGTCTGCCTAAACAGGGAAAAGAACATTAAAGTTAGTTGGTTTTCTAACATTGTAAAACGCGGTTGTTAACATTTTTAATTTTAAAGCCTCTTTATTTATTGTAAAAACTAAAATTAAATTTAATGTTTTAAATAAATTTAAAATCGGTAAAGGAAAAAGGCTGTTAAAAAGTGTTTTATTTTACGCCGCACGCCAACAATAGAATATGTGTAGAGTTGTTTTTCTTTTTTTGTCATTTCCGTTTCCAGAGAAGCTGCGACATCTACATCTTGTCTATCTGGTTGTCGTCCACGCTATGAATGCGGTTATCAGCACAATTTTTGTAGCAAAATAAATTAGTAAAACATTAGTTCAAAATTAGTTTAGTGCTAAAAAAATATAACTAAAATTTTTGCTGAAAACGGTATTTCAGCAAAAAAATTGCTGAAAACTAGTACACTTGATATACAAGACGTTTTACTAATTTTTCTACTAACTTATTTTTTTGAGTGTACGTGCACTTAAAATAATACTAAATTTAAAGCACTTGAATCTTTAAAACCTATATGCTAATTACGGATATAAGGATCTTTGAAACTTTCAAACGCGTGACAAATTATATCGTGACCTGGAATATAGGGTCATGTGCAACAAATTTGAGCAAAATATTTTAAAACTAATTGATATTTAACAAAGAAAAATACAATTAAAAAAAATTTATTTTTAATTGATACTTTTATTTCAAATAAACAGCTATGACGGATATCTCCACTAAAACAAGGTTTCTTGATATTCGGCATAGACGTCCTAATATATATTCGGCTAAGACGGGATTTTTGGAAATTCCTACTGGAACGGGCAAAAAGGCGAAAAGTCTCCCCATAGACGGTCTCACATATTGGAAAAGTGTCCCCCTTAACTGTCTGCCCTAACCACTGGAGGTAAGAAGTTGAAATTTGGTATAAAAGTTCCTCCACTCTAGTAGACATCGACTAAGTTTTTGGAATTCCCTACAGGATATCGAAAAAGGGGGATGTTTCCCCCTTGACGGCCTGCCCAAACGGCTGAAACTATGTAGCCGAAATTCGGTATGTGAGTTCCTCCTTCTGTGTAGGCGTCCACTTAGACGGAATTTTTGAAATTCCTATCGGGAGGGAGATAAGGGGAAAAGTATTCTCCTTGACGGCCTGCCCAATCCCTTCTGGCCAACCTAAAATTTTAAATATGTATTCCCTGGAGTAGGACTAACTCGCCGGCAACGTAATTTTTCTATTTTGGAACAGAAACATAGTAAAAATGGGGGTGGATAGGGAAAAATGTCCCCAATAACGGCCTGCCCAAACCGCTGAGGTGGACAGGGTCGTTATAAAATAGCGGCTCAAAAAGGGAAAGTGGCCCCTTAACGACCTGTCCAAACTGCTGGAACTAGGAAGCTGAAATTCGGTACTTAGGTTCCTCTTCCAGCCTAATTCCAACCGGGAGGGACAAGAAAAGAAAAAGTGTCCCACTTGACAGCCTGCTCAAACTGCTGGAACTAGGAAGCTAAAATTCCCCTGTCGATGGATTTTCGGAAATTCCTACCCAGAGGGGCACAAATAGTAAAAGTTGGCTAGAAACCTGAAATGTAAAACATATTTTCCGTGGAGTATGGACTCACTTATCGGGAAGGTGCTTTGTGGAATTTTGGACAGGGACATTTCAAAAATGGGGATTAAGTTCCAAAGTTCCTCCTCTATTGTAGACATCCGCTAAGATGAGATTTTTAGAAATTTCCACAGGTAGGGTCAAAAACAGGAAAAGTTTCCCCCTTAACACTCTAACCGGCCTAAGCTTTTTTGTAATGAAATTTATACCATGTGTTCCTCACGAAAAATAAACAATATGTTCTTTTACAAAATTTTTTTTCGTTGCCTACTTTAGGCGATATGGGCCAAAATAGTTTAAAGGTGAATCTCGAAAACTAGCAAATAAAAATTACTAGATTTAGGCACAAATTACTCCTCTTACCAAGATGTAGTTGCAATAAAAAAATTACATTTTTTGTGCTGTTACTTAAGAGGATGTAGCGATTTTCGTTTTTCGAAAAACGCGAAATTGAGCGAAAATGCACCAAAACGAACGAGTGTATATGGAACACTAAAATTAAGAAACTAAATAAGAAACGAGTGGAATTGAAACGCTACACAAGTGGAACGAAATGGATATAAACGTTGAACGAGTGGAATTGAAATTATAGACAATGGAAATGGATTGGAAGAGGGAACGAAAAGGAATGCACTATAGAACGAAATGGAATGAGGAGCGAGATGGCATATAATGGGGAACGGGTGGAATTGAAACACTGCAGTTAAAAGAGGAATAGAACGGAGCAAGTGCAAAGAAATGGAATGGAAAGAGAAGCGACTGATATCGATATCGATTCACAAGACAGTAGGAACGAAATGGAATGAACCGGGGAACGAGTGGAATTGGAATAACAGATAATGGGAACGAAATGCAATGGAATGGTGAACGAAATGAAATCTTGGAAGTAGTTGCATTGGAACACTGAAATTGTTAAACAAAATGGAATGGAATTTGAATGACTCAAACTGCCGGAGTTTGGTACTTGAAATTTCGCATGCGATTGAGGCAGATTATATATATTTGGGATTTTTACTGGGAGGAACAAAAATGGGTGAAGAACCCCTTTTAATTACCTATTCAAACACTATCCACGGAATATGAAACTTATGTAGCATTGAAACATACTCTCCAAAAAGTTAAACAAATTTTCTAAAAGAGAAAAAACCTTAGAAAAAGAATGGCTTATATATTCTGATATTTAAACCGCATGTAACGAAGCACCGGTGGAAGAAACCAACGTAGTAAATTTTCCAACTAAATTTGTGAATTTACTTGAATTGCCAGGTCTACCTTTACATAAACTAGAATTAAAAAAAACTCCAATGTACGCTAACAACATAGATACGTAGCTTTGCCCGCTCTCTTTAATATTATAAATTACTTGCCAATCCTTCTTTGCGTTACTTATTTTCATTCAAAACACAAATGAACAAAACTACTTACGGGTCTATCTACCTAAGTTCGCACTTTAGCAAATTATCTTGACATACACACGTATATTGCAATTTGTAATGCATTCATTAATAAAAATCCACTTTTATGAGAAAAAGTGATCAAATATTTATTTATTTTAAACCCATTGTTGTGTCAGAATTATTTATTTGTGGTGGCTGGGTGAAGGCTTTTATTATAAAAACTGTACTTTAAATAACCAAAGCGAATTTACCCACCCAACCACGAATACGACCTATCTACGCCGATGGATTGAACAACAGACAATTAGTTGTTACATGCTCACGTGTTGGTATACTAAATGATTTATTTATATAAAAATGAAGAGGCAAAAAATAGTGTTTGTACTTAAACATTACAATAAATTTACCTTAACAATTATTTTATCTTAATAACAAATATTGTGTTTTATTTTATCTAAAAGAAATTTAATTCTAAACTTTAAGACACGCCAACCACGTAGCGGGCTTCGCCCGCTATCTTTAATATTATAAATCGGTTACCAACCCTGCTTTAAATGTTTTTTATTTTCATTCAAAACAAAAATGAACAAAACTATTTACGGGTCCATGTACCTATGTGCGCACTTTACCAAAATATCTTGACATACACACGTATATTGTCAAGAATTATTGTTGTGTCAGAATTATTTATTTGTGGTGGCTGGGTGAGGGTTTTTATTATAACAAACTGTATTTAAAAAAAAGGAAATTTTAAGAAAATCATGGGGGGGCTGTGCCCCCCCCCCATCAACCACAAATACAACTTATCGACGCCGATGGCTTGAACAACAGACAATTAGTTGTTACATGCCCAAGTGTTGGTATCAGAGAACGGTTTGAAGACATTTGTTTTTATTGTGCAGTCATACCATTCATTGCTTTTGCCATGTATTCATGCAACAACAATAACTAATGCTATTATATACATTCATTGTTTTTGATGAGTGGTTTTTACGCATTATTTTTATATTGCCACTACATGTCAAGCAACGAAATGAAGAGATAACGCATTAAAAAAATAAAATCAATCACAACATTCATTTAGTATTCGTTGACCTGTTGCAGTATTTTGAAAAATGCAGTGAGAAGAAATTTCCATTTTTTTTTTCTTAAATATGAAATATGCATATATTTTCTCATTTTGTTAATGTTTAAGTGAAAAAATAAACACCAAAAATATACTAAAATATTTGACAGAAAAAAATTTTAAATTTTTATACAACCAACATTGAGACCATTCGTAACAATCGGTTTGTATTCAATCCAATCATTTTATATTCGTTGCTTTTGTGAGTGTTAGGTAAGATTAACAGAAGACATGCAGTGCAATGCATGGCTTTCGTCATACTCACTTTTTCTCAATTGTGTCTGTATTGATTTACTGAAATGATGTGTATTGACAACAATATGCACGTTTTTTGTGATTGCATTCAAAAGCATAAAATAAGGCACTCAAACCGTTCTCTGGTTGGTATACTATATGCTTTATATTTATATCAAAATGAAGAGACAAAAAATAGTGTTTGTACTTAAACATTATAATAAATTTACCTTAACAATTATTTTACCTTAGCAACAAATATTTTGTTTTATTTTATATAAAAGAAATTTAGGGGGTAATTTTCTAAAACACTTCGGTGAAGTGTTGCGTTATTTCTATAGAAATTGTTTTTGTTACAAAAACAATTTACATTGAACGTTCCCTTCACTACACCCAAGTGTTTTACGAAATTAAGTAGTTAATTCTAACCTTTAAGGCACGCTAACAAGGTAGCGGGCTGCACCCGCTAGTCCGCTATTTGAACGCAATAATCTACACGCAAAAAATTAGCGTATGTTATATTATACAAACATGCTTGGTAAAAACAATTTCCTATAGAAAAAAAATATTTTTCGTTAGCTTATGTTGGATTTACATATGCACCCAAATACCGAGATTTCGACTAAAATTGAGATTTCAGTGAAAATCTCATGTGAAATCCCGAGATTCCCCATACAAAGGAAATCCCGTAAATTTGCGAGATTTCGAAGAAATCTCATGAAAATCTCACAAATCTGGAGACTTTTGCAGAATACAACACTGTGTTTCGCTTAATTTGTAGAGTTTTTGCATGAAAAAGTGGCAACGATGGTCAACAGCTGACTAAAAAAATAACCTAAAAATAACACAAAATAATGAAATAAAAAAATTATTATTAATTTAATAAATATGACTTTAGACCCAATGGAAATTTACTAATGATTATAAGAAGTGTTGCGTGGTTCTAATTTTTGCTTCCCGCGAAGCATAACTATGAAGAAAGCATTGGCAAATGCATGTCTTCCTTCCGCCAAAATATTGCAAAATCTGGGTTCTAGCTTGTCGTCCTTATAAAAAAACAAATTTACTAACATATTTAGCGTTAGATCTTTACATAAAATAATGTAAATTGTACTCCGCCAATGAATAAAATAGTTTTTAGAAATATTTTTAATTTGAGATTATTTTTTTATGGTACTTTGTTTACAAAAAAAGTGCAGCTGTCAAATCGAAATCTCGCTACTGTCATAAAGTGTACATGTAAACGGTCAAGATTTCGGGTCGAGATTTCCATTGAAATCTCGGGATTTGAAAACAGATGTAAACGCAACTTTAGTTTAAATCAAACCCTTAAATTTTTATATAAATCACCTAAAAATATAACTTTTTATTGGTACATTATAAATTCTTTTGCACATTATGTTAAATCACTTTCTTTTCTTATCTACTTAAAAACCTGTCAATATTTAGTTACATTATGGGAAAATGATAAAAAAATTTCATGTACGCGACCCAAAATAATCTTACATAGGGGTTACACGATCAATTTTTGCCTTTCAAGTTTCAATACACTCACATTCTTTTACTAACACACTCACATTATAAAAATTGAACAGCAACTTGATATCAATTTTTGCTTTCAAGTTTTGGGAAAACTTGACGGTCAAGTTTTAAACAGCTGATCAAATTTCTTGTAAATTTATTTTTCTTTTTACAAAAATATTGTGCCGCAATAAAACACGATTGATAAAATACGGAATGTGAATATTTCGGTATATCGACGAAATGATTCAAAAATAAAAATAAATAAAAAATCAATTTCTGCTGACATTAAAATATCTGTGGAATATGTGAAGAAGAAAATAAAGTCTTTTCGAACAGTCTACAGTGCGGAAACAGCCCACAGAGGCGAGTATTTTTAGTTCTTTCCTTGACGACGGCATCTTGAAAGCAAAATTGACTATCAAGTTGCATGCAGCCTGCGTCACAGCTTCAAGTTCAACTGAATTTGACAAGTATGTGTTATCAACTTGAAAGCAAAATCTTGATCATGTAACTCACTGTAATAATGCGGAGACCTGTAGAATTGTAGTATCAAAAAAACCGCCTGGTTGTGCTACCGCCAGTTTGATGCAAAACATTTTAAAAATCAACGATATCTCAAAACAAAAAAATTTTACTTTTCAAATAAGTATGTTTATTTAAACAAATTTTAAAAATTTTCAAAAAAAAATTAATATTTTTGCATTTTTCTATCGGCTTTAGCCGAAAATTGGCTTAGCCGATTATTGTCGGCGGCTGAATCGGCTAGGCAAAGGTATCGGCTGGCGGCGGCTGACCGGCTAAAGTCGGCTTGTATCTCTGTACGGCACTAAAATTTGTTTCGCGTTGCCAACTTAAAAACAAATCGATGCTAACGGCACGCACGTTTAAAATACCGTTACTAGGGGTTACACGATCAATTTTTTCCTTTCAAGTTTTAATACACTCACACTTTTTTACTAACCCACTCACATTTTAAAAATTGAACAGCAACTTGATATCAATTTTTGCTTTCAAGTTTTGAGAAAACTTGACGGTCAAGTTTTAAACAGCTGATCAAATTTCTTGTAAATTTGTTTTTCTTTTAACAAATATTGTGCCGCAATAAAACACGATTGATAAAATACGGAATGTGAATATTTCGATATATCGACGAAATGATTTAAAAATAAAAATAAATAAAAAACCAATTTCTGCTGACATGAAAATGTCTGTGGAAGATGTGAAGAAAAAAATAAAGTCTTTTCGAACAGCCTACAGTGCGGAAACAGCCCAAATAGACGAGCAATTTTAGTTCTTTCCTTGACGACGGCATCTTGAAATTGACTATCAAGTTGCATGCAGCCTACGTCACAGCTTCAAGTTCAACTGAATTTGACAAGCAGTATGTGTTATCAACTTGAAAGCAAAATCTTGATCATGTAACCTCATTGTTATCGAAATCATCCAAACCACAGATTAATAACACACTCAGGGAATTATGTAGGTAAAATCAACTGCAAATGACAGTTAAAATAACTGCATTTGCACTTAAAAAGGTGTAGTCTACATTTGCAGTTAAATTAACTGTAATATGAAGTTATTTTTAACTGTTAAAAATCAACTGACAAATGTAGTAAAAACAACTACAAATGCAATTAAAACAACATACATGCAAATTATTGTAAAACTGTACAAACAACTGCAAATGTAGTTAAAAAACATAAATAAAAATTATTTTAAAAATTATTAATTTAATAAAAAACAAATTTATGTAAACACTCCTAACTTAATTTTATTCTATTTAAAATTGAGAAATCAAAATTTACACTAATGTCACTTTTATTTTTCACTAGTAAGATATTGTGGTAGATGTCCGTCTCTGAGGGATGAAATATGGCGTTGTTTGGCTTCCTTTTTTTCTCCAGGTAGAAAGAGATGAGAATATAAAAGAACTGAATGAAAATAAATACAATAATTTTTAATAATCCCGTAAATAAATTTATATTATAAAACTTACCTTATTATTTTAATAACTTAATAACACATATATAAACTTTTCCGTATTACGCGTCCTCACTCTTAGGCGTTGTTTTATGACTAAGCCAAGAGAAAACATGTTTTACTCATATTCTTTCACTAGAAATTTCTAAACAACGCGTCATACACATGCTCCTGAATGCTTCGTGTGTGTGCACACACACTTGAAAATATAAGTATTTGTAAAAAAAATTCAAAATAACTGCATAAAATAAATGTTACTACAATGTGGTAGTTTTTGTAGTTAGTTTGAAAAAATAACTGTCAAAAACATTGAAATATTTTGCTCTAAGTAAATTAACTACAATTGCAGTTAAAATAACTACAACCGCATTACTACACAAATAACTGTCATGTAGTAACTGCAGAACTTTTCTGAGTGCAGTGGCAGTGTTACCGTTGTGCGACTAAAGTTGCAATTTGCAACCTTTTTGACGGCCTTTGACTTTATGTGCGACTTTGCAAACTAGCCTAATTTGGCCACTTTTCCTAACTTTGTGCGACTTTTCCCCCTTTTTTGTAAAGTCAGTAACAAAATAATTGTATAGAATGATATTTAATTAGATCTAACAGATCAGGTCAAATCTAACCTTTTTACACGTGTAGACTAAATTTTAGCAAGCTGCTAAATATATGGACAATTTAAGTAAAAAATTTAGGCTAAATTCAAGAGAAATTTTACTTGGTATTAAAAACATCGCTTAAAATGTGGATTTTTGGACACTCCGGATCCAACCCAAGATACCTTTACCTTAGGACCCTGACGGGATACTTAACTGGGCACTGTAGGCTCAGGTACCAGCTTCACAAACAGGACCGGTCAGACACTGATGTTTGCAGGTTTTGTGAGCTGGAAAAAGAGACATCGGAGCATGTTCTCTGCGAATGTCCGAGACTGTGCGACAGGAGACTCAGATTTCTGGGTGACCGCTTTGTGTCATCTTCGGACGTTTGGGGAAATTCTCCTAACAGGATTATTGGCTTTATTGGTAGCCTGAATCTATAGGGAACTCTAGGCAGCACAAAAGATCTATATTGGTCGCGGTGCGTAGTGCCTTCGTATCTAATCTAATCTAACCCAAGATACCACCATATTTATTATTGAGAGTTGTAGATTATAAAGACACTTTTGCACGCGAGAAAAAACTACTGGAGATATAGCAAAATACACTTCGAAATATCTCTATTGTCAATTATTTAAGCAAATTATAGGTGTTTTTTGCTCTATCTCTAGCAGTTTTCTCTCGTGTGTAAATGTAGTTTAAGGAGAAATTTGTAGGTATTAAAGGGCTGCATGAGTGCAATCGGTTTGTTATAGTCATTAAATCAAATGGTGCTAGTGTGTGTGCATTACGATTCAAACCACCTGTTACGACTAGACAACAAATCAAAACGTAAGCGAGCTTAAGCCTTAGACATGGCAACGAAAAAAACAATAAGTGATTGTTGTGACACTCGATCGTTCGCTACCATAACATAGCAATTAGTACTTTGAACTTTAAGTATCGCATTGAATGCTATGGTGCGATGGTGTGTTGTGTTATAATATGTAGGTTTTATAAAACGAAAAAGTATAAATGTACACTCAGATAAAAAAGTTGGTAGTTAGTTGTTCTTTTTTTTCAATTCAATGTTTGTTTTACAATTTTTATATTATTATATAAAAAAGTTAGTAAAAAAATAAATTAATAATGTTAATGCATAATAAATTATAAAAACAAAAAAAATAATTTATATTAATTCTTATTAAATACAAGAAAGTTAAAAATCTCTGCGTTGTAATTGTTTTTAATATAAACAATTATAATGCAGAGATTTTTAAGTTTTATACATACATATATTTTAATTTCATTGGTTGTTGCAAAATATTATCCGTGCACTTATTTTGTCAAACAAAGCGACATAGACCTACTCTGTTGACAGGTTTTTTTTTTGTTCGGCTTTCGAATTGTTCTTCATAAAGCTTTTTGGCGATTTTTTTAATGTCGATGATTTTTTTAATTTTGTTGATTTTTTTCTAATTTTCGGCGATTTCTTTAATTTTGCCGATTTTTGGTTTTTTTTCTAAATTTTGCTATTTTCAAAATTTTGGCGGTTTTTTTATAATTTTTTCAAATTTTGACAATTTTTAAATTTAAACGATTTTTTTAATTTTGGCAATTTTTAAAATTTTTAACTTGGTTGGCAAACACTAACCGTAAAATACCGTTAACGATTCGAAACCCTTTCAACGAACTATTTTTAACCCTAAAATACCACTAACGAAATAACTTAAAATACCGTTAACCTTAAAATATCCTAACGAAATAAATTAAAATACCGTTAACCCTAAAATAATTTAACGATATAACTTAAAATACCGATAACCTTAAAATAACCTAACGAAATGTGCAATTTTTAATAAAACACACATAGTTAGCTATAATAAATACATTTTCTAAAAATTTAAAGTTTATATGCTTTCCTTCATTGTTTTTTGAGAGTGGTGAATAGCGAAATCTCGGGATTTCGATGCAAGTGTAAACGCAACCTTAGGTAGAACAATATTCTATCCTGATTTCTAAATATTTTACAAATTTTTTTTGATCCCGAATACAAAAATATCAAACATAAATCAATTTCTGACGATGATTAATGGCAATTTTCTATGTTTTAACTGCTTTTAAAGCATGGATGGTAACCGAAACGAATGCGCTTTTCGTTAGAGTACCGATATTTTAGGTTATTTCGATAACGGTATTTTAAGGAACGCTATTTCATTTATTTCGGTATCGGTATTTTAAGGATAACGTTATTTGAGTTATTTCGGTAACGGTATTTTAAAGACAACGATATTCGGGTTATTTCGGTAACGGTGTTTTAAGGTTAACGGTATTTCA